>OZ022503.1:61945890-62665890 GCA_963989385.1 Ctena decussata
AATATTAGACAGGTTTTTCAGTTCCCTGAAAACCCCGGACAGTACCCCATGATATCGAAGTCGTCAAATTAATCACTGCGTTTGAATTTTTAAATGGGACAGTTTACTCCATAATACCATCTGGATGTAGGGCGGTCCGTTTGGGTTTTTACTCATGTAATGCAGATATCTTTATTTCATATACAGATGCCCCTATAAAGAAAAACATATATCTGAAGTTTTATGGAATTAAGGATATCTCTTATTGAAATGCAGATGTTTGTTATAGAATTGGAGGTAATTCTTATTGAAATGCAGATATCTATATTACAAATCAGATATCTATTTTTCGATCACAATATGGATATCTGCATTTCAGTTAAAGATATCTGCATTTGAAATACAGATATTTCTAATTAAGCTAAAATTCAGATATCTGCATTTAAATACAGGTATCTGTATTTGAAAGTTAGATATCTGAATTTCTAATCTTAATAATGATGTCTGTATTTCAAAAACATATGTCTGCATTTCAATTACAGATATCTGTATTTATGGTTGAAAAAGATATATCTCAATTTCATGCATTTTTTGAAAAATGATGCCTCCCTCGCCGTTTTTTACATACGCACCGTTCATCTTGTGGTTTATACAAGTTTTTGATTGCCGTATACTAATCAAATTCTCAATAACATTAAGTGTACCAGTATTTGTACAGAGCCCTGTCGGTATATACTGCCATAAACCTTTTCCAGTCATTCTAGGCACATATACATGTTCGTCCCTCGTTTGCAGAATGAAAGCCCACCACTGATTCGATTACCGAATGTAGGGTTCTTTAAATTGCGCATGGGTAGTTGATATAATATATCTACATCTACATCGGATAAGATATCTAATATATTATATAAGATATTTTATTTAACATATAAGATATCTTATATAATTAATATCTTATATCGGATACAAGATATCTGTTTTTATAAATAAAAGGTATTGGTTATAAGGTACCTAATATGGAGAATAAGATATCTAATATAATCTATATCTTAATCAACAGTCAGATACTGATAATTATTAAATTAGATATCTCATATACGAATTAAGATATCTTATTTAAGGGGTTGAGGTGGCTCGATGGTGGACGTCTCATACCTGATGTCTGTAATTCTGTGTCTCGCGGAATGCATCAGTAAGTGTGGCTAGGAAAGGGCTGCTCATTGCCTACTGAGACTGCTCATCATCTTATTTTTCTTTCAAACATTTTGGGTTTAGCGACATTGAAGAAGTTAAATTTAGAAATGCGCGTCAATATCATTAATGAATAAAGATATCAAATATTTTAAATAAGATATCTTATATGTTAAAAAAGACCTTTTATATATAAGAATATAAAAGGTATCTTATTCAATATATAGAAACATCTAATACCGGTATATCAAATTCGATATCTTACATGAGATATAAGAGATTTTTTACGATATATGATATCTGGTATGGACTGTTATTTCTCAAAGCGGATATATTACATGCCATATATATTATATATGTTAAATAAGACATCTTATGCAGTTTATATATAATTTAAAGTAGATATCTTAAAAAGTATATTAAATATCTTTTATACTATATAAGATATCTAATATACTTTTTGAGCATATGTTATTTCACATGTCAAATATCTAATTTAGTATAATTGATATCTTATATGTTATATCAGATATTTTATTTTCTTGGATCAAACAGATATCTATTGTATTTTATCAGTTATCTTTTAAATTATAAAAGATATCTGATATTACATATTAGATATCTCTGAAGTATGTGAGATATATTATTTTACATTTAAGATATATATTGAATTAAATAAGATATTTTATATATTAGATATATTATATGTCATATAAGGAATCTAAATTAAGAACTTTGATATCTGAAATAGTTTGTAAGATATATTTTTAATAAAATAAATAGAAAAGGGCTTGCCAAACATTTCCATGTCCTCGTATGCTCTTAGTATCAGTTATAAAACACAAACTGGGAGGACAGGGAGGACTCTAGAAGTTTTCAAATGCCGAAAACTAACTTGGAAGTTTACTCTGACTTTGCCTTTTTTTCGAACGCCCTACTCAGCTTACCATACAAGCAGGACCAAAACAAAAATATGTGACGCATGCGCAATAAAAAGGCAAATAAAGAGGGAGAGAAAACAAGGAAAGGACCCCTTTCGCCGTGACCTCTGACGTCATGAGAAAAATAAGTGCCATATGTTAAAAAGTTACATTATATCTCCTATAGATTGCACTTTCGATTTGTCTTACAAAGTAGGTAAGTCAAAATTTAGGGTCAAGTGATCGACCCCACCCCTTTTTCAGCGACTGTCTTAAATCCTTTTGCTATCGCCGGGCCGCGTAGCGCAATCGGTAGGGCACCTGACTCATAAGTCAGAGGTCCTGGGTTCGAAACCCGGTCTGGCCACATGCTTTCGTTTCTCCTTCCGCTGATTCAAGAAGGGCAGTTGTCAGTTTACTGGCGAAAGTATGTGCACTTAGTACTGGTTAACCGCTTAGGAGGTCTAAGCCTCCCAGGAATAGTGTGGTTAGGTTAACTGACCGTCCCGACATGACCATAGCTGTTTATCGTGGACGTTAAGCATCAAATCAATCAATCAAACCCTTTTGCTATCGAAAGGATGGAGCTACAAAATGCTAATATCAGTGCCTTAGGGGGGTATTCAAACGAATTCGCAAGAAATTTCTGCAAAGTTGAAGTAAAATAAAAAAAGTTTCCATTTCTATTTCTTATAACAAGTCACTTTGCCTAAATCTTTCAAGCCTCAAATTAGGATAAAAATGACGAGCTTAGCAGCATTTTGCTTAACGAAGGCTTAACGACGACCCCAGGGTCGTCGTTAAATTTTGTTGTCTTTACGAAACTTCGTTACCTCTTCGTTATTAACGAGGGTACTTGTTAATCAAGAATTTGCTAACGAGGGCTTAACGAAGACTTAACGAACAAGTTTTGGCTAACGAACTTTCTTGTTACTAACCCCTGCTCTGTCCAAGAGATGGCCACGAGGCTGCGCTTGATCATGTACGAATAGTCCAAGACTAATAGAAAACCGACAGTGACAACTAAATAAAAAAAATTCTAACACAGTGCGCCTATAGAAGCAATGGAAAGTTACCGTATTTTATTCTGCAACAATTCACTGTTTCGGAGCGCGTAAGTCTAATTGCTGACGCCATTGCAATTACTGACGTAATGCTGTGACGTTTTGAGACGTTAGACGGTGTAACGTCTCTTTTTCTTTCTAAAATCGCCATTAAAACGTACATTTGTCTTAGATACAGTTAAGAATATTGGCGGGAGCATGAACGTGCTGGCAGGAAGGTTGGGAGAGTTTGAATATAAAGAATAGTTTTTCGGCGTTTAAGAGTGTTAGAATCGAAATAGTTCAACTCTAGCATTGAATTGTTGTGTAATAATTCACTGTTTGTCGGTCAGTTATAAGTAGATATATCACTCGCGCTTCGCGCTCGTGATATGATCTACTTTACAACTGGCTTCCAAACAGTGAATTATTGCACAACAATTCACTGCTAGAGCTGATCTATTTCTTTAAAAATAATAATCGGCTTGGAACGGCCAGTGATAAATTACTGGGTGTGGTCTACACTTAATGAAATTTCTAATTCGTTACTTTATTACTTTGCAGAAATAGTTTGTCTAAGGCATATTGTATATATTTAGTAGTCAGTTGAGAATTGTGATGTATTTATCTTTCTGAAAATATTTTTGCAGTAGTATTGTTAAAATATAAGAGTAATTGTCCATTATATGGAAATCATTAGACAGATCTAAAACACATGAAATCTGCCTTAAACAGAAAATAAAATCACATGGTTCAAACGAAAATGAAACTAGCTATTGAGAACCATAAAAGGCGTGCACAGTCTTCCTAAAATTCATATCAATTATAGCAATTTAACAATTGAAATATTTTGATTATCTCCCTTTGAATTAATGCAATGCATTATATGTTTTGTAAAGCTAGAAGATAAAAACGTTTGAATTTGTAACTGCATAACAGATCATATTTGTGACAAAATTTGAAAATATTAGAAGCAAAAATTTTCAAATGACATATCTAAGTCGAAGGAAAAGCCCTACCGGGATTATGTTATGTTATTCATGTTCGACAAAAAATAAAGTTTCTATGTCTATGTCTATGTCTAAGTTCTATAATATCACCGGTGATGGGTGTTTTTTTTTCTAAAGTGCTTTGTTTACAATTTTAGGTAATCATTCGTTCATGAAGTTCCAAATATTCCAAAGGGAAACTTCACATTATAACGCATAAGTTTAAATACTCACATCGTATTTAATCTGTTTAACTGGATTTTGTTTGCAAACAATAATGATTTAATATTCAAAAATAATTATAAATTATTTACAATATTATAATGACTCAGGTAGATAGGTCTTCTTCGACTCATGAAGTAGGTTAAAATCACCACAGGGTGGACCAAATAGACACAGTATGTGAGGCGTCCAAGTGGTATAAGTGGCTTCCAAGAAAGAACTGAGTTGATCCATCCTGTAAATACGATAACTGCACTATATATGATATAATATAAACCGATCAAGTACAAGAAGAAATCTCTGATACGTATTGAGGGTATGCCTGACATGACTCAACGTCATTACAAGATGTATGATAGAAGAGATGAAAACAATTAGAGCGAGTTATCGTTGTACATGTATATAGATAAAAAGCCGTTGTACCGATCAAATTGAACTAAATTAGCAACAGAATGTTGAGTTGCAATTATTTTAAACGGCAAAACATTTATGCAACATCTAAAGTTTTACGGGTTATATCTACCTCCGTTGCCAGTAGCACATGCGAATATGATCCAGCATATAGCAATACCCCACCCAGTACGATGGAGCGCCTCGTAGGCTGTAGACTGTTCATCGTTGAAGATGTGGTCGCCATGAGCTTCGTACGGACCATACACCACGGCCATACAAATGAGAATACTTACAATCCAACCCAATAGGACTAATATCTGCAAATAAATCGCATGCGCATTTGAACAGCAACACGCAAAAGAAGGTTGTTTACCATGTTTTCATTTAAATCAGTGTGTTTGTTTTCTGATTCTGGTGAGTCAAGTTAGCCCAAGCATTCGAAGTACATTAATCTTAAAGCGCGGAGAAAATCAGATGAGAAATCAGACGAAAACATGACGTCAGCAACATTTCAAAAATGTTATGTTGTCCCAGTTATATCATACTCACTCGCCTCATCTGGATCTACGCATTTTGCAAATTCAATTTTATAAATATATAAATTTAGAACAACAGGAGATTAAGACATATTTAGGACAACAGGAGTATATCAAAGGGTTCTATTGGTTAGCTGTCCCTTTTTGTGTCAGATTCCAAGTGAATGTGTCTGCTTCGTACATTTTGGGTGAAATTATAGGTGTTCTTATAAAGACATCCATGCGATAATATTATGCAACGAACATTGAGGATCTGAAAGAAACTTCAAACCTTTCCTCTTTCTATAAATGAAATTTTGCCAACCGTTGCTTAACGATCGGCTCGACATAAGTGAAATATTCTTGAAAGGGCCGTACAACCAATACACTAAATTTAAAACAGTCTTTCTTCAAAACTAAAACTAAAAAAAAAGAAGAAGAACACTCGGTGCTGTCAGGCAAGTAGGAAACGTAAACTGACGTCAAATTTCGGCAACAATGTCAGAACAGAAAACAGTAATTAATGTTTGATTGCCTGTGCAGATGCGATGTGTTTGAATGAGAATTTATTTCCTTCAAGCTAACTGATATACAGTTTAAAATGCCGGTTGATGCGTTACAGCATGGGACAACTTTTAAATTAGAATATTTCCTCAAAGGAGAACACCGCCATTTGATTAAGGGTACCTGTATTACAAAATTTTCTCGAAGACGGCAAATTCTTTCTATTATTAGTAGCCACCTTAGACGAGGAGAAGAATACTCTGCTATACATCTTTTCCCAGCAAAATGGCGTCAAATCCACGATTGTATATTTGCGATCGCTATAACTTATTTTTGAGTAGTACAGTCTTCTACTCTGACATTCTGGATGAACCCATTATTCACCTCTGGTTAACTAAGTATGTATAAGGGCTGGTATTTTCAAATTGAAGTGAACCGGTCATGTGTCTGTGCAAACCTCTAGCTTTTAAGCAATTAGTATGTTTTGGATTCGCATGTGCCTTTGCATTTCTTAAGAAGTGAGAATTGACGGCAAACTCAAAGCTCCATACCCCGAGGAGCTCTCCTTTACACAAATTGTGTTCTGTTTCACACTTGTTGTCCTTTTCACTAATCTTTACCGTCTATTTCTCTGCTGATTCCTCTTCAATATGTCCCACCGGCCACACAACGTTGAGTCAGCATTCGATCGACTTTAGTTCAAAGTCATTTACGTTGGGTAGGCGTTGATTTGAAGTTTATTGATCCTTGTGTGTCCGCCGTGGACTTTCATAACTTTACTGTCTTTGTTGTCTAGTATCTTCTCCAAATAAATGGTTATATGTGACACTTTTGCTAGCCATCTTTGGTTAAAACTTAATTGATTCTGTAGGCAACTGTTGAAAGTTTCAAAGTTCAAATAGCTGTATATTTGTTGACATGATCGATAGCAAAATAGGAAACAGATTCATATAAGTCAAAATACTTTCTTCTGGAGCCTATTTGAACTGATTTCATTTATATATTATTGTATTCACTCAGTGTATGCTTCAGTTTCAAATAAAACATTGTTTAAACCAAAGGCTGTTACCAAACGAAAAAGAGTTCTAGTTTTCAAACGACCTGGTCATTGTGGCTACACAAATTTGTTTAGTGACGATGACCTAGTAGTTTGGAACTATGTCTCTTTTTCGTTATGCAACAACCTCATTTTCGTTTTGTGACAGCCCTTAGAAACATAGTTAACTAGGTGTGATTATTTATCCAAAGTGTGTCTGGTTTAGTTTATTTTTTATCTTCTTTAATTTAAAGAGGAGTGCTCATGTTTCTTTAACACACATTGTAGACCCTGATCATACGCCGCGTTTTGCGGCGTCTGATCTGTGTCTGCACTGTTTGCATGTGTCCTTTTAATGGAACACTAGGCATAAATGGGTTAATTAATCCTGATGCAGTACTTGACAGAACTTACCGTTGGTATCCTACACTTCAGGTTTAATCTATACAACAGGTACCCGGTGAAAAGTCCAGCAACATAGGGGCCCATACGTGTGTAAAATGGGAGATACACCTTTTTCAAATAGTCCCCGTCACCTCTGGAGCAGAAATAATAACTATGATACTAGCGTCGTACTTTCGAAAATGACAAATCTCTCCACGAAATACTGGTGTTTCTTTTTCGTTCTCCGATGAGCAGTGAAACATACAAAAGCCGGGAAATAAACGGTATCTTTATCCTGTACGTTGTATTTTATCATGCAATATAAATGAGTATACCGAAAGCAGATTATTTTGTTTGACAACTTAAAGGGCCATAATACATTTCAACACTTTTTATGAAAAACTCAAGGATGCTTTAATTGTTTATGCCCCAGTCACACACACACATTACGGACTGGGCGGATAGTTGTGGATAAAAATCCACAATAATCCGCAGAATCTGTGGGCGTGGCTTATTTTCTTGATTAATTTACGGATACAGTTACCTATAGATGCGTATGATTAAGGATAAATGCGGATGTCTGCTGTCAGATAGCTTCCCTTTGAATCAATACGATGAGAGATGATACGAATGTATACGTACTACTTACCTTCTGTTACTTCTAGATGCGGAAAGATGTTGTTGATGCTACGGATGGCCCGTTCGTATATGTCCGGTTTTATTCGTAATGGTCCGTATCGCATCTGCGGATAGCCCATCCGTATCTCTCCGGTGTTATTCGTAAAGGTCCGTATCGCATCCGCAGAGTCTGTAACTGTCCGTATCGTATCCGTAGGGTCCGCAGGATCCGATTCCAAATTTTGAAAATTTTCAAAATTCAGGCGCGGACAAGTAAACCGTATTGATCCGTAACAAAAGGTAACTGAAGGCATTCATTCGCATTTATCCATATATAATCCGTATCTTATCCGTATCTAATCCGTATATAAACCTATCATTCCGCAGCCCAACCCCAAGTTGTGGACTGATACGGTTTCGCGCAGATCGTTACCTTCAATTACGGTTAGTTACGGGTCTCGTTCGGAGTTTTTTTACGGACTTTTACCTTCAGATACGTTTCTATACGGATAACTTACACTTCAATCCTGACAGATACGTATTGGTGAGGATAATTGCGAACAGCTTATCTGACTGGGGCATTAATCCGTAACAATACGCAGAACGAGACCCGTAACTAACCGTAACAATCTGCATGAAACCGTATTTGTCCACAAATTTTGGGTGGACCGCGGAACGATAGGTCGAGATACGGATTAGATACGGATTAGATACGGATAAATGCGGATAAATGCCTTCTGTTATGGATCATTATGGTTAACTCGTCCGCGCCTGAATATTTAAACTTTTCAAAATTTGGTGGCATATCCTGCGGACCTTGCGGAAACCATACGGATACGATACGGATTCGATATGGAGAGAGACCACGCCCACAAATTATGTGGATTTAAAGTCCGCAACTATCCGCCCAATCCGTAATGTGTGTGTGTGACTGGGGCATTAAAGCAAGTCAATTTCTGTCATTTTCAATGACAAACTGTAATGACAAGCTTGCAGTAAAAAAACATGAACTAATGGTAAAGCAATGTGACCTTTAAATGCCCCATTGCTCTACCAGTGGCATTTTACGAAGTTTTTATCGTAAGGTATCTCTGCAAGTTTCTCACTTCATAGTAAATGACCGTTACAAGCCAGCTTGAAACAATTAAGCATGATTTTCGAGTTTCACAATAAAACGTTTTGAAAAATGATTTGGCTCATTTTAATTGGAAACTGAAATTACAGTTTTTTTCGGAATCATAAATTGAATAAATTAACTGGTAAAATTAGAATGTTCAGGTGTGGATCCCTATTTTTTCCCCGTTTTTGTTTATATTGCATCGCACGGCGGGGAACCAGAAAACGGAACTGTATTTTGTGGAACTATTTGTCATTTTTCAAAAAAACATGTTCTTACTTTCTCCTGGTTATAAGACTCAGTTTATGCATATCAAGCCTCATTTAATCACCAAAACATAAAAGTTAAACCGCTTTACATAATGATTTGTGTTTAGGCGTTTTACCACTAACAGGAATAAGGAGACTTTAAAGCTATTACACCATACAAAGTCTAAGTCCGGGACTTGTAAAAGGCAAAGGTCAAGGTTGGCGCTAAAGTATTAACATCTTATCAAAACTAATCCGGTAAATATTTTTGAAAGTAGTAGACTTACTATTATAAGGCAGTGTAAATACATACAGCCAAGGAACAGCTTTGAAAGCCTCCTGCGCATGGAAGTCGTTCTCCATCATAATAACTGCTGTAGATATTGCAGCTGCCAACAGAAACAGAAAACACACCACTCCTCCTACGATTGCCTGACTGTGGAAGAGATGACCGTATTTTCGGTTATAATACGGAGTTTTTTTTTTCTACTTTTAAAGACAAGAAAAAACTACCTTATAGCCAAATTACACACTACAAATTATATATTTGGGGTACTAGTCCAGGGGCATATGTCGTAAAAAAGGGGTCCCGTGAACATGAATGTTAATTTTATGCCCTTATCATAGTCACTTAGGACAGTCTTTTAGAAGTTGAAAAATGGTTGTTGCCATTTTTTCTTTCATCATTTTACCTAGAAAATAGCAAAAGTAGTGGGTGGGGTAACTCTGACCAATACAACACCTAGTTGTAACAAAAGAGTTGTAAAAATGTTTTATGTCATAAATATGTCGTTTTCAGTATTCTAATATATAAAAAGCAATATGTAGTCCTAAAGTATTGGTCAATTGCCATGATATATTTGTAACGTAAATAACTGTAACCAAAATTCGAATGAACTACCAGAATTATACCAAATTGGTGGAATGAAGTATATACATGTGGTCCTTAATGAGCATAAGATATCAGTTGTCTTTGAATCATGCTTCTCGTACCTTTGAAATAATTTCTTGATATATTCTGATCAGTTAGGTTGCAGTTAGCAGTGGAAATATCAACTGAAGACAGAATGTACCTTATTTTTTAAGAATTCCCAAAACACTAGTGAGAGGAGCTAACGGCTTTTGGAAGTATGTATTATGTTTTAAGATGAAAAGTGTACATGTAGGCATGAAAAAGGCCACTCTTACATTCACTCTGCTATAATAATATTTGTGTTTTATTCAAAAGGCACTCAAACAGTAACATTACGTTACATAACTCTAATCTGTCCGCGGGGATATTAATCCAGGGTCATGTGCAATACATGTGGGACCATGTTTGCATAACTGTTAATTTTATGCTTTTATCATAGTCATCAAGCACATGCTCTTTGAAGATCAAAAATTGTTGTTGCCACATTATATTTCAGTATTTTACCTAGAAACTACTCAACGTAGTGGGTCGGGTAAAAGTAGCCTTTACGGCTACCAGCTGTTACATGTGAAATGTAGAGAACAGTTGACTTTGTAAATATGACTGTTTTTTTTTCTATATCTAAATATGATATGTAAAACAAACTGAACTATTTTTAAAAAAAGATAAGTTATCCGTCACTCAAGACCTGTAACGTATATAACTAAGCATAAATGATAAAATAAACAACCATAATCTGAATGAATCGCTGTAATGAATTTAGGATGTGTTGTTTTTAAATTAACAGATGTACATCTAACCGTGAAGAAACACCAATGCTATATGTCTTTAAACTATGATAGTAATGGGTTGTCCTGTACTGGAAAGGTTATTTAACAGTAAGATTACGTTACAAGTTTGTACTCAATCAGGGATAATGTTTGTTTTCTTTTAACTGAGAAAACTGTTTTCAAAGCCTCAGTTCGCAGATGCCAGAGAACGCATTTAACTTACCACTAATACCAAGATGGCAATGTTTGCTATTTATTACACATAAGAACTCAACAAGACGCATAGATCTTTACATCTGAAGCATGTTGCATTTTCTTAACGTTTAATCTGACTTATAGCAACATCACAAAACTCATCAATTAGAATTACATGCGACAACGAAAATATGTATAAGTTGATATTAGTCATAAGTGGTTCATGTCTAGGTTTAGAACTGTCACACAGCTGATACATAATACTAACGGTGCTGTCAACCGATCCAATCAGACAACCTACACGCTAAATAGCCTGCCAGCTGAGGCAACTGACAGGTATCGGCTCAGTTTGCCGTTATTAACACCCTTATTGCTATGATGTCGATTACATCTCGTTCAACAGCCTTTTGCACAGTATCGCCTTATAAGCAAGTTAGTGTTAATCCCATAATTATAACTTACATGATGAATTGTATTCAACGTTACCCGTTTTTGTTTCTCCCATCGGTTACACTGCAATATATTATTATCACTGTGACAATGTAGCAATGAAAACTTATATTTTTTGTGTATTATTATCGGTCTGTTCCTGGCATATTTTGCTCGTTGTAATATTACCAAAAGTTATTTGGTCAGGTAATTCTGTACACCCCAGTCTGTGTTTTGATACATTATCACAAACAGCTTAATGTAACGAAAGACAAATTAAATTTTGATTTTGATCATTCAACTTTTAATATGTATATTTCTTCAGTTGTTGTATTAATACTTCTGGCGTCATAAAGCTTAATTTTCTTCTTAAAAATTTGGATAAGGATCATTTGGAATAGCAGTAGGATTTGATAAATAAGAAGTTTATTTTTCCTTGATTATTGCTATGCAATGTGGTAATATGTTCAAAGTCAATGGAATCATTTGAAATCAGGTATTAAGGTTAGCACCTGATATGCACAGTATGCATAACTTGTATCAATTGGTTATCTTCTGTTCAGAACTGACATATTACTGTTTAAGCATATGAGGCATAAAATTTATAAACTTTTCAGTAACTGGTTGTATTCGTTACTCTTTCCGTTTTCTATCTCTTTGTTTTGTTATCGGCTGCAAAGTAAAATTATTGTTCAATACATCATTGAGAACAACTGGGATTCATCAAGATATAACCGAACAGCAATATCCTACATCGAAATACTCTGTCATCTTTACTTGCCGTTTCGTTATGTGGCTTAGATCTCTGTTGAACTCTATCCCATAAAAATAAATTAATTGTTAAATCAAAAATAAGCATAGGTTCCATGCTTAATCCTTTTAAGAGACTGTTGTATATAATCATACTAGTGAGAAAAAGGAAAATAGCAGCATCGAAATAAATATAATTTTTAAACAAAGAGCATGTAAACATGTATTTTTTATATTTATATGGTAGCCCGTGACACTGCTGGCATTATTATTTTTTTATCTTTTCCTTCTACTTTTTATAATTGTCTGCGACGATGTACTCTGAGGTCCCATCTGGTTCATTACCATTAGAAACTATATATGTAGACGAGACATAGGTAATGTGTAATTGACTACTATGCAAGGTTTAAACCCGGGGTTCGTTTCTCGACTTAAACTGAAAAATAATGTTCCCCTTGGTCACGTAAAAAACGTGATAGTCTTAAGAACGTTAGTATCCTCTGTCAGCAAATATTCGCGTTAGCTTTGTTAGATTACATTGTGGCTTCACTCTTCAAGGGTCGGGTAATTTATCTGTTTAAGAGTCTTTCAATTGGTGCGTTCAATGTACCAAATCTTTTCAATAATAGTTTGACTTTCTGATTACTGCGAATATTTAACTTACAGGGACAATCGCCGATCAGGTTTCACCTTTATCAAACTGACTATATCACTTTAGTTGGCGCCTTTATACAAATCAAATGCTGGTTTATGATTGCAGATTGTTTTTTTTTAAAGTAATAAGTCTGTTTTAGCAGTTTTTGCTTTATATACAAAGATGACACGTATGTTACTGTCTCAAATATCAGAAAGTTGAGTAGCTGGGCAATAACATCAATAATATTTCCGGTTTATGCTATAACAAATAAGCAAACAGCAAAACCTGGTGTGCGTGATCAGAATTTGTCAAGTCTTTATTTATTACCATTTGAAGTATTCTTAGTTTCGTCACGTATAATACGCACCTCATGAGGTCCTTAAAAACCACTTGGTGATAAGGCTGACAGCTCCAAGTAAACAGTATTCCATAAGATCTACCAGGATATTATATTTTATAATTGTTCTGTGAGGGAGAGTGAACTAATTCTGGAAGTTGCATTTTGATTGACTATGTTTTAAATTAAAGTTATTTACGTTACTACTTGTGGTAGTTATTGGTTAAAAAACAAACTCAGCTGTATTTTCTAATATTGTCAGATGATTCTGTAGAAAAAAAACTGAGAAAAGAAAAAACATAAGGAGCCTACCGTGACATTACATGGTTTTAACTATAAGACACATAGGTAACGTATATAATCAATCGTTACGGCCAAAGAGTCACTAGAAAAAAATGGCAACATGTGTTTTTTCATTGTGTATGCACCACTGATGAAGTTAATACATGTTGCCAAAAATTAACACGAATGTTCACGGAAACTACATATGCCCCCGGACTATACTATCAGAAAGACTTGTTATTATTTGTTGTTGACTTGTGGTTTAACGTCCCAGTAAACAATATTTCAATCATGCCGAGACGTTGCCTCCGAATTCGTAGTACTTTTACCCAACTTGAGATAAATGACAGTCAGGCCTTGCTGCAGCTAATAGCAGACCTGCCGCGGAGGCACCAGACAGCTCATGTATTCCATGTGCCCCGATGGGCGGGGCGACCTTCGAAGAGAAAAAATCCGTTTTATAGCCGAATAAGTAAGATCGCAAGTTTGTATAATTTAACTTCATGGAAAAGTTCACTAAATGGAACTTAAATGGAAGTTCGACTACTGGTTCTGTTATATAAATAGAGGATCTTACATGAGTGCTCATGTATTATTGAATTTATTAAACGAGTTGGGGAAAAGATAAGATGCGAGTCTCTGCCGAGCATCTTATCGTTTTCTCCAACGAGTTTAATAAATTCAATAATACAGGAGCACGAATGCAAGATTCTATTTATCATTTGACACTAAAATCGCATTTTGTTAGCAAAATTTGCACTAAAACGTCACGATTTTGCCATTAGAAAACGCGACGTTTTAATGGACGTCAACGTATAACGTTACGACGTTATTTGCATATTTAATCCACTGGTGGATTATCGTTTTTAATGCATGGCTTTATTACACTCTCAGATGCGACGTCATATGATAAAAACACTTTTTACATTCATAAATGCTCTATTTAACACACACACGCACACACACAAAATGATATAGATAACTTACCTAAGGAATGACACACACACATACACAAAAGCCGAAAGCAGGGTAAACGTGAAACATATTCTCACCGAGAACAGTCGAAGAATGGAACTCATTGCCAGAGGATATAATTTTTGCTCAAATGCTACTTCAGTTTAAAACCAAACTAAATAAAATATGGATGACTAGAGGTTTGAGGTTCTCATATACGTTCGATGCCCGGTCCGGCCACTTACTTTCATTTCTCCTTCCGCTGATTCAAGAAGGGCAGTTGTCAGTTACTGGTGAAAGTGAGTGTACATAGTACTGGTTAACCGCTTAGGAGGTCTAAGCCTGTCCAGGAATAGTGTGGTTTAGGTGAACTGACCGTCCCTGACAATAGCTGTTTACCATGGACGTTAAACAATAACACAGCAACAATACTCATATACACTAAGGCCACTGTATATAAGATTTTTCCTAAGACTTCTTTTTGAGATACGACACCGGAAGCCAGCCCTCTAAGTCGATTCTAAGAAGATGTGATAAGGCAGGGCTTAAGGGTTTTATACCAAATTAAGGAACCAAAGTAAATATATTGCGATATAAAAGACACATTTGATGTCCTTATGCGTTGCATTCCTCGTTACTCCAGTTGACAGATTCGACAAAATGTCTGCTCCATTATTCGGCGTAATTAATGCGCCGTCATAGTTGTTCTCAGCTCTCTTGCATGAGAAATGGTTTGGAATTTTGTTTCGAGAACACTTTTTCAGTGGGTTGTAATAAACGTTCAAACTCGTTCTGACTGTCGAACACTTACGGGCGCTGTTCTTGTGAGCGCAAGAGAACACCGATTTAATCGAGCACAGAGGAAATGGAACGGTTAGTCGTAGACTATTGTCGGTTGTTCGGTCTCTAGTTTGATGTTAACGACCGACACGTAGGGAAGGTCGTTAACAGTAACCGAGGGCTGAAACAAACATGAACCATCGAAAATTAAAACATAGTACGCAGCTGGAATTTTTTAAAATTCTGAACTTATGAAATTTCAATTCAGGGAAGATTCAGTTTGACGGTGTTCCTTTTTATTCCTAAAACGAATGATAATACTAGCTAATATCTGAGGTATTAGAATAGAACTTACTAAAATAGAGGTATAAGAATTAGAGGACTTAGTACATATAACTGCATATCGTTTGCTAGATACCATGTCCAACCCATACACTGAAATGGAATAAAATATGGTATGTTGTGTCTGCTGTCAAATAAACAGCCTTATTATCACTTGATACATGGTTCTTAGTATCCAGCTTAAAAATGCATCCTGAATATCACAAGGGAAAAAACACAATTGCAAAGCAAGACTCAAAACCATGGGCACGTTTGGTATAATTAGTTCGGGAAAACTCGAGATATGTATATTTTTTATGAAATTCCTCGGGCTACTCGAAGATATCTTCGAATATCCCGAGCAATACTGCGGATTTGCTCGAGTTTATCCAAGATATTATGCCGACACATATCTTCGAGTAGCCCGAGGAATACCTGGATATTGCTCGAGTTTACCAAAGTAGCTATGCCGATACATATAAGCCGCGACACGAAAACACCAACAATATGGTTGTACACCCAGCACAGACGCAGATCAGCCTGTGCATCCTCCCAGTCAGATGAGACTCTTCGCAAAGTACTTAAAGAGTAGCTAGGGGTCTAAGCTACCTCCATGCGGACAGCGAAGACTCTGATCAGACTGGGCGGTTGCCCAGGCTGATCTGAGTCTGCGCTGGGCGCACAACCACTTTGTTTGTTTTCTCACGTCGCGGCTCAAAGTAATTAAACCGATACACATTTTCGAGTTGCCCAGGAATATCTGGATGTCGCTCGAGTTTACTCAAGTAATTATGGCAATACATATCTTCGAGTACCTCGAGGATTACCTTGGTATTACTAGGGCTTACCGAAGCAATTATGCCAAACGTGCTCAATGAAAGACAAAATGGAACAGCAAATTTATACTAACAGGTGCCCTCAGTCTGACAAAAAGGTACACCGACAGCTGAAACGCCTTAAAACGGTCACTTTGGGTTATAGCTATATGACAACACTACCATTGTCTATCCATCTTTAATTTCAAGAAAGGAGACAACTTTTGTGACTTCCTATTTGCTTTCCTAGATAATGACACCCTTCCAAGAAGAAGGATTATCAAAGGAAAGAATTTGCTTCTAAATACATGTAGCAAATTTCTTTGTTTAATTGTTGACCCTAATTTCGAAGGGAGGACAAACGACAGAGCTACTTAACCTGAATGTGTTCTCATTTCACTTATATGCTTACATCATTTTCTTCTGTATCTAGCAATGCTATGCATTTTCTGATCAAAAGCGAAACATTAGTTTACTGGTCACTTACAAAGACTGTTCCTCCAGACCAGATTTCATAGTTGTAGGGAATCTCCTGTATAGATATTTAGCCTTAGCAACAGCATAGCAACGACTTAAGTAGCTTTATGAATACGGCTCCTGGACAGCAGCAACAATTAAATCCACAAGAGTGAAACACTGTGCATGTTAAGATGTGTTGGTTTTTTCTTGTAACTCATAAGTCTATTAAAACTTCTGATAATTTAAATGGAAACAAGAAAACTTGTATTAAGTTTACGGGAAAAATAGGTTGTGCTTAACTTCTTTTGACCAGTTCAGATAACGAAATCGAAAGAAAAGTCCCGACTATGGCATTTGTCGTTTAAAGTATCTAAGCTGCAAAGGATGGCATATCTTCAGTTTTCACATGAACTGCATTCTTATACATGTACATGTATTTGACCAAAGGTGAGGGGGGACATACTGTTTTCGGTGCGGATCCCGTTGGCGTCGGCGTGACAGTTTCTTGTATGCGCGATAGCTCTTGAACCAATGGATGGAATTTCACCAAACTTGCATGGATATACCATTTGGACAAACTTAAGAGCTGATTAGTTTTAGCCTTGACCTCATTTTCAAGGTCACTGGAGGACTTAGATGACAATTTCTTGTATGTGAGATTTCTCTTGAACCAATGCATGGAGTTTCACTAAACTTACATAGATACATTATTTTGACTGAGGGGACATGTTGTTTCCAGTGCGGATCCCGTTGACGTCGGCGCCGGCTTGACAGTTTCTTGTATGCGCGATATCTCTTGAACCAATAAATAGAATTTCACCAAACTTACACGGATACATTATTGGGACAAATTTAAGAGCTGATTAGATTTTGGTGACCTTGACCTCATTTTCAAGGTCACTGGAGGACTTAGATGCCAATTTCTTGTATGTAAGATATCTCTTGAACCAATGAATGGAATTTCACTAAACTTGCATAGATATACTATTAGGACAAGTTTAAGAGGTGATTAGATTTTGGTGACCTTGACCTTATTTTCAAGGTCACTGGAGGACTAAGGTGACAATTTCTTGTATGCACGATATCCCTTGAGCCAGTGGATGGATTTTCACTCAACTTGTATGGATATGTTATTTGGACAAGTTTAAGAGCTGATTAGATTTTGGTGACCTTGACCTTATTTTCAAGATCACTGGAGGACTATGATGACAATTTCTTGTGCCCACGATATCTTTTGAACCAATGGATGGAATTCAATCACACTTGCATGGATACATCATTGGGAAAAGTTTGAAAGCTGATTAGGTTTTCATGACCTTGACCAGATTTTCAATGTCACTGGAGGACTGAGATGACAATTTCCTATTACCACAATATCTCATGAACCAATGGATAGAATTTAACTTAACTTACTTGGATACATTACTGGGACTAGCTTAAGAGCTAATTAGAGTTTGGTGACCTTGACCTTATTTTAAAGGTCACTGGAGGGCTTAGATTGCAATTTCTTGTACCCATAATATCTCATGAACCAATAGACGAAATTTCACCAAACTTGCATCCATTAGATATATCACTGGTACTAGCTTAAGAGCTGCTCAGATTTTGTTGACATTGACCTCATTTTCAAGGTCACAGGAGGACTTAGATATGTAAAAATTTCACTGAAGTTAATATATCTAATTAGCCTTTGGCTTGATTTCGACTTTACTTTCACAGATATACCTTTGGGACAATCTCAAGAGTTTTCTGTGTTTTGATTACCTTGACTCCTTTTTCAAGGTCAAATGCCTACTTAAAGATGCTTAATTTTTTGCCTTAAAATTAGTTATCGCTTGGTCCAATTAACAGATATTCATCAGACTTGCATGAATATATCGTTGTGACACGTTTAAGACATGGTTAGTATTTGGTGACCTTGACCCATTTTTAAAGGACATAGTCATCCATGTAGGATATCTTCAGATTCAGTGAATGGATTTTCTCCAAACTCACCTTGATATTTTACTAGTACTGGCTTTTTATTCATTAGAGGGGATGGGAAATGGGCTGGTGTGTGTGTGTGTGGGGGGGGGGGGGGGGGGGGGGCATCAGTTTATCTCTGAAAAACATTTCTGGTTGTTTTTCTCGGCATGTGGTACAACAGACTTGAGTTTTGCTTAGAATAACACTGAATCATTTTGCCATAAATGCACATGTTAACTCACCATTTTATCCAGTTTTACGAAGTTGTTGATATACAGTAGATTTGTCCACCAGGATTCTTTACAATTATCAAAGACAACCTCATTCTCAGTCCAATACGGACCTGCTGATCCGTACTTCATTAGCGTTGTATATACCATCAATACCAGCATGTATGTAGGTGTCAGCCTTAAAGTGGGAATGAAAATAGTTCAAATATAGTTGACTCTCGTTGTCTCAAACTCTAATATCTCATGGGGCCCTCCTATATCAAAGAATATAGTTTGGCAATTTAAAACTACTGGTATCTCAAAGTAAATTTTCTCAAACAAAAAAAAAAATACTTTGAAATTACAGTCCAACATGTACTGAGCAACGCATAAGGCATAATCAAAATCAGTGTGCTTAACACAAGTGTTAGCTTAATATAGGTATATTTCAATGTAGTTGCCTGTTGTGGGAACTGAATACATGCTTGTTTAATACAGGGTGAGAAGGCCCCTAAGACAGGTTTTACTGTAGTTTGAGATGAACTTCGACTTTAAGATATCGAGAGTTGACTGTAAGTTCAATCTATAAATACAGCATGTGATTAGCACAACAAGAATATGTTAACTTTCCAATGTAATCTAAACTTCCTTTTTTCCAAAAAAAAAAAAAATAAAAAAAAAAAAAAAAATCGGCGAACACCTTAAATTGTCGGCTTTTTCGGCAGATGGTTATATCCGTATGTAGGTCCTTTTAATAACATAGATTGCCTTCTCAACTAATTCCAGGGCTTTAACCTGATAATTTTGAAAATTTGCAAACCTCTATAATTAAATTGAATAAGGGGTAATTAAAATGATCTGACAAAACCTACCTCCAAATGCGATGAAAGAAGAAAATAACCCAGTTGAAGTTTCGTATCCCACCAGCTTTTTTTAGTTCGGTTAAAGTCAGATATGCTACTAAAAAAGCGCTGAAAAAATTATATTACATAACAGTAGTGGTAATAGACAGTTATAAGTAACGTGTACTTTAATGTCTGAGCTTATTCTGTAGCTCACATACGGTCACAAATACAATATGAAATTAAATGTTTAACAATGGCTCAATTCTAATTTTAGCTACCTGCTATGATTTTGATTTCTCCCAATTAAGATTGAGCGACTTGCTCGGAAAAAGATTGTTGAAATCTTAAAAATGAGTTGACTGCTCAAACAAATCAATCAAAATGCAATTACAGGTATGAAAAGAAACAAGAAATATGCATATGAATAATCAATAGTAAGGCTCTTTTCTATCAGAGTCAGTACTCAAAGCTGAATATTGAGCTCCTCCTCTGCTTTTAAATATATTGAAGGGTGAATATAATATTTTTATCTTCACAGAAGGAAAGCCAATTTTTTAAGGCCCATCTATGACTCTGTAGAAATTAATATTACCCTACTGATTATTCTCAAATTGTGCTTTGAAAACTTATACAACAACCAATTCTAGCAGACAGCTGATCTGAGCTTTATATACCTACCACCTGGGATTGAAACTAGACCTCATTTGATTGGCTGATTATAAGTGCAATATCATTGGTTCGAAATCATTGGAATAAGGATTTTCTTTGGCCGGAATCCAAGGCAAATGGTTGCCTCAAACTGTAGCTGATTTCAATCCACTTCCTGAGTTAAGCTTTTATACAGAAATAAAGGGGCTATTTTGTCACACCATCTTTTATACATGATATTTTATGTGCAACCCTTGATATACACACATTGCAGCGTACAGGTGTTTCCTGAGATATAACCTGAATATTGAAACACCACTTCTGAGAAAATGCAACCTGGTATCACTTTGAATTAGATCAAAATTGTAATAAAGGAGACTCGAAAATTTGCAAATTAATTTGCACATTGCTTTCATGTAACATGTATTTTCATACACTATATGACTTTAAGCTTTAACTTTTTCAAATATTCAGGGTTTCATTTAAGAAATAAATATCAATTTTCGTATGTTCATGGAAGCAAGCACGCAATGGGTTTCATTCTGTTCATTCTTCCATGAACTTCCGAAAATTGAAAATTATCCTTCACATTATGCAATGATTTCACATCAATTTTGTTTCTTATTCGCGAAGTTTTGACTACTTTATGCTAAGTAAGGGACGAAGAATAGTTTTTAAACAGCGTGTTTGATTTCAACTATTTTTTATTCAGCTATGACATGTTATTTACATTCAGAAAACAATTTTCGTTAGAAGAATTTGGTCGAAAGCTCATGGCTTGTATATAAAGTTGTTATAAAGTTACGTCGCCTAATCAACCACTTGAGTAATCCGTGACGTCCCTTGCACGTAACGTCGCGTGATCGAATGTTGTTCATGGCTATTTGAATATGGTCTGCCTAGTAAAGATTCATCTTAGGAAATTGTCGACAGGTGTAATTAAATGGTTAACAAATATTAGTATATATATTCTGAAAACTGGGGCAGCCATCATTATGTGAGACATAAATTGAGTCTTCGCCTTTTGCATACTCTACGCAAGAAATCAGAAAGACATTTAAATGCTGTATTTGTTTTCTTATCATCAAAGATAAAACTAATCAAAAATGAAAATCGCGGAAGAAATCTTATGTATGAGACAACTATCAATATGATCCTGGAATTCAAAATATGTAAATAAATATCACAAAGGTGCTTTAAAACGTGGAATTTAATCAAAACGGTTACACTGCACTGTCGAATTGGTTGTCGGAGCATACCGCGATTCCCCTCTTCCGCTGCATCTTAACATTTTCTGCATTAAAGCGAGGTAAACAAACTCTTGTTTATGTAATGATGACATCAAACTTGAAACCGACATGAATTGATTTATCCAAACAGTGTTGTTCTGTGGTTACAGTGGTTCTTCTCTAGAACTGCGTTCACTGTATTTGTGAATTTTTGAGTAGCTCAAGATAGGAATTATGATGTTTACAGAGGTCATTTACTACTCTGATATAATATTTGATTCTGATATCAAAGTATCCATTCATGACGAGGGATGCTTATAAGGAAAACGTTTATGACGTTAGTTTCAAATGGTATTCATCAATAACTGACAGCATGTTCCGAAAACGCACATGTTTGATATCCCAATTTGCGTGTTCCAGTTTACGGTTTATGCTATCTGATCCTATGTAAAGTCATGACGGCTTTAATACTGTTTTTTTCGCTGTACAATGTTCTTTACGGCAAAGCTAGAATGAGCTTCCAATGATGTTACATAAAAAAGTGGAGTACTAAATTAAGTGGCAGTGAGGTTTACCGGTTACGTGCAAAGGTCGCCATGCATAATATGCATATATGTTATTTCTTCAATTTGAGTAGTTTTAGATTTCTAATAAAATCTAGTTATATTTAGTAACAAGAAATACGGATTTACCAAAACATAAAAAGTCCTCGAGTATAGTTACCTGACTGCAAGGAAAGAGTCAACAGCGAATCCTGCCAACGGCATTGGCATGAACGGCCATGTGTTCCCTTCATCATGCAAGTAATTGTATGCATTATCTGAAAAAGGTTGAATTATCATTTAAGGAGAATGTAGAGATTTTCAGCCTCAGGGTGAAGCAACTCAGTTTTGTCTTCCTTTTCGACGCGGATCAACTCTTCAAGAAAAGAAGAATAGGCAATCTCCTTCAAGGCAAACAACATAAACAAAACGACAGAGAATATTCGAATAAATGATATTCATCCGGTTATTCGTTGCGATGAAGAAGAACACAATAAACAACTAAAAGAGTAAGATATATAGACTGCAGCAAGTGAACACGATGGTGTGTGTCTCGTGAAAAGGTTCCTAGGAGCATGCGCAACTACAGAAGACTGGACAGCTTTATCTTCCACGCAGCATTGTCACATCGTTCATTTTTCGTATACTCATGTAGGTGTCGCAAGTAAATACGTTGAGACATTAAATCTTTTCGGACAATGTGCAGGCCGAACCAAGATCGACATTGTAAGCATGTTCTATAGTCCACGGCATCTGATGCATCATGGGTCAGGTCTAATTAGACTCCTTCAACCTACCTGTGTAGTGAAATATGAAGAGATAATTATGTCCGAGGATAACCCAACTCATGCTGAGAAACTTAATTCCGTGCATAGATCTTAGGTTGTCATGGGTGTCAGGAATAGCCAGTAGTTTCTTTGCGTTGGTGTATACGGAGAAAGACAGCAGCAACTTCTCAAGTAGACCTACAATAGAAAGGACTTAG
The DNA here is from genome assembly GCA_963989385.1 of Ctena decussata. NCBI lineage: Eukaryota > Metazoa > Mollusca > Bivalvia > Lucinida > Lucinidae > Ctena > Ctena decussata. Next base: position 61,969,115 of record OZ022503.1, read on the forward strand.
ATATATGAAATTATCACTAGTGGTTCCAATAAGCATCAGAAACTTCTAGTTGTAAAGTGAAGACTGGTCACAAAATCTGACGGTGTCGGTAATACTCAGTATATACCCACTGGGCACAACAGGTTTTATAACCTTGGGACAGAATCAACCTTGCTGGATCCATTCAGTGTTTACGCGACTGGCGACGAATCTGTCCCGAGGTTATATAACCTGTTTTAATGCCCAACAGAGACTGATCTCTAATTTTTAAATTAAATAGACTGCCAAATACTTTACAATGCTGTTTTGACATTCAGATAAAAATGTAAAAAGCAAGCACTAGAAACAATAACAAATCTCTGCAAAACACTTAGGGATTATATTATTACGTTCTTGCATTTTTCGTGCTCAGCTAAGTTGAGCATTAAAAAAGAAGTTTTATATAAATATACAAATTGATTTAAGTTTCATTGCCTGAGAATGTCATAAGGTAGTTTTTACGTCAGATGCTTTACAATGCAAGCAACATGGATGATACAGTTTGATCATTATTGAAAGCTATTCGGAAATATTCCCTGTAACAAAATGACGGATGAAAAGCAGATAATCTTACATTAGCCAATATCATTGGTGTTACTTTCTCCGTTTATGTGGGCTACATGACATATGGTTGCGATATCAATGTACCCTCATGAGGAAATGACAGTCGAGATTAGTGAGTCAGAAGAAAACAGAGAGGTTCCACAGCATTGGATATCATATCGAGTTTTCGGTTCACCCACGCCTTAGAAAGGGGATAGGGTCGTTTCATCGTGGACACAGTTTTACAGTAAAGGTATTGAATACACCAGTCTTTATGTACATGTATCAGTGTTAGCGACTTTGGTTTTGAGGTAGGGATATGGGATCTGAGTGCAAAGTTCCTGATAATTGCATATCATCTTATTTCTATCAGCTGATCCATCTTGTCCAGCACCAAATCATTAAATCATTTTTGTCTTCCGTCCAATTCTCATAACGATGTTCCCCAGGAAGCTCAAGGGAACGAATCTATAACTCGTGCGCCCTGGCACTGAGTCTGTCCCCTTGTCTTCTCCAATTCAAAGAGAAGTTCTTAGGTCCGCAATGTTGCTTTTAAAGTACCAAACTTGAGATTAACAAGTATTTTTAATTTACAAACATGAAATAACTGGGACTGAAGGATAGCGTGATAAATTAGTCATTTGTCATCAGGTTTAGCCCGATTAAAATGTCAATATCCATTTTGCACCCAAATTTTTTGTTGTTCTTTTACGCCCTAATGCTATGGCATTTGACGTTATGCGTTTTAAGGTATCGCATCTATTTTGGTTAATTGTGCATACAATGATAATGAAAGATAGCGCATGTATGTTAAGACATAAATTCTGACGACGAAGATTACACATGGTTTATATTTCAAGGATATTGCTGCACATACGAAAATACATTGAAGCAGATTGAAATTTGTCAAAGTTACACGCATCTCCCTGTTTGTATATTTAAGTTTTGTAAATTCGATAAGATGTAGTTATCAACCGCATAGAGACATAATACTGCGGCAATCACATAGACTTCCACTTCTGTGGTGTAAAACATTGTGCCTAGCATGACATTGCTTCAGCGAGGGCCTGTTTGGGTTTTCTTCTTTTAGTGTTTATGGTAAATAGGCCTAATTATGTTTCAGTTTGTGAGATATGAATGTCTTATCTTTTGGCATATCTTTAATGTGGCATCAAAATAAATGACATTACGTTCAGTTGTGTTTTACATGATTTCGCCACAATCGTTGATCACTTTAGAAAGGTGACAATGATAAAAATACTAAATTTGCTTTCCCTGAAATTACTTCCTCTTTTCAGTTTTAAATTGTTGTAAACCTCTTATTAACTCATCGGTGAGTGTCCGAGTATCTGATTTATACATAAGTAAATACAACCAACTTGATACAAAGCTACTAGTACCTAAGGTTGCTTGAACCTGGCTCCTGTAAAGCATTTTGGTGAATAACTCCATCCATGGTTTTAAAAAATGTATCAGTACTTGCTGTATGATCAGTAAATGCTACACGGGAATCTCATGCAGCTTCATTCAGGCATTTTTGCTTTTGTCATTTTGAATTGTTCAGAAGCAATAAATGTTTACGTAAGTTTTGGCATACAAAGATAATATATTTCAGATACTAACATCTGTTAATTCTTTGTTTATGACATATGAGGTAAAGATAGATTTTGGTATATATAAGAAATGACTACGTGCATCAGGCCAATTTTTGGCCCCCGGATATTTTCTTGAAAAATCAAAGTACGGCAACTGCTTGGCTTACACTGTAAATATCTAATGTAATGGAACCTTGCAATTTATGCATTGAATATTTTTTTTCTAGGTGACTAGAAAGGGCAGAAAAAATGTAGAAAAATAGAGCCAATGAGCCATTTTCTGCATTTTGAAAGTTTCCAATATTTGGTGCATGCAGAGCACAACCATAAACCGAAATGATATCTAAATAGGTTACAGCCAACGATAAATATAAACCATATGAAAAGATCCTCTTGGTTACCGTGGTTGTGCTCTATATTTGCCAGGTATTTGAAGTTGTCAAAAATTCCAAAAATATCATAATTTGACAGATTCTATTAATTTTCTTACTCTGTTAAGCCCCTTTTCAGGTAAGGTAGCCCCAAAAGAAAATATAACCACAAACTTTGACCAATTCTTTACCCCATAATGTTTATAGTGGATGATGGACAGATTTTTTTGTTTTACTATGATGACTTGTAATATCATCGCTACAAAAGATGCAAAAGAGAACCAGGTTTTCAGGGAGCCAAAAAAGGCCCTTAATGCACTTGGCTCTTTTATTTAGCTTATGGCATATGCGTGTAAGTCTATATTTTCCTGATGACGGATATTAGACCCACTTCCACTTTAGAACCCCCTCCTCCAGCCCAGTTCTACAATATTACCTTGTGAGACTTTCTTATCCTTCGCACCTTTAGATTTTTCATCAGCTACCCCTTTTCCAGTTGATTCTGATGATTGTTTTCCATCAGTCGATATAACTGATATATTTTCTCCGTCAACTACATCTATCTCAGCATCATATACGTCGTTAAGAAATCCGCCATTGATGGCGGCAGTATCATCAGTCACGTCACTTCCGCTACTTTGAACAGAGCTCTCGGATGAGTGTTTCAGCTGACTCGTAATGACGTCATAAAGCGTTGCAACGAGTATAATTAGTCCAAGAACAGACAGTATGCATCTAAACGATAACAATAGATAGTCAATAAATAGTCACTTCCAAGAACGGTGCAAACCTTAACGTTTTATCTTTTCACACGTTCAAATGTTTATAGACAGACCCGATATAGTACAGAATTTTGAATTAGAGCTTTTCATTATCTATCAGACCATTAAAATAGAAAGACTGGGCTATTTTGAAAATAATCAGAAATGGTCTGGTTGGTTTAAACAATATTTTATTAATCAATTCACATTATATAATTTACAATCTCAAGTATCAGGATCTGCAATAAGCTATAAGCTTATAGTAGTCATCTCCTGAAAGTCATCATAATGGTCTGGTTCGAACTCTATGCTACAGTGAGTCAAGATTTCTGTTTAAATTTTTAACTATATTACTTAAAACTCTGAAAAGGGACACATACTGTTAATCTATACTCAAGAAGTCTTTGTTATTCCCCACATTTTCTACAGCACAACCCTTTTATATATAAAGTTTAATTCATATTATTATTATTACTTTTTTTTTTCATTTCTTTTATCTCAAGTAAATGGGATAGCACTGGAGCTCAGAGGATTAAGCGCTGGCCTGCTGATCTAGCGGTCCCGGGTTCGTTTCCCGCTGGAGGCGGAAATCTTCTCAACCTTAAACGGGGTTCCATAGCACTGACACAGCCTTTCATGAAAACCCATCGTCCTGATATGACTGAAAAGCTGTTTAAAAGGAGATCAAATCGCAAGTCATACATCCATCTATCTCAAGCAAGTGGTGTTGCAGTAATTTTCTCGTATAAACATTAAATATACCTTGCTGATGGGACTCTAAATATATCTGAGCTTCTTCTAGGCAATAAAAAGGGAAACTGTTTAAAATGTAAAAAGAAAATGCTTTGTATTTTCAGGGGAGCTAAAACACATTTTCATACTATATACTAAAAAGTCACACTTTTTGAAAAGTCACACATGTTTCTTTAGCGAGTTACATGTAATGTTGTTAAGAGAAAAATAATTATTCATACAAGACAGAATGTTTGAAATAGAAACAGAACACTGAAAAGCGTCCCCACATAGTCTTAATGAAACATATATATATGCTAAGAATCAATGATGAATAGTAATGGATGAAGTTGATTGAAGTTGCGCTTGTATATGTTCCAGTGTGTGCCGAGGTGTTCATTTCTCGCTGTTTTCAACTGGCTTAATTAAGTGCGATTGATATTTTTTTTTTCTTTTAGGAAAAGACGTCGTTTCTTAAGATTCGTTCATACGGTAGTGTTGGAAACAGAATATACAGTTCATACTCTAAAGCATAAAGAATCTTAGTAATTTTATTCTTAAAAGATAACTTGGGGTCTAAATTTTGGGATGACGGTTGGTTTTATAACAAGAGCTGTCGCCTGACAGCATAGCTCGCCTGAATTGGTGCTTGCATATCACATAGCCGCTATGGTGGTGTGGACTGCTATGCATAAAACTTCAGGCAAGCATGTCCAAAATAAATACACATTTATAAACAAAAGCTATCTGCTATCTAATAAACAAAAGCTTTCTCAGAAATAAGTCTTAAAATAAAATTAAAATAAGAAAAATGAAATAAAATTTCAAAGTCCATGAGCTTGAGGTAAAAAAAGTAGGAGGGGGGGGGGGGGGGCTAGGATGTACCATGAACCATTATCTTACGTCAGTCCAAGTATTAGTATATTAGTATCAACTGAGTCCACCATCGTGGCACTGTGAAATGTCTTCATAAACATAAAACTTTAACCAAAATCTTTAAGACAAAATTCTAAGTCGATGACCTTGACTTCAAGGTCATCCAGTGGGGTAAGTATAAGGTGTTTTGTAAAAACTTAAAAAAATGTCTAACATCAAAAATCTCTGCAAAGCATTATGAATCAGTATGCAATTACAAAACTTTAATAAAGACCAAAATTTCCTATGTCCCTGACCTTGACATCAAGGTCACTGAGTGGGGTTGGGGTAGTACTCTGTAGCTCTAACTACAGTGCAAATATGAAAAGAATTCATCTATATGTTCAGGAGATATGTGTCTTTAAAAAACTTTAACCAAAACATCCAATCAATAAAAAGACAATTTTCTAAGTCCATTACCTTGACATTAACTTTAACCAAAACATCCAATCAATAAAAAGACAATTTTCTAAGTCCATGACCTTGACATCAAGGTCACTGAGGGGGTTGGGGATAGTACCTTCAAAAACTTTAGACCAATATCTAACTTCAGTGCAAGTATCATCCATTCATGGATTAAGGAGATATTGGGCTTTATAACATCCAGTCCAAAAAAAAATCCCAATTTTTCTAAGTCCATGACCTTGACATCAAGGTCACTGAGTGGGGTGGGGATGGTACCCTGTTAAACTTTGGACCAATATCTAACTACAGTGCAAGTATCAAAAGAATCCATCCATTGGTTAAGGAGATATAGGTCTTTATAAAACTTTAACCAAAACATCCAGTCAAAAAAAAATCCCAATTTTCTAAGTCCATGACCTTGACATCAAGGTCACCGAGTGGGGTGGGGGTTGTACTCTGTTAAACTTTGGACCAATATCTAACTACAGTGCAACTATCAAAAGAATCCATCCATGGGTTGAGGAGATATAGGTCTTTAAAAAACTTTAACCAAAACATCCAATCCGGACGCGGACGCTGACGCGGACGCGGACACGGACGCGGACGCCGACGCCGTGGTGACAACAATAGCTCTTCCTGAACTTTCGTTCAGGCGAGCTAAAAATTGGCACTCATGCTCTCTAGATTTCATTTTGTTCCTCTTACAAAGCCTGTGAATTTAATATGTTTGAGAAGCAAAACTGTCATTTTGATTTAGCGAATTTCACAAGCCGTTTCTCTAGCAATAGCGTGCATGGCAGATCCCTCTAGTATCAGCTGTTGATATCGTCAAAGGGACAAATACCATAAACATTTGGACACCAAAATAGTAACTGTAAGTGTGTCCCGTAACGGGAAAGTTTGGTTTTACATTGCGGTAATGCGTCCAAGGGATAGATGGAATGGCCAATAGTGTAGGTTATGCTCATACTGCTCCTAGGAGCATTTAATCTGGGTTTGCGCTGTTTGCTCAGACCTGTCTGTCCCGATTCCTAGAATTTTATGAAAGCATACCTTTGCAGATATCGGTCACGTTGCAGGGACATAATTTAGTCTGATAATTTAATTCAGTATTTCACATAACTGCTACGTACATTGAAACAATGGCTGATGTTTCTACACTTTTGTCCTCTTGACAATAGGCCTTCACCTTTGCTACTCGTACGTCAGTGCTCTGCAAGATGCCGGCTGAAATGTAACAACAGAAAACCAAAATAATAACGTCTGGGTCTTAAAGATACAAAGTCTGTAACTCTTGATCTTTTATTTTTAAAATTTCTGTTTCTTATTTTCAAGACTACAAAAAATATAGCTAAAATGGGGAAGATGGGGATATAAATTTCACCAGACTCATAAACCTTAACAAATAATCGCTATCAAAACAACAACATTTATGCAAACAAGAAGTTGTCTAGAATTACTGGAGGATAATAAAACAAATTGCCAGCAAGCCAAAAATACCTGTTTTCATAAAGATTATTCACTTTTCTGTGCAGTTTTCAGCTCCTGTGAACAGGTTTATGATGGTAGCTTAATTTTATGCTACTTTTACAAATGATGTAAAGGCAAAATAAAAAAATCCAAAAGATGGTCAGAATTGCAGATTTAGTCACTTTAAACACTTAGTATATACACGGTTTTACCCGTCTCCGTGTGACCTATGTGTTGGTGGGACGTTAAACTCGAATTCACTCACTCACACCAACCGCTCGTCTTAGCTTCCATCGTTAACTCGCGTTTAACACCCCACAAACACATGTGTCAAACGGTGACGGGAACTCTCAGTCTAAAATCTCAGCCGAAAGACTGGAGGAACGGAGATCGAACTTGTTTTATCCAGATACCGTTATAATCAACAGCGTTATATTAAGGCTTTACCGAGTCACTTACCAGCAATCAGTATTCCTTCAATGTCCGAAGGTGAACAAGTATCTGGCACACATGTTCCAAGCTGCACTGTAGGCGTGACAGCCTAAAATATCAAAATTAGGGTTCCATTATTATTAAATAATGACGGTGAACATGCTTTTTTGTCATTCGATCAACATATACTGACCGAATCAGCTGGGTTCAAAAGTACGGTTATAGGCCTAAGAATATTCAAGTATGTTGCAGATGAATACAAACAACTGTGTATCAAATTAAATAACATTAAAAAGGCCTGTGTTGCCAAACTTGTGAACAAACATTATCAGAGGGTCTGATATTTATATAGCGTGAATGATAGACGCAGCGTATCATGTTAAGGTGATGATTTTTGGTAAATGCAAAAATCTGCATAAAACCATGAAAAATTAAAGTATCTCCCTGAAAGTTAGCAGACTTCTTATTTTTGTTGTTCTCTACAGTTTAGAATACAAATTAGAGGTACATGCTGCTTAAAAATAGTGTTTTTATAAGGAAAGATAAAAGAATAATTTTCTGCGTAGAAACCTAAAAAAAATAACATCGTTATTGAAAATTTGCTTAAGCGCTGAAGCTACGTTATTGCATTATGAAGAGCGTCATAGCAATTATTTGCTCCAACTCTTTCTCAAATTGTAAAGTAGACCAGATCCTTCAGTTGGGATGAAGGTTGTCTTGTATGTTTTTAGTTAACTTCTAGTCTTCACAATCGAGCCTCGACATGACAAAACCAACAAAGAGGCATGTGCCCCCAGCGAAGACTCAGATCAGCCTGGACATTAAAACATGTCATCCGCGACACGACAAAACCAACAATGTGGTTGTGCGCCCAGCGCAGATTCAGATCAGCCTGGACATCCGCCCAGTCTGTTTAGAGCCTTTGCTGTCCGCAGTGAGGTAGCCTAGATCCTTAGCTACCCTTTGGGCACTTAGCAAAGAGTCTGGTCAAACTGGGCGGATGCCCAGGCTTATCTGAATCTGCGCTGGGCGCACAATCACATTGTTGGCTTTGTCGTGTCGCGGCTGAGTCATGTTTTAATGTTTATGGGTACACCTCTAAATTTTCATGTTTTACTTTACAAAGGGAAACTTTCTGTTTGCTTCACAGGAGAACAAAACCGTTCCAAAATACAGAGTCTAATCTTATAGAAATGAGCTGCGACACGAGAAAACCAACAAAAGGGTTGTGCGACCAGCGCTGATGCTGATCAGCCTGGGACTCTTCGCTATGCGTTTTAGGGGTAGCTAAGGGTCAAAGCTACCTCCATGCGGACAGCGAAGACTCTGATCAGACTGGGCGGATGCCCGGTGCTAATCTGAGTCTGTGCTGGGCGCACAACCACTTTGTTTGTTTTCTCGTGTCGCGGCTCAAATATAAACGTATCCGTACCAAATATAGTGCGACAGACGCGCGTTTCTATATTTAACTTCTTCAGTGTCGCTAAACCCCAAAAGTTTGAAAGCAAAGAGATGATGGGCAGGTCTCGGCAGGCAATGAGCATCCCTCTCCGAGCCACACTTACTGTCGCATTCCGCGGGACACATTATCTGCAGACATCAGGTAAACGACGCCGGCGTATTAACTCGCAAGCGCAAGAGTCCCCCATCAGGCCACCTCAACCCCTGTGTCTCGAGAAAGACGACAGAAAAGGGCATCAGGAAAGATAGTTTTCTTCTAAGGGAGTATAGTATCTCCTCCAAAGATCAAATTCTTCCTTTAAGAGTTAAATTCCCCCTGCGGAGGGAGGCAAAGTTAAAATTGCAGAGTTGCTTTCCTTGACTGTGTTCCCACTGACCTCAATGTTTGTATGTAAAAATTATAAGCATTCCCGTTGCCTCGATTGATCACTGGCTACAGTTCACAACAGCTGTGGTTTCGAACGAACTTTTGAAGGGCCCATATTCTTCGATGTAGTATTGTGCTTTGTCCTTTGAGACTGTTGACCTGTTGATATTCAGGGGCGTAACTAGGGGAGGGGCAATTTCATGATACGCACAACCATGTTTTAAGCTCTACTTCTTGAAAGGAAGGCTAGTATTTCAGCCACTTTGGTAATTGGTATTGAAATCATGTCTAATTTATAAAATTTCAGCATGCAAATATGCAGGTGCGTTTTGAAATTTTGTCAATTTTGACAAAATTTCAATACGCACTTGCGTATTTGCCGTATACGTAGCTACGCCCTTGATATTAATTGGATAATCTACTTTTCAAACCGTTTTAATTATTTTTCATCACTTACTATGTCTATAGCCGGTATTTTTATTGTCGTTCCTGAGAGGAAAAAAGATAGTTTGCAGTACTTTCCGGAGAAGCTGAATGGGTCAGGCTCAGTAGGACCGCTTGACTGGAAGGGCTGTTTTATTGCCACGCACTCATCATAGGAACCTAGCCACTGTATTTGGTAACTAAGGAGGCCACTGCCCGGCTTACCATAGGTGTCGAGCACTGCAAATATAATAAATAAATTAAATCTAGAGGCGCCCCCTCTCAATAATAAATAAATTTAATCTAGAGGCGCCCTCCCCCCTCTCTCACACGACTCCCGCCACCCAACACCAACAGCCCGCTTCCACCCCGCTCCTCCAGCCTTACTCACATACAACCTCATCCATAGAAAGTCTACAGTCCAAAATCTTAGCCCACATACCCATATAAGACATGAAGACACAAAAAACACATGCAATAAAAACACACGTAGTCTTAAGAGAGGAGCTGCAAAATTCAGCTCTGTGACTGCTGGATCTGTAACCAGTTTTACTTAGTTGCAATCTGAGTCTCCCCAGTGTACAGTAATATGAGTCGCGACACGAGAAAACCAACAAAGTGGTTGTGCGCCCAGTGCAGTCTCAGACCAGCATGGGCATTTGCCCAGTCTGCTCAGACTCTTCGCTAAGCGCTTAAAGGGTAGCCAATGGTCTAATCTACCTCCATGCGGACAGCAAAGACTGATCAGACTGGGCGGATGCCCAGGCTGATCTGAGTCTGTGCTGGGCGCACAACCACATTCTTGGTTTTCTCGTGTCGCGGCTCATATTTTATTACAAGAGATCGCTGAAAGCCTTTCACTGCATTTTCCGCAGTTTTAAGATCTTGATTGGACAGCTTTAAACAGATAAAACTGGGGTGTCTGAAAAAGTGTTGATAAATATTTGAACAATTTTAGCTGCTACTTTTGCTTTCACATACATTTACAAATGGTAAAAATACAATGTACAAGACGAGTCATTGCTTAAATACTTCAAAAAATTCCAATTGAAATTAAATGCTATTTTTGGAGTAATTTGTTATTAAAAAGATAATAAATGAAAATAAAAACTCCACCCCTTCAGTTTTGCTAGTTACATGAAACTCCACCGTTGTTCAGATGCCATCAAACGCGATATCAGCCGCTGTTTTGCTTTCTGTTTAGGTGCTTTCACCGCCGGGCCTCATTCCGCCTCATTGTTTCAAAGGAAGGCATGTATAGGGATTTTGTGTTAGTTTCTCCGACTCAAAAGAGATACACCCTTAACGCTCCCCATAGCCCCCTATCCAAACCGACACACAGTGGTGTCAGTGCCAACATATAGCATTAAAGACATCAATTGTGACTTCAGTTCTTGACGACAAATTATCCTTTGTGTTTAAACACCAAAGAGAAGCAAGAGTCTGTTTATCTATGTCCATGTCTGTGTATCTAAAATATTCCGGAATTGTCTATGTTTAAATGACCTACGAGTTCGGACTAATGATTTGGGTACCTTGACCACTATCATTTTTTGCCGTTGCTACGGAACCCCGGAAGGGACATTTCCTTTCCAAAATTGAAACAAGAAAACTAGAACGGAAATCAAAAATTTCTTTTCTGTTTTTTCTTGATATAATTTCCACTCTGGTTTTCTTGTTTTAATTTCTATTTTATTTTATATCGTTCAAACGACATGATATGTCGTTTAAACGGTATAATAAGTCCTTTAAACGAGATATTTGTTGTTTTGATTTCCGTTCTAATTTTCTTGTTTCAATTTCTATTCTGATAAATATCGGAAAGGAATTGTCCCTTCAGTGGTTCCGTAGTTGCTACTTGCATATAATGTCCATGCATGATGATGTAAGGGCTTATACAGCTTGAATTCTTTATAGTGCCCCGGTAGCAAAAACGTTTTGATACGGAACATCATAAAAAAAGTCAGTTCGACTTTCACGTTAGATGACAATATTTTGTTGATAACCATACACTGTGTAAATAAAAGGCAAAAACAAGGGGATCAGAGTTTTGAAACAATGAAATTCTTTCAATAAAGTATTTTTTTTTCTCATTATGCAACAAAATATTAATTAAACTAAATCGAGAATGCATGAGATCCTTCACATGTACATTGTATTTTTATCGTATATTAAAGTTAACAGGTCATTTTGGTATGGTTTACTTGTTGAAAGCCGGTATATCATTGTCAATTATTTACAAAATCTTAACTGTGCGGTAGTGAAAAGCTTGCTGAGATATCCTCACGATAGAATATCATATGAAGTTATACCACTGAGAGAGGAATGGGTTATTCAGATATAGGCCTATTTTTAATACTTACACCGCAACCCCTAGAAGTGATTTTAACAGATGAGTCCCTACTCAGTCGAGGCCACTATGCATACCATATTTATTCGACTATAAGACATGATTTACCCTTCTCCAGTATGACCCGAAATATCTAAACCAGTCTTATGAAATTCTGCTATAAAATCGCTTTTTTTCTTTTCTTTCAAAACAATCCCAGAATCTAGATCCATTTTTTCTTCCAAAACAATACCAAAAAAATCTAGATACGTCTTATAAGATGGATATAGATTTTAGGATTATTTTGAACTATCCCCAAAAATCTAGAATCTAGATCTACTATAGATTTTTGTGAATGTTTTGAACAATCCAATAAAAATCTATAATAGGATTGATTTAGAACTTAAATCGTTTCGGAGGGGAAAACCACCGTCTTAATATCGCAGAAATAGATAAAGAAAAGAAAAGGAAAGAAATTGCTATCTCTGAAATCAAAATAATGCGCCGTGTGATTTAAGATATTTTTTAACATCCAACTTAAAAAATGAAATTACTTACGTCTAAGAGCCCAGCTTTCTCCAGTTGAAATGCCACTGTCAATTAGTCTCAGATCATTATAACAAATCTGACTCACATCTGTCGAATCAATAATCTTTTTAAAATTTGGCTCCGACAATAAATTGAAAAACTGTTCAAAAATAATAAAAGCTGATTTTTTGCGCAGAAACTCAATAAGTTTCTGGAACTGCAGAGATTCTTCGAAAGAGTTTTCCAAAAGTGTATCATTTATATTGGTGCCTGTTGCGCTGCTAAGTAAACATGAAAGGAAATAGATGACCGACGCGAACAAGTAAAAGTGCTTTTTCATCATTTTGTGACGAGCAGTCTCAAACTGTGAACAACCTTCCTTCTTGACGAGGTTTTAAAATGGTTGGAGCCGGTTAAAATAACCTTAGGGCATTAATTCCAATGACAACAATCAAGATTAAGCTGCTAGTCTTGTAGACTGATAAGACTTTCAGACATGTAGAAGCTCCAAAAATCCAATGTTTCATAGACATGAACAGCAAATCTATGCTGCTTGTTTATATCACGTTTGCTGATACCCGGCTCAAAGAGTCAAATAAACTAAGCACATACACTTCTCAAAATAAGTCACCACCCATTAGACGCTGGTCTGCTAAGCTAGCGGCTGAGGTTCTGCTGGAAGCGAAATTTTACCCAACCGTAAACAGGATATCATGGTCCTCATCTTTTCATCAGAGCTCCTCTTCCGGCTCGACCATATGAATGGAGCACTGTTGAAGGGGACGTAAGACCGCCTCATCCATCCATTCATCCATCCATCCAACCATCCATCCATAAGACCCATTTCGACTTTGTGCATTTGTGCAATGCTAAAATGCCAAAAATGAAGGGTTTTATCATCAACATAAAAACAGTAACGCAACTGCTTTACATAAACATTTCAAGAGTATCAGTTTGAATTTTCCGCGGATTTTTTTAGCATTAGCTGAAATTTGTAGAAGTACCCATATTTTATATTTTACTATAAAACTGATACAGAGCACACCGAGACTTCTTCTCAAAACCCTTTAACTCAGCAGAAATGAAATAAAATATAAAAAACACAGTAGTTTACCACTGTGAATCTTGAGATGAGATTTTGCTTTCCCTTACCCTTTCGGAACCCCGGTAGCTCAGGAGGTTAAGCGCTGGCCTGCAGTTCAAGCGCCCCTGGGTTCGAGACCCGTTTGAGGTAAACGCGGTTCCATAGCACATAGCCTTTTCATTATCGACTTCCCATCCTCCTGATGTGACTAAAATACTATTTAACAGGACGAAAAAAAGCAAGTCCTCTATCCTTTCATTTAAACAAAGATGCTGAGGCAGTAAAAACGTCACAGGTGAAGTTGTATTAAGTCTATGGGAGAAACTAGTCGGCGCTTAACTTGTTTTGACTAGTTTACTAAAAGTGAACAAGCACCTCAATCGGTTCATTCATCTATTGAAGAAGATCTTGTATCATTAGAATACACGTGCGTGATCTTATGTCAAAAGTACACCAAACAAAGATAGGATCAACCTAGTTGTCAGCCATGTATATAGTTGCTTATATTATATGGGAGGAAAGCTGTACATGGAGTAAAAACATTATAACTGAGGTTAAGCTGAACCGTCTTTAATTTCAACCTATAGACACATGCAACACTGTACATTGTTAACGGAAACAGGAAAGACTCTAATCAGACTGCCTGAATACGCTGACTTATTGGAGTCATCCATAAACGCACATGCCTTAAGGCATATTTTCTGAAATTTAACATAAGGGCACCCTTAGATAACTGATATAACTATATTTCATGGATGGCGGAATAAAATAGCTTTATAAAAGATCAAATTTCTAGGTACATAACGATGCAAACATCAGAATGAAAAATCATTGCACTTTGGTGTGCCACTTGACCTTAAGCCCCAGTCTCGCTATCACGTATCGAGGTCTAAGTTTTACGGCAATATATACTTGCCCGCTGGGTTTAAAGCTGACCAGCCAAGAGTTTGTCTAGATGTAGAAGTAATTTCACACACACACACACACACACACACACACACACACAATGCAAAATGCTTTTAGTTTAAAGATATTGTGGTAACTGAATAAATACGAAAAAGTAACGCATTGAACACCAAGCTTATTTATATAAGGAGTCAAATTATTTCTCTCAAAAATAAAGAAAAGGGGGTGGGGGGGGGGGGGGGGGGGGGGGGGAGGGGACTCGTCCTCGACAGCGTTAGAGTTACAGTTACATAGCAAATGCTATCTAAAATTGCAATCGGTAACCTGTTATTACATAATTTAACATAAATGAAATATTTCCTTAATTTTGTTGGTAAACTTACTGGATGATTTTAAATTTATTTCAGTTTAAAAAAAAGCTGTAATTAGTACATTTCGCAGTATGAAAGTTTTGTTTCAAATGTACCTCTTAAATATTGTGAATACCAAATGCTAACCATTTGTTATTTGCGCCATTTTGCATGATCAAAGAAGGAAGCGGTAGGCAAAACGATCGAACTGTGTTGTAAGCCGATGTTCAGAAACATATTTAATATCGTTTCAGCCCGCGCAATAACATTATCATAAATTATTGCTGATATTGAGTTGAAAGTCGTAGGTGAAAACTGTATGGGGTGGGGTAGACATGAGTGTGTGACCCTGTATTCACCAAACGTCTTCAGTGCATGTATCTGTTTACTAAAGTACGAGGTATGATTGAAAAGTTCTGAGCCCAAGACACTTCCAGTGAATCTGCGCATACACGCTTAACATGAATCAACGAATCTGCACTTTTAAGTTAGTTGTTATTCACTTGCTATCATAGGAAGTTTAAAAAATTTCTGGCGAAAAGTTTTTTTACGCAGCGCATTAAACACACGAGGGTGGCATATTTTCAAAGTAACATTTACAATCTATTTGTCTTGCATAAGTTTGAAAAAGGCGTTCCTCATATTATACAAGACTTAAATGGTTCTTCTTGTAGTACATGCAAACATGATGATTTGCCAATGGTTTAAAGGAAATGCAAAGTATCTTGACACATGGCGGTTCTACCATAAACCCTTAAACCCTTAAATTATGCATCCCTGAAATTTAGAGACCCATATTTTACTTTGTTAGGAACATTAAGAGCAAAACTAAACGATGCTTACACACAAATAAACAAATGACATCTTACATAATTTTCGTCAAGAAGAGTAAAGAGATTTTCACTCCTGTGCACGCGCAGGATGCGACTCCCATTGTGTCCTATCTGCAACAACTCTCAAAGTAGACACTTTCTAACAATTAAATATTTGCTTTTAATTCTGAAATGGAATGAATTTATGTTTGCATATATCTTCACTTACATGGATGCTGTATGACATATATTTGCAAAAATAATTGCAAAATGATTCACTTTGTTAAAGTTATGGTCGGTCAAACAGTTACACAGTGCACTCATGGGGGTAGCTGTAAACAAACGAAGCATTATCCGATTAATACAGAAGATAAATTTCCGAAATTTGGTGATTGATGCTCCGTGGAATGGCGTTTTAAAATCAATTACTCAAATCCACTCTAAAGGTTTCAGATCATGGTAAGGCTCAGCACTTTTCAATCGTCCCTCGTAGGTCACTAAAGCTATCGTGACCTATTTTCACTTATGGAGTTTGCAGATTTAGTATATGTCCTCAGTGAATCCATAAGATTTCAGTGCATTCATTTGGTCATTCACTTTTAAAATATTTCTTCTTCCCTGTGTCATAAAGCCATAAAAATGTGATCACTCAAGACTACATGCCATGGAACTAGGTCATGTAATTAAATAATGACCTTTTTTTCTGAAATGCAATGCAATTTGAAGATATAAAACATATTTTTGCTTCTCTTTTATACCACAACTACCACATTTCATCACTGCATACGTCTTATCATTCAAAATAACAGGTCATGAAATTAATAATTTGTTTTCTTATGCCCTAGAGCCACCAAATTTCAACAGTACATGCATCTTTTCAACTGAGAGAGTGCACGTAGAATCACCAGGTTTCATCGGTGCATGCAGCTGTCTGAAGTATCTTCTTGCCATAAAATTATCTCATTATAGACCGCGATGGCCAGTTGCCCTGAAGCTCAAGGCAGTTTTCAGATTTCAATATATTTTTGATTCTATATTTCCAAGAGTCCCAAGATTTCATTATTTAATACAACTAATCACTCCAGAGTTTATTCCATTGACTAGGCTACCGATGCCATAGGTCACAATGACCTACTTTCTCCGAAATTCAGTGCACTTTACAGATTTTAAGAAATTTTGCTTCGCTCTGTCCTACAGCTAGTACATTTCATCAGTACAAGCATCTAATCACTTAAAGTTACATCTAATGAAACAAGGTTATCGTGTACAAATCGCACAATACTTCAGCGTAGTAGGTCATCAAGCTACATAATGTGTCATGATGACCTACTTTACTGAAATACTATGCAATCTGCAGATTTCAGCAAATGTGTTTCAGCTTCCATGGTTCCAGTAAAACCACATTTTACCAGTGCATATATCAGATAAACAAGCATAATCTCCTTGAAATTAGATCATAACAGATCACAATGATCTACCTTTATGTTTACCTATACATGTGTTATGGTACCAGTGACCTACTTTCTTACGGGATCTCCAAGAATTATTACTGTGTGCTCGGTGAGCGATTCAGGGCGCCATTTGTGCCGTTGTTTGAAGACTGGTTTTCAATTGCTTTCCATGAACACTTATGTACTATACAAAATTTATTTGTTGTGAGGATAAAATGTCTATCACAAATAACAAAAAGTGGATTTTTACAGCAGGTGCACATTTATTCTCTTTTAACACCTATGGCAAGTGTTAATTTCAAAAATTGAATGACTTACTTTGTAGCACTTAACTGGTAGCATTACGAGACGTATGTCGTGCATGCAATGACTTTATATCAGTTGCTTTAATTCCAATTGAAAGAAACTGCTTTAAAGTCTCCATAGTCCTAACGGTGGTGAAAACGTCTAAGCACTAATCATTATTACAAGCGGTTCAGCCGTCACGTTTAGTGATAAAACTAGTGTAGGTTGATGTCCATATATTGAGTCATATTATTGGCAAAATTTATACAGAACATTATTTTGAAATTTTGAAAAACGATAAATTCATCCACATATTACAATTTCCTTTTCCGATTCTCCGTCAAGCAATGCCATATAAACAAAACCGGGACAATGAATCAGGCCTCTTGCCTATACATTGTATTTAACATTTTATTCAAGTAGAATATCCATTACAATATTTAGTATGCCCCCAACTTCGAAAAAGTTGAGAGGGCATATTGCTTGTGGTTCATCTGTCCGTACGTGCATCCGTGCGTGCGTCCGTTCGTCATGCAGCCCCTTTGAAAAATCGTAATAAAATATTGTCAGCAAGATATCTAAAAACGCGTTTAAGTAAGGGACTTAAAAGTTGGTCAGCTGATTGGTCAGCTGATTAGAGATGATGAGCATTTAAACCGATAAACTTTTGAATGAATTCCGTCGAATTTTGTCAAAGTAATGGCCCTTCAAAAATTTCAGCATTTTAGCTTCGCATCACAATATCACAAAAAGTATTAAAGCTGTGGACTTTAAACTTAGTCAGCTGATTGGAGATGATAAGTAGATGAAGTGGTTAGTTCTTGAACGAATTCCGTGTTTTTTTGTTGTTTTTTTCAAGTTTTTTTTTTTTTTTTTTTTGGTGGATAACTGATTAATTTTTGAGCAAAATTCTGTCAGTTGTTTTCTTTGAGTTATGACCCTATAAAATTTCGTCATTTCTAACTTGTCAGCAAGATAGCTCAAAATAGTCAGCTGATTAGAGGTGATAAGTAGATTAGTTAATTAACTTTAACTAAATTAATTCTGTCGATTGTTTTTTTAGAACAGACCACACCTTCAATGACCTGTCCCTTTCAGGGCTAGGCATATGTTTGGGGACATAGTGTTTTACAAACACATTTTCTAGTTAAAAGTTATGACATGTATTACTACAATTTTTTGTATTCAAGTATAATATATTAATATATTGATATCGATTATTTTAGTTGGATTGTTCCTTCTTCTGAATGTAATCTCTGCTCTCGAAGGAACTCGTTAAGATTTTATTTTTACTTCACTGCAGCTGGTGTTTCTGCCGTGTGGCGGTCGTAAAACGTCTCCCCGTACATTATCCATAGTGCAGATTTTATTTCATTTTTGTCCTTTGAGACCAGAGGACATATTAGGAGAAATCTGAAATCTTAGATTGGTTTAGACTCTTATTCTAGATTGTCGTCTTTTGTATTTTATATTATTTGGATCCTTTTTAATACTAGTCAGTCTTGGATTTACTGCCCAATTAAAATTAGGAAATTTCAGTATGCTTTTCTCTGGCTTCGTCACCAGATAGTGACAGGGTCACTGATGAGGCTTTATTAGCCGAAACTACGTAGTCTGGCCAATGTTCCTTCTTGTGAATGTAATTTCTGCTCTCGAAGGAACTCTTTAAGATTTTATTCTTTACTAAAATGGCCCAAATCGTTTTTCAAACCTTCTTCTATGTGATACTCATGGGTGCTTTATTTGTTTAAAGTTGGCTAATCACGGTCATTCATATGGCAAAACTGTACTGAGACGCTTGCAGCAATACTAATTCTTCACGATGAACAAAAGACTTTTATCACGCCTACCAATCGCTCTCATGCGAAACCACGGTTCAGAACGCCAATCCATGAGAGGAGTTTCCGGTTCTGCATGAGGGGAGCCAAAATCGTAAACAAATTTGACATCGGCACAAGGTTTGAGGTATTTATTTTCTCTGAAAACTATTTACGCAAAATATAAGAATGCTATTTTGTCTCAAATACATTGATTCTTCGGCACATGAAAGGATTAGGCACATGGCCTTGCATTTTTCCAGATATGCATTTAGTACGGCGAAGCATGTGTTCAAGGTCAATCTCGGCGATATATACATGTAGGAAAAAGTCGCATTCTCTTGCTTGATTTTGAGTCTCTGACCTTGGCAGTCGCAAAGAAGTGAACAGAACTACTGTATGTGTGAATCCGAACGTTGGAAGTAAGTTTATCGTGATGGACAGTTTAGAATTTAGAAAATATAGGCATAAACTTGGCATCGTCAGCCCGGTTCCGCATGAGATAATAGAAAATATAAGGAATTTTTATCAAACACAAAACAGCTTCTGAACAATAATTGAATCAAAACTAACATGAGCTCTGTGATAAATCGTTATTTTATACATTGCAGATGACTGTCTGACTGTTTTTTATTCCCCTTTGTCTTTTATGACCTTTTGCAAACCCTCTTTCAAACCCCCTTGCATGCCTCAAAGGCAGACAAACGGGGATTAAAACAGCCAGAAAGTCATCTGCAATGTATAAAATAATGATATATTACACAGAATTCAAGTTAGTTTTGATTCAATTATTGTTCAGAAGCTGTTTTTGTGTTTGATAAAAAATTCCTTATATTTTCTATTATCTCATGCGGAACCGGGCTGACGATGCCAAGTTTATGCATATATTTTCTAAATTCTAATCTTTCCATCACGGAAATCTTACTTTCAACGTTTGGATTCACACATACAGTAGTTCTGTTCACTTCTTTGCGACTGACTAGGTCAGAGACTCAAAGTCAAGCAAGAGAATGCGACTTTTTCCTACATGTATATATCGCCGAGATTGACCTTGAACACATGCTCCGCCGTACTAAATGCATATCTGGAAAAGTGCAAGGCCATGTGCCTAATCCTTTCATGTGCCGAAGTACCAATGTATATGTGACAAAATAACATTCTTATATTTTGCATAAATAGTTTTCAGAGAAAATAAATACCCCAAACCTTGTGCCGATGTCAAATTTGTTTACGATTTTGGCTCCCCTCACGCAGAACCGGAAACTCCTCTCATGGATTGGCGTTCTGAACCGTGGTTTCGCATGAGAGCGATTGGTAGGCGTGTTTATGCTAGAGTCGCACAGATTCGAAAATTGTAAAAGCTGAAAAGCAGGCGACATCGAATTGAAAAATTTAGTAATATGACTTGGACTAGCATGAACTGTTGCTGAAGGTTGGACAAAAAATATTACGACAGCTGACTAGTGCGCATAGTGCATGTAGGATTCAACAAGGTAATGGCGATGAGGCCAAAAAACAGAACCCAAGCGTTATGTTTGTAGCATTGTGATGGAATTTATGCAACACTATCTATCAAACCTTAGTTTTCATTGCATTAACATTTGCCCGGTCCCTCATGGGCTGTAGAAACCTTGGGCATCGGTTTTCGACAGCTCCTTCCGGACCTGGCAAATTCTTATGCATGAAAAACCTTGTTTGATACCTATAATAAAAACAAACAGAAAGCACAGTTTAACTTCAATAACAATTACACCGTAGTTTACCATACTTATACAGTTATAAGACTTTTTTCATCCAAAACAATCCCAAAAATATGAATCAATCTTACAAAACGGGTCTAGATTTCCGGGATGTTTTTGGAATCGAAAAGTAGAAAAAAAGTTTATACTTGTAGCTGTATTACACTAGACTGATTTGAGCCGCGACACGACAAAACCAACAATGTGGTTGTGCTCCCAGCGCAGACTCAGCCTGGGAGGCTGATCAGACTCTTCGCTTAGCGCTTAAAGGGTAGTTAAGGTACTAAGCTATCTTCATGCGGACAGCGAAGACTCTGGTCAGACTGGGCGGATGCCCAGGCTGATCTGAGTCTGCGCTGGGCGCACAACAACATTGTTGGTTTTGTCGTGTCGTGGCTCATTTACATGTCTTGGGTAATTTTGGAGGAAAACTCTTTGTTCTGTAATCGAATTGCACCAATGATTTGAGCAGCGTCATCACAGAGTATAATCGATTCCGCCAATTTTCGCTTCCTGCAGACACTGTACAGCATATTTGGCTTCCGTCGGGACTGTCCACGAACTCTTGCTTCCTGCAGGGACTACTGTCCTCGAAAATGGCTTCCTGCCGAGACTGTCCGCGGGATTCTGCTTCCTGCCGAGAGCCTTGGCAGGAAGCAGAATCTCGCGGACAGTCTCTGCAGAATACCATTTGTCGTGTACTTAAGTCTCGGCAGGAAGCAAGAGTTCGCGGACAGTCTCGGCGGAAGCCAAAGATGCTGTACAGTCTCTGGAGGAAGCGAAAATTGGCGGAATCGATTATTACCTGTGGTCATGTGACTTCCTACAATGTTGCTGTTTTGTCGTCTGATATGCAGATCATCCTTATCGTTTACACCGGGTTAATAGAGGACTCACTGTGGGTTGAACAGCTTGGCTCGCTTCCATAGATGGCTGATGTAACGAAATATTGCTCATATCTATATATTCATGAGAGTGCGGCGACATTACAATTTTGTGAACCAAGCTTCTTATACGACTGTTCACAGAAAGATCCGGACATGACGAACTCTTGACCATAGTCACAATACGGAAACTGAGGTGGTTTGCTGACCTCTTAATGTCTTCTAGCTAAGATGCTATACAGGGCAAAGGAAGGGAAAATCCATCATTTTTTCCTCAGCGTTTAGAAAGGTCCATTTCTGATATAAGAGAACTCTGATTTGATGTTGAATATACTTGTAACAAACAGTATAGACCCTGATCAGACGCCAGATGCTATGTGTACACTATTACAATAATAACCATTTTTGTTCCAATTCTCATTCTGATGTCTCCCAGGACGTTCAACGAAAGGAATCCATGGTTGCACACTCTTGGCACCGACTCTGTCTATCCGTCTCCTCTCTTATTCGAAGAGGAGACCAAATGGCAAAATGTCGCTTCATATGGCACTTATGCATTAATGGGTTAATATACTTTTGGTGTGCTTTTGTTTGAGGTAGCCTGTTTGTAACACAAATTAGATTTCACTTATAGAATCAAATAAGTAAAAAGATAGGCATTGATCAGGAACTAACACAAGCAGATCCCATATTCCGTCCCCAAAACCAAAAGGAAAATAAGTACATGCATAAATTGACAACGGTTCACGAAAGACACGCACGATAAACCGAATGAACAGCTCTTTCGCGGTTAAGTGATCATTTAGCAACCCCAAATTTAAAATACCAGTCACACACCAGGCCCCGAGGTTATAAACATTTTTTTGTGCTCAACTCAGCTGAGCATGAATTTTTCTCTGCTGATCAATATGAAAATGCCAACTTATGTTGGCATTTTCATATTCATAAGCAGCGAAAATTACATACTCAGCTAAACTGAGCAAGAAAACAACTGTATTTATCAGAAGTTTGCTGTTTATTAGCAGGTAAAATTTCATGCTCAGCTGAGTTGAGCATGAAAAGAGTTTTATAACCTCGGGGCCAGGTGAACGAAAGCACCGACATGGACAACCAGAACCGGTAAAAGAGTAACATCTGTTGTTATTTATTTTCTTTTTAAATTACAACATAAAACAGAAAGCAAAGTAGGCAAATATACGGATGACTAACGGAACACTGACAAACGGACATAAAAACGCTCTGTGATTGTATTACGTTAATGATGTCTGTTTGCAAGGCGTTTGCTATTATACAATTTACATTAACGCAATTCAGCCTTCTGGAAATTTCTTTCCTCCAATTACTGTCCGCATCGAGATCCGGAACATCCATTTTAGGAAACGGAACAGACCACCGAAGATGGCGGACCGGTTTACCCACGCTAGGTAGGTGCCTCTTTCTATCAAATTTTCTGACTATATATCGTACGCATCAATCAAACGAGCCATAACAGGGATCGAAGAATACATTTCTCCATATTAAGCAGGCAGTGATGTGGCGAAAATACGCACATTTGCTTGGATCGGCATATTTCCAAGTATTGTTTGTGTTCAGAATTAATTTTAAGTGGTGATCCAAATATTTTCTTATTATTTTTTATACAATACGATGCCCATTTCAATTCGATCCCAGACACCGAAAACTGTGTTTAAATCTCTTGGCTAGTTTTTGAGACATATTTATTTTCATTAGCCGTGTAATTTGCATTTGTCACCGGTACATACCCTCTAGTTCAACACAAATTATGTCTGTATGTAGCGAGTATGTTCCGGTGACATGTGCAAATTACAATAATAAAACTGTGTTTTTCTCAAAATCCAGTCAAGAGTTTTAAATACGGTTTTCGGGATCTGGACCGAATTGATTTGAGCCGTGATCGTATTTTATAAAAGTAATAAGAAAATTTAAAGGACGTTTGATAGGAAAGCCAAGAAAATATTAGGGTCACCGCTTAAAATCAAAATTGAACAATAACAGACTTGAAAATATGCCGGTCCGAGCGAATGTGTAATTTTTCGCCACATCATTGCATGTTTTATATGAAGCAATGTTCTTCGCTCATTTGACTGATGCATACGATACACAGTCAGAAAAAATTGATACAACGAAACACCTACCTAGCGTGTGTAAACCGGTCCACCATCTTTGGTAGTCAAAAGGATGTTCCGGATCTCGATCCAGACAGTGTTAATATCAGATGAGTATATTTGTCGTTTAAGGCGTGTCTGGTTTACTTTATCTCTTTTATTTTCAGTCTCTTTTCACAGAGAATTACCTATTTTTTCCTGTGCAAAAAGTGCCGGGGTCTGTAGCGTCTGATCTTGGTCTGCACTGTTTGCGAAAGCCCTTTCACGAATCACTTCTGCCTGTAGATCAGTGGCGACCGCGTACCAATGACGGCCATAATCGTTTTACCACGCGCAGTTTCGTATTTGTTGCGTTATAGATTTTGGACATTTGTAAAGAGCCCCAAAAGGTGAGTCTACAATAGGACCAGCACGAATCGTAATCTAAGAGGCAAACGATCAACAACTTTTCCTAGGTACCCTCATTCCATCATCATTTCTTCTCCGAGGACTTCGACCCTTAAACCTCACACAGTTGTGTCACTTGGTTTTGTGTGTACCAAATGCGCTCACATTGTAAAAATGTGACAAAAACCGCAGTATTAAAACAGCTAATGATAATTTTATGTTCAAATTAAGATTATGTTTTTTGAAATTGCACCATTCAGTGCATGGCAACCGTGATTGCCGCCACTGGTACAGTACGTGCGTGTGTTTGCTGCTTGTTCATGACCTTTTTCTGAGGACCTGTCAAAGGTGCATGTTACAATCTTCTTCAAAAATAAATCTGTAGAATTACAACAGTTACCCCTGGTATATTTAATCAAAATGTAGACTGACTAAATACCTTAAGTAGGTCACAGGGTAGAAAAGTGTCACATTAAATGACCACTGGTCGCACACGCCAGTACGCATAGCATAAGATTAAGCAGTCGTGAGATTTTTATTTCGCCATATCACAGAACCAAGAATATTGGAGTCACTTTGAGAGATTTTACTGGTTTCCTCCATTATCGCGGTACTTATGCTTCAGCCCCAGTTAGCTGCAAAACATAAAACCTTTGATAATTTCAATTTGTTAACATATTTAGGTAATATTTTTACATTGATTATTGAAATTAGATTTTGTTTCATAAACTTTGTCAAGTTTTTTTGAAAATACAGTGACGATACAAGCGGCTGATATGGGTGACGTCAAAGAAACTTCATTTTTATTCGTCTGGACAAAAGTATCTAAATCTATGGGAGCTGTAATTTCTGGTATACCGTATCATAAATTCAGAGATTTTTTCACCAAAATAAAACTTTAAAATCAGCATTTCTCGTCTAAATCATTCACTGATACAGAGTTGTAGCTTATCCGCATCATCAGTTTGACGTTTTCCATAATTCGATGACTAGACAGTATTTTCACACAATAATAACCCTGTGTCAGATAGGGCTTTTATATTTTTACTTATCAGCTTTAAGCGCAGTATGACAATTAGGTATGCTTCAGTGAGATGACATGCGGCAAACGTCTGCATTTGCAAAGTATGTCATATTTGAATATCCGCGTGATAGGTCAATGCCGCAGTAACACAGATCGGTACAAAGAAAATTAACCCAATTATTTTGGGAATTGCTCTATAAAATGGGTTCCGGCGATTAAATTTGGTGGCGAACCTTTACCTGTTCGCTAAAACCCTACAAGCGTTAGAACTCACCCTTCCTGTCAAGTTTCGAAGAAAATACAGAAGAAGTTGTTTCAGCGGAGATGTGATGATAAGAACATGTTATCGCAGCAAGTATGTACGGAGACTCGTCATGCAGTTCCTTTTCGGTACGACGTCATGTGCCCGCTGGGAATTGTGCAACGCACATTGCCTTGACACAGCTCAGAAGTGTTGTACAGGGATGGTAACAGTTCCCTTCTATTACTTGTGCCATTGACTGATCCGGCAAGGCTTGCAGAGGCTGTCATCTGATGATTCGGCCGATGATAAAGCAATAACAGTAGAAAATACAATAATTGTTGATGATCGTAGATTGAGCAGATTCATCGTCTCGGTCGTCAGCCAGCGTTGCATGTATGGTAAGTGATTGGATCGTTCGACAGCTAAAGGTAGAGAGACTAGTATCAACCCCGTGTTGTCAAATAACAGGCCCAGAGAATGGCAGTGCCACCAATGGGCACTCAGATAAGCCTGTAGACCTTATTTTGGAAGTGCTATATTATCCAGGGAAAAAAGGCGGGATGTGGGATTTGGTTGTATTTATTCCTGATCATTGCCTATCTTTTAATTGTGTACGTGAAAGCATTAAAAGTGCATGCATGATGAACGACAACATTTCATTCATCTTGTTTGTAGTATGATATTATTATACAAAGAAAATGTAAATGAGCCGCGACGCGAGAAAACCAACAAAGTGGTTGTGCGCCCAGCGCAGACTCAGATCAGCCTGGGCATCCGCCCAGTCTGATCAGAGTCTTCGCTGTCCGCATGGAGCTAGCTAAGACCCTTAGCTACCCCGGCTTTAAACGCAAAACGAAGACTCTGATCAGACTCGGCTGACACGGCAAAAGTGCGCCACGCGAAGACTTGGATCAGCCTCGGCAGCCACCCAGTCTAATCAGTCTTCGCTGTCGGCATAAAGGTAGCTTAGAGCCTTAGCTACACTTTAAGCGTACAGAGAAGATTATGATCAGACTGGGCGCATCTCCAAGCTGATCCGAGTCCTCACTGGGCGCACATTGTCACTACTCTGTTGGTTTTGTTGTGTTGCGGCTCATATAGGTTTTCTTGCCACCTGATGTGACTAGGTTAGAGTGGGTTTGCTTAAAGTGCATGTCATCAACTTTTTTTTTTTTTTTGCGACATCGACTTTAAAATAAGACGTGGCATATAAATATTATGTAAAACGTCTGACAAAAGCGAAGATCAGTCTGCGTATCTTGGTGTTCTTCATAAAACTTCTATGTATTCAGACTTAAACGTGAGCAGGGACTACTCTGGTTAAACTGTGCAAATACACAGGCTGATCTCAGTTTTCATTGGTGGTACATGCATAAATTCCCTTTTTTCTTGGCACGATCCAAATGAGAAAGAAAACACAGTCTGTTTATATGCATATTGTATTGCAGAACCTGTGTAGCCACACAGTCTGATAAGAGTCTTCGCTGAGCGCCTTGTGTATAGCGCAAAGTATTAAAAGACTTCTTTAGACTCGGACTTCTGTGTGTGTGTGTGTGTGTGTGTGTGTGTGTGTGTGTGTGTGTGTTTTCTCATTTTTTGTTGTTGCTATGTCTGTTATTGATGTGTTAAGGCTAGCCCGCCCATCACCTACATGGGAAATAGCTGTTCACCTGCATACCACTGATGATGACTAACTTTTGTTGTCTTTACCCACATGGTGTCTTGCGTTTGGGATCTAGGATTGAACTATGTCAGCTCTTGAGAATATTCCTTACATTTCCCCCAGATGCTTCGCTGGGCCAATACAGGTCTGACCTATCTGCACCAGTAGTTAGATGAAACAGAATTTTGGTATACGTTAGAAGTGCAGTAAGATGATATCGAAAGAAAATGAGCCACGACCTGAGAAAACCAACAATGTGGCATCTGCGGCCAGCGGTGACGCAGATCAGCCTGGACATCCGCCTAATCTGATCAGAGTCTTCAATGTCCGCATGGTGCTAGCTTAGACCCTCAGACGCTCAGACTGATCTGAGTCTTCTCTGTTGGTTTTCTCGTGTCGCGGCTTAAATAATGATACAATACACGGGATGTTCGGGAAGTTCTGTTCGTGTCGTCATATTTTGGTAACCATCATAAAGACAGGACTCCTAGCAAAAGATATGTCTGAAAGACACATTTTTGAACGTCTTTAAAAGAGGTATACCCTAAACCACTGCAGATTTTTTCTTTAGAAAGCCATGATTTATATATGAGCAGTCTTTATATTTTCTTTTTTTTTTTATCATTGCGACTTACACACAGTCCCCAAGCAACTGTGTCCTGTAAATATGGCGGAAAATATATTTAATCTTGGTTCCATACTGCCCCGTAAATTTGAATTAACTTCATTATTCTCAAGTTGTAATGATTTTGTAATCTTGTCAGGAAGATCTTTTGCGTGATTCAATTTGAAATTGTCGACAAATTAAAATTAATGTGAAAAACGAAGCTGCTACAATCTTCAACAATGACATTGACTTCGATTTCAATAACGCCATAAGAACTGCGCATTGCTTTGCAAAGAATAATTCTAACACTGGTCGCCTATATAGCCAATGGTTAAATCTAGTGATATATTGCATAACAAATCACTGGGCGGACTAGCGTGGCGGTATTTAGCGCCCCTCTAATGCCATTTTGATTCGTTTGGTGACGTCAATTTTCATTTCCATGAGGATAGACGGTGTAACGTCGTTTCGTCGCATCTAAAACTTACGAAACACATGTAAACGCCTCTGTTACAGTCAAAGTTGTTCGCGGGATTTCACGTTATCATGGCGGAAAACTGGAACAATCTGGAGGAAACACTTGCGTTTTCGTCATTTCTTGCGTGTTAGAATCGAAATAGAATCTTGCTTACAGTGATTTGTTGCCCAATATATTGTCGGTCAGTCGTCAGTGAATATATCACTCGCGCTTCGCGCTCGTGCTATATCTACTTTACGACTGACCTTCATCCAGTGATATATTGAGCAACAAATCACCGTAAGCAAGAATCTATTTCTTAAATTGATAACGTTTCCTACCGTTCAAAGTTTCAAATGAATGTCTAAGGCTACGTATGGCAAATAGCTGGCAAAAGTTTATTTTGTATTTACAATGGTTTCCGACATAAATGACATTCACATATGAAATTAGCCTAGTGGTATTCATGACTGGGTCCTAATAAAATGCGTTGTAACTCAAACAAGTAGGGCGCGTTTACACGACCAAAGTTTCTATGACAAAGTAGGTTTGTCACAGAAAAAATTGCTCGTGTAAATGCCAAAATATGACAATGTTTCTTTGACAAATAAATATGTTACTTATATTATAAATAAAGTTACTTTGATAAATTAAATTTGTCCGTGTAAACGGAGAACTTTGCTAAAGGTTATGTAACAAAGAACATTGCTACAAGCGCGGAAAATGTGACAAAGATTTTGTTTCATCGCTGCAGGTAACTTTGACGAATAATATTTGGTCGTGTGAACACTGCAGCAAATATTTCATTGCCAAAGTTTATGTGACAAAGATTCTATGGCACATTTTCTTTAACAAATAATTTGCTCCGTGTAAACGCAAAATGTTTGTCATACTTTCTTTGTTAAAGTTTCTGTGACATGGAAACTTTGCTCGTGCAAACGCGCCCTAAATGTATCAAGAAATAGTGTTGTTACCATTATAACGGCGAAGTGCTTTCAAAACATGCATAGCATTCCTCCCCAGACGTGCCGCTAAACAAAGTTATACAGAGAGAGAATCAGAACTTTCTGAACGCCCCTTGTATTAAAAAAAAAGTTAGGACTTATGAATATCATGTTCTCTCTGTTGTCATAGTTCTTTTCTCTACAAAAAGGACCTGGATGCAGCCTATTCCCTTGGCCGTTTTGCCCAGTATAGATTAATATTAATTCATTCAACAGATGTAAATGACTGACTTACGCATGTTATCTTTAAATACGCAGGGCATTTCCAAAGACGCAGTATGCTTAGTTCAAACTTTTAAATGAATGTGTAAACAAAACAAAAGTTAACTCTTTAACTTTTTATATTTCTTAAATCATGTTAAATAAACACAGATGACACTGAAATTACCTAAAGGGGGCTGCACGGGCCTATGTAAACAGGGAGCACTTCAAAACATGCATACCGTAAAAATATAAATATTTGGACAGAAAGATCCGAACAAACAGTGCAAATGAAGGTTAGAGTATGAGCAGGGTTTTTTGGACGCATTACTGCATTGAAAACCAAACTGTTCAATTTGTAGAACAATTGAGCCGCGACACGACAAAACAAAAAAAGGGGTATGAGCATCCAGCGAAGACTCAAATCAGCTTGGGAATCCGCCCAGTCTGATCAGATTCTACGCTTTGCTCGATGAGCCAGCTCATGCCTTTAGCTACCCTTTAAGCGCATAGCGAAGACTCTGGTCAGACTGGGCGAATGCCCAGGCTGATCTGAGTCTTCGCTGGGCGCTCATACCACTTTGTTGGTTTTGTCTTGTCGCGGATCATTTACTGTAATTGACTTCCGTGTCCCTTTTTAGCTCGCCTGAACGAAAGTTCAGGAAGAGCTATTGTTGTCACCCCGGCGTCGGCGTCAGCGTCCGCGTCCGCGTCTGCGTCCGCGTCCGCGTCTGCGTCCGCGCCCGCGTCCGCGTCAGCGTCGGCGTCCGGATTGGATGTTTTGGTTAAAGTTTTTTAAAGACCTATATCTCCTTAACCCATGGGTGGATTCTCTTGATACTTGCACTGTAGGTAGATATTGGTCCAAAGTTTAACAGGGTACCACCCCCACCCACCCCATGACCTTGATGTCAAGGTCATGGACTTAGAAAATTGGGGGTATTTTTGGACTGGATGTTTTGGTTAAAGTTTTATAAAGCCCAATATCTCCTTAACCCATGGATGGATTCCTTTGATACTTGCACTGTAGTTAGATATTGGTCCAAAGTTTTCCAAGGTACTACCCCCACCCCCCTCAGTGACCTTGATGTCAAGGTCATGGTCTTAGAAAATTGTCTTTTTATTGATTGGATGTTTTGGTTAAAGTCTTTTAAGGACACATATCTCCTGAACCCATTGATGAATTCTTTTTATATTTACACTTTAGTTAGATATTAGTCCAAAGTTTTGCCGAGTACTACCCCAACCCCGCTCAGTGACCCCCCCCCCCCCCCCTTTTGGTTAAAGTCTTTTAAGGACACATATCTCCTGAACCCATTGATGAATTCTTTTCATATTTGCACTTTAGTTAGATATTAGTCCAAAGTTTTGCCGAGTACTACCCCAACCCTGCTCAGTGACCTTGATGTCAAGGTCAGGGATTTTGGAAATTTGTTCTTTATTAAAGTTTTCTAATTGCATACTGATTCATAGATTTAATTTACACTTGAACTGATGTTAGACACTTTTTGGAGTTTTTACAAAACACTATATACTTACCCCCCCCCCCCCCCCATCCCCCACCCCCATTGGATGACCTTGAAGTCAAGGTCATCGACTTAGAATTTTGTCTTAAAGATTTTGGTTAAAGTTTTATATTTATGAAGACATAATTTCACAGTGCCTCGATGGACTCAGTTGACACCAATACTTGGACTGATGTTAGATAATGGTTCAAGGTTTTGTTACATCCTAGCACCCCCCTCCCCCCCCCACCTCTTAGTTCTTTGACCTCAAGCTCATGGACTTTGAAATTTCATGTGGATTTTTTTATTTTAATTTTATTTTAAGACTTAGTAGTGATATATTGGTGGTTTTACAATATACTATTAATAATTAAGCCAGTACAAACCAAGACCAGGCTTAATTTCACAATATATGGTAAATATGTTTTAGAATTAAGCCAGTACAAGCCAAGACCAGGCTTAATTTCACAATATATGGTAAATATGTTTTAGAATTAAGCCAGTACAAGCCAAGACCAGGCCTTATTTCAATAGTATATCGTACATGTGTTTATAATTAATCCAGTACAAACCAAGACTAGGTCTTATTTCCATAATATACGGTATCCAGATTTGAAACGCATAGTTTATGTAGTGGATGAGATATCTGAAATGATTTATCTTAATAGTTTTTGGGGCAAATAAACTTTGATAGTGATTATCAGTTTACCCACTAAAGATATGAAGTCAGCTGATTATCTGTGTGCGCGCGCACAATTGATCATTTCCGTTTTTGGTAACAGGGCCTGTTACTTTTTATCTCATTATTAATTTTGAAAAGGTATTTATCGAATGATCCGTCAATTTATCTAATCAGTCCAAGGGAAGATACATACATTGATTTTCTTCAAAATATAAATCACTAGTTGTCAATCTTGACTATGCTAAAACAAGTAAAAAGCTTACGGCCTATTTAGACAACTATTTTATATTTTAAAAGATGAGACAATGCAGACTTTGCGAACTTTTGAAAGACGAAAAATTGTTCACAAAAGGTAAAGCCGTATGCAAAAAATGTCGATCAAATCAGCAGAATATCAAAAACAAGAGGGCGCGTGCAGAGAAAAGGTTACTCAGACAAATACAAGATAATTGTGAACCAGCTGGTGTTGGCCTGTTTTGATAGAAGTTTTTGTTTTGGATTTTCTAGGTAAAAACATAGACAACTATCCTATTAGACAACTGATTAGTATTAGAAAAAGAAATGTCAGAACACGTTCAAAAACTTCTTATGCTTTATGACAATGGAATTATTGACGGTGATGCCTTAAACAATGCATTGAAAGCATTGAACAATGCACCACAGGCGTCGCAGCCTCAAGAAAAACCCCAAGAAAAAACTCTCATAGACAAGGTGAGAGAAAAACGACGTAGAAAGAAGAAATTAAGAAAACAAAGAAAGGCAATTGCTGAGAAACAGAAAAATGTTATAAATGAACTTAAAGAAAAAATAAAAGCTATAGAATCGCCATTTCGGCTTGTGGACAAAACCAAATGTGGCTATCTCAGAGCGCATGAAATTTCCGTTACACGATACAAAGACCCCATGAAAATGTTTCAAGATAAGAAAACTATTATAAAAAACAAGCTCACCGCTGAATTGCAAGAACTATCCGGACTGAAATGGCAATTTGGGCTTATTGTTGACTTTTTCAAGGATAAAAAGAATATACAGGGAACATTTTACAGCAATCAGTATGCCACATTGTCTCCTCAAGAAATTCTAGCTTTTTACGACGAGGCAGTCTCGGCAATTGAGCAGAAAATCGAAAAATTCACTAAGGAAGGCTCAGGCTGGATGATTGATAGATGCAATACATTGTACCTTAACATCGCAAAATATGAGCCACTCAAGGGCTCATCATATTTTCCACTTCCTGAGGTCTTGGCTAATAAAAAGGCAATAATCAATGTGAAAAATCAAGATCAAGAATGCCTTAGATGGGCCTTAAGGTCAGCTTTATTTCCAGCTAAAAATAATCTCAACAACCCATACAGCTATCCAAAACAAGACAATTTAAACATGGAAGGAATTGATTTTCCTACACCAGTATCACAAATTTACAAAGTAGAGAAACAAAACAATCTCGCCATCAATGTATATGGCTATGAGCAGACAGTTGTCCCATATCATATTTCTGGGCAGCCGAGTGAAATGTCACGGATCAACCTGCTGTTGCTCCATGACAAGAAAGACAATTACCATTATTGTTGGGTAAAATACCTTTCCAGGCTGCTATTTGACAAAAACAAACACGGAGGTAAAACATACTTCTGCGACCGCTGTCTCTACGGGTTTTCCCGTGAAGACCTACTAATCAGCCACAAAGATGAATGTTACGGCATCAACGGCAGAGCAACTAAGATTGTAATGCCAGCCCCAGGGGAAAAAATAAAGTTTAAAAATTACCATAAACAGATGCAGGTGCCTTTTGTCATATATGCCGATTTTGAAAGCATAATAAAACCGCATCAAGTGGCAGCTGGGGATAAATCTGAAATCAAAAGCAAACACCAAGCATGCGGTTACGGATATCAGGTTGTTAGATATGATGGTGTATCATCCGGTGTAAGAATTTACAGAGGTAAAGATGTCGTGGAGCAGTTCTTGAAATCCCTGAAACGGGAAGTAGTCAATATAAATAATAATGTATTTGCAAAGCCGAAGCCCCTACACATGTCGGAGAAAAATGAGATGGATTTCCAGTCTGCAATGCAATGCTGGATCTGCCAGAAAGAATTCAACGATGAAAAAAATCCCAAAGTACGTGATCATTGTAGGATCCTAGGCCACTTTAGAGGTCCGGCCCACAAACTCTGCAACCTTAAGCTTGCTATAAAACCGTGGGTAACACCCATCCCTGTTGTTTTGCACAATCTCAAAGGATATGACAGCCATTTAATCATGCAGCAGATTGACAAAATCTCGGGCAGATTATCGTGCATTCCAAACAACACAGAAAAATACATCTCTTTCAGCGTTGGTCAACTTAAATTTCTGGACAGCTTTCAGTTTATGGCATCATCTTTGGCAAAGTTAGTTGATGCAACTGACAAAAATGACTGTAAAATCACCCAGAAGACATTTAATCCCCAGCCAATCAAGAAAAGACTTTACGGCAGCTTTAGTTCTGAAGATAGTCGACCCATCGTTCTGCGGGAGTGTGTCGACAGGCGTAAGCTAGCCTACATATTAGATCACAGCAACCAGTTTGACCTCGGCAGCAGTTTCCAGGATGGACAAAATACTGACAAGGAAACTCAGCTGAGCTTGCTTCGTAATTATCCCTCCATGTTAAACCAGAATGGAGAACGACCAATGTCATACCGGCAGCGACATGGGTTTGGTCGATACTGGACAGCTGAAAAGCTAGGCATTCAAAATTTGAGCCGGAAAATCCGTCATACAATATGCAAGGACAGCATGTTTGACATCGACATGAAAAATGCGCACCCAACGCTGCTTTCCTGGTACTGTCACAAACTCGGGATAAACTGCGCAGCCCTGGATGCTTACATCAAGCACCGTGATCCCATGTTGCAGGATATCATGAAGAACCGCGGCATTACCCGGGATGAAGCAAAAAAAATTCTCTTAGCAATAATGAATGGCAAGCAAATGAATCTGCAGCCAGATGATCCACGGTGGTTCATCGATTATTATACTGGAATGCGCAGTATCATAAACGCTGTTGTCCAGCTTAATCCGGAGATGTATGAACATGCACAGAAAACAAAACATACAAATTACAATCTGGAAGGATCCACGATTAACCACATACTGTGCCGGTTGGAAAACAAAGCGTTGATGGCTGCTTTCGATTACTTAAATGGAAAAGGCATCGAGGTTGCTTCTCTTGTTTTTGATGGACTTATGATTTACAAGACTAATGTGTCCGATATTGCCGGTATTCTTAAAGGTTGCTCATCAAGTGTTGGCCATGTGTTAGAAGGTTGCGGCATCGAGTTCACCTTAAAAGAAATGGATGAAGGTTATGATATTCCCGGCCCAACCGGAAACCACCAGTCAACAGACATTGATATATTATTACAAAAGGGCGTTTACCCATACGAATATATGGATTCATTTGACCGGTTCCTGGAGACTCAGCTGCCGCCTATTGAGAAATTCCACAGCAGCCTAACAGATGAGAGTATATCCGAGAAAGATTACCAACATGCCCAGAAAGTATGGGAAACTTTCAGCTGCGAGACGCTGGGAGATTACCATGATCTCTATCTAAAAACAGATGTGACTCTGCTGGCAGACGTATTCCAAACATTCCGTAGAACTTGTATAAATGCATACAAACTGGATCCGCTGCATTATTATACAGCCCCTGGCCTATCCTGGGACGCTTTACTCAAATACACCGGTACTGAACTGGAGCTCCTGACTGACTACGATCAGCATCTATTCATAGAAAAAGGGATGCGTGGCGGTGTCAGCATGACCTCAAAAAGACACGCTAAGGCTAACAACCCTAGCGTGCCTGGATATAATAAAAACGAACAGCACAACCACATCATGTATTACGATGCAAATAATCTCTATGGCTGGGCTATGAGTCAGCCCCTACCTTATTCTGGTTTTAAATGGGTTGATAAACCGCCGGATGAACCAGGCAAGGGCTGCATCTTAGAAGTAGACCTAAAATATCCAGCCGAGCTCCATGACTTGCATAATGACTACCCACTTGCCCCGGAGCGATTAAAAGTAAAAAAAGAATGGTTGTCTGACTACCAGTCAAACCTTCTTGAAAATAACAGTATGCTCAACACCGAGAAGCTGGTCCCAAATCTCATAGACAAAAATAAACATGTTTTGCATTACAGAAATCTGCAGCTATACCTGTCCCTCGGAATGAAACTCAAGAAAATCCACAGAATATTAGAATTCAACGAGGCGCCGTGGATGGAACCATATATTCGCATGAACACAGAATTCAGAAAAAAGGCGAAAACACCCTTTGAGAAAGACTTCTATAAACTCATGAACAACTCGGTATTTGGCAAAACTTGCGAAAACCTCCGGAAGCGAGTTGATATAAAAATTGTCCGCACAAATGGCGGTGATAAAGAAAAAGAGCAGATAAGAAAAATAATCGCTAAACCCAATTACAACCGGGCTGTCATATTTTCTGATGAATTATCAGCCCTGCATACACACAAGACTCGCTTGAAACTAAACAAACCAGTATATGTTGGCATGTGTGTCTTGGACTTATCCAAGCATCTGATGTATGACTGGTATTACAATACACTGAAACAGAAGTACGGCAGAAACTGTACTTTGCTTTACACCGACACAGACAGCCTGCTGGTCGACCTAAAAACGCCAGATGTATATGCTGATATGGCAACCATGAGGACCCAGTATGACTTCTCAGATTACCCCAAGGATCACCCGCTCTATAGTGAGCAAAACAAAAAACTAATTGGAAAGTGGAAGGATGAATGTCAAGGTACCCCAATAGCTGAGTATGTCGGGCTGCGTCCCAAGATGTACTCAATTCTGCTGGCTGATGAGCAGCTGATAAAAAAAGCAAAAGGTGTCAAGAAAAATGTCATCAATAAACTAATCAACTTTGCAAACTACAAAGATGCACTATTCAACCGGAAAACATACAGCCACGAAATGAATATGCTGAGAAGCAAAAAGCACCAGATCTACGGCCTTACAATTAACAAAACAACACTCTCACCGCTAGACACGAAACGCTGGATAGCCCCAGACGGCATCACGACATACGCGTTTGGGTATCAGCAGGAACAATAAGCAGTTCTTCTGTTACGAAACCTCTCTGCGGAGCTGGCGGCATTAAATAATAAACCCTGATGCCCTGCAGAACAATGTGATGACTTATCTTATGTATACTGACACTCCATATTGGGTCCGTGGCACGGCGTACGCCCCCTTCTTGTTCTCCAGGTTGATATAAATATCTTACAGTGGCATCAGGACAAATAGGGTTCCCTACAGTCCGTTTCTGTTTCACTGGAGGGGTTTTTTTCGTCTCCGCATTTATGGCTTTGATCACTTCCGGTAATCTTTTTACCCATTCTCTGTTGCGTTTGTGCGGATTTTCCAATTCCTTCGCATACTGATAACCAAAAAGCCTTTCAGCCAGTGTCCTGTTGAACCTCTCAACCAAAGCTTGGTCTCTGTGGATCTCTTTCCTGCCACGTCTGATACTTACGTTGTGTTTCGCCATCAGCTGTGTCACAGAGCCCATGAACTCCCTGCCCGGATCTACCTGTAGAAGCTTGGGAAAGTTCAGCTTTCGCTTGTAAATATTTTCAAACGCCTTCGCAACTTCTTTGCTGTCTTTTGAAGTCAGAGGCTCCGCCTCTTTATATCTGCTTTCAATATCAACGACTGTCAGCGCATATTTGTATGTCTTGCGGTTGACTGTATCATGCGGCAAAAACAACAAATCTGCCTGATGAATTTCATTTGGGGTGGACGCATCAAACCTGGGCCGTATTATTTTCTTTGGTGCGGGTAAATATATTTGCCACACCGCCTGCTTTTTTAAAAATTCAAGCGCCTGCTTTTTACTGACTTTTGCTTCTTTTGCTAGTTTCTCTACTGCGGGGGGCCCTTTCCAGAACCCCTTTGGGCTGTAGTAAATCTTTTCCATTATTTTTTTATTCCAATTTTAAGACTAAAAAAAAAAATAAATTTATATCAACTTATAAGCCAAAAACCCGGTTGCTGCCATCCCCGCAACAATAAACAACAATTCACGGTTTTGCTGATCTGGGGATGGTGCATAATAATCACTCAACTTTGGCTCCTGAGGAAGTGGGTCAAGTTTTTTGCCAGTAATGTAATAGTATTGTTTCATAGCCTGATCAACATTGTCAAACGTCTGCTCAGCATGGTGTTCTTTTTGTATTTCCTCATTGATAAAATCCAATCTCTGGGTTCTTTTTTTGCTCCAAGCTGCTTGAGCCGCTTCTAATTGTTCGACTGCTTTATCATGCCTTTCTCTTTCCGCCTCAGCATCGTTGTTTTTTCCCAATTTTGAGAATAAAAAATTACTTCCTGTGAACGCCAAGGCATTGACCACGGCACCTCCTAACATCATCGCTACTGCACTAGCCATTTTGTTTATCGTGATAAAAAAGTTTAAGACAGAAATTATTTCATAATATCCGCTGGAATAATACCCTGCTTAATCAACATATCGCGTGTGGCCATCGCCAGCAGTATATCAATAGAAAGCATTCCAATATCACCCATATTAAAATCCACTTTTGGTGCAGGTCTTCTCAAGAGTTTCTTGCCAAGTTCTGAGTACCCAACAGTGAGAAGAGTTTCTACTCCGGCATGATAAAGCATGTTTGCAATTTGTTTACCGTCAATGGCTGCCATTTTTTTGTGAAAATATAGTTTTTTTAATTTTAATTATCTCATTTCAAAAGGGTCTATCGACGTTTGTATCTCAGGTATTTTAGGTTGTGATTTAGGTTGTGATTGAGGTTGTTTTATTTCAGTTTTACTGTAAATCATGTAAATACCAACGCCTACAGCTCCGATCATCACACAGAGCGGAATATAGTTCTTATAAACAGTCACTGTTGGTTGCCGCTCTGGTAGCTGTGGCTCTCTTGTTATTTTGATTGGTTCAGCTTCCAGGGTTTGGGCTTGTTTTTGTTTCCATCTGGCTTCAGCGCCTTTTTTACCAGCCGCGACACGTTTTTGGTTTTTTTCTTTTAGGGGTTCTTCACGTTTTTGTGGACCTTCACTTTTCTGGGGTTCACTCTGGGGTTCACTCTGGGGTTCTTGAGTTTTCTGCGCTTCCTGAATTTCCGGATTCATTTTTTTCTATGGCATTTTTATTTTTGTTAAAATTAATATGCTTTGCAGTTGTTAGCATTGCCGTAAATGGAGCCAGGTACATCCCATACCTATAATACAGCTCACAGCAAACGCTTGTCAGAGCATGATTGATAAATGGGTCTTCTTCTAGATCTTCTAATAGCTTGGGTGGGTTGATCACATTGAAATACTTTGACACCCCCATAACATATAAATTAATAAAAGAATTGCCCAACGTCTTAGTCATACTTGCACCAAGCCTGGCTTCATATCTGCAGTAAAGCTTATCAACTTCTTGGGGCGTCATTTCATCTATGTCTGAGAGTTGCAACTCATGCCCCAAATATTGCCGACTTCCACCTCCGGCTATAATGGCTGAAAGTCTCTCTCGTTTTGGCACATCTTGGCGTTCAGCTGGTGTATCTAGTGAAATATTTTCTAATAGATCTTCAGCGTTCATTTTTATATTTTGGAAAATATATTTTAACTTAAAATAAATGAAAAAAATCAAACATCCGACTGAGATATTAACAGCGGCAGAAGCAATTGTTATTTGTTCGAGTATCATTTTTAGTATTGCTATTTTTGTTTTAAGCATTTCTTTTTGCTTAAAACATTGCTATTTTTGCGCTAGTTTTTGCTTTAAGCATTGTTATATTTGCTTTAAGCTAATCCATTAACCAATACCCAGTTGGTTGGTCAGTTTTTAATATTAATGTACGGTGTTTAACCTCAGATAATTCTTTTTTTTATTTTCTGCCTTTCATCCGCAGGAACAACATCATTTTCCCTCAAGCAATGTTCAAAACTATCTTTGGTGTAAAACATATAGACCCATTTTGCCTGCTCTCGAAGGTCTTTCAAGACAGAAATATATCTTTGAGAAATGACCCAGACGCTTTGCTCTGCGTGTCTGCCGGAAAATGCTAGCTGTGAGAGCATGTCTTTTTTCTTTGTTAGTTCTTTTGTTGCAGAGCAGTCATCGATGATGTACAATGTAGGTCGGCCAGCAAAATTATCAAAAAAATAACGCAGCAGTTCTTGGAGTCTTTCTGTTCCATCTGACATCACAGGATTTACTATAATTATGCTTTTGTCTTTTGGACAACGTACGTCACCAATCCAGCTCCTGGTTTTGTATGCCTTGTTCCACTCAATGGTGTGGCAAAGTATGACTATCTTTTCAAACACACCTCTGTATTCTTTTTCAAGTAAATCTAGGACAAACAAACTCTTACCACATCCCGTTTGACCCGAGATGACAGCTGAGTGTGGATATTTTGGAAACTCAATATTTGTTTTCACTAAATCTTCCATCTTCAAAATTGATTTGCGCATCTTGTATTATAAAAAGGTAGATATTTAAATTTTCATCTGCTCCTTGTTCTTTTTCAATTTGGATTGTTATCCCTTCACTGGCATTTTCAATCCTTCTGCCGCTGCCGTGCAAGGTGTTGTCATCCGTGGAACGCAAGTCAAGCCATAAAGCGAATCTTTCGGTGAGATATTTTTCAATGTTAGTGTCGCTGAAGTATAAGTCTTTTGCAACTTTATCGGTTTCTTTGTCGCGTTTGGATGTCAGCGCAAAGTATTTATTGATTTCGTCCCACTGTTGGTACTGCCGCATGCCTTGACTATACAACTGATTCGGTATGCCTTCTATTGTCATTTCAACTTTTGTGATTTTTGGATTGTAAAAATCTTCAGTGGTTGTCCTGTCCGGGTCTTCAAACAGCATTAAAATCCCCTTCATGCTTCTTGCTGGGACATTCAAGTTGATATTCCACAGAGTATCAGACTTTTTCTTTGTGATTTTTCTGTGCCGCAAAATACGGTCATACAATATCGCCATTCTGCCACTGAACTGTTGTCTGATTGTTCGTGCAAGTTCTGAGTCGGTTACCATGTCGAATTCTAAACAGATATTGCTGATGGCATAACTGCTGTCGGCATCCGTTGAGCTGATTACTTTGTAATAGTCATTAAATGTTAATTCATACTCTAGCCTATCACCGAGCCCGGCCTGGTAAAAAGGCATATGCGTCTCTAGCAGTTCAAAGTCCAGTGGGATGCAAAACCTGTTCTTGAAGGCGCCAGCAATGGCCTGGTCTTCAGCGTCAGCTGTTGCGTTTCCTGCCCCGACTCTGTGTTTTAACATGTTTGATTTGCCGATGCCTTGGTAGGCCATGTTTATCCGCTCAGATGGTGATTTCCATAAGTCAACATAACAGTGAAATATGTCGCTGTCATCTATTGACATGACTTCATTGCCGCTTATTTTAATGGTTGTTTTCTTCACGATGGCTCTACCAAGATTTTGAAAGACTGTCGCATTGGGATCTTTGCTGGTCAGTTCAATAGTGAAAGCGAGACGTGCAGTTCTTGGGACGATGACATCATTATTACTTAGATTTGGAAATCTCACAAGCAACTGCTGGTTTTGGTCGATAGTGCTGGGGTTGTTAGTGATTACTACGCTTTGCCGAATTCCTTTTACGCCTAGCGGTTCTCGTAGTTTTCTATAGGGGTCCAGTTTACTTCCGTAGGCAGACATTTTTATTTGATAAAAATATATTTTTATTCAATAAATAAATAATGGCCGAAGGTTACGATTTTGAGAATCCTACATTCGACGATGATTATGATGATGACATAGATGACAGATTACCGATGGTGCCGGATGAAACCGATCAGCGAATTATTTTGAATCAAAGTGGGGCAATTGATGATTTAAGGGGTGAACTCCGAAAGTCTGCAGTTGAAGAACAGAAAAAACGACTTGTTAAAACATTTTATGATGAAATAGGAAAGCGATACAAAATGGTCCCGGGCAAGATAGATTACAACCAGTTTAGGATATCAAATGATGGCAAGACACTGTTATGGAGTGTTGGTGACAAAGAAATCAGAATTACTGCAAAACAAGGTGGTGCAGAGTTTCTTTCTCTTGGTACTCTGGCAAATGAGTATAATAGGGTTGTTGGCTCAGGAGGCACATTAGCAGTGCGGCAGTATTTGAATTTACCAGATTACAGGAGTAAAACACAGCTATCTCAGCAAGTACGGCAGGCTTTGGAAAGCACACGAAATGACATGGATCTAGAGATGTCAGGTGGCACTGAACTGCAAGATTTAACAAATACGGTAATTGGTGCAGAGACGGCCGTTAAGTCACTGGAAACATCTCTTACTGATTGGGTACACACTGGCACACAAACAGAGGGTCTAACACTCCGGGAACTTCAAGGATTAGACAAGGCATTGCAACGCAACCGCGGTGAACTTACAAATAATTTAGCAAAACTAAACGAGCTTGATAAAGAAATTGCAAAAGAAAAAAGGAAATTACAAGAGGCTGAGGATGAAATCAGTAAAAATGAAATAAAGGCTCGTTTAAAAAACTTAGAAGATGAAAGAGCCGCAAGACTGGAGGCTGCCAGTGCAAACAAAGAAGAGTTGCGGGGTCAAATAAACAGGATAAAAGAAACAATTGACAAAGTCTTGAAAAAAGATATGACATTGCGTGAGCGGTTGAAAACATTATTCAAAGAGCAAGGTATAACGATAGTTAGTATTTTGACGGCTCTTGGCATGATTATTGGTGTTATAGTTGAAGCTGTAATTCCAACTTCTGGAGGCGGTGGTACAACACCCAAACCATCGCAAGGTGGAGCGAAAGAATGGGTTAAAAAACAACTTCATAATCTTGCTAGACTACTAGCAAATCTTGCTGGAAAAGCGGCTGCTGCGTTGCCGGGTATAATTGAATAAATTGTGTCTTGGCTGCTGT
Organism: Ctena decussata; assembly: GCA_963989385.1. Lineage (NCBI taxonomy): Eukaryota > Metazoa > Mollusca > Bivalvia > Lucinida > Lucinidae > Ctena > Ctena decussata. The sequence goes on from OZ022503.1 coordinate 62,011,668, forward strand.
CTGCAACCGGTAAGGTTGTAAACTGGTTTGGTAATAATCTGTGGGCTGTTGTTGTGCTTGTTGCTGGGTTGGTATATGCGGCAGCTAAAGAATGGATTTTGAAAAAAAAATAAGTAGGTCAACCGGAAGTGTTTAATTTTGATATTTTGGTGGTGGATCATTCACAAACACAAATTTGTTGAACAAAATTATGTGGCGCTTATCTTTTTTTTGATTAGCTCTAGCGCTTTGGCTTCTCCTTTGTCTATCAAAGCTTGTTTTTCTTGCTCACTCAGACCAGACTGTTTGGTGTGTGTTTTATCTTTTAAATCATTATATCTGTCCAGCTCATCAAGAACAATCTTAAATTCTTGTTCTGATATCTGTCCATCATTTAAGGCTTTGGAAATCAAATTTTTAACAGAATTCAACTTACTTTCTCCAAGAGTTTTAATCTCATAGTGCTTTTGTGTCTTTGACATTAATTTACGTCTCACCAATTTCACGCAGGCGCCCATGCATCCGCAGACAATTGCAACAATTTCTAAAGGCAGCATCACTGGCACTGCCAGGCCTATCCCAGCCATAACGACACTTGCAGAAATCAATGCAGTATCAACGCCGTCTGTGAGGTTGACTCCGCGTTTATATTTTTTATATAAAGCCTTTCTAACATCTTTTTCTCTTATTAATTGCTTTTCTATTTCTGATATTTTTTGTAAGCGATAGTTTTGACAGTCTTTTGACAAATCCGGATAAATTTTCTCATCTCCCAAATCCTGATAAGGAGCCGTTGGCGGTTTCATTTTTTATTGTTTTATATTTTTTTCCAAATTATTAATACGTTTATTAAACTCGTTTAGTAAATTCGTTATGGTCTGCAACCTCGATGTAATATAGGCTTGATTTACTGCATCATCAGGATTAACAGGACTCGCAAGACCAGAAATTCGATGCTGGGTCATATCTAATCTACCATTCATAACATTATCAGTATGACGTTGTAACACTTCGTGTAGCAAATGTTTCCTTAAATCATTTAAAGCCTTTGCTGTTACCACGTCACCGTTAAACGCCGCATTTTCATCTGGATCTCGAGGGTAAGCTACATTGACTATGCGTTTACCATCCATATTTAGAGTTGTTTCTAAAACATCTTCTCTCTGTTTTCCAAAAATGCTCATTATTATATAAAATGAAATTTAAATTATTTCTAAAACACAACTCATGGGCAAACCATGATTGTCTACCGTGTTTTTATTTTCATCTTTAACAACTAGTTTCAATTCAGATAAGGCCCCTGTCTTTAACGGCTTGAGTTCTGGGTGTTCAAAGCGGACAGTGATAATATCACCAAAGCTTTTATTTTCAATGGGAATGACTGCTAATACATCACTCGGTGAGCCATTAAAGTAATTATATGATGAATTTATTTCCGACAAATGAACATACAAAGATTTTATAACAGCAAAGTCCAGCGGCTTTTCACCTTGATAAATGTGTTTTGGAAAAAACGGCCTTTAATCTGGAGTCCAAGCATTGTCTTGAGTCTTTTGCTTATTTTTAACTCAATAGGTGTAGTCAAAGTCACTATTCCGTTGGTTTCATCTACAGACATACTGATTTTATGGCTGCGAAATATATCTGCTAACTGCTGAAAACTATAATACCCAGGCGTTATGCGAACAGGAGTCTCGCCTTGTTTTTGAATGACTTCATTATGAACATTATACCAACCCAAACAGTATGTAAAACTGTTTAATCCCACCCGCTTGAATCCATCTCTGTTGTCAATATACTGTTGCAGGATTACAGGATTGCTCATATCAGAAATTATGAGATGCATTTTTTTATTTGATAATATAAAAAATCATTGTTATAAAAATGGTGCAAATCAAAGCATTTTCATACAACCCCAACGCACAATATCAACCATCTGGAGTTTACAACACAAAAAACCTAGACATCATTAACCTAACAATAGAAGTCAAACAGGCCTCAGACAGTCCAAGCGGCTTTGGTGTGAAATTCCCTGACATCTTCGCAAAATACGTGCTGCCCTACGTTGAAAGTGATGCTATCGTCCAAAATTGGCGTTCACGCCAAATGCAGTTTTGGCAAAACCAGATAAATTTTGCTTTGTGGTGCGCAACTACAGGATGCGGCGTTTCCATGCAGGACCACCTGACAGGCACTATTCCACTGTTTGCACGTTCATTGTTTTTGTTTCATGTGTATTATCAAACGCGAAGAATATTATTCGAAATGAAAGTGGCATTACCAACAGATGACAGCTGGAATGCGTTTGACAACAGTTATGACAAGAAGGCCTATGAGAGGATCTGTGACGAGTTTGGAGTCTCAGTGCATACCGACTGGAGGCAAAACCAAGATGACAGTGGCGGATTAGGGACTATATACTGGTATGTAACAAACACTGGGTACCAGGCGGTCAAAGGTGTAGGTGAATATGATAATAAAATATATTCATTCTCAAGGAATCATCCTGATAACGTTTATCACATTGACTTCATTGCACAAAGTTTTCCCAAGGCCTGGACTACATTTATTCTCGACAAATCAGATGGCTTTACAAGACCCGGCGTTGAACGAATAAATGACTCAATAAGGACTTACTGTTGGGCCATTCTTGGCTCTCAGTCTCAGATTAAATCTGACATACTAGGGATAGGCTCAGCTTTTGATGTCCAGAAGGAATTCCTTGCAAACGTTGAAGATGGAGTCCAAAGGCCAATAGACTTACCAAGTCAAATTACCCGTTATCAAAATACTTTGAAGTACGCCCGGAGCAAGGTTGACTATGTTTTTGGCTATGGCCTTTACATGGCTCCAAGCAATATGGAATTGCAAATCGGGACAATAAAAAATTACAACAACGAGATTGTACTCTCTACTCATAATCAAAAGTTATGGTGGAACAAAACCGTAAACCTTCCTGCCAATGCCACATCTTACACTGATGTGAATGGGACCCCAACACACAAACCAAAGGTTGATGTAGAACCTGGATCAATCCCTTTAGCTGCCCAGGGTAAAACCATAATAGGAGCACTTGGAATGCCAATAACGATACCCACCGAGAAACAGGCACAGAAGATATATAAAACAAAACATGAGGCTATCACAAAAAATGTCACGACTGACTCACATCAAATGTCATTGAAAAAACCTGACCTACATCAAATACCAAAACCTGACACACATCCAGTACTGAGTTCCACACCAAAAACTGTTGCTGAAGAACATGAAAACCACAAAACAGCACTGATAGTCGGGGGCGTCGTTGTAGGACTAGTTGCTCTACTTATTTACGAGATTTATTAATCCATTCAAATTTTGATATTTATATTCGCGAACCTTAAAAATTACGATATACTATGAAATTAGACCTAGTCTTGGTTTGTACTGGATTAATTATAAACACATGTACGATATACTATTGAAATAAGGCCTGGTCTGGGCTTGTACTGGCTTAATTCTAAAACATATTTACCATATATTGTGAAATTAAGCCTGGTCTTGGTTTGTACTGGCTTAATTATTAATAGTATATTGTAAAACCACCAATATATCACTACTGACTTATTTCTTAGATAGCTTTTGTTTATAAATGTGTTGTCATTATGGACATGCTTGCCTGAAGTTTTATGCATAGAAGTCCACACCTCCAAAGCGACTGTGTGATGGGCAAGCACCTATTCAGGCGAGCTATGCTGTCAGGCGACAGCTCTTGTTTTTAATTTTTTATTTTTTTTTTATATTTTTGTAAATAATATTTTGTCATTCTTGACATTTGTCTGTAAAATAGATGCGGGCTTTAATAGTACTGACCACAAATTATGTCAGAAATCATAACAGCAATTATTTGCACACTGTACGAGTATAGCATATCACACAATCAGCCTTTCAAAATAAAATGACCTCCACAACTCTAATTTTGATCTCATAGTAAGTGAAATCAAACAAAGACTATAACTCTTTCGTTTTGTATGACGATCAAAGCATGATTAATATTCTAAATGTAAAAGTGGTATTTTAAATTATAGCAGACAAAATATGCGCAAACAGGACATGAATCGCTAAAAAAATTAAAGGACTATAACTCAACCAGTTGTCTTTCTTGTTTGTGACATGACCTGACCACGGCAGTTATACGAGCATGTAAATGTGACGTATCTTGACACTATTTATGTCAAAGTAGTTTAATTAAAGTTATGGAGCGAAAATGAAATGTCAAAAAGGCGGACATGGAATTGTGTAAAAAAAACAACATCTAGAAGTAATAGCTTAGAGACTATGAAACACAAAGCTTAATTCCATTCTTAAAACTGACGTGTCAGCAGGGCTTGTTCAGCTGCTTATTTGTGAAATATCATGAAAGAATTCCAATTAGTACTCCAATTACCATGATTACTATTTAAGATAGATAGATACTTTATTAATGCATTAGGCCATGGCCCATGAGCAGGGGCGTAACTAGAGGTAATTTCATTATACGCACAACCATGTTTCATTCTCTACTTCTTGAGGAGAAAGCCATTATTTCAGCCACTTTGGCAATTGGTATTGAAATCTGGTCTAACTTATTAATTTTCAGCAGTAAAATATGCAGGTGCGTTTTGAAATTTTGTCAATTTTGACAAAATTTCAATACGCACCTGCGTATTTGCCGTATAGGTAGCTACGCCCTTGCATGAGCATATATACATATAACATACAGAACAAATATATTACATGATAGCGGGAGGCAAATATGACTGAGGTACTATCCACATGCAAACAACTTGATAGGAATATACAAGTAAATAAACACCCTGAGGGAGAGGTGCTGAAGGATAATCTCTAACGTAACCTAATAATATTTTGACTGAAATTTTCTACATGTAGCACCAATACCCTTTCGAAAACAGTAAACTATTCTTCAAAGATACACATATATAGTTTTCGATCTCAAATCATTTCAATAAATGCTTACATGACAGTGTTACGAATGGAAAACCAACGTGCAAGTGATCGGGAATAGACCCTACCTGACATGCAGTCAGTCCCATTGTATCACGGAGATGCTAGAAGTGTTCATTTATATTCATAAACATGTTTAGAGTTTAATATTTTAATCACTGCATTTTATTAGTTTTCTTATACATTCTAAATACTTTACTGTTTTCGGTTCTGACACACTCAGCAATCAGTGCAGAGACGAATCGCTAACTTAATGTTGCTCTTTTATTGTCCCGTTGCATACTGTTAATTAAGAAGCGGTATCGGTATAAACAACTAACCGAACCTTTGCAACTGGACAATAGAAAACAAGTATGGATAATTATGACAATCGCACTCTAAAATTTTCATTTATAATAGGAACTAGCCAAGCTGATATGCCCTTTCCATATCTAATTGCAGTGATTGCAATGCTTTGAAACAATGCAGGAGACTGGCGACTAGGCGACATGTGGCGGAGCCGATGTCCAGACAGCATGCCCCCCTTACCAGGCTCCGCAGCATTTCAAAAATTACATAGACAGCGCATATCACTATAATGAGACGGTTGTATGGAAACAAGCAGCTGTACTCAAGGAAATATTAAATGTAAAACAGAAAACACAAACATAGCTATGGTGTGCATAATACCCTATCAAGACATTAATTTCTGAAAGTGTCCAGGCTCATATGGAGCATATTGCAGTCAAACCCTAAAATTTGCATTCATAAGAGATTATTCAAGCTTATATGCCCTTTCCATATCCAATTGCAATACATTCAAACAATGCATGCGCCTGGTGACAAGGGGACATGTGGCGGGGCAGATGTCCAGACAGCATGTCCCCCTAACCAGGCTCTGCAGCATTTCAACCTAGACATATAGAGCGCATATAACTATAATGAGACAGACGTACGGAGATAAGCAGCAGTACTCAAGGAAATACTAAAACAGAGAGAGAAAAAAATATGGTATCTATAACACTCTATAAAGATATTAATTCCAGAAAGTATTCAAGCTGATGTGGAACTTCAATATCCCCATGCAGGGCCTAATATACTGCTGGGGCCTTATTGCATGGGAACATGTGGCGGAACCAATGTCCAGACAAGCATGTCCGCATCATCAGGCCCCGAAGTACTGTTGCAGAGATACAAACGGTTCCAACAAAATATTCGCAATATGATTTATGTGAAAGGAACTAAACAATGCCCAAACGTGTCATACCAGTCCCAAATCTTTTCTTAATTCAAAAGCTTTGTGTACAAAGGTTCCTAAATTTTTTAAACAGTTGATGTTTTCACTCGTAAAAAGTTCAGTTAGTTTAAGCATATTCGGCCTCGTTCAATAATATTTTTTGATGTATGTTTTTTCTAATATCGTTATAGAGTGCACACTCTAACATGAAATGATATTCATCTTCGAGAACATTAAATCTGTGCAATATATTTAGGCGGCCTCCGTGGCCTAGTAGCGCCAAGAGCGGCGAATTATAGTACTCTCACTGCTTGAGATATGTGCCAGAAAGCAAAGTTCTGGTATATTTTCGACGGCGGAGGTTTGAAGAACATCGCTGGAAAAGGTAGTGGGGTTGAATATTTGACCCTAAATAATAACTCGTCAATTTATAGAGTCAAATCAAAATTGCAATCGATAGGAGAATTGCTACACAATATATGACACTTAATTATTCTCATAACGTCTGAAGTCACGGAGCAGGGATGCTTCGAAGAAGTATGCGCATGGACATTTGTCTTTTATTTTCCTACAGATCTTTCCATCTTTTCTCCCTCTCCTTATTTTCCTTTTATTGCGCATTTATCCAATATTTTTGTGCTGGCCCTGCTTGTTTGGCAAGATCAGTAGGGCGTTTGAAAAACCACAAGGGCAAAGTCGTTTTTCAGAAGTTGATTTTTCAAGCATTTTTCAGCATTTGAATGCTTCTAATGCTCTGCAAGTACGTATTTAAAACTGATGCTAAGATCATGCAAGGCCATGGTACTTTATACAGATGAAATCGCTATTTATAGAATGCTTGATTATGTGAGGTTGTGAGGGTCGTGTAAAGTAATTGCCAGCAATTACGTAGAAATAAGCTACAGCTGTCGAAAGGATATGTAGACATTATTAATGATGTAAATATGAACTTAAATGCCATTAATAACGTTTTTGTATCAATATCAGTCGAAATATGAGCAAATCCAGGCAAAATATAGCAACCTTTTACTTTCATACCATATCCATTTGACGGTCGGAGGTTTTAAGAAAATCGCTGGAGAAGGGGGTTTGAATTGAGTATTTAAACCCTGAATTTTGAGGGAACAGTACGTTTGCACGACTACAACTCAAAAATACCTACGTTTGCGCGACTCTTTATAGCATACAGTAGCGCGACTTTTTTCCCGAAAATATGCCCACGTTTGCGCGACGTTTACCTAGATCCGCGGATAGGTTGGATAAGTCGAAATTTCGTCTAGATCCGCCAATACTTTACTCAAACTGATTACAATTCATCTCACTCAATTCATTGTAGTCTTTAATAATCTTTGCTTCTCGTTCTACATTTGAAATGGCAGCTTTAAATTTTAACTTCGAAAAAAAATTTCACTAACAGGGGCAATGGATATTTATAAATTCAGGTAGGCGAAGGACACAAAGAAAATATAAACGGTGAAACAGACAGACAGGAGTCTGTTTAAAAATGTCATTCAAAGCCCAACCTCTGCCAAACATACGATATTTTAACTTAACGAAAACGTGGCTTTTCACAAATTTTAACTGACTTTGTTTTAAAAAAAATGATAAAAAATAACATTTTAAAATCGCACTTCCACCTCTACGGGGTAAACAGGAGGCAACAGATAAGATAAATTTTGTCAAATATATCCGAAGTTTAATTAACTAAACTAGTCGCGCATTCGTAGAAGAAAAGTCGCGCATTCGTAGGGGAAAAAAAAACGCGCGCTTCCGTACGCTAAAAAGTTGCGAATTCGTATGGGTCGCGCAAATGAAACTATGATTTCGGAAAAGTCGCGCAAACATATTGCGTCCAATTTTGACTTGTCTATTTGATGAGTTAAATCAAAAGTGCAATCTAAAGAAAATATTATTGCTACACAATATATGACACTTATCTTTCTCATGACGTCAGAGGTCACGGTCCAGGGGTCACGATACCAAGAAATATGCGGAAGGACTTTTTTCTTTCTTTTTCTTTTTTGGTTTTGCCTACAAATGTGTCTATCTTTGTGTCACTCTTTCTCTCTCCTCTAATTGCGCCTTTATCCCATATTTGTTCTCTCTATTTTTAAGATCAGTAGTGGCTTGAATAAAAAAAAGAAGGTTCAGGGTCACTTTTCAGAAGGATTTTTTTTTTAAGTTTTCTTTTCTAGTATCCTCCCAGTATGTATTATATAACTCTGATGTATCATGACGATATTCAAAGGAGGATTAACATTAAGGAAGGAACATGAAACTCAAATGCGCAAACGTAAAAGCGTGCATAAAATCATGAAGGTGAAATATCTACTTAACTATGAAACTAAGAGCTGCCATTCTTAAATGTGACACATCATCATGACATTTTCTATTTAACTGTAAAATATCATAGAAATTCTTAAGTTATGGAACAGACATGAAATTGCAATCAACAGTTCGTGGGTATGTGGTTATGAGTTTTGAAATAGCTTCATAGTTCATAATTCATATTTGAGCTGCGACACGAGACAATCAACAATGTGGTTGTGCACCCAGTGCAGACTTAGATCAGACTGGACATCCACCCAGTTGACCAGACTATTCGTTTAGTGCTCAAAGGGTAGCTAAGTGTCTAAGCTACCGCCATGCGGACAGCGAAGACTCTGATCAGACTGGGCGGATGCCCAGGCTGATCTGAGTCTGCGCTGGGCGCACAACCACATTGTTGGTTTTGTCGTGTCGCGGCTCATTTGAGACTTCGCCGCTCATACTTCAAAACACATAGTGTTATGAGTTTTGAAACAGCTTCATAGTTCATAATTCATATTTTAGACTTCACAGCTCATACTTCAAAACACATAGTTTATAGGTTATACTTCACAATTTTTAAGTTCGTAGTTTATAGATTTAAAAAGTTCAAAGATTTAAAGGATTGTTGTGTGTCATCGTTTATTCTTTTATTCGTGAGAGGGGCCGTGGTCAAGTGCTTAGAGACTCTCGGTTATTGTGCAGAATGTCGCCGTAAGGTCGTTAGTTCGAACCCGGGCTTCGCCATCCGACGACTTGTAAACTCTCTGTCAACCCAGTAGTAAATGGGTTCCTGTTTCGAAACAGGGGAGGATAAAGCCTCGTTTACACGATATGTTTTCCACATAAGTTTTCTGTTCACATATGCAAAACATTCCGTCTAAACAGAGTTACGCACTGCTTATTCTTTCCAGATGTGGAAACTTCTAGAAATAGAACATGTTCCATAAGCTTTTGACCAGTAATGAGAGAGTTCACTGAGGTTAATTGCTTTTACAACCCCAGCAGGTACCTGGAATTACCAAAATATTGATATCAGTGCTATTATAGTGTATATTTCTTGAAAAGTACATGTAATTTACAAAGGGTACCAACTTTTACTACTTCCTGTCTGCTTCCCCGAATATTGAAGTCCTTTCATTTTAGGGTCTATATCCTTATACGCTGCAATTGCACATAAGCATGTGCAGTGATAAACACACTAAGTGGAATCATCAGCATGTACTCAGTCTCCATTTTTGAAACATAAAATTGACAAAATTATGCAGACACTGCCAGGTATCTGAGAACATATGTGATCTGTGCATATCATGTAAACATGAACCATATGTGCTATTTTCCATATATTCTTTTTGCCACATGTGCAAAAACATATCGTGTAAAGGAGGCTTAAGGCAGCGAAAGGATAGGTATGTGCTCGGCCTTTCATATGCTGTTCCCAAGATACAGTGGGCCTCTAACCCCCACTGCCCCTCCGGTTATTTGGCTATGGGAAACCTTTACCTTTTCTCACGTGTCGTAAGTAACTCTATAGATACTTTTGCATCCTTTGAACATGTCCTTTGAGTATGAAAGAGTACTGTTTTCCTATCAGTACATATAATATTAGCTCCTCTACGAGCATTAAGGTGAATGGATACACGTTCAGGAGAAGCAACTATGTCGTTTTCATCCTGCCTCCTCGATGGGGTCCAATTCTTTATGGAAAGAATTTGCTCCTCCAGGAGAACTCTTTCCTTAGAGAGTGGACCCCATTTTTGAAGGGCTACGTCGTCCAGTAAAGCTAACAGGAAGTGTAAAAACGACATGAGCCGCGACACGAAAAAACCAACAAAGTGGTTGTGCGCCCAGCGCAAACTCAGATCAGTGTCCTCGCTGTCCTCATGAAGGTAGCATACCCTTAGCTTTATTTGAAGCGCTAAGCGAAGAGTCTAATCAGACTGGGCGGATGCACAGGCTGATCTGAGTTCGCGCAGGGTGCACAACCACTTTGTTGGTTTTCTCATGTCGCCGCTCACATAAACTCTTTGAGATGTGCCCATTCATCTTAATATCTGAGCCTAAACTATTCTCTTATGCATGTTTGTTACAATACTCAGTGCTGCAGAAAGTGCCTTTTGACTATCAGCAAGTTCCCCAGTTTTAAATGTTATGCCGCTTGTCTATGGTCTCTAGCAGTCTGGTCACCTGAATAGCTACCCATATGGCTTCCTGTTTTATATTGTTTTGCAATTAAAAAAAAGTGAAAATGGAAGGTGTGCTGTTTTTGATTAAGGTTTGTCAATTTGTGTGTGTGTGTGTGTTTTTCCTTTTGGTTTTGAGAGCGGAATGTGGGTTTGATTGTATTAATTTCTCGTCATTGTCCATCTTTTTACTTTGAAGGAGATGGGCTCACAAAGGTAAACCATTAAGCGGATACGTGCAGTTTCCATTATTCTAAATACTTAATACGAGATAAAAGTACAAACATGTTCAGAAAAAATTAACCCGGGAAGAAGATGTGGTAAGAGACAATAAATGACATCATAACATGTCTAATGTTTGAAATATGGGCTTAAGTCACACCAAGTGAAACATATTTGAGCCGCGACACGACAAACCAACAAAGTCGCACGTGTGCCCAGCAAAGACTAAGGTCAGCCTGGGCTTCGCTATCCGTATGGAGCTAGCATTGACCCTTAACTACCCTGTAAGCGCAAAGCAAAGAGTCTGATCAGACTGGGCATGCCCAGTCTGATCTGATTCAGTGCGTGGCGCACATGCCACTTTGTTGATTTTATCGTGTTACGGCTCTTTTTTCTTCCATGCAGACAACAACTATTCACATTAGCATGCGCAGTGTAGTCAGGGACATCTTTCAGTATGGATTGATGACAGATGACAGAAGATGTAGTAAAGAGCAACGACCCCGATAAGACAACAAGGGCTTATACTGAGCATGGCTAACAACATTGACGATGACAGACATTCGATTGACACGTCCGAATTTTACTTTCGTAATTTAGTTTCATATCTAACCCGGCCAAACTTCACGGGGACTGCCTTTGAAATCTGCCGTTTTGGATTCAAGTTTTTATTTAGTTATTTTCTAAGCGCCACCAAACCCTGTTTATCGTTTCGTATAAGGAGAGGCACACAAGTAAGTGACGTTACTGTTCTTAGTATGTCAATAATCATGTTATTACCAGCATGTCTAAAAACGTTTCTGTTTTTAAAATGCAAATTTCTAATTTGATACTTCGCAGAAAAAGGTAACGTACAGCTAATGATGGGAGTGTATCTATATAGAGCTTAATAAGTAAATTAGTAACATTTGAGCCGCCACACGAGAAAACCAACAAAGTGAGGTTGCGCCCAGCGCAGACTCAGATCAGCCTGGGCATCTGCCCAGTCTGATCAGACTTTTCGCTGAGTGCTAAAAGGGTAGCTAAGGGTCTAAGCTACCTCCATCCGGACAGTGAAGACTCTGATCAGACTGGGCGAATGCCGAGGCTGATCTGAGTCTTCGCTGGGCGCACATGCCACTTTGTTGGTTTTGTCGTGTCGCGGCTCATATATTTTTTAAGTGACAGAGTACAGCACTTGCCTATTACATGTAGTAAGAGCAGTGGTTGGCAATATTCAAGGGTATTTTCATACTGAACGATATGATTTCTAATAATCATGGTATATTTTTCTCTAAAATTATGCTAGACTTATGGCAAGGAGTATGTCTTTCACAAATACAGATATCTCTGATGATATATGGAGATATAGATATCGGTATTGATACGGTAACACCAAACGGCTTGTCATACAGTTCAGGTAAGCATAGAATTGTGCCCGATTGATTGATTTATTGCTTTACGTCCACGGTAAACAGCTATGGTGATGTCGGGACGGTCAGTTAACCTAACCACACTATTCCTGGGCAGGCTTAGACCTCCTAAGCGGTTTACCAGTACTGAGTACACAAATTTTCGTCAGTACACTGACATCTGCCCTTCTTGAATCAGCGGAAGGCGAAACGAAAGTATGTGGCCAGACCGGGTATCGAACCAAGGACCTCTGACTTATAAGTCAGGTGGCCTACCGACTGCTAATTGTGTCCGAATTTGCTGGGTCGGTCAGATGAAACGGTTCTTTATAAAAAGGTTATAGAGATTGATTCTGCTTATTTAGGATAACTATCAGTGTAAGCTTCCGTTCTAATTGTGTTAAGAGAATTCATTAGTAAACTATGGAACTACTCAACAGTGAGAAGAATTTTCATTCAAACACAATGATTTGTATGAATCAAAATAACCCTTGAGAAATGTTTATTTATTTATTTTTTTTCTTCAGAATGGTAGATTCGGTTGGTTCCATGTCTGTATATGGGGCTTCGGACGAACTAACAGATCCGTTTTGTGACATCTGTTTTAAAGACAATACAATCCGACCAGTAGCAGGTTACTGTCCGAAATGTGTGGAGTTTTACTGTCAGAGTTGTGTGACAGCTCATCGTCGTATGTCCGTGTCAGAACGTCACAAAATACTGAAAGGGCCTGATATGCCAGCATGTCAGGCAGACAAGCCTGTGAAATACCAACGTTGCGACAAACATGATGGGGAAGGCAAGGATAAGTACTGTTTTGACCATGGTATTATTATTTGTGGGATATGTTTCATGAAAGAACATAAACAGTGTCAAGTTAAAGAGGTTTCAGAAGCATCTAAGAGTTTCAATATGGCAGCTGAAAAAAAGTATTTCAGTGCTGACGTGAGTTCGCTTCTTAAACATGTGAAAGAGACAAGCCAATCAATAAAAGCAAATAAAGCAGACCTTGAGAAAAAGAAGCAGGACATCTTGACCGAAGCACAAAATCAAAGAGACAAACTTCTGGAAAATGTTAATCAAAGCTTCCAGGATTTCAGTGGGGAAGTAACAAGCCTATTTACAGACTATACTACCACCTTATCTGCACGTCAATCAGCACTTGACGAGATCGTGACCGAAGTCGCCGGTATATTGCAAAGCTTACAGCAAAGCGGTACAAAGAAACAGAATGATCGGAAAGAGTTTCTTGAACTGCAATATTCTGCAGAACAAGTTCGACTTTGTGAAGAAAAGATTAAACTGCTAAACCTTAAGCACATAGATATAATCTGCATCTTTGATACCAATATTCAGCCTTTGAGCTTGACGAGAAATAAGTTAGGTGAACTTTCATTGCAAAGTTCAACTTTTCAGTATAGCACTGAATGTCAAAGCGTCCATTATCCCATCAAGGGACCCCGTCAGGACCCTCATAAGACTGCACCAAAGTCAGGTGCGATAAAAGAACATGCAGTACAATCCAATGTGAAACTGGCGCCGTTAGGTAAGATAAATGTGAAGATACCTGGTGACAAAGAAGATTGCTGGATATCGGGAATTGATGTTACAGTTGATGGAAATATGTTGCTCGTAGATAATGCCAACTGTACAATCAAACTATTTTCCCCTCATGGGTTATTGCTATCATCTCTAAAACTACCAGAGAAGCCTGTAGATGTCGGTGTTATCAACAAATCAGAAGCTGCTATAAGTATGGATGAAAAACAAATAGGTATCATAGGCATTAATAAGAGTAGTCACCTATCTTTGAAACGTGTCATCAACACGATGCTGTTTGTCGGAGGAATAACAGCGTATAACAATAATCTTATTGTTACCTGTAAGACGTGTGCTGAGAGTCCTAGTTCAATTCAGATGCTTGATATGAAAGGTAAGGTCCTGTGGACAACGGCAAATGACTCTGATGGTAAAAACTTGTTTGAGTATGCAAGGTTTCTTAAAACACGTTCCGGTGATGATGGTGACACTCTGATTGTAACAGACCGTGAGAAATACACCATAACTGCCCTTGATGCTGGCTCTGGGAAGGTTGTCAAGATGTGTGATGTTGAAGGAAAGGAGCCCCGCGGTTTGACTGTAGATGGCAATGGAAACGTCTATGTGTGTTACCTGTCAGGAGATATCACTGTTTGGTCAAGCGATATGCAGGAAGAAACAGGTCTGACAACTGAGAGTAAATACGTAAAGTATTCTTGGGCGATGGCTTATAACAGCCGACGATCAGAGCTAGTGGTAACAAGTCGTGCCGTAGATACTAACTACTGTGACTTTATTCATCGCTTTAAGATTTCAGTAACGTAGCTTTTGAAGTTATGGAATGTGTCAAGTACTTTCCGAAACGGTGGGACAGTTAAGTCCATGAACAACTTGTTGGACATGCGTATTTTGACTTGACTTTGATTCATTTAACCTATTGAAGTATAGCGACCCGTCATGGAAAGGGACCCTTGCAAACAGTATAAACTAAATCAAACGCCACAGAACGCGGCGTCTGAACAGGGTCTACATTTACTGCATTTAAGTCTGGAAGCTTTGAAAACTGATAGTTTAATCAATCAACGAAATGATCTACACAAACCATGAGTTTCAGGCCTATTCCTATTCACAAGAAGTGTACTCTGAGTATATTAACATTTCACATATTGAATAAAATATTGTTCTAACTAATAACAAACAGCTTCGTCATCTCTTATTTTGAAAATGGACCAACCCAAACTGTGAGGATAGAGGGTTCACTACGCATTTATGAGGTTTAACATCAGACAGAAAAGATACTAATGAGTTTTCTGACTAGTGACGAGAAAGGCTACATATTGCTTTTGGCAGAGGGCAGAGATCGTGGTTTTGGACCACGCAAATAGCTATTGTCTTTGAGAAGTACCAAAGTCGAGATATGTGTGCACCAGTTTGCTGTCAAAGAAGATTTTTAAAGGAGATCAGCGAATATCAGACTACAAAGCATAAGGAATAAATACATTTTTTAAATAATACGACGTCTCATATGACGTCGCTGTTATTCAGTGAATAACTTCGTGTAACAAAATCGTATGACCACACGTGTAATAACATTTTGGCACGAACGTGTAAAGTAATTCACAACGTCCGTATCAACAATGCGTTTTCTTATTGAACTGATGTTCATTTTGAAGGCGATAAAATCCCATTTTAAAGGGTCATATGATAAACAGAATCTTACACTCTAGGTCATTTCATATGAACTTTATGAAACTCGCCGAAGACTCGTTCCATAAATTTCATATGAAATGACCACTTGTGTAAGGTCCTCTGTATTTTGGCGAAGCCGATGAAGTACGTGTCATTTATTTACAGTCCCTTACCTTGTCACAATAAGTCAGCTGCAACTGAATAGAAATAGAGTTTATTAACCGTCCCATTTCAGATATGGGATTTATAAACAGAGGGAGGTTTACAGATCCGATAGAGAAACGAGTCCGATCTTTATCGGATCTTAAACCTCCCGAGGTTTATAAATTCTATATCTTAATTGGGCTGTTTCAATAAACTGTATATTACATTCGTAAGTGTCATATTTAAAGAATATTTCCATCTATTTTTATGTTTTCAAGGGCCCTTCCGAGAGCCTGACAGCGCGAAAGAATACACGAAAACTGAATTGTTTTGACCGCAGGCGCTATTTATTTTTTGAAGGACCAAGGTTTCTTGAAATAAAGGTAATTTACTGGCGTATGGAATCTGCATTATGCCTTTACCATCATAAGACATGGCGGGTAAACATGGCTGTGAAGCCATAAACTTTAAATCCAATATACCAGTCCATGTACCCTATATTTGTTTGATCAGGTAGGTTTTACTTAGACTATACATGTATTTCATTTCCAGTTTTATCATATTTCATAATAGATATGTTCACTAATCCTAAACATGTCTGCCTTTGTTTACAGTGGGCTCAATCACGGCGGTCGTGGGTTTTAACGTAGATCAGGATTCTCCCTTGGTCTTACAATTATTTTGTCCTCAGAATCACCTACGCCATTTCTAATCCGTCCCATATAACAGAAATACTAAATAAAAGGGCTATCGAACCCCGAGCTATTCATATATCCATCCAAGCAGACGCGGACACGCAGGCTGATCCGAGATTTGGTTGTTCTTTCATATCATAAGACATTATATAACATTCTTAGTGAAGAGATACAAAGATTTCTTTTCAATATAAATATGCTAATTCCCAGTCTTGTAGGAGGATTTTTTTTTTCTAGGGAAATAAATCTCAGTAGATTGGTTACGGTGAATACCTCCCTAATTATATTCGGAAAATAGCTATTGATATACGGCCGGTTACCGGTTTCTAGAACTACTTTCGAAAGCTTGATCTTTCCACTGCAGTTGCAGCTCTTAAAACAGTGTCAGGGTTGCCCTTTTATGATATTGAGAAAACAACAGACGCTAAAATACAAACTATTAAACCTATAACCAACTTTGGTATATTAACGTATTTCGGGCATGTGAACCTGAACGATTTTACGAACTTGTCCATTTTGTGTGGGATCCCATTGCCTTTCCTTACAGACGCTCCACAATGTGCAATAGGGTTTACGTTTCATTCAGCTCATAGCAGACTTTTTTCGCACCTTGGATCGTTGGGACCCAGTATACGTGGAGCTTATACATACTCAAATAATTGAAAATAAGCTACTTCTGTTTTCATCTGGTCTAACTTACAATTTGAGAAAGAGCTGGAACAAATAATTCTATGAATCAAGTACCTATAGACCTAAGTACATTTTCAAATTTAATGTTCAGATTTTTGCGCAGAAAATCACCCTTTTGATCTTTCTTTATAAAAACATTTTTAAACAGCATGTCACTCTTCTTTTTCTAAACTGTAGAGAACAACAAAAATAAGAAGTCTGCTACTTTTCAGGGGGATTCATTATATGTTTATCGTTTTATTCAGATTTTCTGTAAACTTGCTCCTCTAAGCGTACATTCTTTTCTTTATTGATTGTATTCTGATGCGTTTTTGAATCGCTAATATAGATATATGTTATGGATATAAAAATTGCCTTTCCTTAAGAATATGGCATTTGAATAAGAGAAGAAAATTATGTTAAAGGACGTCGCTATTATTTAATCATTAATCATTTTCTTACACGCGTGGTCATTTCATATGAAAGGCTTGTTTAATAGCCTTCGTATATATTTCATGAGCGCTGAAAAAGCACGAAAGGATTGGAGCCGCGACATGGTACTTAACACATATGCGAACAGCAAAGGCACAAACTAGTCTGCGTATGGTGCAGTTTGATCAGATCCTCTGCTTTTTGCATGCATCAAGTATAGATCCTAAAGATTCAACATATACAAAACGAATACTGTAGCTATTTTGCATGACTAGCTATGATTTCACAGACTGCATAGTCTGGATCCCTTATGCACATGTTCAATGCATGTCTAAACTGTGTTGCAAGTTTCAAATCCCTGCATCAAATAGTGTAGGAGGAGTTGCGGAGAACATCATGGTAGTGTCTCTACAACTCCTTCTATAGCATTTGATGCAGAGATTTGAAACTTGCAACACAGTGCATAAAGGAAACAGAACTTTGATCTAGGTCATTATTGAGAATTATGCCTCCTTAAACGACTTACATATTTTGACATACTTCATACTTTGTAGCACTTTCGTGTCTCCACAACTCCTCCTACAGTATTTTATGCAGGGATTTGAAACTTGCAACACGGTTTAGGCATGCTTGAACATGTGCATAAAGGAAACGTTTTTTTTTTTTTTTTTTTTTTTATGATTCAGGTCATTATTGCAGAATTATGTCCCCTAAATGACATATTTTGACCATATGCCTTTGCCTTATGCACAAGCTCACCTTTTGTCATTACTCTAGCAACCTCATTTATTAATCGAATTGATATTTACATCACAGCTTTATTGGGTATGGCAATACCTCAAACAAGTTAGCATTTCAGAATGGTAGGGTCATGGTCAGGGTCACAATTGCTGTATTTAGAAAAACATTTTCATCGCTCTAGCGCTTTTATTTGTGGACCGATTTTAATATAACTTCGCACAAGTATTAAGTATATGAATATCTTGGATGAATTGTTTATGCAGCTCTGTAAATTTAAGGTCAAGGTCACCCTTGCTATTTTAGAACAATTTATCATCGCTCTAGCATGTTTAGTTATTGACAATTTTTAATATAACTTCACCCTAATGTTTAGTGTGACAATATTTCGGGAAATCTTGCAATCTAGAAATTATGGTCAGGTCAAGGTCACAGTTGCTATTTTTACAAAATACTTTGTCATCGCTCTAGCGCCTTTTTATCCCCCGAACGGGGGATATAGCGATGGGGGATATAGCGAATGGGGGATATAGCGATGAGCCTGGCATCCATCCGTCCGTCCGTAAACATTTTCTTGTCCGCTATATCTTGAATACCCTTTAGAATATTTTCATGAAACTTTAGAGTTATGCAGAACAAGTCATGACAATGTGTTGCATTCAAGAATGGTAACTCTTGCTATTGTACTTTTTGAGTTACCTCCCCTTTGGTGATTTTTTGGCAGATTCTCGTCCGCTCTGTATCTTGAATGCCCTTTGACATATGTTCATGATACTTTACAGATATGTAGAACAGGCCATGGCAATGTTTCTTGATTAAGAATGACATTTCTTTCCTTCTTACTTTTTTAGTTATTTCCCCTTGATTGTTTTAGGTGTGATTTCGTGTCCGCTTTATAACTTGAATACCTTTTGAAACATTTTCATGATACTTCACAAATATGCAGAACAGGTCATGACAATGTGTCGCAAACAAGAATGACAACTCTTCCTTTCTTTCTTTTTGAGTTATTTCCCCTTGATGGTAACACTTGCTATTGTACTTTTTGAGTTATTTACTTTTGATGATATTATGTATGATTTCGTGTCCGCTCTATAACTTGAACACCTTTTGAAATATTTTCATGATACTTCACAGATATGTAGAACAAGTCATGACAATGTGTCGCAAAAATGAATTGTAAATCTTGCTATTGTACTTTTTGAGTATCTCCCCTTGATGGTTTTAGGTATTATTTAATGTCCCCTCTATGACTTGAATACCCTTTGAAATATTTACATGATATTTCAAAGATATATTAAACAGGTCATGACGATGTGTCGCGAACAAGAATGGTAATTCGTGTTTTCTTACTTTTTGAGTTATTTCCCTTGATGGTTTTAGCTGTGATTCTTTTGTTTGCGCCATTACTTGAATAGTTTTGAAATATTTAATGATACTTCACTGATATGCAGAAACTTGTCTCATACATGAATGACAACTCTGTCAGTCATACTGTCTGAGTTATTTCCCTTTGAAAGTTTGAGCAGCAGTTTGCTGTCTCTGCTTTATATCTGTATAATTTTGGCTTGCTCCACAATTTTAATACACTTATCAGTTTGAAATATTGATGATCATGCCATAATATCCTATCATGTTTCTAATACTCTGTGACCTCCCCCCCCCCCCCCCCCCCCACTCGTCCATTTTCTTTTTCAGATTTGGAATCTTTGTCCAAATTCACTTAGTGATTTGTAGGACTTGTACTTTAGAAGTTATTCACATATTTTTAAATGTCCCCCCCCACTCGTCCATTTTCTTTTTCAGATTTGGAATCTTTGTCCAAATTCACTTAGTGATTTGTAGGACTTGTACTTTAGAAGTTATTCACATATTTTTAAATGTTGAGTGTATCATATGCTATGCATTGTGTACATGGTGACTGTTTGAGATTTTACCTCTTTATAGCAGTCTGACATACTGTTTTGGTCTGAGTGTTAGATAATCATGCATCTGTTAAACAGATAATGTCAATCAGAAGCACAAAAGAATGACAATATATTACTTATATGTGTTTTGAAGTTCACCTTGTTTACCAAGGCCCAAGGGGCCACCTGTCAGGGGATTCGCCATCTCCTCTGATGGCTACTTTTATGGATCGATGTTGATATGACTGCACACAAATATTGAGCATAATATTATCTGGGACAAGTTCGTGTTTCAGCATTGTAGGTCCAAAGACAAGGTCACAGATGCTGTTCTAGGTAAAACTTCGGCATGGTTGTAGCCCTTATACGAGGGGTGATCATTAAATAATGGAAACTAGCATTTATTTCATTAGCAATGTGTTGAAACACTATTCCAGTTATATAATACCTAAGAAGCAAGCATATGACATATTACTAAGTCCTGAAGTACTGTTTAGGAACATCGTTACCATGGCAACGATTCCTTAAACTTATACGGGTTGTGTCACTAAAGTTTGGCATATTTGCTGCTGATTAGTAACAAAGAATGGATAAAAGTTTGTGATGGTGTGATGGCTTGATGCAAGTCTCATATACTAATAGAACTATATATTTATTCATGACTTGCTCTCAAACCTGGCAGAAATACAGACCGTAAAAGACTTTTGATCGAGCAAAATTTAACGTTTTTCGCTGATTTTAAGCCGGAGAGACCAGAATTGTGACGTCATTGCACTTTACCAAGAAGAGTTTTGGGAGAATTGTACAGCAGAAATAACCAAAATTATCCTGTTTCTGATAACCGATCAATTAACTTTAGCATAATACTGGAAATTACGGAATAAGATGTCAAACTGCCTAAAAGTCAACTATTTTAATCCCTGCTTTAGCTTTAATTCATGCTAGATTTCAGAACATTTTCATAAACAATCATTATATTTGTGTTTCTATAGCCAAAACCTAACTTCAACGGAAGGCGTTCCTAGATTTTGCTAAGGTAGTTGTGTGTAAACTTATACCCAAACCACTAAACTGGGATGCTAGACTTTGGTCGGTTAAGGTACATGAGTACACTTTCAAGAAAAGCACATTTGCCAGTTTCAGTTCAATGGGAATAAACTCTTAAAAGAAATAATTTGCTGCTGTAGAAGTAAATGTTATTCTTTAAGAGTAGAGTCCATTCTGGAAGCACAAAAGTTGTTCATCATCCATTTACCAGCGCACTGCAATATAATCAAAGATGAAAGAAATAGCGTGCATGTATTATAAAAACAAAGCAGTCCTGCATATTCTATGTCACAGCCAGTCAAATCTGTATTAAGGCCATCTCTATTAAGCGATCCTGCTTAAAGGTGCATTGCTACGCCGCCATGTTTTCCTGTCGTTTTTAGTTAAGAAGGGTTTACGATCCAGTCAACATCATGGGCTTGGATCAAACTGATTCTATTACTTTAATAACTCGGTTTTATTCAGGCCCATGTTTTGTTGTTTTTTTTTTTTTTTTTTTTTTTTTTTTTTTTTTTTACCTGGCCACTGAAATCGTATCACTGGACTGAACTGAAGTCAGTTTTACGGTTCTTGTCTTCTTCAAGGAAGTAGTCATAGTACACCAAATGTATTAAGCATGTCCTATAACATGCGATTGGTTTAATAACCCAGAGAATGCGTTAAATAAAAAGATTGATCTTACTAGTAATGTTACTGTTTTCGTTTTTCTCTCCTTCTTCCCCCCCCCCCCCCCCTCCATCCCGCCCCCAAACCTCGCTGCATTAGCGGGTCTGATAACCTTGCTTTACGGGCCAGTTGTAAATTCACCCAAGTGTCGAAGTCGCTCGAGCAGAAAATTATTTTCCTTTTACTTCAGTGCGTTTGCAAGTGTGCAAGAAATGGTACCCTGAGGCTTGTATTTAAATATTCATAGTTAAAAACTTGAAAGATTTCGGCAATATAAACTAATATTTAGCTTGCCCCAAACACAGTGGTCCTAAAGCTACTAATAATTAAAGACTTCACAAATAGAGTTGCCTACTGGCATCAATTTGTATAAAACTTCGCATAAAAATTACTGGTGTTGCCTTTTAAAGCGTATTTCTAAAAGAACAATTAGCTTGAATTCAAATCAAAATCATAACGTGCTGCCAAATTTATTGTTCTTTCTATCTATAAAATATAAGCAGTATTACTACAGCAAATTTCCCTCACACTATGGAAAATTCAGTTGTTTGTACAGACTTTTAACACTTGGTTGCGAATTGCCATTGTCCAAATTATTTTGGACAGCTAACTATTTTTATTTTACAAAATAGCTATCTAAAAACGCATCCTTTTTCTATGAACCCCTTGAAAAGTAAAAAGATGGGCAATGATCAGGAATTTATACACTCATATACCACATCACGCACCCACTCACACAAATTAACAAAAGTTCACGAAAGACATGCACGGCAGCTCTTTCTCAAACAGATGGTCATTCAGATAGCCTAATTAATTGGTTGGTTGATTTGATGCTTAACGTCCACGGTAAACAACTGAGGTCATGTCGGGACGGTCGGTTAACCTAACCACACTATTCCTGGGCAGGCTTAGACCTCCTATGCGGTTAACCAGTACTAAGTGCACATACTTTCGCCAGTAACTGACAACTGCCCTTCTTGAATCAGCGGAAGGAGAAACGAAAGTATGTGGCCAGACCGGGTTTCGAACCCAGGACCTCTGACTTATGAGTCAGGTGCCCTACCGATTGCACTACGCGGCCCGGCACCCTTATTAAAAGCAAAATCAACATCTATTTTTATCTACATTTATATTAAATTACAAAACAAAGCAGAAGGCAGAATGGGCAGCACAGGTGACCAGACCGAGAAAGACCTTAGACAAGCAGACACACCAAGGAAACACAAAAGAAGTACCGCCTTGGAACGGCCAGCAAAATTGGATCCAAACCTCGCACTCTGCTTCTGCAGTGGTTCGAAACAGTTAGTTAGTTCTTTGGTCCGCATAAAGGTTTCCTAACCCGTCAATGAATCATCACCGGAAACAAACAAACCACGAATGAGACCTATGATGACTCGGAGATGAAAAATAAAATTTCCTTTTAAAAGGAAGGCTTGCACAGCTAAGACAGTGAAATTTTCATGAGTTGTTATTGAAGTGAACCCGATTGTTAAGGCACTTTCTGTTGCTAACTTTTATTTAGCAAAGTATTTAATTTCTAACTTATTGAATGGTGGCATTATCCATGGATGTAAGGTAAAAACAAGTGTAGAATTTATTTGAAAAACAAATTGATGATATATTTAAACACACACACACACACACACACACACACACACACACACACACAACAAAAAACAACAACAAAAGTTTTCCAACGTTTTTGGCGGCCGTTTTAGGCATGTCTCAAGGAAAATAACTATATGGACCTATTTCAAGTCTTTTCTTCACGGCTGTTGAGTCACATTTAGTCTGAATCAAAATTTGAGGAAAGACTGTTTCAAACCCATGTCTATGGAATCTTGGCACATCTGAACTTGGCATCGAAAGAAGACAGTAAATTTATATTTACTGAAGTTTATTTTTGGTTTAAGTGGCATCAGTGGCAGTGAGTGGAACAAAATTTTGACACTCTGTGAAGAAAATGCATGCTGCTGTTGTTTGGGACAATCACTTGCTCTACACCATTTGGGAACAACAAAGCCCGGAACCCCATTGCGTTCGTATTTCCATGAACCCCCGACAAATGAAATTTATATTATATATATTTATGCTATGTTTTTACATCAATTTTGTTACTCATTCGTGAAGTTCTGACTAATTTAACGAAGGACGAAAAATAGTTATTAACCAACGTGTTTGGTAATGATGTACAGCAGCCGTCACTATGACATGACATATATCAAAGTTACGTCGGCCAATCATCTATCTGAATTATCCGTGACGTTGCTTACACGTTAGATTGCACGAATGTGTGTTGTTCGTGGATGTATGAACAACGTCAGGTTCATCTAAGGAAATCGCCGAAGAGTGTAAATATTTCTCTGTACATTTGTATAGCTGAAGTAAGAAGGCAACATTAGAGAGTGTTATAACAGCAAGAAAGGGTCCACACAACCCCCACCCGCACCTACTATAATCCAAAATCCAGATCAGCCAACTCCGGCATAAGCGCAGTCTGATCAGTCTAGCATCAGCATGAAAGATGAAGAATATATATATGCCGAAAAAGACAGATCCAACGAATGCATCGGCGCTGGACAGTGTGCCGGCTGCTCTGACTAGTCAGATTATGCGATGCCCTAAGGCCTATTTTTCGCGACGCCGCTGCATGAGTTTTTGGAAAAGCTAATGCTTTGCGCTAAGCTATATATAACCACTGTTTCTTACACAAGTTTTGGTTTATTTCTTAGGATGCAAAGCCAAATACTTTGCATTGCATTCAGAGTTTCATTTTTTATGCAATCAGTTTATAAAAAGCAAAAGAAATGTGGCCAAGTTTAAGGCACTTTTAAAAGAAAAACTTGCTTTTTAACGGAAAAAAAAAAAAAAAAAAAAAGTACATGTACTATCAAAAATAGAATGTTATTTTTAGCAGATGAGGCAAATCGTATATGGATAAAAATAGACAAAATCGGACAAGGTCTTTGTTTATGTCTGTGAAGAAAGTAATAAAGAAATGCTGTCTCAAACCGGAACGAACGTTTTGTTTGTTATGTCTGTGAAGAAAATAATGAAGAAATGCTGTCTGAAATCGGAACGAACTTTCCGATCTCCTTTGCTTAATTGCAGCCATAGAACGAATCGTTGCAGTACACACTCTCCTGGTATTTCCCGACTAAGCGTGACGTATCGTTTCTTCCGAAAATAACTCGGTATCACTAAACCACTTGAATACTGGCTTGCGCTCGAAAGCGCAAGCCAATAACCTATTGCGAAACCAGGAGACCCCTGGGAAGTCAAACAACACCACTGTAATACCGGAGCAAGAGAAAACTATCAATTGAAGCCCGAATAACCAAGCATTGCAATGCGGTGTCAAGCGCATGTGGTGAATGCAATATACGATTGTATTCAATATTTACACGGCCTTTGACGTACAATACGCATGTGTAGTAGATATACTAGCAAATTATATATGATATAATGAATAATTACTGTGAACAAACATTCTTTCATTACAACATGGGTACACTGACGTACTTCTTAACATCTTCCTTTTAACAAATATATATGAAAAAGAAAAAGAAAATCTGTATGCTTTTTATCAAAAAAAAAAAAAAACAAAGACAAGAAAAAATGCTGACGGCCCAGAATTATTAACATTTTTCTGCTAGTCGAATAACCTGTTAACAAAGCCCAAGGAGCCTGGCCGGTAAGGCTCTGTGGAAAATGATCTATAATAGTCACAACTTGGGGTTTGTTCTTACGTCTCTTGGAAACATGACTCCATGATAGGTATTGGGCGGGGTCCCGGATTTTTCGTACAATTCTTATAACAATGTTCTCAAGGGAGAGGAGGGGCGCTGGGGGCTGAAGGGGTCCAAGGGAACGAGTCCCTAACTTACCGCTGAATTTCAGGGGTGTTTTAGTGAAAATTGTTCAAATAATACCTTTCAAACATATTAGTGTATTTAATGGTGATTTCGGTGATTTCAGGAGTGATTTCCGCAGATGCACTGAAATCACCACCAAATTTCAGTTTCCCAAATCAAATGTGTTTTGCTTTTGCATGTAAAAATACATTAACATAGCATAATACCTATTAACCTGTTATAATATGAGCAATTTAAGCAGAATTTGGTATTATTTATGGTGATCTGTGTGATTTCAGGGGTGATCTCCGAGATTCCGATAGTGTGGGGTCACAACAACAACAACGTTGTGCAGTTGAAGTTTCTGGGAAATCGGACATAAAGAGCAAGCCCTCTCTAAAGTATGTAAGTCCAGATTCCCTGAAGATTGGTAATTTAAGTTACCATGTGTGGGCCGCTTTCAGATGCAGTATCCATGATACCCGAAGAGCTCAGCTACCGTGTAAACCACTAACAGTGACTTACAATTTGCAAGGAAATAGGGCAGATTTTAACCAACATCAAGTTAATGCAAGCTGTAGACTATGTTCATCATGTCATAGGTCGACCAAGTGGCTCTGTAGCTCAGTTGGCAGAGTGCTCGCACGGTAAGCGAGAGGCCCTGAGTTCGGTGAAACATTTATTATTTTGCAGACTTAAATCTTGTTTTGCGGCGTCTGATCTGGGACTGCACTGTTTGCCTATGGCATTAGACATTAATGGGCGAACCAAGTCAAGTGTACTTGTAGGCACACTAACAAGCAATTCAAACAAAAATAAGGTGCAATTATTTTTTATCTATCTATCTTCCTTTGCGTCATAACCCCCGAGGGGGACGTCAGACGGGTTCCGGCAAATCAAGTGCTGAAGGGGGTTAGCTGAAACAAAAGATTAGGAAAGTGTGTGAGATGAGTTTGTACTGTGCGATAAAGAGTGTTAGTATAGCTAAAAGATAAAAACAACAACAGAAATTGGTGTTTAGGGAGGGACATGGATCACCTGGCAGACAGCACCGTTGAACTGCGACAAGGTGGGAAGGACCGGTATGTGGGGTGGGAGGGCATTCCAATGGATGACAGTCCTAGGGAAAAATGTGAACCTGTAGTAGTCTTTAAAAGTGGGGATTTATCGATATGAAAGTGGATGAAAATGTCTTGATTGTCTAGTGCTACTAACAGTGTACTCAGGTGCAGGAATGGCAACAAGGTCATATGTGACCTTGTACATCATTATAAAACGAAATCTATACGTCGTTGGTCTAGGGGGCGCCTATTCAGGTCCTTCATCATTGCAGTA
Organism: Ctena decussata; assembly: GCA_963989385.1. NCBI lineage: Eukaryota > Metazoa > Mollusca > Bivalvia > Lucinida > Lucinidae > Ctena > Ctena decussata. Next base: position 62,038,664 of record OZ022503.1, read on the forward strand.
ACGCTGGATGTGTAATTATAATCTCTCGTCGACCACCTGGCAGTCCTTCTTTGGACTGCTTCCACTTAATGTATATATCAGTGACAGTGTGGGGGCGATACTGTTGAAGCGTGCTCCAACTGGGGCCTTACTAGTGTTTTGTAAGCTACTGATTTCAGGTCCTTATTATGGACCCAAATGTTTCTTTTCAGAATTCCAAGAGTCTGGTTAGCGCTCTTGGTTATATTATCAATAAGAGTACTCCACGTGACCCCGAAATGGTGACCCCAAGATATTTTGCAGAACACTATTCAGCTCAATATTCTGTAAAAAATATTTAGTCTGAATGGGGTTTTGAAGACGAGTGACATGAAGGACCTGACAATTACAGGGGTTAAAGTTCATATCTCACGTCTTTTCCCATTATTCTAGGCTGAGTAGGTCCTTTTGGAGGACCTTGCCTTCGGACGGTGAGCTAAGAGCAAGGAACATTGCAGTATTATCTGCAAAGAGCCTTACTCTTGATTTGACCTGCTCTGGTAGGTCATTGATGTAGGCAAGGAAGAGAACGAATTGGTCCGAGAACTGAGCCCTGTGGTACGCCAGAGGAGACTGGGATAAGGTTTGAATTTAGTCCATTAATTACCACGCCTGCTTCCTTTTATCTAAAAAGTCCTTCATCCATTGGAGAGTTACTCCTCTGATACCATAGTGATGCAATTTTTGAAGAAGTATTATCTTGGAAGCTGGTGAGAAAAATGATCTCAACATAAACATTCTCATGGAGAGCCGAGAAATAACTAATACACGCGGCCGAGATAGCAATAGATATGCAGTACGTCAATATGGTAATACCCGTTCTATCTAGGTAAACCAACATCGTTTGCACTAGGCGTTTATTTAGTCGCCTGGGAACGAGGCAAGTTTCTGAGTGAACAACATGAATCAGAATCAGAATCAGAATTGTTTACTGGTGATACGTCCATCACTCACCAGGACCTGTGAATCAGGGAAGCTAGTCCCTAGCCCTTATAAGAGAAGTAAACTTAGTAACTGAATCTTTTGCATATTCAGCAGCAGAAATAAGGTAATCTTCCTGGGAATTCCAGTCTCTAATAGTCTGGGGGAAGAAACTGGACTTGTAAATTTCAGTCCCAGCCAATGGGTTTGAAATGCCAGGGAATGATGATTCCTGGTACGCCTACTTGGGGGAACAAGATCATTTATGGGTATACTGGCTGCACCCTTCAGACCTTTGTAAAGCATTATGAGTCTACTATCTTTCCTTCTCTTTTTCAGGGATTCCCACTTAAGCTTCTCCAGAATGCCAGTCATACTCCCAGTTTCATATGTGTAATTTCCCATTACAAATCTAGCTGCCCTTTTCTGCACCTTCTCAAGTTCATCTTGAAGAAGTATGACTTACACTTATATGACTTACATGACGTCGACACCATTCTAAGCCACTGTTTTTCCAGTCTGGCTTCATCTGCTATCATATAGCACGCAGTTTTGAATTTGAAGGGATGATCTTTCCAGTAGCTATTAAGGCGACTCTTGAAGGTGTTCAGTGAGGGTGCTCTACCAATATTTTCTGGGACTGAATTCCACTGATTAATGACTCGCTGTGAGAAGTAATTTGCTCTGACGTTGAGACGATTTCTTGATGTAAATAATTTCAAGGAGTGCCCTCTAGTTGATGTATATGGTGCCATTCTGAGCAACTTATCTTTTTCCACCTTATCTATACTATGTAGTATTTTGTGTACTTCCACCAAACCTGCACGCTCTCTTCGATATTCTAATGTGGGTAGACCTAATTTTCTCAATCTTTCGTGATATGGAAGGTGTTGAACACATTTCAGTAATCTTGTCGCACGCCTCTGAACATTCTCTATTATAATTTTATCTTTCTTATATTACGGAAAACAAATCTGTGTGGCGTACTCAAGGTGTGGTCTTACCATGGATGTGTAAAGGTCCAGAAACATTACTTTATCCATATATGTAAATGTTCTGAATATTATTCCAAGATTCCTGTTGGCGACATTAACTTTTTGGGTTATGTGTTCACGGAATTTTAATTTTTTCTTCAATGGTTACTCCTAGATCTTTCTCAGTTTTTACCTTTTCTATTTCGGGTTGATTGTCTCCTGTGCCCATTTTATACCTGAACACTTAACTAGTTTCCCCCAATATGCAGGTGGTGGCATTTCTTAATGTCATTTTCCAAGTTCCTGTCCAGCGTTCTGCTCCTATAATATCTTCTTGAAGTAGAAGTGGAGAGTCTCTGCATAGTCTACTGCATAGTAAATCTTAGCATCATCAGCAAATATCTTCGTAAGCCCATTAATAGCTTCAGGCAAGTCATTTATAAAGACCAGAAATAATATTGGCCCAAGGACACTGCCCTGGAGGGTGCCTGATGTTATATATATCCAATCTGATACAACTCCTTTTAATACCACTCTCTGTTGTCTGTTTGACAAAAAATCTTTAATCCAAGAATGTAATTTCCCTGTAATTCCGTGTTTTTCCAATTTCTTTAATAGCCTTTGGTGGGTCACCTTATCAAATGCCTTACATAAGTCCAAATAAATGATGTCTACATCTTTACCATTGTCGATATCTTCTGTTATATCTTCTAAAAATTCAAGCAATTAGGTAATACAGGATTTTCCACTGATAAATCCATGTTGTGAAACTGAGAACAGGTCATTAGTTGTCATATGTTCAACAAAGGCATTCCTTACTAATCTTTCCATCAACTTCCCTGGGACTGAGGTGAGACTTATTGGTCTATAATTTTCAGCATTTTTCTTCTCGCCTTTCTTGAATATTCTGTTACGTCTGCTTCTTTCCATACATCTGGTATTTTCCCCTCCTGTAAGGACTTTTTAATTATAATTTTTAATGGCTTCCGAGCTATTTTTATTTCTTTCAATACTTTTGGAAGTTTACAGTCTGGTCCTTGAGATTTCGCTGAATTTAGGCGGTCAATTGCTTTTGAGACTAACTCTTCAGTTATAATTACTGTCTCCAATGGTTGGATATAACTTTTCTTGTCAAATGCTGGTAACTCACTATCGCCTTCTTTTTCAAAAACACTGGCAAAAAATGATTCAGTATATAACTTTTCTTGTCAAATGCTGGTAACTCACTATCGCCTTCTTTTTCAAAAACACTGGCAAAAAAATGATTCAGTATATCTGCTGTTTCTTGATTACTTTCTGAAAATTTCCCTTCATCATTAATTAGTTTGCTAACAGTAGATTTTGTTTTGGTTTGTGATCGAACATATCCCCAGAAAATTTATTTTCATTTTTTATCCTTGCAGCCCGGTATTTTTCATAATAATATTTGCCACGTCTGATTTTTGCTGTAACTAAATTTCTTGCCGTTCTGTAGGTGTCGTAGTTTTCTGTTGTCTTACAGTGTTTGTACTTCAGCCATTTAGTATGTTTCTTTTTATAGCTTCTTGAGCAGATCTATTTACATATGGGTTATTCTTATTCCTGCCATCTCTTACTTTGCTCACCGGTATGTATTTTTCTGATAATTCGACAAGCTTTTCAGCAAAGAAGAACCATGACTGAGATAAGTCTAAACCATTGAAAACTGTATTCCATTCAATTTCTTCAAGACATTTACTAATAGCTGAATAGTTCAAGTTCTTGTATGTGTCATTTGATTCCTTCTCAGTAAAACGAATATGATCGAATGAAAGGATCAAGTGGTCACTTTTGCCTAGACTAGGACTGTAAATTCAAATTGTCAACCATGTTCTCCTCATTTGTGAAAATTAATTCAAGAGTAGAAGGTTCATTGTTTCCCTTACTCTGGTCGGCTCTTTCACATGTTGAAATAGATAAGTGTCCCGAATGCACTCCAGGAATATAGAAGCAATATGATTTTCCCCAACAACTGTACTGTTATCTGCCCAATTTATCTCCTTGTAATTAAAGTCTCCCATAATTAATACATGGGAATATTTCTCCTGACATACTTTTCTTAATAAAGACATTAAATGATCAGAATCTTCTTGTGTACTACTTGGGATCCGATATATACATCCCAATAGAAGCGTATTGGCTTGTTTTAGCTGGATCTTGCACCACACTGATTCCTTAAAGCTTGTCTCAAATGTTACGGAGTTAGCAAATGAGGTACTTTTCACATAAATAACTACACCTCTTCCTTGACCCATAGGACTGCAGAACATATCATAATTATCAATCTGAAAAGTGCTCTGATCCAGTTCATATAAATACTGTTTGGGGAAGTCTTCAGTTATTCCAATTATATCTGGAAAGTTCTCATTTCGTCACCTTGGCGCAAAAATCAATAAGTGCTTATATATTTCAATTGGAGTTATTGACTTTTTGCGCTAAGGTGACGATTTATGTAAGCTTCTAACTCTACTCTTTTTGTCTGGGCCAGGCAATCCACATTTGAATAAAAACATTTAAGTTTATCTGAACATCCCTTTATAAAAGTATCAGTATGACTGTTAAGATGACTATTTTGTACATTTTTAAAAGTTTGACTGATTTCTAAAAATCTGCTCTTACTGTTTCCAGCAGTCCTATTTAAATACTAGTTAAAACATTTTCCGTATACATTCAGCACTGAAGGGGGCGGCACATTTACATTGTCCTCCTGTGTCAAGTCCCCCTAATACAGTGTTATCTGTGTCAGTTTTGTCCATTACTACTGTACTAAATTCAAAATGATGAGCTCAACTTGTACTTTCCAGTGACCTGCTTTAACTTGGCATATTGATTTGAGATAATGGTTCCTGAGTCTGAATAGAGCTTAATGGCAATTCTGGAAATTCCATCGGTACAGGCGATTCCAAGTAACTCTGACTCTCTTCCTGTGTATTAACCCTAGCTACTTCTTTTATCTTTGTATTACCCTGTTTGGGTTCTTTACTCCCGTTTTTTTCCTCTGGATACACTGTCTTTTTTCAGCTCTTTGCTCTGGAGTTAAGTCTTTTGTTACTATAACATCTTTATACTGAGAGGCTTTTTCCGGGATAAATTTGGCGTTGTCTATAAGATACTTGCGATGAGTCTTATTTGTCAATATAACTTTAATGGCCTAGCTTTGACTGAGCGCTTACCCAGCCTATAAGAAGTTTTAAACTGAGCTTCTTCTAATCCCTTAGAAGAACTAGTATTTAGAAAGTCTTGTTCATCTCTTTGCTTGTTCTCTCGACCGGACTCACTTGTGTGTTCCTTTAGATTAAATATTACCAGATTCATTTCTCTCCTCTTTCTACCTTCCAACTCTTTTTATTCCTTAAATCCACTATCTTGTTTATATCTCCCTTAATTTCAGTCATAATGTCTTCTTTCATTTCATTAACACTACTCTTTATTTCATCTTTTGTTTTAAATTCCAACTGATCCATTCTACCTTCTAGGCGGGACATCCTACGTTCATGTTTCACTTGAATGTCCTTTAAGGTACCAAATATGTTCTCCAGGGAGGGAAACATTGCTTTACACCCCTGGCATGTCTGGTGAAAATTTTGTAGTTCATTATTCCTTATGCACTGGAACAACAATGCTGTAATTTTGGCACATCTGAAACAGTAATGTAATTTACAACATGTACTCGTTATTTTGTCATGTATACTCTCATCACATTTTTGACACAAAAATGTAGAACAATCTTCATCACTGGACCCCGGCCGCTGCCTCTTTGTGTCTTTACGACCGTCACTTCTCGCCTGATAGCCTGTAGCCATGTTATCCGCCATTTTTATTTTATATGTTTGTATGTATGGAGTGACATTTCACCCACACACTATTCATTCACTTTATTTGCACTGATACAGATAACTACTGATTGTCTTATCAATTGGAGTTACTTGCTCCTATATTGTTGTTTGTATGTATTTATATAAGCGGAGTGACAATTCACCCTCACACTACAGATTTACAGTTACTTTCTATTGTTTATTTATATTCGCTGCTAATTTTAGATAACTGCTGATTTTATTGTTAACATGGAGTTAGTGTTAATTATTTTTTCAATACATCCACCTACGACACAATTACATTTACTTACTGTAACATTTAGATCCACGACAGTTATAGTTATTTTATTTCAAGTTCAGTCACACTGCAGCTTTAACAATACACTGCTGATTTTATTGTTTATAAAGCTCCTTCTTTATCACTTATTTATGTGTAAATATGGAGTTACAATTCATATATTTACAGTTCACTTTCTGTATTATTTTCATATCAAATTCCACTGCTGATTTTTCTGAACTGCTGATTTTCTTGTCAGTAATAAGTAACTTATTGTTTATTGATATTTTTATGCATAGAGTGAAAATTCACTCCTACACTTCTCAGTTGCAGTCACTTTCTGTTTTTCTTATGTTCAGTTCCACTGCTGATTTACATATATATTGCTGATTTTCTTATCAGCAAGAAGTTACATATTGTTTATTAGTTTCTTATATATGGGGTGACAATTCACCCACACACTTCACAAATACAGTCATTTTGTTAGCTTTCTGTCACATTCTTATAGTCAATTACAATAATTTCTATTGTAAGTTTTTTTTATTTATTTTCACTACTAATTTGACAGCTAACTGCTGATTTGGTTTCTTAACGTTGATTCATAAGTATGGAGTGACAATTCACCCACACACTTCACAGTTTTAGTCACAATAATTTATGAACACTTGGGAGTGACATTTCACCTACACTCATTAATCCATATTTTATATATGACCTAACTAATGGTAATAGCAGTCATTTCTGACTTGCTCAGATATCCTTTGTAACCAAAGGCGAGCTTACTTTAAATCAGGGTGTATACCATCTCTGTACAAATTTAAATTTTAAAGATTTTTTGTTTGTCGTCTTTTATTTTTCCTATTTTTCTCCAAATCACAATTAAACCTAGGTGAGCGGGTACTATTTCTTTTATTCAGCTTCATTATTTCTTCATTAAGGCAATTAAAGGACTCTTATAACCTTAAATCATCTTCTCGGAATATTTCCGGGTTTGTGTTACCATAGAACCCATTATACTTCTCTGGTGAAACAAAGGGCACTTCCAAGAATACTATTTTAAAGTGCTTTTCCTCAGCAAGCCTTGACAAGGTTTTAAGATCAACTCTAAATTTATTGTAACTTTCTTCTTGATTTTCTTGCAAAGTTACATATCTACCGTTTTTGACTATCAAATCGCAAGCCCCCAACCAGATATAAATGCATAGATGACTGTACCTCCTCTTATTCCTATCATACTTTTGAACCAGCCAAAATGTAGCCTTCATCTGTAGTGCGACCCTTTCTTGTCCACCAACCTATATTATTTTCTACTCTATTAGATACATGTCTACTCAAGTAGTCACCTTTACTATCTGTCAAAATTGTCGCAGTCAGCATGTTGGGAGGTAAATCTGCCTCAATATCATATGCCCTGCTGGTATATTTGTCAATCCTGCTTGCTGTCATTATATACAAACTTATATATAACAAATTTATTGCACTTACGCTACTAATACTCATCACTGATTATCCCTACAGACCAACCATAATACACATATGTCAATTGTTTTATTCTACATTTCATCATCGTGTGTCAATATCGCCATGAAGAACTGTCATTTCCTCAACGTTCAAATCGAAATTCAAATCCAAGTCATCCGCTGTCGAAACACTACAAAACATTGTAATACTGGAACATCAAGTTAACCTAGCATCTACTGAACCAGTTACTTCCAATATTTTACCTTGATGACACGCTACATCCCGTATTTTTTCTCTCAAAATCTTTCACTATTCCCGAAAATAGCACCCTTCCGAGTATCTTAGGGACCGCATTTAGAACGTTTAGAACTGTTCCAAAAGAAATTCTTAAAAGAATATTCTCTCTCCCGTCGAATACGGCTGACGTGGTGCCCAGGCATATTACCAGTAGAAGCCAGAATGCATCTGAAAGTAGTTATCTTCTTTTATTATATCTGTAATCGGTCTGATGACAGTATTGAAAAGAGACTTGCTCGGCGTCAGTATGCAGTTAAGAGTGTTAAGAGTAACAGCTGGTTTATTGAAGTTAAAAGGATCTTGTGGCTTTACGATCTCGACGATATGGAAATTTATTTGGACAATCCAGTTGGATGGTTACTATGGAAATCTACAGTGAATACAGCAATCTTTTCATATTGGTTAGAGAAATTGCAAACTCTTAAGCCATTATATGGATCTCTGAAATATTTGAAATCTTACTCAGTTGGACTTGGTAAATTACACCCAGTTTTGCAAAATAGTAAAAGCTCAGCTAGAGTAAATATCTGTTTGCCAGTAAAACTGAAAATACAAATCGGACAAAATTCAACGGGAACGAGATTAGTTCAATTTGTCAGTTGTGAGATACTGATCCAGAGACAGTTGAGCATTTCATCTTAATTTGTCCACTTCTTGATGACGTTAGACAACCAGTTTTGAGTCAGCTTATTAAGAAATTCTCAGAACACTCCAATATTGTTTGGACTAACCTTACTGTGGAGCAGAAAGTTCAGATTATTATTGACAGTTCAGTACTACTTGGTGTCGGGCGGATTAAGCTGAAGGATTTGACAGCGGTTGAGTATCACAGTTGAAGATTGCTATACGTGCTGCATACACATAGATTTAGACTTTAAAAGTCAGTGGCGAATAGGTCCAACAAGGCGGACAATGATCAATACCATTAACTAGAAATAAATATTATAATGGAACTTTAACACAGGGCAAGTGTTTATATGTATATTCTTGGTGGAGGGATATAGAAAGGATATTCTACCATCCGTGACGACACACTCTGGTGCGGTTCTCCTTTGAAGGAGGTTTTGAGGAAGAACAAGAACCAGAACAAGAACATAGAGTCTATAAGCGAGTTCGGAGTTCCAAGTTTCCGGCTGGACTGGAGGAGAAGGGTCAAAGGTCACGTGTGGAAAATCCGATAGGTCATCATTACGCTTACCTGGTAAATCGATATAAAATACCTTTTTCATGATTAAAAATCATTGATATGATAGAAAATTGTTTTCAATTTGAGAGGAAATGGATAACCACAATATTTTAGCAAGACAGAATATACAGTTAATGAATATAAATTGAAATACAAGCTAGTTCTGACGAAATGTCGTCAGAGAAGTCAAGCCACATTGTGATAGTCCATCTCTGGAACAACATTTATGTATCAGCACTGTAAAATTGCACTGCTTGGGCTTTTCTTAGAGATGACCCGAAGTTTAATAAGTCGTTAGTTTTCAGAAAGTTGATACTTGTTACAGTCGAGACAAATACCTGAAGTCTTTTTTATTGCCAAAATTTTAGCCAAATCCTAGAAACTATTATACAATATTAAACGAATACATGTAGTTACAAATATGTTTAAAGTAGCAAAAAATCGAAGTCAGTGGACCCTGAAATATGGGTCAAAACAACCTGATAACATCGGTAATTGTACATTGCTGATATACTAAAAATGCAAAGTATCAAGTTGCTACCGTAATAGGCAATCTATTATCTATCTCTTACAAAAAATAGTTAACCCTGAGTTTAACAAGATTGGGGACGTGCATACACACACGATCAAGTACACATACGCAGACAATCTGAATACGGTATACAGTGACTGACCAGAATCTAAGGGTAACCGGGTGCTAGAGGCACGCAGCGGTTACCTGTTGTTGTGCTGTTTTTTTTTCTTTATGTCCACGTCAACAGCTATGATCATATAGGGACGGTGAGTTAACCTAACCACACTATTCCTATGTATGCTTAGACCTCCTAAGCGGTTAACCAGTACTAAGTGCATTTACTTTCATCAGTAACTGACAACTGTCTTTCTTGAATCAGCGGAAGGAGAAATGAACCAAGGACCTCTGGCTTATAAGTCAGACGCCCTACCGACTACGCTACACGGCCTGACAGCGGTTACGTTATTAGATAGTGGACGTTAATCATTCTTGTAATACCACTCTGTCTTAGATAAAAACGGCAGGATTTCCGGGAATTTCCCTGTGCACCTGGGTGGCACGGAATATGCCTAACAAGGTTTAAGCATTTGATCAGAACACAGGAATTTGACCTTTTTGTTTGAGTTTCATACGAAAATTTCATCAAAAATGACGTACAACAGAAAATGATCGTCTAAACACTTTTTAAACGTTGCGTACAGAGGAAAAGGGTATTGATATTATAAAACTTCCCCGCAAAGGGTTGGGTATGATACCCTGATCAAATCAGATTACCGGTACAGCACAGGCACTTGTCAAGGGGAGCTATTAGAGTAGGGGCGTTTTGTGTTACGTATTTCTTAGTGTATATAATTTGTCTTCAAAGGGCATTTCAAGGATTTTAACTCCCAACATGGGTATTCTATCGCTGGTGTGGTTTACACATTTTGACTACGTTGAATTCGACATCTTGTGTTCATAACCTCAACTAGACCAGACTTACGAACTTTCTTAGTGGTTTTTAACTCATTAATCCTGTATGTAACTATTTCAATGCTTTGACATTAATTATTTTGCCGCTACATACATTTTCAGCCATTCATAAAATTCCAATACGGTAACGCGGATGCGGGGGCGGGTTATACTGCTTATCAATTCTCCATTTTCGTTCCGGTGTTTCTACTGACCGAATCCAAAGTACTCATTTCCTTTGGCAATTGCGCAGCTAGATGTAGTTCCACGTTTTAATTAATAATTGTCATCTACATGAGATAGTTTACAGACAGGTTTCAAGTTTTCTTTCTCGTATAATCGATTCTATATTCATCAGTAAGCAACTAAAACACCAAACGCATCACATAAAAAACTTGGACTCATATTAATATATAGTCAAGCCGTCTTGCGGCTTGACTAATTAGTCGATATGTTCGTGTGTTACATGTTGCGTATACGGCTTTTGGCATCAGTGACCTCTGACAGCAAAATCTGAGGTTGCGCATGCGCAGTGCGGAACTCCGAACTCGCTCATTAGACTTTGTGCAAATGTTGCTGACGTATGTTCCATTTCAGATCATTGGTAATGGTTATGCCGAGATACTTGATGGTTTCTACGTTACTGAGGACCGTTCCCTCTAAGGTATAGGAAGCATTGATCTTCTTGATCCGTTTCCTTGTAATTTGCATTATATTGCATTTGACAGGTTGAAACCTCAAGCCCCAACTCCTAAGTAATGCCCAGACAGCATGCCTACGTTGGCCCAACGTTGGCTTAAGGTGGTCAGTTTGGTTGGGCCAACGTTGAATGCCAACTTTGGGCCAACGTAACTTTGCTCATCGGGCGAACGTTGAGCCATCGGTTGGCTCAACGTTGGCCGAACGTTGTAATTTTTTTCCTACTACGTTGGGCGAACGTTGCGCCAACATTTATGGCTTACAATCAGCCAGCGCAAAAGTTTCACTTTGGGTCAAGATGTGCCACTTTAAACCAACATATACTTTGAAATAAAACAAATTCATCCCACTCTGCGAAGCATCCAGTAAAAGTAATGTAGTTCATGACTACAAACAAGAATCAGCGATTTAAACGTATACGTAACGACTTTTAAATGCAATCCCAAATACACGATTCTTGGAATCTCTGATCACTTAATGCAGTTTTCATATACTTTACGACTAAAATCAGCTTGTGGATCCGATATGCATCTTTTTATCACATTATTCCCTCTTCGCTTACACATTCAATCTGCCTGATGAATTCTGGTTAATCAAATGTGTGAAGCTACATTTCTCCTTGCGCAGTTGTGCCGGCTGATTTGAGTACGTATGCCTAAGGTCGATTCTCGAGCGAAGACATTCAGGCTGAAATGTATTAAGCTAAATTCACAAAAAAAATCAAATACAATTTGCTTGAATTGAAGTATTGAATATTGCTGAGTGTATGACTTTGCGCGTAAGTTTATAATTTTCTATTCAAAGAACACAATCTTTGCTCCTCAAAGCCCTAGTGATGTGTAGCACTTGGTACGACTGAAAGTCATTAATTACAGAGGTACTAACAACTTAATTGCTGAATTGGGATCATTTCCTTGGTAACCAGACCTTGCTCCTGATAAAATCGGAGTAAACAAGATTCCTTGCTGTGTGATCGCTAATTACTTACAGATTTCAACTTTTTTATGTACCTCGTTCAGATATTGTAAATAAGCAAAGCTTATGAATGCCTAAATCTATATTGTTATATTATGCAATAAAATTTATAAAAACAAAAATTCATATTTTTTTTCATAAAATTATTAGAACATGTTAGTCAAAGTAAGAGCAGGCAATACCAAGACAAACAGTAATAAATATAAATAAATAAACATAAACAAATAGTTAGAAGCCCATTTAATGATAATTATGATACTGAATAGTTGACTCATACATAGATAAATTGACTAATTCATATTCATTTCTAATTATCATTGAAACCTGGTGTTCAATTCCCCACGTCAAGCCAACGTTGGGTCAACGTTACTAAACCCACGTAAAACTTGGCAAAATTTATATGCATGTGAAAACGTTGGCCCAACCGTTTAATGGCCGGGATACTTTTTTACGAAAAATGTACACAGTATGCTATGAAATAAAGTTTGAACCAGCATAGGTCGAAGTATATTTAATTCTTGTGTGCCTAGAGCAAACATATACCCAGCTGTGTAGTAACGTTCGGCCAACGTTCGGCCAACGTTGTACTCCCAACGCCAACGCTCAGTCAACGGTGACACCTTATGCCAACGTTGGCCCAACGCTGGCATGCTATCTGGGTGGCTGCCCATGGAGACACCACTCAGTATATACAGAAGTTTATTTTAGTGTTGGGCACGGAACTTTTAAAACGTTTAATAACTTGTCATTAATTAAACTCAACACAAAACTTGTGGTGCCTCTGAATAGAAAGAGGGAGGATAATATCAAAGGCCGTGCTCTATAGGGCTGTGCGCACTGTGCAAGAACGGCTATTAGAATTCCGAAATCGAACATACCAAACGAGCAGGAAAGGGAACGGGGCGAATGCACGACTATTGTACAATCATGATATGATTGCGTTTTGAGAAACACACTTTCTTTTCTGTTAGACGACATTTTGGGTGATGTTATCTGAATTTTAAGGGAAACAATTCAAATTTCATCAAACAAGCATGGAGCTGTATCTTCTTTATAGATTTACTTGTGTCGTCTGCTTGTCCGCCATTGTTGTTGTTGTTGTTGATAGATTCTGCCTTTATAGGCACACCTCTTCTGGAGTTGAACGGTAACTGTTGTCATCACATAAATGTTGAATTTTAAAATGATGCACTTCCCATCACCCTATTTACATTCTAAGACTATATACAGTTTTTAAAACATTCTGGCTCTGGTGTACCACCGTCTCCACAACGAGGAACCAATGTCTAGGGACCAGTTCTAATTTCTTATAGCGTTCAGAGTGGAGGTTGTAACACAGAAGTCTTGACAATTTTTCAAAATCAGCATGTAACTCATAGGGTATATCACAGCAGCCGGAACTGTCAATTCTAAGCTGAAGAATGTCTGTAGTACCAAAATCAATACCATTATCTTCACAGAGCTGTATTATCTGATGCATCACAGGTTCACGACATGACTGCAATGCAGAGCAGTCAAGCAGAAAATGCTGTATGGTCTCATCTTCTCCATTACAAACGAGACATGTTGGATCCACTGCATTCTGGTTAAACAAGTCGTGAGGACTGGAGTATGTACGTACCCTTGACAATTTCCAGCTTGGCCGCTATCCGTGGCACCTCACGTAGATCACCCGTAAGAGCCACCAGAGCATGACAGACCCCTGGTTTATAAGCGTTGATATTTAACCACTGTAAACTTGAATAGAGACCTGCCTGAGCCTTTATAGATGCTACCCAGTACTTGTTGACTGCGTTCCGAACTGTCCTTTTCCATTTGGCTTTCACCGGTTTTGACTATTTGTTCTGTCCACACCACCTCTCGTTTGGAACAGTGTGCACCATGTCAGGACACAGTCTTCTTCTCCTTCATAGAATTATTAGTACATGTTAGTACACAGTTCCAGAGCACTCGATTGATGTTCCAAAAATCCCGAATGTGAGCACAGCCCAATCGAGCACGGCCAAAAAAAATGGCAATGTTGTTGTTGTTGTTGTTCATAGAGCTCCGCCGTTAATTTGTCGGCGCACCCGGATAACCGGTAAAAGTTTTTATTAATGATAAGAGTTTTTAATTAAAGTTTCCTGCGCCAACGAATAATCCACCACCACTTATATACACATACACAGTGTCAAAGTTTCCTGCACCAATGAATAATCCGCCACCCTGAATATACACATACACAACAAGAACGATGTCAATAACCTCCACCAAAGCACTTTCCGGAGATCAGATGTTGAGTCTACTGAAGCTTAGGGAGACCTTGAATGGCCTTGCAGAGGGTTAAAGTAAAACTCACCAATTACTTCTTGCTGTCCTTGTACAGTCTCAACCAGAGCCGCAAAGCCTTCTTAGCCAGTTGGTAGATTGTCTCGTCTGGAGCTCCAGAGAAAGTGTGTTCCCGCAGAGGCGTCAAGGTAGTGAGAGGGCGCTTCTACAGTCACGTGATGCGAATTTAGCGCCATCTATAAGCTGAACCAAATCGACCAGTAACTGACCGCAACGGACAATCCCTCGGACATTGGGGTCACCACTACACTCCTCCCCATTTTATGAAGAAAGAGTTGACGACTACTTGGACGTTTCTCTGGGTCTGTAGAACACCTGGTATGCAGTAAAGCTCCCAGATGTTTCGTCGATCTCTGTAGTGTGTCATAGCTGTTCGTGATACATCTGACGTGCAGAAGAAGCTATCAGTTGTACCGCAGTTGACTGACGATTCCCGATACATCTGACGTGCAGAAGAAGCTATCAGTTGTATAGTAGTTGACTGACGATTCCCGATACATCTGACGTGCAGAAGAAGCTATCAGTTGTATCGTAGTTGATTGATGATTCCTGATACATCTGACGTGCAGAAGAAGCTATCAGTAGTATCGTAGCTGACTGTAGGGTGTGAACTGTTCTGGATACATCTGACGTGCAGAAGAAGCTATCAGTTGTATCTTAGCTGACTGTAGGGTGTGAACTGTTCTGGATACATCTGACGTGCAGAAGAAGCTATCAGTTGTATCTTAGCTGACTGTGGGGTGTGAACTGTTATGGATACATCTGACGTGCAGAAGAAGCTATCAGTTGTACCATGGCTGACAGTGGGGGTAAAGAGGACGAAGAAGAGTGTGTTAGCTCGGAATGCCTTGGATTTGTTTCACTTGTGGCTATCAATCACGTGAAATCACTAGATAACTTGATCGAAAACAGATCCGAAGTCTTGATCTGGAACCAGACGTGTAGAAAAACTATCTGTAAGCAGTCTGATCTGGGCTTTTGGATCTTTATCTGTGATCTGGCAACAGACGTGCAGAAAAGCTATCTGTAAACAGCCTGATCTGGGCTCTTGGATCTTTATCTGTGATCTGACAACAGACGTGCAGAAAAGCTATCTGTAAATAGCCTGATCTGGGTTCTTGGATCTTTATCTGTGATCTGGCAACAGACGTGCAGAAAAGCTATCTGTAAACAGCCTGATCTGAATTCTAGGATCCTGATCGGTGATCTAGCATTAGACGTGTAGAAAGCTACATGGAAACAGCTTGGTCCTTCAAGTTGTGACTAAATAGGATTGATCAACCCGCCATTGTAGAGATGTTTTGCATTGGCCGTAGACACCAAGAGAAGATGTATTGTTGATGAATTCCTTGCTTTTGCAACCACTTCTGCTGTCATACCAATTGTGTTGGGAGCTGTATGCTTAAGTGAGCGAAAGCCGAAATATGGTGCATCTGTCTCCAGGAGTATACGTTCATCGTCTACTGCTCGAAGTCCCTCCAGTTGGTCCCTGGTGAAATTCTGCACTATCCGAGTAAACCCGAAGAATGTTCTAGGGAACTCTTCCAACCACGATCTTACTACTTCCTTACTTCCGTAAAACAGTGGACGTGGATAGCTTGATCCCTTCGGACTTGGCCCTTGAGGTGCATCAGCACTGTGCTGTACACCTCAGACGGATCCTCCTTCTCCACTCCTCGACAGTGCAGAACCAAGACATGGCGATCCTGGAGAAATCTCAAGACTCTATTCAAGACTTGAAGCTGGGAATTCCACTTCGAGATAGGCGCAGTACGATCTAATCCGACCTCCCCAAGACCTGAGATCTCTGGTAGCTGAAGAAGCTTCTTCATCTCAGATAGATGACCTTCAGTGATAGATCCCACCTTTCTTGGGTTCGGATGCATCCCAATGCAGACCTTGATTCCCCGTCCGTATAAGGCAGCCACTTCCTCCCGGGTTGGATATGTGTCTGGATCGCAGTAGTTGGTAACTGCCCCAACAAGTCTGACTCGTGCTCTATCAGTAGGCGTGACTTTGGCACAAAGTTGTTGTAAAGTAGCCATCTTGCTGAGGTTGTGATGATCCCTGCTCCGATCCAGGTGAAAATGACTATCGTATGCGTCTGGGAATATAGATTGAGGCTGCTCAGTCACTTCCCTCACTTCTGGCTGGGCTGCCACCTCCAACGGAAAGTACTGGAACTGGCTGAACAAGCTCTCCCTATGACGAGGTTCTAACTGGGCGACTATCAGGAGCATGGCCTTCCAATGGAAAAGAGATGCCGGTGAGTTCAATGGGTAGAGTGTAAACACCTCTGGTGGCTCGATACACATCTCTTCACAAAGGGCCCTCATTGCTGTGGTCTGGCTAGCAGTAACCTCTCTGTTAGCATCTCCTGACAGTAGACCCATACTATCCACATATCTCGTGAGTTCGAAGACAGTAGCCCTCATACCAAGTAACCAGACAGCTGCAAGCTTCAGTGCTGCCAATCTCCGACATGTAACGTCTTCAACATCCAAGTCTTCATCAAAAAGATTGGGAACATGGCAGTCAAAGGCGTGACGTTTCGGATATCGGTTTGGAACATCACATCCGGACACAGGGCACGGTGGTTGTTGTTCTCTCTTCTTCAACCTCCTGGCTGCTGCCCTTCTTTGCTTCTGATTCTTGTGTTCGGACTGTGATGGTGGATTGTCTTCCTCAGCTGACCGGAAAACTGTAATACTTAGGTCCTTGTGAGGAGAAGTCTTTGACTTCCCGTCAGACCTGATCACGGGCTGGCATGGTTCTTCCACAGTTACCGCACGGTTCATGGGATGATAAGTGTCAAGGCGTCTTCGCTTGTCGGAGTCCTGGTGTCGATCTTGACGTCTCCTAGGGCTTGAAGTGTCTGATCGGCGTTTCGATGTTGCCGTAGTAGATCCCCTGTAAGATGAGCGTCGGTCAGAGCGTCGAAACTCCAGGCTTTCTTGGAAATAAGGTTTCCGGCTGGTGACTGGACGACTCTGTTCCCTTGCTTGGTACCTTACAGGCGACCGGCTGACAGGGACATACTTCTGGCCCATAGGTCTCACCACAGGCTCAAACTCCTTGACCAAATCTCTCCGAGGGCACAGGTAATCTGTGAAAGGGCTCCCATCTATGTTGGAGGATTGTGTCTCCATAAACTCATGACTTTTGATTGGCTCCGCAGATTGCTGGTCTGGGTCTCCTTCCGACAAAAGAGCTCTCTCCTCCTCACTTGGGACGGAGGCATCCAAAGAAACATTCAGCGGTAGGAGATCTTCCTCTGCTAAGCTGGCAGATGTTGCTGACACGGGAACGGCAGCCGTAGCCGCAATGGGAACGCTGGCTGCAGCTGCAGAAACAGTCAATGGTGGAAAATCGTCCTCCACTGGTGTGGCAGATGTCGAAGGGATAGGCGCAGAATAAAAAGTTGCTGCATTCTCCTCTCTCCTTTCCAAGTTGGGGTTGGTCAGAAGGCGGATATCCCTACTTCTCCCCATCGGCATCTGACAAACTGGATTCCTCCGCTTCTCCCTGCCGAAAGAAAACACATTCCTGGAAAGCCAATCTCTGCTGACAAATTGAAAATCCAAGGCATCCTTTGCCACACACTTCAGCCACTCTTTCCTCCCCATTTCTTTAGCTATTCTGGCTTGGCCATATAGCGCATCCACTTTCGTCTGCGGATTAGCCCTTCTACAGAATAGTAGCTGGCGGACCAGATCCCCACAGTTCATCAATCTGCCCTTGCGAGTAGATTCTTCTACCTCGTCCAAGTAGTCCCTCTTACGGATGTACTCTGCCATTTTTTTTCTGAAACGACACAAAGGAGAAAGCATTTGAGGACAAATGAATATTATTAAGGCTTTGCCTTACATAAATCACATTTGTACTTATCTATCTCTAATGCATCGGCTGCTGTCACGTCCACGCAGGAACCATGGTACCATTCATCGCAGTAGTCACACTGGATCATGAAGCGTCCTTGCCAAGGCTTCCGACATAGGCAGTAGAGGTCGTTATCAATGTTGCCTTGATCTGGAGATCTTGAATCTGGGGTTTCACGCCAGTGCTTCACCCATTTTGGTACCTGTCTGTCTTTGCATGGCTTTAATCTGTCATGGTTGACAACAAATATGGCATTTTTCAACTTCACTCTGAAGAGAGATCCTGAAATTTTACAGATGATAACTGCCGGACCTTTCCATGGAGGACAAAGCTTCTTACATTTGCCCTTTATGCTGGCAGTATCCAGCAAGTATACCAGATCCCCCTCTTCGTAAGATCTCTGAAGTACACGGAGGTCATAGTCCCTCTTCATTCGACGAAGGGACGTTTTAAGCGATGATCTGGCTGTCTCGTGAGCTTTCTGGATATTGTTAGTTAGTCGAGCAATATAACCATCTGTATCTTCCTCTCTAGGGGATGCTTGTGCTTGTGGGAACATCAGATGTGCTGGAAGATTTACTTCCCTTCCCAACATCATCATATTGGCAGTATAGCCCGTACTTCGGTTGACAGATGATCTAAGGGCTCCTGCAATCTGTTGTAAATGAAGATCCCATTGATTTTGCGATTTGCCAATAAAGCAACGAACAGCATCCATCAGAGTGCGGTTGTACCTTTCGGCTTGGCCGTTAGCAGATGCTCTATAGGTCGTAGTCCGGGACTTATGGATCTGAAGGGCAGTGCATAAGGCGGCAAAGAGTTTTGACTCAAAATTGCGGCCTTGATCTGAAAACAAATGGAACGGGTACCCAAACCTAGAGAAAAAATGGTCAACAGCTGCTTTGGCTGTTACTTCCGCAGTTTGTGATGGAAGAGGTATGCATTCTACCCATTTAGTAAACTGGTCAACCATCATAAGTATATTCTCATTTCCTCTGGGAGTTTTTGGCAATGGCCCCAGGAAGTCTATATGGACTCTCTCCATGGGTGCCCCAGCTTGATATTCTTTCATGGGGGTTTTCCCATATTTATCGCGCTTTTTATTACGATTACAAATCTCACAGGTCGCGACATAATTTGCAATCTCTTTGCCCATGCCATACCAATAGAATTTTTCTTTCATTCTAACCTTGGTTCTGGCCACTCCCTGATGTCCTGAAGATGGCAAGTCATGGCTCAACTGGATGGCTTCATTTCTCAAACTTTTTGGCATGACTAGGTCCTTCTCGTCAGATTCATTTCGAGTTTTGTACAAGACCTCGTCAATCAGGAGAAACTGTTCCTTGTCAAGCCAGTACGACTTTGCCGCAGGGCTTGCCAGGAACAGAACTCCCTCCTCAGGTTTAATAGCATTTTTCACCCAGTCAAGTATGATTTGCAGATCTTCATCTTTAGCCTGCGCCTCTCTTAAATCTTTCAAAGAGAAGCCCCAGCATGATGGTTCCTCAGTTACTCCAAGGCTGATTACTTGGGTCATGATGTCTGCCGTCCCATCCAACGTGACTATATCAATGTGGACTAATTTACCCTGACTCTCACAGCTACCAGACAACTTTGTTGCTGTACCTGGAGTTTCTAACTGGCTATTGCTTACTGCCTGTAACCCCTCAGGCCTCTGGGAAATACCCCCTCTACGACATACCCCAGGTTCTACCTGATCATTTTCTAAGATACCCCGTTCATAGTGCCTA
The DNA here is from genome assembly GCA_963989385.1 of Ctena decussata. NCBI lineage: Eukaryota > Metazoa > Mollusca > Bivalvia > Lucinida > Lucinidae > Ctena > Ctena decussata. Next base: position 62,058,728 of record OZ022503.1, read on the forward strand.
AGTATTTCCAGATTACACCCAGTTTGACATTCCCTACAATCCCCAGAATTAATCTGTGCATTCCCCATGGTATCTTTAATCCACCCATCAGGAGTTACCCGATTCATTTCTACTTGTTTTTCTATACCCCAGGTTTTCCCTGAACTTTTTCTGGTACGACCCCGTGCTCCAGGAGTGCCCCCTTGTTCCAATTCGATTGTACTTATGCCACATTCCCCAGGATTTCCCTGAACATTTTCATCCGTACCAATTGAACATTCCCCAGTTACATCCTCCCTCGTGCGTTGATCATTGGTACCTATGATCTGCAACGCCGGAGATGCCATTGTTACTGAATCATCTACCTCCCTGGAAAAGGAACCCCAGTTTTTGTCGGCCCTTGTGCAGTATTTACACCCCCCACATGGCAGATCAGAGGGTTTTACCCCCGGAATATACGCATTACAATGCTCTCTAGATATCGGTATTCTAGACAGAGAATCTGCGTTGCCATGGTAACGGCCAGCTCGGTGTTTAAGAATCATATTGTATTGTGATAATTCTTCTATCCATCTGGCTAGCTGCCCTTGTGGGTCTTTGAAACGCAATAGCCAAGTTAGACTGGAATGATCTGTACGCACCGCAAAGGGCCTACCCAGCAGATAGTACCTGTATTGTCTAGTGAACCGTACCACTGCTAGCAGCTCCTTACGGGTAGTACAGTATTTTCTCTGTTCATGAGTCAGGGCAAAACTGCCATAGGCCACAACTTTTTCTTCCCCATTTTGGAGTTGAATAAGTTCTGCTCCTATAGCTAAATCAGATGAGTCGGTATCCAGGACAAAGTCATCTTTGTGGTTTGGTAGAGCAAGCACCGGTGGTTCAGATAGCGCTATCTTTAATATCTTAAAAGCTGTTTCTTGTTCTTGTTCCCACAAAAATTTCCTTTTCCCAACCACCCTGTACAACGGCTCAGCTAATCTAGAGAAGTCTTTGACAAAAGCCCTATGATAATTAGCCAGACCCAAGAACCTCTCCACATCCTTTGAACATGCTGGTTTGGGCCAATCCCGTATGACTTGAGTATTCTGAGCAGACATAGCTAGCTTATTACTGCTAACTATGCGACCCAGAAATTCTACTTCTTTTTTGAAGAGAAGGCATTTTTTCGGCTTCAATTTTAGACCATACTCGCGCATCCTAGTAAGCACTTCCGACAGATTTTGCAAGTGATTTTCAAAGCTTGAACCTAGGACAAGTATGTCATCTAAAAATGCTAATACTGTTTTCCAGGTGAGCCCCCTTAATACAAGGTTCATTACGCGAGCATACGTTGCCGGCGCGTTACAAAGACCGAAACCCATTTTAATGTGCTCGAAAAGCCCGTACTTTGTAATAAATGCGGTTTTCTTGCCGTCTTCTTCTTTAATTTCCACCTGCCAGTACGCCAAATTAGCATCTATTTTAGAAAACCAAATATTACCAGCCAGGGTGTCTAAACAATCGTCGACTAACGGTAAGGGAAATACGTCTTTGACGGTTACATTATTCAACCCCCGATAATCTATACACCATCTGACTGAACCGTCCCGTTTTCTAATAAGTACAGGTGCTGAAGCCCATTCTGAAGTTGATTCTTGAATGACACCTGCTTGCAACATCTTCTTTAAATGCGCCTCCTCTTCACCAACAAAGCAAGCTGGGGTGCGTCTCATTCGCTGCTTTACAGGCTTTGCCTCCCCCGTATCAATGCTGTGTTGGATATGTGTGAAATGTCCAAGATCGAATTCGGTTTTAGCAAAAACATCTTGGAAATCATTCAGCAAATGAATCAACTGAAAGTGCTGTTGTGTAGAGAGATGCTCTTTTGATTCCTCATACATCTGTCTTAAATGCTCAGGAACCGTCTGGTGATGGTCTGAATCTCTGTCTGATTCTTGGGCTGGGATCTGGTCTGATTCCAAGTCTGGGATCCGGTCTGATTCCCTGTCTGATTTTTTACGTCTGGGATCCTGTCTGATTTCACGTCTGGGATCCTGTCTGATTCCATGTCTGGGATCCTGTCTGATTCCATGTCTGGGATCTGGCATGATTCCTGGTCTGGGATCAGACTTGAAGTCTGATCTGGACTGTAGACTGTGACAGGTCTGGTATCCTGAACTGTTCTTATTTCAGATGGACTCACTTGGGATTCCGTAGAAATAATTTTATGTATCGGATATGCCCTAGCAATCTGATTCCCTTTTTTCAGTAGTCGATACCTATCAGACGGATTGACGACGCATATAATTGGTTCTGTTCCCTCAGCCCTTACCACTCTTGGCACCAAAACTTTAACATTCTCTGTGGGCTCAATAACATAGTCTGGCATCTCAACATCTATACTGCACTTCAGCTGAACTACAGAATTGGGTGGAATAACTCGTCGCTTTGCAACTGTTACCCTGGCAACTTCAGGTGTCCCATGGTGACTGTCCACATTCAGGCTAAGCATCTGACCATCAAACAACAATGTACCTTGAGCCATGTCGAGCACGGACTTGCCTCGATGCACCAGTATGTCGAATCCAAGAAGCATATCTTGTTGAATAGGTGCCACATGGATCTCTTCGCTGTACCATTGTTCACCAATTTTCAGTCTAACCGGTCCTGCTACAAAACCTTGCATTGAAAGTTGACGACCTGCTGTTGATAGTGTTACATCTCGCAACTTCTTGGGTGGTTTTTTCAAGGTTTGATACAGCTTATCCGAGATTATTGTAACTTGCGCAGCTGAATCTACAATAGCCTTCACCGGTTTATCCCCAATCTTAATTTCCAAACTAAACTGGGACACAGACTGTAATTGGCATACGGTCACATTTTCCTGTTGCTGTGACTGGCTCGCACCAGATAAACTTGTGGCAGGTTGCAAATTGGCGGGTTGCAAATTGGCGGGTTGCAAATTGGTTGCAGCCTGTTCATTGGTAGCGCGTGTTTGTGGCTGTAAAGGAACTGGAATCAATTCTTTCACACTAGGTAAACCTGTGGAGATCTTTGCAGAAGATGCAGTTGGCTTAATCACACCAGGTAAACCCGTCTCAGTCTGCGCAATTGATTCAGTCACACCGGTCATAAATTGTGAAGAGTCACTGGCCTTTGACCTATAACCCTGCACTCTGTTGTCTGTTTGTACAGAGCTTTTAATTGAATCAACCACACTAGGTAAACGCACTACAGGATCTATAGTCTTTGACTCGGGACCCCGCAGTGTGTCAACTGTTTGCCTGATTGATTTATTTTCCTTTTGACCGTATGACCGTGACGTTGCTGAATTTGTGGTCGAACCAACCACCCCAGGCAAACCATGTACAGGATCTGTAGTCTTTGACTCGTAACCCTGCACATCATTACCTGTGGCTCTGTTCGACCTATTTTTGTTTTTATCTGTAGTTTTTTGGATTGATTCCACTTCCTTTATGGTGCGATGGCTGTCACGAACAGATTTTATTGGAGAGTGTGAGCGATTTGTACTCTCGCGCGATTCCCTAGCCGGAATAGGAATTATACCTTCAAGGCCTACTTGTTCTTGGGTCGAGGGTCGGCCTTGCGCCCCGGCCCCCTGCCGTTTAAATTTTGTTGGCCTGATTCCTGTCTACCCCGGTTGTTTGGACAGTCCCGACGAAAATGCCCTACCTCCCCACATCTATAACAGGCTCCAGTCGAAGTACCTGGGCGCCTATATGAGGATGGCTGTCCACCCTGTTTCTTTTGTTGTTGCTGCTGTGTCATCTTTGATGACATAGCATCGAAACTTTTCTGCAGTTTCGCCATGGTTTCTTCAAGAGCAGAGATTCTTGATGAGCTTTGCCCATCAGAACTCTCATTATGGATTCTGGTCTCCTGAACAGCCCTGACAAAACTTTCTTCCTGTTTCTTTTGGTCACGTTTACTGGATTTTCCATAAACGGACTGGTGAAGATGTTGATACCATCTTACACTGTTGATGGCTTGCTCCATTGTGAACGGCTTATCCATCCCAACACGCAATCCAGCTTCTCTGTCAAGCAGACCTTCGCAAAATCTCACTATAGCCTGCCTGCTAGAATAATGCTCTGGCAACGTCTTGAATGCCTTGGTTGCCAGCGTCAATATTCTATCAGCCCAGTCTTCTAGTGATTCTCCTGATGCCTGGGTTGCCTGCTGAAACCTTGCTTGAGCAGTTTCTGCCAATTCTTTTACACCGAAACGTTTCTCTAACCGTGTCATTAGACGTCGGTACGTCAAATCCTCGTTTCGTTCCATCAACATGGCGTAGAATTCTGCCGCTTTGTCAGTTAGACACCAGCACAAACAATTCAGACATTCATCAGAAGTCCATTCACATGCAACGGCATAACGAGTAAACTTCTGCTTGAATGCCAGCCAATTTGTTTTGCCATCATAGCTGAGATTTTTTGGTAATAATCTCAGTATTTCAGCCCCACCCTTTTTCTTCGATTTTTTTCGACGAGAACGATGCTTTGCATCATCATCAGAATCTGAGCTCGAAGAATCGGAAGAGCTAGAAGAACCGGAAGAGCTAGGCGAACTGGGAGAATCATATTTAGATGGTTTTTTAGTCTTTTTCTTGGGCTTTGCCCCTTTTTCAATGTATTGCTGATCCTCAGATGAAGAGCTGGAATCTTTCTTTTCTTTTTTCTTTCCAGACTTAGCATGTTTACTCTTTGCTATTTTCCCCATCTCTTCAGGTTTCTTTTCTTTGTCACTACATGGGGATGAGGATAAAGAGCTAGAATCTTTATGAGCTCTTTTCTTGTGCTTTGCACTTTTTTTATGTTTCTTTTCTCGCCTGCCTAGCTTCTCCGCTTTTTTCCTACTCTTACGACTTAATTCTTTGGCCAACTTTGTCGGCGTTAGAACCGGGGAGGTGGGAATTGGCTTTTCAAATGGCACACTACCCCAATCAATAGGAATAGATGGTTTCTGGTCATACATGTTGGCCATTGGGGAAAATTGCTGTCTAAAATCTTCCCACTTTTCAAACATGGGTGACCTTTGGTCAAACATGGGTGGCCTTTGTTCAAACATGGGTGGCCTTTGTTCAAACATGGGTGCCCTCTGTTCAAACATGGGTTGCCTTTGTTCAAACATGGGTGGCCTTTGTTGAAACATGGTTGGCCTTGGCTCAAACATGGGTGACCTTTCATACATGGGTGGCCTTTGTTCAATAATTTCTCTTTTTACAGGGATTGAAGGGTTTCCTTCAAAGGAGTCCTCATACACACTCCGGGCTGGTGAATTAGGTCTTTGCCTTTCCTCCAGCCTAGGTGCCTCCGGCTCAGGCCTTTCTGGCTCAAGCCTAAGTTCCTCCCTTTCCCTTTCCTCCAACCCATACTGTGCTGGTGTAGTGGGTAAGCCATCATTACGAGAAAAGTCCAACATTGCCAACGTTTCCTCATCGAACTTTGCTCGGAGAAACGTCTGCAATGTTTCAAGGGTTAGGTTGCCCTGACTTTCTCGTAATTTAATCAATGTGCATGCGACCTTAGGGCCAATGTGTGGAATGCGCTGGAGATCTTCAACCGTCGCAAAATTCACACGAATTGGTGTTTCCATGTCTTTTGACATTTTGTCGCAAAGTAAATACACAAGAATAAATTTTATAATTTATTTTATTTATTTTTACCTGCAACAAAACGGCTCTCACTTACAAAGATGCCGAAACTGTTTTTCAAACCAAGGTTATTGCTGGTGTGAACGTCTTTGACTAACACGAGCTTCAAAACCGGTTTATACCCCTCTGAGTATGTATTTCATTTAACGCACGGTTCAGTATTTGCCCAAGTCTTTGACTTATGCCATGAAACCGAATGCATTACAGGCCTGCAAACAATTTTAATTGAAACAAAAAATTGTCTGTGAAAACCTGGAAATTTTCAAGAAATTAAATTTTTCTTCTTTCTTTGAAAGAAATTTAACTTTTAAACTGGGGTATTAAGCTTTAAACAGTTGCAGGAATAGCCAATTGAATGAAAAAATTAGCTTTGCTTCACTTTTTCAAAATGGCCGCCACGTGAGCACGTGCGCAATTTCGTCAGCCGAAAATTTTTAATTTCCGTAATGCCAAACAAAATTGGTAAAATTTAGTCACAGACAGTGCAGAATAATTCTAAAAACGACAGTAAACCTTTGGAAAACCGTGCACTAATTAGAATTTTCAAATACCAAGTCTGAAGATGTCTGCGGTTTTGCCGAGCCACGAGGTGCAAATTTTTTGGTCAAGACTTTCCAGAAAATTCTCCTCTCAGAAGCGTTGGTAGTTCTATTGCGCTGCCACCATTAAAGTAAAACTCACCAATTACTTCTTGCTGTCCTTGTACAGTCTCAACCAGAGCCGCAAAGCCTTCTTAGCCAGTTGGTAGATTGTCTCGTCTGGAGCTCCAGAGAAAGTGTGTTCCCGCAGAGGCGTCAAGGTAGTGAGAGGGCGCTTCTACAGTCACGTGATGCGAATTTAGCGCCATCTATAAGCTGAACCAAATCGACCAGTAACTGACCGCAACGGACAATCCCTCGGACATTGGGGTCACCACTACAGGGTTTTGTGAGATAACCAGTGTCCTGCTTGGCACTCCTTGCTGCAGTACTTAATAAATCTGCAGCCTGTACAGCGTCTCAGATCAACTTTATTTCCTAAGGAATAACAGTTTGCACAGTAGTCGGAGGAGTTATCATCCGGTTCTGTATAACAATCCAAGGCTGACAACTCTTTTTCCGAACTCAAAACGACAGGTATCTCAGGAGAGTGAACCAATGAGCCAATAGCATAAAACGACGATCGGTCTAATAGTCGCTTATGGAACCGGGCACCAGATTCACTTTCGTTTTACTCAAAACTAGCGAGTGGGAAACCTTTCTCGTTGATTCGTGCCCCTTATTATAATTTGGCTGCTTATGTCAGAAATTCGGGGTAAATCTGGTAAATTGATTTTGCATTCAAATAAACGACAGCATGTCATGGGAAGATTTATTTCAACTATAAAACTCTTAGACTATGGTCAATCACCCAGTCATCGGTGGTTATCAATTATCGTGCAATCAGAAATAATCGAATTTTCTGAGTGCAGTTTGTTTTTCTTCCAGTATAACACATATAAACATGAAGAAGAAACTCCTGCTCTATTTCAAACTAACAGCTTGTTGAAAGTAAGGTATGTAATGGATGTTTCAGACCGAGAACATGAAGATTTATGCCCAATGCCCCTATTTCCGTAGCACTAAATGGAAGTCCGTGAAATAATGTTTTACTAGCGCGTTGTAATAGTGTGAAATAAAATGTCTGGATATTGAGGACTTGCATGTCAAAAATAAAGTCACAGCATTAAGGGAATGTTAGTTAAATCTTTCTTTAAAATCACTGCCCACTGAGGTCTGTAGGTCAAACGGAAGTTTTGGCTCATGAGGTCAAAAGGTGGGAAAATTTTATGAACTACAGTGCAGCTCAAAGAAGTGGATTTGCTTAATTCGCATATGTAAAAAAGTTCAGTTTCAGTGAACGTTTTAGTTTTCAAATATCATTTTGAACTCAGGCCCTACAGTGTTAATAACAAATATTTCCAGTTATCTGTTCAGTGAATTTTATTGTGGAATAAAAGAGGAACATTGCAATAAAATAAAAAAAATTCGATTTGTGGTGAATTGAACTGTGCTATAGATGTTGTACTAGCAATGGGAGGTCACGTGATCAACTGTTTACATAGACGCCAGCAAACTACGGAAATAACAGAAACTACGGAAATAGGAGAATCGAGTAAACCGTTCTAAACAAATCCAAGCATACATAAATATCAAACATGAAATCAGCATTGTGATGCTTAAATTCATCTGCTTCAAACCCAGTTTCCCTAAACTAGAGGTCATAATATGGCAACTAATACACAGCGCTACCATAAAGTTTTAGCATGGATAATTAGTCTGTATTTACTATTGCACCGATAACTGGTACATCAGTTGTTCGGAGTTGGATGTGCCCCAGAGCAAAATTTCTTCCCCGTTTATGTATTAATAGTCATCGGCAGCTATAAAAAAAGTAGTTAAATTTAAAAGGCAGCACTCAACTAATTTCTTTGAAGCTTTCATTTTCATAATTTGTTATTATTCAAAAGTTAGATTGAAAGTGAAGTGTAAGACCACCAATAACTGGTAAATTGTGCATACCCCTCAGAGTTAAAAACTAAAAAAAGTTTCTCATTGGGTTCATGCCCTAGAATCAACAGCCAAATATTCAAAATGATTTTATTAGTCTGTCAATATTTGAGCATATAAAGCTTATTCCACTCTGGTTGTTTTATGGCATGGTATTTAATAAATGCACAATGTACCAAGTTATCTGTGGTCTTACACTTCACTTGCAATCTACCTTTTGAATAATAACAAAGTATGAAAATGAAAGTTTCACAGAAATGAGTTGGGTGATGTCTTTAAATTTATCAACTAAACTATAGTCACCAATGACTATTAGTACATAAACAGAGAAGACATCATGCTCTAGGGCACATCCAGTTCCGGATGACTGATGTACCAGTTATCAGTGCAATAGTAAATACAGACTAATTATCCATGCTAAAACTTTATGGTAGCACCGTTTATTGCCATATTATGACAAAACATGACCTCTAGTTTATGAAAACTGGGTATGCAGCAGACAAATTTAAGCATCACAATGCTAATTTCATCTTTGTTTGTAGATACATGAAAATTGTGTAGGCAAAGTCTCCTGCAAACCGGCTGGCAGGAGACATTTTGGTCTCCTGCCGGCCGGATCTTTCGGATGAGACTTTAAACTGAAGCCCCCTCTCCATATGACCTCGTTGTTGGTGGGACGTTAAACCAGAGTTCACTCACTCCTGCCAGCCGGCTGGCAGGAGATATTTTGGTCTCCTGCCAGCTGGCTGGAACTAGACCCAAAAGTCTCCTCCCAGCCAGCTAAAATAAATAGAGTGACATCACGTTTCTCAGAATTCTTGGGTTTATTTAAATGTATCTTTTAAAGTTGATGTGACATAAATATTAAAATATATGTTCAAAATATGCAAACAAACGAGCAAAAATAGAAATAAAAGGACATTCTAAATGTAGAGCAAGTGAGCAGAGGCTCACATATACCCCTGACCAGTGCCACCGTCTAATGAAAGCATACTTTACCACAAAACTACAATGCTAATGTTATTACATGCATCCATATGTTGAAACTAGTATGAACTAAACCTAGTCATGTATCATTAGGCTCCACTCAAGTATATCAGAACTATAACCCAAAACTGTACAACAAATGGCTAAGGCCTAGTTATTGACCCCAGGCCCCACCCATGGGCCTTATCCTGCAGCTTAGGTAGTCCAGATCAAAAGTAATTCTATAGAGATATCATGAACCAAATATGGAAGGAATCTTCAATGCATTTACTGAGCTATGAGCAATCAAAAAGGTTTAATGCAAAACTTTGACATAATCATTAATGAAAATGCCTAAGTCCTAATAACTGACCCTTGGCCCCACCCTGGGGAATGACCCAAGGGCTAAGATAGTTTACCTTAAAGGTAATGCTTTAGAGATATCATGAACCAAATATGAAAAGAATCTGATGTGTAGTTACAGAGATATGAGCAATCAAAAAAGGTTTAACACAAAACTTTGATGTAAAGTTGACGAACAGAGGAATGGATGGAATGATTGGATGGAATGATAAAAACTATATACCCGTTATTACCCCCTGACATTCTTTGTATGTCGGGGATATAAATAGATTTCCAAGGGAAGTAACTCTAATTATACTTCACAAGGGAACTAACTCACACTTCTACTTGACAATTTTTATTGAAATTTTATATTCTTATTCTGCTTGCATAATTGCTTTTATGATAATGATAGTTTCATAATATGAAACTGTATCATATTTTTCCTGGCAGAAAGAATTAGATGATAAACAAAATTGCCTGACTGAACTGCAAAAATGCAACTATAGGGAACGGCTTGTGAGAACACTGGTAAATTTGTGTAAAACTTTTTATTTGGTGCACACTGAAACTTTAAGATCAAAGGGGGCTTTTCATACCCACCTGTATCATGTGCATACAAGACAAAATTCATAAAAACATGGATTAAGCAGTATAGTGATAAACAAATGATAACTGTATGAGGGGTCACCAGCAAATTTTAAGATTGTTTAATGTCCAAAAAAAGGGATTAATGTTCCAATTTTACATATTGACAGGTGGACTAAAATGAAAATTTAAGTTTATTAATTGTTCAATGAGTTAACTAAATGTTTAATACAATAAAACAGTAAAAAATAGCTATCCATCTTAGTGCCATGGAAAATGGAGTTTTCTCAGCCGGCTGGCAGGAGGCTTTTAAGTCTCGTGCCGGCTGGCAGGAGACCAAAAAGTCTCCTGACAGTCGGCTGGCAGGAGACACTTCCATTTATGTATGCTTGGATTTGTTTCCATTGGTAAATGCCCCTGGTCTGAAACATCAGTCACCATTAATGCATTATGTACCTAACTGTCAACAAGATTTTAGTTTGCATTAGAGCAGGAGTTTCTTGTTTATGTTTATATCTGTTTTAGTGGAGGAAAATGTACCAAACTGCACTCAAGAAATTTGGATTATTTCTGACTGCACTGATAACTGATAACCACCGATAACTGGGTGATTGACCATAAAAAGTTTGGGAGGATTTTCTTTGGACTACTGAATAAAATTAAGGACTTTAAAAAAAATCATTTTCCAACCAAAAATTTTATTTAGCACAGACAACCAGGTTTTCTGACATATAAATGTTGTTTCTTTAACCATTTTCATCAAATGAGTTGATCAATTTAAATGCAGCCAGTCCTCAGCAAACCATAGAAACGAACCTATGAGAAGGCAAGAAATCACGAGAAACGGGTATACTTACTATATGTATAATGTTGAATTCTGTAATCAGGTGCCTGTGTTTACAAGGTGTGCCAAAGTCAAAGCCATTTTATTAAGGAAACTCGGGTCACATTTCTGTAAAGGCTGAAATTATACAACAACAGCAACAACAATGGCATCCAAAAATGAAATCGACGCAAAACAACAACTCGAATCAATAGTTGCAAAGAGAGATAAACTAGGATCACTTGAAGAAGCTTTTAAAACACTTAACGCTGTTGCAGTTCTTCCGTTAAAGTTTAACAACACAAATGCGGCTGACACATCTGTTGGGCATCCGTTTTCTGATGCATATTGTGATGTTACGGAAATACAAAACGAGCAGTACAAATTCGGAGCATTATTTATAAAGGGAGTTAAAATTGTGAAAGATTATCTGAGAACATCACCCGTGTTGCCAAAAGAGAAACAAGATATACAGAGCCTTGAAAGATTACTTATTTGCCTAGAAGAAGGTATGAAATTTAGGTTTGGCATACGCCACAATTCCAGTCCAGATAGGTACTGGAACGTATCTGTAATTACTGGAACTCACAATTAATATAGGATTTTCCCGTATAGATATTGGTTTGGAAGTGTCTCCAGGTACGGTACTGTATCCCTAGACTCCGAATCTCCAGGTACGGAACCGTACCTGAAGACAGTCCTGTGAGGATTGGCTCAGGGTACGGCAGTAAGTTTTCAATAGTATGTGTTAAGTAGTTATAACTATTTGATATATATTAACATGTTAATCCAACAATGAAATTACTCCTTGTAAACGTTTCATTAAATCGCTATCTATAACATTAGTCGGTCATGTGTGATGTTTTGACTGATGTAGATAGACTGCAAAAAGACATGACCAAGGTCTCAAATTTAACCGCAAGCTAATTGCTCGCCGACAATGGATGGCTTCTGCTGAGTGCAAACAACTATTATCTTGTTATAATCTGTACAAAACCAAAAAGTACCCATCTTTAAATAATTCTGCAGTAAGCAATGTATACCCAAGACAGACACCTAAAACGCATGCAGTGTTCTTGAATTTGCCGTTCAGGGCAATGAAATACTGTCGTCAGAATGTTTTAACACATAGTGTCATGTGCGCCAAGCAGCCAGGCGCTGTTGCATATCTCAATCAAAATGACATTTACAATTGTGTGCTTATGAAGGTTAAAAATCACTTCAACAAATACTGTATTGACTGAATCAGGTGACAACTCGGACCAAAGACAAGTCGGACCAAAGATAACTCGCCCCACAAAAAAAAAACACTCGACATAGGACAGCCCCCCACCCCGGTATTTTTTGACTTCCCACAAGTCAGCTTGCTCCTCATCATAAGCTTGCTAAAAGTCAGCTCGCCCCAAAATATGAAAACTCGGCCCAGATCTATCATGAGTATCTTGCCATTGTAATTTTTAGCTTGCCTGAACGAAGTTCAGGAAGAGCTATTGTACTACCCCCGGCGTCGGCGTTAGCGTTAGCAAAATGTTAAAGCTTTACGTTTAAGTTTTTTAGTGATGGGCAAGGCAAAGCTATCCTGTCCCACTGACAGGTCTTGTTAAGATGCCACTGTAAAACTACTGTCTGATTTTATGTACGTGTATATGCACTGACAATATAACAGTCCCTGACACACTACTTGAAGGGCCTTACGGTAATTACGAGGCTCTTTGTAAAATTGGTTTTAGCCAACAAAAAAAAAACTGTTAATCACTACAGATAGTGGAGCTGCTTAGAGTGAAAATTCAAGGAAATACTTCACTTGATGATACAAGCATGAAATTTGCACTAAATGTTCCTTACATGGCCCAGATTCAAAAATGATCGCGGGCCACTTAAAAATCATCCATTTTCAAGATGGCCGCCAAATTTCAAAATGTTATCGTTTTAACTTCGTCAATGGATTGTTCAAAATGGAAAAGCGCATGTTGTCAAATTTTCTAACGACTATTTGGCCATAAGCATCGATTATATACGTTACCTATGTGTTTTTATTTTAAAATCATAATTTCAAGGTAAGCTACTTTTTTATTTTCGAATGCAGTTTCTCCATAGAATCATCATAAAGTATTAGAAAATACATTTTAGTACCGTTTTATTTTCATCATTCATTACTACTAGTAGTAACGTAAATAACTTTAATTTAAGAGTTAGTCTATTATAATTCGACTTACAGAATTTCTTCATTGTCTCTCAGAGAACAATTATGAAGTTAATATCCTGGCAGTTCTTAAAAAACACTGTTTTCTTGGAACTATCAGCTTATGACTAATTTAGGGACTTCATGAGGTACGTTTTATACGTGACGAAACTCAGAATATTGCAAATGCTAATAACTGGAGTCTGGCAAATTCCATACACGCACAACAGGTTTTGCTGCTTGTTTATTTCTAAAAGCATATATCTGCACCTTTAATGATTATGTCCAGCTACTCAGTCTTGCGATTCTGAAGACAGTAACATACATGACATTTTGTTGTATAATCAAAACCTGCAAAACAGATACATTTCACTATAGAAAAAATGCAGCAATTATAAGCCAGCAAATAGTTTGTACACAGGCTTCAAATCAAGCAATATATAGTCGGTTGGATAAATCTGAAATCCGGTTAGCGACTGTTCTGGTAAGTTTAATACTGTAAGATTACCAGTAATTAGCAATTCAAAACATGATATTGCCTCGTTTATTGGACAGAACTGGTACATTGACCCTGCAGATTGAAAGAGTGTAAAACAAAAATATAACCTTAGGCTTGAAGAGTTAAGCCACACCATTTTCTTACAAAGCTGACGTGAACACTTTCTAACTAAGTGTACTTACTTTGTAAGATTATCGCATATATTACGTTACCTAGGAAACCAACGTTGTTCAGTTAAAATCTTGAAACAAAACACGAGTCAAAATGTTGCATAGTAGTTTGAGTTATCTGGCCTGTGTATATAGTTCCTTACGGTAATGTACCAGCCGGGACATTGAGAGTGCAGCATCAGACACATTTAATTTAGAAGAAAAAGAGGCAAGGGAAGTCGAGACATGGGTTATCACAGCAATATAGAATTACATGTTTTTGTTTAAAAATTAGTTTAATGTCCATGCTGTTTTTCTTTCCTTTTCTAGTCTGCTTATATTCAACAGTCCCTTAAATGAGTCGATTTAGCATGGAACCAGCATTAGGACTTACTTTTAATTTGACGAATATTTTACGTTTTAAGGGACCGAGTTTTACAGAATTCTAAGCCTCAAAATTAAGTGGCAACGCAAAACGACAGCATATTTGATGTGGGATATTTCTGGGCAAATACCAGTTGTCCTAAAGAATGTAATGACATGTAGTTTCACTTTGCAGTACGGTAACAAAACAAAGAGAAGGAAAACAGATCAAATAACGTATACAACCAGTTACTGGGTAATTTATAAGTTCCTCATATCTTATTAGCTTAAACAGTAATACATTAGTTCTGAAGTAAAAATTAGCAAATGATAAGTGAAGTAAAAATTAGCAAATGATAAGGTAATGCATACTATTCATGTCAAGGACAAACCTTGATATATCTATTTTCAGATGACCTCCTTGACTTTGAAGATATTACTATAATTTTTATTATTAATAATTATTGTTTAGCAATAATTACACGGGTTAACTGCTTATGAATTAAGTCTTACCGCTTTTCTGAATGAGTTCATATACAGTAAGAAATTGCAGCTTTTTGATACCATTTATATCAATACAATGATAGAAGAAGCATACATATTAAAAGTCAAATGATCAAAACTACATTTGTCTTTCGTAACACTTAATGTATTGATAATAATGTATCAGAACACAAACAGGGACTGTACAGAATTATCTGACCAAATATATCTTGGTAATGTTACAATGAGAGATACACGTCATGAACAGACTCGTGAAAAGACGCTTTATATGTGTCTTTTAAAGTATATCATTTTCCATTACTTACTTGACATAGTGATAATATGGTGCAGTGTAACAGATGGAAGCAACACAAAAAGGTAACGTTGATTACAGTCAAGCACGATGATAATAACTATCAAGTGAGCCGATACTTTATCAGTGGCCTCAGCTGACAGCCACTTTTGCATGTAGGTTACCTGATTTCCTCGGTAGACAGCACAAATAGGGAAACAGGTATCTCCCCTATGATAATTCTAAACCTAAACATGGATCAGTTAGGTCAACTTATACATATTATACTGGTCCCCCAAGATTTTGAGTGATGCGTTTTGTGTTGTTGCTGTAAGTCAAAAATGTTAAGAAAATTCTAAATGCTTCAGATGTTAATGTTGAGTTCTTGTGAGTGTATAAATAGTAAATATTTGCTGTCTTAATATCAATGGTAAGTTAAATGCTTTCTGGCATCCAAGAATTGAGCCTTTGAAAACAACTTACTCAAATAAAAAAAAACTTATTCCTAATACATTACAGATATGTACCGTAATGTTACTGTTACAATGCCTTTCAAATACAGGACGATCCCATATTATCAAACTTGGAGGCACAAACAGTGGTGTTTCTTCATGGCTGCTTCACATGTGTAAACTTAAGACATAAACAGTTACACTGAAAGGCTATATCATCTACAGTTAGATATTTTCGTCAGTAACTGTTTTGGGGAAAATCCTAAGCAAAAGTAAACTTTTCTCTTCAGCTGGCAATGCCACAGCTAACTGCTACTTAACTTATTCAACATATGCAAGCAGTTCTTTCAACATGGTTTAAAGAGAAGTGAGAGTATGTTGATTAAGGACCAATCATATAGAATTATTCCAGCGATTCATGTATGTAAATTATGTTTTAGTCACGGTTATGTACGTTACTGGTCTTATTTGACTGATGATTATCTTTATCTAAATATGTCAATATAGCTATTTATTTAGATATAAAAAAATCATATTGATAATTTTTAATTGCGCTTTACATTTATAACGTTAATTGTTCCCTACATTTCGTTTGTAACAGATTGCTGCTGTAACACGCTAATGTTACCCCACCCGTTACTTTGGTCAGTTTCTAGGTAAAACACATAAAATGATATAGCAACAACCATTTTTGAGCTGCTGAAAGACTGCTTTACTGATTATGATAACATCAAATTGAAGTTGTTGTCTACACGAAGACCCGATTTAATTACATATGACCCTGGATTATTCTTCCTGGGGCGGATTTCGATTATGTTACGTAATGTTACTGTGTGGGTGCCTTTCAGATACAACCCAAAATTATTATTGTCTAATGAATATAAGAATAGCATTTTACATTGCGTACTTGTACACTTTTTCAATTTAAGACATAATACAGACTACAGCTAATTATACCTTCTCACCAGTGTTTCAGGAATTCATAAGAAATAAGTTACATTCTGTCTTTAACTGATATTGCCACTACTAACTGCAACCTAACTGATTCAAAATATATCAAGGAATTCTGTCAAAGTTGAGATGAGCATGGAATAAAATAAAAGCGATAGATTATGCTAATTTAGGACCACATGTAAAAATTTCATTCCACCGTTTGGTCTGTTTCTCATTGATTATTTGTATTTTAGTTACATTTATATACGTTACAAATATATCATGCTTTTTGGTCATCATTTCCAGACTTCAGTTTGCTTTTTATGTATTAGAACATTTAAAAATGGATATTTATGACACAAAGTATTTTCTACATTGCGTTTATTGCATTTAGGTGCTGTAATGGACCAGTGTTACCCCACCCACCACTTTGGCCATTTTTTCGGTAAAGTGTTGAAAGAAACACTGGCAACAACCATTTTGCAACTCCCTAAGTCAATGCTCTAAGTGACTATAATCAGGGCATAAAATAAACATCCATGCCAACGGGCCTCAGGACTATTACCTTAAATAATGTGTTGAAAAGTACATAAAATGGCGGACATTTTGTTTTTGCGGCGGCCATCTTGAAAATGACATAATTTCAAGTGGCCCACGATCTTATGTTAAAGTGCATGCCAGGTACTTGCTATCCTGTAAATTTCATGCTTGTATCATCAACTGAAGTATTTTCGCTATATCCCGCTCCACTAAGAAAGACATTTGATAATGCGATCTAAGCAGTGTGTTTATGTTGCAACAAAAATAAGATAATTGAGCCACAACACGACAAAACAATTGGCATGTGCGCCAAGTGAGGCCTCAGTGAGGTTAGGTATGCGCCCAGTATGATCAGAATATTCGCTGTGCGCATGGAGCAAGCTTAGACCCTTAACTACTCTGTGCGCACAGTGATGACTCTGATAAGACTAGATGAATGCCTAGGCTGATCTGAGTCTTCTCTGGGCTCACATTCCACTTATTTGTTACCTCTTGTCGCAGTTCAATTATTGTTATTGTTTACACCATTAAAGATATAATTTGACACCTTGGCGGTGTCTTTGCAGTTGAAAAACAACAGTAAAAATAATTTGCAACACATCGTCATTCTACTTATCTGTAAAGTATCATGACAATATTTCAAAGGGTATTAAGTTGTGGAGCAGACACGAAATCACATCATAACCAATCAAGGGGAAATAATTCAAGAGTAAGAAAGCAAGAGTTGTCATTCTAGTTTGCGACACATTGTCTTGACCTATTCTACATATCTGTAAAGTATCATGAAAATATTTCAAAGGGTATTCGAGTTATGAAGCGGACACGAAATCACATCATACACAATCGAGGGGAAAAAAAATAAGAAAGCAAGAGCTGTCAACTAGTTCGCGAAACAACATCATGACCTGTTCTACATATTTGTAAAGTATCATCAAATATTCCAAAGGGTATTCATGTGATGGAGGGGACACGAAATTACACCTTAAATTGTCAAGGAGAAATAACTCAAAATGCACATTAGCAAGAGTTACCATCTGTAAAGTATCATAAAAATAATTCAAAGGTTATTCAAGTTACAGAGCGGACACAAATCTGGCAAAAAATCACCAAAGCTTGGCTTTTATTATCTGGGCAGCCGGCTTGCTAAACCACCCCCTGTTTGCTAGCTGTATGGGTCTTACGTCATTGACACTTGGTTACCGGCATGCCCAGGCGATATAATACTTTATTATAAAAAACAAACACATTGCCGCTAGAAGAATTTAAGTTTGATATAGTTTCGAATAATAAGACTTGGAAATACATGTATCTGTCCAGTTTAGATCGTCCGTCTTTTTATTTTTAGCTCACCTGGCCCGAAGGGCCATAGTGAGCTATTGTCATTACAATGCGTACAGTGGGCGTCGTCCATCATCAGTCTACAATTGAAAACAAATTATTCAAACATATTCTATAAAACCACTGGACCGTTGCTTCTCAAATTTCACATGGAGCGTGACCTGACTCCAAAATTTATGATTTAAAACGATGATCTAGAATAACAGTACAAATCAATAAAAAAACTGATTTCTCAGAATAAAAATTATTCTCTGAACTCAAAGGACAAAAATAAGATATAATCTGCACTATGGATGATGTACAGGGAGTAAAGTCAAATTAAAATCTTAGAGCCGAGAAGACTGCCATGGACATAATGAAGAATATTCAAGGGATAAAAGCTGTGCTACATTCTCGTGATACAAAACCATTTTTATGCTTTTAGTTTTGTATATGTCATGTAATGTATCACCAACGATGTGGATACATCAAAATTTTCACCAACAATGTGTTCTGATAAGCATAGTGCAGTGGAGGTATAGTGTCACAATTTAACTTTTTAATTGTAGGAAAGGAAATAGCAGAAAAGCTCCGCTGTGCAAGACAGTGCAACTTGGGAACATCTCTAGCTGTTGTGTTGGCCCATCATTTGTTTTCCAAACTCAGCATTAACCCAAACTTCAGCATAGATAAGTTCTACAAGGACATCAAACCTCAACTGTGTCCATGTGGTTGTAAAGAAGACATTTCTGACAACTATGGCGATACCAGTATCGGTAAGTCAATTTGTATGCCTCATCT
Source organism: Ctena decussata (assembly GCA_963989385.1). Taxonomy (NCBI): domain Eukaryota; kingdom Metazoa; phylum Mollusca; class Bivalvia; order Lucinida; family Lucinidae; genus Ctena; species Ctena decussata. The sequence goes on from OZ022503.1 coordinate 62,077,621, forward strand.
CACTAACAGTGATGTCAGCTGCATGTGTTTGTTGTTTTTATGCCCCCGCCATTTTTTAGACTCTCTAAGCGGTTAACCAGTACTGAGTGCACAGACTTTCGCCAGTAACTGACAACAGCCTCTCTTGAATCAGCGAAACGAGAAACCAAACGTTGTGGCAGGACCCGGTATCAATTTTTGGACTCTGGCTCTTGAGTCAGCTGCAGGTGAGACTGGTGCTTAAACAATAGATGAGTTCCAGGTTTACATAAAATAGTTTAAAATCTGGATAGAAACTGGTCAGAGATAAGTCTGGGAAATGTGAATTTTTAGTTCAATTTTTACTTCAAGGTCAGCAAAAATTTTTTTAAAGAATTTTGAATTAACTCTTTTAAATCAGAAAGGCTTTTCCAGTCTGAAATATATGAGCCGCGACACCAGAAAACCAACAAAGTGGTTTTGCGCCCAGTGCAGACTCAGATCAGCCTGGGCATCTGCCCATTCTGATCTGTCTTCGCTCTCCGCATGGTGGTAGCTTAGAACCTTAGCTACCCTTCATGTGTACTGCAAAGACCCTCATCAGACTGGGTGGATGCCACAATTGGGTCAGAGGTCAAATTGTGTCTTAAAATAGTGTCTAAGCCATAACTTTAAAACTACTGAAGCAAATTTTATGTTACTTCACAGAAAGAAAAAAAAACATAATGAAAAGGTGTGTCGCGCACAAGACTTAGGTCCCTACATCCAAGGTCAAGGTCACAGTTTGGTCAGAGGTCAAATTGTGTCTCAAAATCATGTCTAAGCGATAACTTATAAACCACTGAAGCAAATTGAATGAAACCTAAGAGAAAGATGAAGCATAATGAAAAGGTGTGTCACACATTAAATTTAGGTTAGGTTATCACGTTCAAGGTCAATGTCACAATCAGGGGTCAAAGGTCAAATCTTGCCTCTGCGATAACTTGAAACATGCTGAAGCGACTTTCATCAAACTTCACAGAAAAATAAACCATAATGAGAAGGTGTGTTATACACATTATATATGAGCCCAAATCCAAGGTCAAGGTCACAATCTGGGGTCAGAGGTCAAATCATGTCTGGGCAATTACTCAGAAAAGTACCAAAGCAAACATTACAGAAAGATAAGCCTACTGAGAAGATTTGCCATTCACAAAACATACGTTTCCACATCCAAGATCATTGTCATAACCAGATGTCATAACCAGAGGTCAAAGGTCAACTCATTTTTTCTCAATTACTTAAAAACTACTGAATCAAACTTCATTACTTTCATGAAAAGGTAAAAACTAATGAGATGATTCACAAAAAAAATGTTTTTTTTTGCTCAGGGTCAGGGTCACAATCAGGGCTCAGAGGTTAAATCATGTCGCTGAAATGGCTCAAAACTGCTGAGGCCAATTTCATCAAATTTCACTGAAAGGTAAAGCATGATAAAATGGTAACTTAAAGAAAAGTAAAGTATTATGATAAGTTATGTAAGGTGTGATACCGTAGACGCCGTGATTTTCGCGGGTTCAGATTTTCGCGATTAAGGGTCGAAATCATAAACAAAAAGTTTCGCGGTTCGCAACATGCGCCAAAAGCAAAACTATTTCTTTTTCACTTGAGTCAGTTCGCTCATTAACCTGCGGCAGAGCCGCCACAGGTTAATGAAAGAACTGACTCAAGTGAAAAATACCAGCAAATACCTAAGCAAATTGAATCAAAATACATGAACACTGTGTCTACAGAAGATACTTTGTAAGAAACTGGAAATTATTCGCAATTTTAATATTCGCGGTTTCTAAGTGACCGCTAAATGCCACCAAAAATGGAGCACCGCGAAAATTACCATGTATACGATATTTAGGTTCCAGTACCCAATGTAAAGGACACGATACAATTTGGTCAGTGCTTGAATTAAGTCCCAGTGAATCCTCTTAAACTTCCAAAGTGCATTTAAACATCACAGAAAAGTAAAACAAATGAGAATATATGTCTTGTGCAAGACCCAGGTGCCACTCTCGTGGTCAAGGTCACAACCAGTACTCAAAGGTCAGTTTAAGGGGCCTTCGGGGGCATTTATTACACACTAACATTTCTTGTTCATTTTCAAATAATCTACATTAGGATAGCCTGCATGTTCAGTAAACACCTACACTTTTTTCATCATTTATGTTCAAAAACACTGACAGAAGTTTTAATAAGTTAACATGATCTAGGTCCTTTGAGCAGAAATGCGTAAACTACCGTAGATCCTCACACAGTATAGACCAGACAGCCTCCTCTATATCATAGTAATTGTGCAGATGCATTGAAATATTTGGGCAACCATATTCCAATGTTCCTGTGCAAGCATAGTAAAATGTCTCCCCTCTTGTGCTATGTCCACTGAAAAGCAGATTTTGTCTATTCCCCTGTTTGTAAATTCTTGAAAGCAATATTACCAGTATGTTCTCTTTTAGGTCACATACTTATGCATTGACGGTTAGTGCCAAATTTTTCATCTTATTTTTGGTGGTTGGTGGTTCTTTTATCTAGCCAGACAAAAATGAGATCACTATGATGTCAAATATGATCACAAATCAACAAATTATCTATTACTTAGGAACAGTAAATGGGCATTGATAAGTTGTGTCAGCCAAAGTGAAAGAAAAATAATTTGCACGAAAAAATACCCGGGAGGAAGTACATTTAGATGTACTTTCTGCTTTGTTACATGTAGTGAAAAAAAAAAGATAATATGCTAGAAAAAAATACTCGGGAGGAAGTCATATTACATTGTGTTTTTGTCGCATGTTTCAGGTCATGAGCAAGTTTGGCATGGACGTTTGGATGTAACACTTGGTGGTGGGGTCCATCTTGAAGCAGAGACTGGCAAACAAAGAAGCTCAGAGGGGAAATCCTTCGTCGAAGTTAAAGCGGGAGAAGAATCGGTTGATAAATTCATTGCGCAAACAATAGTATTTTCCTTTCTCCAACATTCTAGACATCCAGAATATAGCCGTTCTCTTATTCCTGGAATAGCGGCTCGTGATAACGAAATGTATTTTTACTTTTATGATTCAATAAATGATGTTCTCCTTACATCAACTTCAATAAATTTAATGAATCGCTTTGATGAGTTTAATGAGGTTGCTGCCCTGACAGCTTGGATGGTTGTCAATTACAGAAGTTTGTCCACGGGCCTTACAGGGCCTTTAGCTTCAATTTCAAAATCAAACTTTCTTAGTTTTGCCAAACAAAAGCTTGAAATATACAGAAAAAAGTTGAAAGCTGGTGATGTTGACTTTTGTTTGAAAAGGAAGTTGGAGTCTCACAGACTTGTTATTGGGCTTCCTAAAACTAAGTATCACAAGGAGTTGGAAGAGGTCCTACAAGATGAAACAGATTAAGAATGGTTTATTGTTTGTATGCAGTTATCAGCTGCCATTATAAATTGTTTAACATATTATTAGGGAATGATCTAGTCAACAAAGAGAATCAAGTGAGCTGCAACACAACTAAACCAACAAAGTGACATGTGCGACCAGCAAAGACTCAGATCAGCCTGGGCACCAGCCCAATTTGAACAGAGTCTTTGCTGTTGTCATGGAGATTGCTTAGGCTCTTAGCTGCACTATAAGCGCACAGCGAAGTCTCTGATCAGACTGGGTGGATACCTATGCTGATCTGAGTCTGTGCTGGGCGCACAGCCACTTTGTTGGTTTTGTTGTGTCGCGGCTCAAATGTGTATTGTTGATAGTTTGCCCATTATATCACTAAATTTGTGTATATATGATATTGGATTTAGGACAAGCCCTAGATGTTAAATGCTGTAGTTGGGGCTCAAAGAACTGAATTGTGCTATAATGAATGGATAGTTTTATGAGGAAATAGTCCAAAATAAAGAAAAGTAACTGTTTCGGAGTAAAGGGTTGCCAATTTCATAAATCTAAAACCTGTGTTATAATGACTAGTGTTATAGGGTGAGTGAGTGAACTCGGGTTTTACGTCCCACTATCAGCAAGGTCATACAGAGACAGGACAAGGTTTAAAGTCTTATCGGAAAGACTGGAGAAGCTGTGGGTATGGATCTTGCGATCCCTGGATTGGTAGTTAGCACGTCATCCACTACACTACAGCAACTCCTAACTAGTATTACAAAAAGATTGTTTTCGATATTTTGGTAAATGAAGTTGCTAAACTTTGTTATTTTGAGGCCTCTTATAATATAAAATAGATTGATTGTGGGTACCTTTTGTAGGCAATTCCTTTTAAAGTGAGCTATGGCTCTTTCCAGGCTTTCAAGCAATTCTACTTTCCTATTTTTATGCCTCTTCCTACTATTTAGCTCACCTGAGCCCGGAGCAGAAGCTTATAGTATAGGCTAAGATACGGCATCTGTCCGTCTGCAACATTTTCAAACATCTCCTCTGAAGCCACTAAGCCAACTGAAGTCAAATTTCATGTGGGGCCTATATGGATAGGGGGAACAAAGTTTCCTTAAAAAAATGAGGTCACATGACAAAGATGGCCGCCATGCCCATATATAGAAAAAAAAACCTTGAAAAATTCATCCTCCAGAACCAAGAAACGGCCAGCTCTTCAGCTAGTCCCAGTGATGTATCCATGCAAGTTTGGTGAAATTCCATCAATTGGTTCATGAGATATTATGGGTACAAGAAATTGCCGTCTAAGTCCCCCAGTGACCTTGCAAATGAGGCCAAGGTCATCAAAATCTAATCAGCTCTTAAGCTAGTCCCAGTGATGCATCCAAGCAAGTTTGGTGAATTTCCATCCATTGGCTCATGAGATATTGTGGAAATAGGTAATTGTCATCTCAGTCCTCCAGTGACCTTGAAAATAAGGTCAAGGTCATCAAAATCTAATCAGCTTTTTTACATGTCCCAATGATGTATCCATGCAAATTTGGTGAAATTCCATTTATTGCTTCAGGACATATAAAGGGTACATGAAAGTCTCATCAAAGTCCTCCAGTGACCTTGAAAATGAGGTCAAGGTCAACAAAATGTAATAAACTTGTCCCGATAATGTATCCATGCAAGTTTGGTGAAATTCCATCCATTGGTTCGGGAGATACACGGGTACATGAAATTGTCATAAAAGTCCTCCAGTGACCTTGAAAATGAGGTCAAGGTCACCAAAATCTAATCAGCTCTTAAACTAGTCTCAATGACGTATCCATGCAAGTTTGTTGAAATTCCATCCATTGGTTCAAGAGATATCGTTTACGCAAAGTGGGTAGATGAAATTGTCACCTAAGTCCTCCAGTGACTTTAAAAATGAGGTCAAGGTCACCAAAATCTAATCAGCTCCTAATCTGATCCCAATGATGTATCTATGCAAGTTTGACGAAATTCCATCCATTGGGTCCAGAGATATTACACACGCAAGAAACTGTCACGCCGACGCCAGGGATCCGCACTGAAAACGATATGTCCCCCCTCACCTGTGGTGGGGGGACATAAGGAATCTCTTTCAAACTTTATATGTATGTTGGGGACATAATGAAAATATGCATGTGGATTTTGATGAATCTTTTTTTAACTTTGTAGGTATTTTGAGGACACAATGAAAATATGCATGTGGATTTTTATACCCCCAGTATCATATGATGTCGGGGGCATATAGTGTTTCGGTTCTGTGTACATGAGAGGTTTGGACGTTATTACATAGATATGTCCATCTACCCATCCTTACATATGTTGGTATGTACCTGATCCTATTAGACTCAGGTTAACATTTTTGTAAGAGGTAGATTTCTGGGTTTCTATTATTGTAGTAACTTTAAATTTTGTATGAGGATATGGTACAACAGGAATACACAAGAATCAGGGTATGATGATCCATATGTCACGGTCCACTGACTTCGGACTTAATCTAATTTTGCAAGGTTAGGATTTTTGTAAGAGGTAGATTTCAGGGTTCCTATTATTTTGTAGCAACTTGAAATTTTGCATGAGGATATCTATCAATAAGTACAGCAGGCATTCACAAGAATCAGGATATGATGATCCACATGTCACAGTCCACTGACTTCGGCTAATTTTGCAAGGTTAAGACTTTTGTAAGAGGTAGATTTCAGGGTTCCTATTATTGTAGCATTTTGAAATAGTTGAGGATTAATATCTATATCTACATCTATAAGTACAACAAGATATACAAGAATCAGGTCAGGATGATCCATATGTCTCGGTCAAATGACTTCGGACTTAGGCCAAAGTTGCAAGGTTAAAGATTTTTGTAAGAGGTAGATTTTAGAGTTTCTATTAATATAGCAACTTGAAATTTTGTATGAGGATTTATATCTCTGTAAGTACAAAAGGAATTCACAACAATCAGGTCATGATGTTGCATATGTCACAGTCCACTGACTTGGTTTCTAACCAGGTTCTGTAGTACCCAATATTTTATATTTTGGCCATACTGTGACTCTGAAACTGTATAAAGGGCTGCAGTTTGTGTGTCACATTTCAAATGTTTGGCAATGTTTTACCTATGGTCTTTAATATTATATTAGTCTGCCTTTATGCATACTTATCCTACAAGTGCCAGTTCTTTAATCAAGGTGCCATCTTACTCAAGGCACTAGGCGGGGGCATATGTTTACTGTGGACACATTTCTAGTTGATGGAGTAAGAATAAATTCTGACATAATTATAGCTCTTGAACGTAGTCATTTGGGACCTCTTTTTGCTCTATAGGCTATTTAGTTTATAAAAACCTCCTCCTCCTACATTTTTCAAAGGACTCTTTTCAATCTTGGTACACTTGTTTGAGACAAAATGAAAATTTACCAGTGTTTGTATGCCCCCCTGACTATCGTCAGGGGGCATTAAGATTTGCCCCTGTCTGTCTGTCCGTCTGTCCGTCTGTCTGTTTGTCACGCTTTATAGTAAAGAGTTTGTGTAATCAACTCCTCCCACAGTTTTCAATGGATCTTTTTCAAACTTTGCATACATGTTGTGGACATATTGAAGATGTGCATGTGGATTTTTGATGAAGCTAAAATAATTTTGACAGAATTACGGCCTTTTGAACTTAGTCATTTAAGGAAAATTTTTGTATTGTAGGGTATAGAGTTTGTGTAATCAACTGCTCCCACAGTTTTCAAACTTTGCATACATGTTTGGGACATATTGAAGATGTACATGTGGGTTTTTGTTGGCCCTAGAATTAACTTTAACAGAATTACGGCCTTTTGAACTTAGTCATTTTAGGCAAATTTTTGCATTGGAGGGTATAGAGTTTGTGTAATCAACTTCTCTCACAGTGTTCAATGGATCTTTATCAAACCTTGTATTTATGCTGTGAATGTATTGAAGATGGGCATGTGGATTTTTGTTAGCCGTAGAATTAATTTTGACAAAATTACGGCCTTTTGAACTTAGTCATTTTAGGCAGATTTTTGCATTGGAGGGTAAGTCATTTTAGGTAAATTTTTGCATTGGAGGGTATCTATAGAGTTTGTGTAATCAACTTCTCTCACAGTTTTCAATGTATCTTTTTCAAACCTTGCATACATGCTGTGAGTTTATTGAAGATGTGCATGTTGGTTTTTGTTGGCCCTAGAATTAATTTTGACAGAATTACGGCCTTTTGAACTTAGTCATTCTAGGGAAATTTTTGCATTGTAGAGTATGGAGTTTGTGTTATCAACTTGCTGCACAGTTTTCTATGGATCTTTTGAAACCTTGTCGACATATTTGAAGATATGCATGAGGCATTTTGATAGATCTAGAATTAATTTTGACAAAATCACAGCCTTTTTAACTTAGTCATTTTGGGCAATTTTTTTATATGTTAGGGTATGTTTTAAATGGATTCTTTGTAGGTGCTTTATGGATATACACATCATGTGAGAGGCACTGCACGGGGGCATCATTAGTGTCTTACAGACACAATTTTCTAGTTTTTTTTTTTTTTTTTTTTTTTTTTGAAAGAGGTAAATTATCTTTGACAGAAATAATGGGCCTTTTGAAGTTGGGCAATTTTGGCAGCTATTTTTAGCACAGCTGAGCCAGCGGCTCCGGGGGGAGGGGGGGGGGGGAGCTTACAGGATGGTAAGGCTCAGTTGTCTCTCGTCCATCGTTTGTCATATATCCGTCTGTCTGTGGTGGGTCATCCGTCCACAATTTCAAACGACTTCTCCTCTGAAACCACTGGGGCGATTGTAACCAAATTTCATATGTAGCCTCCAGGGGAGTTAGGAACGAAAAGTTGTTCAAATGGTTATGGTCACATGACCAACATGGCTGCCATGCACATGGTAAAAACCTTCAAAAATATTCTTCTCCAGAATCAATAGGCCCATGGCATTGAAACTTGGTATGTAGCATCGGGTACACGAGTACTACCAAGATTGTTCAAATTATGACCTTGACCTTTTTTACGGTTAGGTCAAATTTGCTTCCTTGTGCTTTTATATGGCAAAATGCTATCACATAAGATACCTTGGAAACTATAGAAAATTTTGGGCTAAATATTGGTATCTACAGTCATCTTAATAAGTACATGAAGTACAATAAGTAAAATTGGTCAAGGTCATTCTTTGACCTTTGACCTAGAGCACTCATATCTTGAGAATATCAAACAATCTCCTCAAAATCCACATGGCCAATTGCAACCAAATTTCATACAAAGCATCCAGGAGTTGAGGGAACAAAAAAGTATTCATACAGTCCAGGTCACGTGACCAACATGGCCGCCAACCCATATATGGTAAAAACCTTTTAAAATCTTTTTCTCCATAACCAATTGACCGATGGCCTTGAAACTTGGTATTTAGCTTTGGGTACTCGAGTACTATCAAGATTATTCAAATTATGGCCTTGGGTTGACCTTGACCTTTTTAAGGGCAAGGTCAAATATTGGAAAATGCTAGAACATAAGATTTCATGCAAAGTTTTGAAGATTTAGGCCTAGAAATTGGTATAAACTGTCATCTTAATGAGTCCATGAAGATTTGTGAGTACAAGAGGTCAAGTTCATTCTTTGACCTAAAACTCTCATATTTTGAGAATTCCAAACAATCTCCTCAAAAGCCACAGGGCCAATTATAACCAAATTTCATATAGAACCTCCAGAGGTTGAGGGAAAACGTCCAGGTCATACGACCAATATGGCCGCCACGCCAATATATGTTGAACACCTTAAAAAATTCTTTTCTCCAGAACCAAATGACCGGTGGCCTTAAAATTGGTATGTAGCATTGAGTACTGGAGTTTTATCACGATTGTTCAAATTATGAGCTTGGGTTAACCTTGACCATTTTACGGCAAGGTCAGATATGGGAAAATGCTAGAACATTAGATTTCATAGGAAGTTTTGAAGATTTATGCCTAAAAATTGATATCTACATTCATCTTCATGAGTACATAAAGATTTATGAGTACAAGAGGCCAGGGTCATTCTTTGACGTTTGACCCAGAACGTCTCATTTTTGCAGTATCAGACATTCTCCTCTAAAGCCACTGGGCCAATTTTGAAATCAAATTTCATATAGAGCCTCCAGGGATTGAGGGAATGAATATTTGTTAAACCGTCCGGGTCACATGACCAACATGGTTCCATGCCCATATATGGTAAAAGCTTTAAAAATCTTCTTCTCCAGAACCAATTGACCGATGGCCATAGAGTAACTTACCCTAGAGTACTGAAGCTGAATGGACTCAGATGAGCTACAGGACCATTGGTCCTCTTATTATTATAGGCTATGAAACTTGTGTAATCATCTTCTCCTACAGCTTTCAAAAGGGTATTTTAAAAAAATACTGCACATGTTGAGGACATAATGCGTATGTGCAGGTGGCTTTCTGATTGAGGTAAAGCTAATTTTGATAGAATGGCGACCTTTTGAAATTTGTCATTTTTGGCATTTTTTTGTTCTATAGCGTATGAAGTTTGTGTAATCACCTCCTCCTACAATTGCCAGATGTATTTTTCTCGAACATTTTACACGTATTGACACACAATGAAAATGATAATGTGCAATTTGATGGTGTTACGGACCACTGGTTTTTCACTTCAGAGTACGGAGCTTGTGTATTCAACTCCTTCCACCGATTCCAATGGAATTTTTTTCGAGCATTTACATCGATATTATACAAAAAAATATGGACCTGTTTAGCTCACCTGTCAAGTTGAGCTTATAGTATAGCCTTGATCCACCGTTGGCGTGGTTCACACTTTTAAACATCTTCTCAGAAACCACTAGGCCGATTGAAGCCAGATTTCATGTGGAGCCTTAACAGGCTTGGGGAACCAAAGTTTATATATTTTACCCAGGTCAAAATGGCCGCCATGCCACCTTAAGGTAAAAAGCTTAAATGTTTTCCTTTCCAGAACCACTTGGTCGATTGCCTTGAAACTTGGTATGTAGTATCTTGGACTCTAGTACTACAAAGTTTATATAAATGTGACGCTGGGTTGACCTTGGCCTATTTTATGGCAAGGTCAAATTTGGTCCCTTAGGCTTTTGAATGGGAAAAGCTGAAAAAGTGCTTTTCTGTTTCTATTGTGCTCTATGATATATCGGCTTCAACCCCAATAAATACTAGAGGTAAAGGTCATTTAGTGCCCTATTTGCATGTATGGTAAAAAGCTTAAAATACTTCCTTCTGCAGGACTACTGGGCCGATTGCCTTGAGACTTGGTATGCAGCATCTTGGGCTCTAGTGTTTCACAGTTTATAAAAAAGATAACCTTGGTTAGACCTTGACCTATTTTACTGCAAGGTCAAATTTGGTCTCTAAAGTTTTTGAATGGGAAAAGCTGAAAAAAAAATTGTTTGATGCTATAATACACTGTGAAATCTTCCATCTTCGGAACTACTGGGCCGATTGCCATAAAACTTAGTATGTAGCATCTGGGGCTCTAGTAATGCTGACCTTGGATTGACCATGACCTATTCAGGTAAAGGCGGAAAAAAGTTTATATATTTTGTCCAGGTCACATGACCAAGATGGCCACCATGCCCATTAATGATAAAACTTAAAAAATCTTCTTCCCTAGATCCATAAAGCCTTTTGCTCTGAAACTTGGTATATAGCATCTTGGACTCTAGTACTACAAAATGATGACCTTGGACTGACCTTGATCTATTTTACGGCAAGGTCAAATTGTTTCTCTAAGGCTTTTGAATGGGAAAAGCTGTAAAAGTGCATTTTTCCACCGCTGTGAGACTCTGTGGTATGGAAATGCAGTTGACAAGCATAAAATCTCAGATGAATTTGACATTACACCATATTGTACAATTTGCATTAGAGTAACTTACCCTAGAGTACTGAGGCTGAATGGACTCAGGTGAGCTACAGGACCAATTGTCCTCTTGTTTGAAATTTCTACATAGCTCCTTTATTTATCAAAAAGACTTTTAAAAATTTTGTATGGTTGTAGGAACATGATACTTTTTGCTCTGGTGAAGATTCGTCTTAAAGCAGTGCTTTCAGCAGGAAGTGATGTCATAATGACGTCAAATTGTATTTATGTCAATATTTTCTGTTGTATGCACTGTTGAAAACACAAAATGCATTGAGTGAAAAAGAAGATAGCTTCAGGAGGTTCTCAGGTCTGCATTAGAAGGAGAAGATAGTCTGAAAAATGAATCTGGTGGTCAAATGAGCTGTTATGTTATGGATAGAAATTGGCTGTTTGTGGTTAAACCTGACAGTTAAGCAGGGAAAAGGCAGGTGGCTGTCCAACAAAGTTATCTTAAAAAATTATTAAAGAAATGGAAATGGCAAAGCACTGAATAACATGTTTTCCATTTTTAGCTCACCTGAGCACGAAGTGCTCAAGGTGAGGTATTGTGATCGGTCTTTGTCCGTCGTCCGGCGTCCGGCGTCAACTTTTGCTTTAAACAACTTCTTCTCCAAAACTGCTGGACGGATTTTGAAATAATTTCACAGAAATGTTCCTTGGGGGACTCTCTACCAAAATTGCTCAAATGGTTCCGCTCCGCTGAACAATATGGCCGCCAGAGCTAAAAATAGAAAAACCTTTAAACGACTTTTCCTCCAGAACTGCGGGGCCGATTTTAAAATAATTTCACAGAAATGTTCCTTAGGAGACCCTTTGCCAAAATTGCTCAAACGGTTCCGCTCCGCTGAACAATATGGCCGCCAGAGCTAAAAATAGAAAAAACCTTTAAACAACTTCTCCTCCAAAACTGCTGGGCCGATTTTAAAATAATTTCACAGAAATGTTCCTTAGGAGACCCTCTGCCAAAATTGCTCAAACGGTTCCGCTCCGCTGAACAATATGGCCGCCAGGGCTAAAAATAGAAAAACCTTTAAACGACTTCTCCAAAACTGCTGGGCCGATTTTAAAATAATTTCACAGAAATGTATCTTAGGAGACCCTCTACCAAAATTGCTCAAACGGTTCCGCTCCGCTAAACAATATGGTCGCCAGAGCTAAAAATAGAAAAACCTTTAAACGACTTCTCCTCCAAAACTGCTGGGCCAATTTTGAAATAATTTCACAGAAATGTTCCTTAGGAGACCCTTTGCCAAAATTGCTTAAACGGTTATGCTCCGCTGAACAATATGGCCACCAGAGCTAAAAATAGAAAAAAGCTTTAAACATGATCGTCTCTGAAGCCAATGGCTCGATTTCAAAAAAATTCACAGAAATGTTTTACTCATGACTCTGAACAAAAATTGCTAAAACGGTCCCACTCCGCTGAACAAAATGGCCGCCAAAGCTAAAAATAGAAATAAATCTTAGAATGACACAGAGGGCACAGTTATGATCCAATCATCATGAAACTTTGTCAGAATGTTTATCTAAATGAAATCTAGACCATCTTTGAAACTGGGTCATGTGGGGTCAAAAGCTAGATCACTGGGTCAAATCTTAGGAAAACCTTGTGCACACTCTAGAGGGCACAGTTATGATCTAATCTTCATGAAACTTTGTCAGAATGTTTATTTATATAAAATCTAGGCCAAATTTGAATCTGAGTCTTGTGGGGTCAAAAACTAGGTCACTAGGTCAAATCTTAGAAAAACCTTGTTTACACTCAAGAAGGCACAGTTACAATCCAATCTATGTGAAACATTGTCAGAATGTTTATTTTCATGAAACCTATACCAGATTTGAAACTGGGTCATATCAGGTCAAAAACTAGGTCACTAGGTCAGTTCTTAGAAAAACAGTGTGAACGCTTTAGCGGACACAGTTTTGTTCTTATCTTCATGAGACTTTGTCAGAATGTTTGTTTCCAACAAATCTGGACCAAGGGTGCAACTTGGTCATGTTGGGTCAAAAAGTAGGTCACTAGGTTAAACCGTAGAAAAACATTGTGTACACTCTAGAGGGCACAGTTTTGATAACTTTGTCAGAACGTTCATATCCAAGAATCTAGACCAGGTTTGAAACTGGGTCATGTGGGGTCAAAATCTAGGTCATTAGGTTAAATCTTATAAAAACCTTAGGTACACAATAAAGGGTTCATTTTCCATTTAATCTTTGTGAAACTCTGTCTGTCGGTCATATGGATGTCTCTGAGGTTAAGTTCACAGGATACTCAGGTGAGCGATCCAGGGCCATCATGGCCCTCTTGTTTCTTATTAAAGTTTCTTACTAATTTTTCCTATAGCTGAACGACTTGAAGCTCCATACTTTGATAGTTTTAGTTCATTTTTCAAAGAACTGGAAGGTAACTTTGTTTGGTTTTGCATCGTCTATGCTAAGCTTGCTATTTTCACTATGAATATACCATTTTAACTTCCAGAGTTTTTAACGATTCAGAAAACTATTATCTAAGATTGTGTAAATCCTTCTTTCGTAGATAATAAGCCTTGTAAGGAATTAAAATTTAGTTTTTGTTTTACTTTAGGCCAGTTTGCAGTTTTAACAGTGCAGAAAACAGGCAATGACGTCGAGTATTAGCCTACAAATTTATAACTTCTCTTTCTGTAAACAGCACCATCATCATCATTTGTGCAATTAAAGGAGTATCAAATTGCTATAATCACAGAAAATGTTGAAAAGTTTTCTTCATAAATAAAAGATTTACAGCAATTTTTAAAAAGGTCCATGTTTTTATGTCTCCCCCCTTAAGGGTCGGGAGACATATTGTTTTTCCCCGGGCGTCTGTCCGTCCGTCCGTCCGTCCGTCCGTCCGTCTGTCCGTCTGTCACAAATCGTGTCCGCTCTATAACTTGAAAACCGCTCAAGCTATATTCACGAAACTTCATATAAATATCAATCAACATGAGACGACGTGCAGAGTGCAAGAATGGTAACTCTGGCATTTATACTTTTTGAGTTATTTCCCTTGGAACTTAGTCCATCACAAAATCGTGTCCGTTCTATAACTTGAAAACCGCTCAAGCTATATTCGCGAAACTTCATATAAATATCAATCAACATGAGACGACGTGCAGAGTGCAAGAATGGTAACTCTGGCATTTATACTTTTTGAGTTATTTCCCTTGGAACTTATTCCATCACAAAATCGTGTCCGCTCTATAACTTGAAAACCGCTCAAGGTATATTCGCGAAACTTCATATAAATATCAATCAACATGAGACGACGTGCAGAGTGCAAGAATGGTAACTCTGGCATTTATACTTTTTGAGTTATTTCCCTTGGAACTTAGTCCATCACAAAATCGTGTCCGTTCTATAACTTGAAAACCGCTCAAGGTATATTCGTGAAACTTCATATAAATATCAATCAACATGAGACGACATGCAGAGTTTAAGAATGGTAACTCTGGCATTTATACTTTTTGAGTTATTTTCCTTGGAACTTAGTCCATCACAAAATCGTGTCCGTTCTATAACTTGAAAACCGCTCAAGCTATATTCGCGAAACTTCATATAAATATCAATCACCATGAGACGACGTGCAGAGTGCAAGAATGGTAACTCTGGCATTTATACTGTTTGAGTTATTTCCCTTGGAACTTAGTCCATCAAAAGATTGTGTTTCAATTGTGTCCGCTCTATAACTTGAAAACTGCTCAAGCTGTATTCACGAAACTTCATACAAATATCAATCAGCATGAGGCGATGTGCAGAGTGCACAAATGGTAACTCTGGCATTTATACTTTTTGAGTTATTTCCCTTGGAACTTTGTCCATCACAAAATTGCGTCTCAGTCGAGTCCATCTATAACTTTAAAACCATTCAAGCTATATTCATGAAAGTTCATACAAATATCAATCAACATCTGACGACATGCAGAATGCACTCTGGCGTTCATCCTTTTTGAGTTATTTCCCTTGGAACTTTGTCCATCACAAAATTGTGTCCCAGTCGAGTCCGTCTATATTTTTAAAACCATTCAAGCTATATTCATGAAAGTTCATACAAATATCAATCAACATCAGACGACGTACATAATGCAAGAACCATAACTTTAGCATTTATACTATTTGAGTTATTTCCCTTAGAACTTTGTCAGTCACAAAATTGTGTCTCAGTCGTGTCTGCTCTATAACTTGAAAACCATTCAAGCTATATTCACGAAACTTCATACAAATATCAATCAACATTAGAAGAATTGCATAGTGCAAGAACCATAACTCTTGCGTTTATACTTCTTAAGTTATTTCCCTTGGACCTTTGTCAGTCACAAAATCGTGTCTCAATCGCTTTATTACTTGAAAACCGGACAAGCTATATTTACGAAACTTCATACAAATGTCAGTCAACACTAGACAACCTGCAGAGCACAGCATTTATTCTATTTGAGTTATTTCCCTTGGAACTTTTGTCATTCACAAAATCGTGTCTCAATCGTCTAAGCTCTATAACTTGAAAACCGTTTAAGCTATATTCATGAAACTTCATACAAATATCAGTCAACATATAAATAGACGACGTGCAGAGCACTGTAACTCTTGCATTTATATTTTTTTGACAAAAACTAAATATGAATATCAGTCAACATTACATGACATGCAGAGCATAACAACTATAACTCTTGCATTTATACTTTTTACTTATTATGAATCCCTGCTTCAGGGTAGGGAAACATATTGTTTTTCCCTTGGCGTCTGTCTATTAGTCTATCACAAAATATCTTTACTGGATACGAGCTCATTGTTTGCATGAAAAATGACCAGTATTTGCATTAGAAATTGTATTTAAAGTTTCCATTTGAAATTGTATTTAATGACTGATCCTTTTGACATCAGAAAGGGGGGAGACATCTGTTTTTTCGTAGAAAAACAATTCTAGTTAGACAACCTGTAGAATAGTGTCTAAATAGTGTTTGTTCATAAAAGACAATTTAGTCATGTACACAGCCTTGTGACAGGCAACTCACGTTGCCATTTATGAAGAGAAGCAATAGTACTTATTGTTTTACTATAAACGTGCTTTTCAGGAAGGCTGATATTTCAGGTGATTATGTCCTTAGCTAAAATTCTTCTGGGGGCTTAGCCGCCATAAGAATACACGTATATAGTAAAGAAATAAAGAGGTTGCCACTGAGCGGCCAGGATTTGAACACATCCCGACTACGACAACTCCGCATAGCCATTCAGAGACAGACGCTTAACCTTGTGCGCCACTATCCCCCTTCAAAAAGGAGTTTCATGGAATAATGTTAAGCTTGATATCTTTGAATGACCCATCGGATAGGGGTACTCGATTAGGTCCTTCGAACACAATTAGGTATATACATGGAATATTTGGATCGTCATATACCGAAACTGGGATGTATTATATGATTCAATTAAAGATTTAACAAACGTTAACAGATATTCCGGCCCAAAAACTTTTTACTGATGGAAGTTATACGGAACAATGTTAAGCTTGATTTCTCTGAATGAGCCGTCGGATTGGGCTACTAGATTAAATATATCGAGGGCTCAGTGCAAGACTGGTCAAACTCACTATTTTTCACAAACTCACTTTTTTGCAGTTTTGAAAACTTGATGGTCAAATACACATACTTTGAAAATATAAAGATTCATTTTTTTGCAAAAAATGCTTTTATTCCTAGTTCAAAAATAGTGTAGGAGCCAAATGCGCCAAATCTTTTGCGCAAGACTAGTCTAACTACAATGAGACGAATTTGATTTTAAAGAGTATACCATGGATAAATGGCTAAGTTTTCAGTTTTATAAATTTAGATACAAGTTCTTATAGTTTTTTATAGGTACAGTGTTTTCTTAACACTTCGGTAAACAGTTTTTTCAGTAGTAAAACATGGAATCTTTCCATTTCAAAATATTTTCCTCATTTTTCTTAGTGCAAGACTAGTCTATCTTCGGATAGACTGGTATTGCGCTAAGAAAAAGTGGATTTGAAGTTAGACCAGTTTTGCACTAACAAAAAAAAAGTTATATAAATTGTCCTTTTTAAATGTTTGAAATTGTTAAATAGCTGTTTCACAGCTCATGCTTATTGAGGTTTTGCCTTCAAACTGTAAAAGTTGTTAAAATTTGTTTTATAATGACTTATATTTTGCATTTGAAAAAAAGTCTATCTCAAGTTAGACCAGTCTTGCACTAAACTTTTCAGCGCAAAAGTAGTCTAAGTCACAAAAACCTAATTTAACAAAAATAAATTAATTAAATTGAATAATGTAAGCATTTCTTCCCATATTTCATGTAAATGTGTCACATTTCATATTAATATTTTGTTTATGTACGGTAATAATCAGCTTTTTGCTTCTCCTGAACAGTTCAAAATATGGAGTTAGACTAGTCTTGCATTAAGCCCTCGATATATATTCTGTCGATGTATCATTCATTTTGGACAGTATCTCTCCCTTAATTTCGTTATGGTATTAGCACAGTGATTCTAAACTCGCAAATTGCACATAAACGTTATGAACAATTGCGTCGTCAACTAGACCTTTTGAAGGGTGTATTTTAATATATAATGTTGGAAAACATGTTCAAGCCATGTGGAACAAGATTCTTTTACTTGGCTTTGCACGTAGAACCTATCCATAGACGTATAACACCACATGTACAAAATCTGTTGTTTGCACATTCAGCAGATCGCGCGTCATTATCGTAGCTAATGATTCGGATTCGAAACTGGGTAAAACCCGGACCGGATAAAAAGTTTTACTTTCTGCAATTAAATACCTGTTTCAGTTTAAACCAAAGTTTAAGATATGTGGGTCTTGAAGACATCAGTGCCTGTTTCTTGTTCGCGAACACTTCCATGTCATTGCATAATGATAAAACTTCAGCATTGAGAAAACTTAAATAACTTTTGGAATTATGCTTAAGTTGGAACTCTTTGGTATTACAATGTAGTAATTAATGTGTCCAAAAGATGCAGATGGAATGGCAAACAGTGAAGATTTGAACATACAGTTTGTTTTTAAGCATGAAAGACAGCAATGAATACATTAGATCAATATGGTCAGTTGTCAAGAAACTGGGTCATTTTTGGTCACGACGGCCTTTTTCCCAGACATTTAGTCCATACCATTGATTTCTGCATATTTTCTCGTCTATGTATAGAACATATAGTAGAAATCGTTTTCTTAACGACCCAAACCTTTTTTGACTTATTAACCTCACCCACCTAAGCTGTTGTTAAGTGCAGTGTTGCGGCTATAGATTGAACCTCTTCCCACTCCTCACTATGGTGCGTATTATGTATTCTGATCCTTGGAGATTATTGGGTTCATTCTGAAATGATGGAGTTTAGAAATAATAAATTAGATTCTTAAAACTTAGCCTTAAAACCTTTATTTAATATTTGGCTTGCGGTCAAGTTTTCATGTGGTTTAGTGATACCAAGTTACTTTCGGAAGAAACAATATGTCACGCTCATTCGGAAAATACCAGGAGAGTTTGAACTGCAAGGATTCGTTCTAAACGTTTTTGTGCCTTCGCTTTCGTCATAATATACATACAATTTCGCCTGCTACTTGGCCTTGATGCAATTATTGTTTATTCAAAGCCGACAACAGATAAATGCATACGATCGCCCTCAAGGTACTGATCCGACTGCGCAAAAATGCAGTCTGATAGGTACTTGTGTTGGTCGCATATGGCATACAGCAGGATTCTCCTATGACATGACATACCTACAGTGTTGAAGCTCTGTATGCCAGGCTAGTAAAAATCAGGTCATCATTTTGAGAAAAACAGGCATATAGCCATAGTCAAGACATGCATGATAGCTTTGGCACATCTGTCTATGCTTGTCTAGCATGCATTTGAAGCCAATACTGGTCATGTATTTTCACAATTCTGCATGTTTCTTTTGTCAATGTATTACCTACTTTTATTAAACAGTAGTTATGTTTGTTTAGAATTATCACATACTTGTAGTAAACAGTAGTTACGTTATTGTTCAGATTTTATTGTATTTCGAAATAGTAGCATTTTTAGCATCATCTTCCAGTACTTGCATTTGTTACGCTCTTTAATGTTGCCTTTTTACTTCAGCTATACAAATTCACAAATGCACGGAGAAATACTTTCGTCGACGATTGCCTTAGATGAATCTATACTGGGCTGACGATGTTCATACAATAATGTTCATACATCCATGAACAACACTCATTCATGCAATGTTACGCGTAAGCGACGTCACGGATAATTCAAATAGTGGCCGATGTAACGTTTTATAGTCGTCATATCATAATATTTACACCTGCCACTGACTTCCCATAGGTAAACCATATAGAGCAACTGGCTTCATACACCGATGAACGACAGTTGATCATGTGACGTTGTCGTCAGGCGACGTGTAAGGTACACAAACGTCTTGATTGGCCCACGTAACGTTCGATTGACGTCACGTTATGGCGACGGCTGTTTAATGTATTGGCCGAATACGTCGTTTCTGTAGTTTCTTCGACGCATATTTTGCATCATTCTACATTGAATTACCATGAAACCAGCACAGGAAGGGGCTAAAAATAAAGTGTAAATATAAGAATAAAAATTTGATTTTTCAGCGTTCATCATGTGAAGAAGCCAGTGGTCGTCGCTAAAATTCTACAAGAAGGGCTTCGCGCTTCATGGAATTTTAGCTCCGTCCACTGGATTCCTCACACGATGTACTCTGAAAAATCAAATTTCAGTTCTAAACTGACGGCTATTGAACGTCATTACCAAACACGTTGGTAAATGACTATAATACTTCTTTTTTTCCTTTGCGTTAAATTAGGGCTTCTATTCTATTCTATTCTATCCCATAACCTTACTAGGTCGTTGGGGCACCACAGCTGACTTCAAAACAATCCCTTTCCACCTTCTCCTCTCTTCAGCTGCCCTAGTTGAGCTGGCAAAATCCATTCCAGTCCACTCCTTGATATTGTCTTCCCACCTCTTCTTCTGTCTACCTCTTCTTCTTTTTCCTTTCACTGTGCCCTGAAGGATTGTCTTTGCTAAACCAGAAGACCTTGAGACGTGGCCAAACCACCTTAGTTTCCGTTTCTTGACCAGCGTCAGGAGTTCATCATATTCTCCAATGGCTGCTTGGATCTTCCTTCGAACCTCCTCATTGGTTATATGGTCTTTGTACGAAATGTTCAGTAGCCTTCGGTAGCATCTCATCTCAAAGGCCTGCGTTCTTTTCTCTAACTCTGCTGTCAAGGTCCATGATTCACAGGCATACAGAAATATGGAAATGACAAGGGAGCGCATAAGTGTCACCTTTGATCCAAGAGATATGTTGTTTTCTCTCCAAATTGGTTTCAGCTTTGCAAGAGCTGAAGTGGCTTGTGCTATCCTTGAGAGAACTTCCTGTTTTGAGCCATCATCTGAGACAACTGCTCCAAGGTATTTGAAGCTGCTTACAGTACCCAGCTTCTGCCCCTTTACCTTGATCTCCCTCTGGATGCCATCTTCACGAATAAGTAACAAAATTCATGTGAAAAAATAGCATAAATATATAAAATATATTTCAATTTTCGGAAGCTCATGGAAGTATGGACACAATGCGTTCCATGCTTTGTTGTTCCCAAAGGTATAGCAAAGTATTGTATCAAACAATAGCAGCATGCATTTTCTTCCCAGAGTGTCAAAATTTTGTTCTAGTCACTGCCACTGATGCTACTAAAACCAAAAACATACTTCAGTGAATATAAATTTGTTGTCTTCTTTTGCTGCGAAGTTCAGAAGTGTCAAGATTCCATAGACATGGGTTTGAAACAGTTGTTCCTAAAAGTTTGATTCAAACTAAATCTGACTCAGGAGCCGTACAGAAAAGCTTTGAAATAGTCCATACAATAATTTTCCTTGAGACATGCCTAACAGCCAAAACGTTGGAAAACTGTTTTTTTGTGTGTGTATGTGTGTGTTTAAATATTTCCTCAATTTGCTATTCAAATAAATTCTACAATTGTTTTTACCTCACACATGTTGATAATGCCATCATTCACGAAGGTAAGAAATTAAATACTTCACTAAATGAAAGGTAGCAACAGAAAGTGCACTAAAAATTAGGTTAACTTGAATAACAACTCGTGAAAATTTCACTGTCTTAGCTGGAAAGGCCCTTCTTTTAAAAAGAAATTTTATATCTATTTGGACCTTCTTTCGTTCCCATACAGTCGTTTCGCGACTTGTTATAAAAAAAGTTTTGAGTACGAAATTAAGTTTTCCTCCATTTTTAGCTCGCCTGATCGAAAGTTCAGGCAGAGCTATTGTTGTCACCTTGATGTCCACGTCGGCGTCCGGATTGGATATTTTGGTTAAATTTTTTCAAAGACCTATCACTCCTTAAGTCATGGATGGATTCTTTTGATACTTGCACTGTAGTTAGATATTGGTCCAAAGTTTTCCAGGGTACCACCCCCATCCTTTTTAGTTACCTCGATTTCAAGGTCATGGACTCAGAAAATTGTCTTTTTATCGATTGGATGTTTCGGTTAAAGTTTTTTTTAAAGACCCATATCTCCTGAACGCATGGGTGGATTCTTTTGATATTTGCACTGTAGTTAGATATTAGTCCAAAGTTTTAGAGGACTACCCCAACTATGGTTAATGACCTTGATGTCAAGGTCATGGACTTTTGGGGTTTTATTGAAGTTTTGTAATTGCATACTGATTCATAATGCCTGGTATAGATTTAGTTTACACTTGAACTGATGTTAGACACTTTTTTTAGTTTTTACAAAACACTATATATGAGGTGCGTTCGAAAAGTTTTGCAAATGGCGTAATTTCTTGGTAACCACCATAAAGACAGAACTGCGCATGGCAAAACACATAAAGCTATGTTATGTCTACAGAAGTTTGCAAACGCGGTATAATTTTCTCAAGGACGCGTTTTTTGTCTTCTTTGAAAGACGTATACCCTAAATGCACTGAAGAATTTTACTTTAGTAGGCCGTAATTCATATACGAGCGGTCTTTGAATTTTCTTATATCTGTGTTGTTTAAAGACAATGCTCAGACAATATTGTCCTGTAAATATCGCGGAAATTATATTTAATCTAAGTGCCATACTGTCCCCGTAAATATGTATTACCCGTATTTCATTTAATAGCAAATTCTCCCTTTTTACTAAAATTATTATAATTTTGTGATGAAAATATGTCTGTTAGTTAAGTATTAGAAATTTTGTCAGCAAGAGCTTTTGCATAGATCAACTAGAATCTGTCAATAAGTTCAAATTAATGCAAAATATGAAACCGCTACAACCTTTCAAAAATGACGTTGACGTCGATTTAATAGCGTCATAAGTACTGCGCATTGCTTTGCAAGAGACGAATCGATAACAGTTGCCACCTTTCTAGCTTTGTATTGATAATGTGG
This sequence comes from Ctena decussata, assembly GCA_963989385.1. Classification (NCBI taxonomy): domain Eukaryota; kingdom Metazoa; phylum Mollusca; class Bivalvia; order Lucinida; family Lucinidae; genus Ctena; species Ctena decussata. Next base: position 62,100,307 of record OZ022503.1, read on the forward strand.
GCAACGATAGACATGCAGTTGACAAAGAAATATTTTGTATTTACAACGATATTAGAATTGAGGGCCTAACTCTGAAAAGATTTTAGATGTAAAATTAGCCCAGTGGTATGACTAGGGCCTAATAAAATGCATTGTAAATTAATAAGAAAAGGTGCGTTTGTAAAGTGTTTGGTATCATTGTAAAGACCAAATATAGTACATGCATAGCATTTGTACCCGGCATGCCGCTAAACAGAAAGGCCATTTGCAATTCTTTTCGAAGGCCCCTCATACTTTCCCCACTGGATGACCTTGAAGTAAAGGCCATCGACTTAGAATTTTGTCTTAAAGATTTGGGTTAAAGTTTTATATTTATGAAGACATACTTTCACAGTGCCACGATGGAGTCAGTTGATACTAATACTTAGACAGATGTTAGATTATGGTTCAGGGTTTTGATACATACTGCCGCCCCCTACCCCTCAGTTCTTTGACCTCAAGGTCATGGACTTTGAACTTTCGTGTGGGTTTTTCTTCTTTTTTTTTAATTTTATTTTAAGACTAACTTCTGAGATAGCTTTTGTTTATAAATGTGTTGTCATTATGGACCTGCTTGCTTGATGTTTTATGCATAGGAAGCCACACCATCATAGCGACTGTGCGGAGGGCAAGCACCTATTCAGGCAAGCTATGCTGTCAGGCGACAGCTCTTGTTAAAGACTTCCTGTTTCCTTCCAGGGTAATGTAACCCTTCGAAAATTGGGTCTTCTAGCCGTTTTAATTGTCAAATTGGATGCTTCCAGCGTTTTTACTGGGTATGAAATTGGTTTGAAACAAAGTTAGCAGCTGAAACATAGCTTGAAATTTCATTTTGATAAAAGATCTCAAGGCTACGAAAGAGTGTCTACAGGAGACTTAGGCGGCCTAAGGTCGCTTGCATTAACAATGTTACGTTTGCATATTTAGTAACATTATTAACGTTCTAATGGCGTAGAAATTTGCGTGACGTTTTTTATGTCAAGCTGGTTTAGGTTTGCCCAGTTAACCAACAAATAAAAGAGACTATTTCACGAAACTCCTATTTTTTGAAAACAGTGAAATCTAAAGTGATAATTACAGATCTCAATAATTCATTGAAAAATGTGAAAAATAGAGGGCCTTACACAAGTGGTCATTTCATATGAAATTCATGTAGCGAATCTTCGGCGTGTTTCTTAAATTTCATGTGAAATAACCACGAGTGTAAAAGTCTGTTTATCAAATGATCCTATGAAATGGGATTTAATCGCGTCAAAATGAACACTTTTTCGTTAAGAAAATGCATTGTTGACACAGTCGTTTCAATGGCGATACGTGTCCGACGGCGCCAAACTGTTATTACACGTGAGGTCGTACGATTTTTATGACACGACGTTATCTACTGAATAACAGTGACGTCATATGATAAATACTTTTTGATGTCTGTTCCACAGGCTACTATGAAAATGACTGCACAAACTATAGTCAAAACAACCTCAGCCGCACTCCGATCTGCGTCTGCAATGTCTGAAAACGTTTTACATTTTAAAGGCTAATGAAAGTATCAATTTCTGATCATTGCCTATATTTTTACTTTACCGTATTTATTCGGCCAAAGAATACGTATCTAACTCAGTCTTATGAAATTCAGCTAAAAATGTATTTTTTTCCTTCAAACCATCCCAAAAATCTAGCTAAGTCTTATAAGACGGATCTAGATTTTTATCCATCTTATTAAACGGATCTAGAGTTTTAGAAGAGAAAACGTCCGTCATATAACCAAAGAAATACGGTTTTGTAAAGGCCTGTATATTGTCATGTCTCATGTTTAAATTTTCAATGTTCATTTTATTATGTTTATTTATCTTTTAATTAAAATGACCGTGCGTAGGGTAAAATGATGATTTTATAAGATGTACAAGAAAATGATGGAATAGAATTGATTGATTTATTTATTGAATTGTCGTTTTACGTTTACGGTGAACAGCTGTGGTCATGTCGGGATGGTCCCTTAACATAACCACTCTATTCCTGGGAAGGCTTAGACATCCTAAGCGGTTAACCAGTACTAAGTGCACATATATTCGCTAGTAACTGACAACTGCCCTTCTTGAATCAGCGGAAGGAAAAACGAAATTATGTGGTCAGACCGGGTATCGAGTCCAGGACCTCTGACTTATAAGTCAGGTGCCATACCGAATGCGCTACGCGGAATAGAAACTTGATATTTTCTTCTTTTCTTCCCTTGTCCCTCTCTGATACTTTTGTACCTGGCCTAACGAAGATGTTGGAACCAGGAGTATATTTTAGAGAGAAGTAAAATTTGTAAAATATGAATATAGGGTTAAGAGATTTTTTAACATCTTCGACTGAAATCAGTGTAGTGCTTGTACTGCCTTACGTTTTTTGTCAAAACATATTTTATTTCAAAAGATTCATATTTCTCCCTTCTACCCATGCTAAGATATAAACTCGATAGCATCAGAACAATTTACTTGCGAAGCGCAATCGGTAGGGCACCTGACTTATAAAAGTCAAAGGTCCTGGGTTCGATACCCGGTCTGGCCACATACTTTCGTTTCTCCTTCTGCTGATTCAAGAAGGGCAGTTGTCAGTTACTGGCGAAAGTATGTGCACTTAGTACTGGTTAACCGCTTAGGAGGTCTAAGCTTGCCCAGGAATAGTGTGGTTAGTTTGACTGACCGTCCCGACATGACCATAGCTGTTTACTGTGGACGTTTAGCAACAAATCAATCACTCATTTCTTTGTGCTATCAAACTGATAAATACTATATATATTTATGGCAGAAAACTTAAATATTCTCTAAGGTACAGAAAATATAAACAACCAAACAAACACAAAGGATTTATGGAAAACAATATTTTTTAAGACAACTTTGAAAAACAAGACACAAAACGAATACCGTATTAATCCTATTGAACGCCCTGGGGCGTTGCATTTGTGAAATTTGGGGGGAGGGGCAAGCCACAAAACGAATACCGTATTTATCCTATTGAACGCCCTGGGGCGTTGCATTTTTGAAATTTGGGGGGAGGGGCATTATTTAAATCCGAAAGTGTAGCAAATCAGCCACTGTCGAAATACCTTTAGGTAATATGTGTACTTTCAGAGGAAGCAGCTCTACGTTTTGCCTCCCTTCTTAGTAGGAGTCAACTTTTAAAGGGATTCTTTGATCCTCTTGGAGCAAATTCTTGCCTTTAAGAGTAGATTGCTTTTCAAATACTTGACCTTATCCAGAGAAGCAAGCAGGATTCCATGCGAGTGAAAAAACAAACATTATTTTTGAAATAAAAAACGGACGGGGCGTTGATTAGAGCAGGGGCATTGATTAGGATCAATACGGTATAAATAGAACAAATAAATGTTAATAAATATACACGAGAAACGAAGAGACAGAGAAAACGTACATGATGCAGATAAAAAACGGAGACGCAAAAGAATAAATAATGTCTAATTAAGATTCATGTATTTTACACAAATGCCTAAGTTTTTTAAATCCAACACTTATCAAACTGAATATTTTTTTCACTCCTGTCTCAGTAAAAATAAATGTCCATAAGAGCGGTACTTACAAGTTGTCTGGTAATACCAAATATTTGAGCCGCGACACGAGAAAACCAACAATGTGGTTGTGCGCTCAGCGCTGACTCAGATCAGCCTGGGCATCCGACTAGTTCGCTCAGACTCTTTGCTAAGCGCTTAAAGGGTAGCTAAGGGTCTTAGCTACCCCCATGCGGACAGCGAAGACTGATCAGACTGGGCGGATGCCCAGGCTGATCTGAGTCTGTGCTGGGCGCACAACCACCTTGTTGGTTTTCTCGTGTCGCGGCTCATTTACAAAATGTATGTTTTATGATTATTTTGTTCACTTGCAGGCGCAAAAACCCCGTTTGGCCAAAAAAATCTCGGCCCGTGTAAAACCCCACCATTTGTCATTTTCCTTGGTTCATTTTTTTGACAAGATAAATATGTACAATAAACTGCTTCTGTATAGGGAAGCAAAAGATAATTGAAAAACATGGAGACGGAGGTTCACCTATACAATTTACGCTGATGTCAGATTACTTGAATTACATAAGCGTTGTGTTAGTATTTGCCAAAAATAAGCTTTTTCTTCTTCATCTTGAGGAAACGCTAAATAACTGTCAGTTTCTAAACAGTCTCTCATCTCAGTCGTTACTTTTGTTAAATCAACATTTTTATACATCACCATGAACAACATATTTTCTCCTTCTCTTGAATATATGTTTTCCATTCTAGCCATGTTAAACTCATACATGCACCATTTACTTTCAACGAAGGCAGGAGACAGCACGATCAATGTCAGTTTACTGTCTCTAACAGCTTGAACTATATTCTCCGCAATAGCGTTACCAGGAAGAAAGTCTTTTTGATGAAGGCACATGGTTAGTCCGGCTTCTTCTAACTTATTGTACATATCACCTGTGACAAACTGGTAATCATCAGTTGCGTATGACACAAACAGGTCATATTGATATGTTCTATTGACTTCAGTATCCCGTATCGGAATATATCCATTATATCTAGCTTTCGTCATGTAATAAAAATATCTCAGTCTCCATCGGTACCTGTATATGATAGCCCCAGTTATTACTGAGATCGAAATGACTATAAACAGAGAGGCAGCCGTTATAAGACCGCTATAAGTTTTGTGATTACACTTTTGTTGTATCTGATCTAACGAGTTCAGAAAGGCGTGGTATGAAATTAGGCCGTGAGTTCCTGTATAGAATTTGTATAAATTGACATTAGTAAAGAACTCTGGGTTTGCCTTCAACCACATTAAAAATTCTAGATTCTCGCAGTCTGAGGCGTCTAAAATATTTCCAGATAAGTCAACAGTTGCATTTTTATCTTTTCCTTCGGAAGTGTCACTCATTTGTTCCAATAATTTTACTGGAAGTGTAGTTATTTTGTTTTGTCCAAGAAGCAGTACTGATAAATTTCTCATATGTTCAAACTTAAAACTTATACTTTCAATTTGATTGACAGATAAGTCGATATGTACAAGAGATTTACTGTGAATGAATATATTTTCCGGTAAATGTTCGATCAAATTGCTCGACATATTTAAAGTGTTGAGACTTTTAAGGAACTGAAATACTGATCCATGTGTATCCTTTGCCAAGACTGGTCCAATTTTGTTGTGACTGATGTCAAGATTTGTAACATTTGGACAATTCAAGAAGAACTGACCCGAGATATTAAAGCAGAAATTGTAAGATAGATTAAGGTGTTTCAAAGAATAAAATCGGAGAAATGGATCAGTCCACTTATAAATCACATTATTAGATAGATCTATTGACTCTAGAATGTTTGGGAATCTTAAATGAGACAAAGGTATATCAGTCTCCTCGTAGCGCAGATTTGAATTTCGAGATGAAATGGAACGGAGAGAGATTGGTATCGTAAATTTCCACCATTCCAGTGGTTTGTGTTTACTTAACCGACAGCTTGAACTTAAATTTTTTCTGTCAACAGGACAGCTGCCGGAAGTATCATCACTGTTGTCTTGTATGTATATTTCTTCATTATAGGATGCTATGGAATGTGCCGAGTCCTGACCACTTATTTCAAGTCTTTTTAAATTGGGTACGCAACCCCCTTGAAGAGCATATGGTTCAAACGTTAGTTTGTTGTCCTCCAAATAAGCAACTTCTAGTGTTGTCGGCAAAAGACTTAGTGCGTTAACCTCGAAAGCTGCCATTCTGTTGCTGTTTAAACGAATTTCCCTTAAAGTGGTATTCTGTAGATACCATACGTCACATCTGTTGAGCTGGGTTGTGAGACCAAATGTCTTGTAAACTTTAGAATAATCCAGCACCTCCAGTTTTCTGCAGCTTTGTAATCCGTAAGAAACATTTCGGAGACTAGGAAATCCAAGAGCCATATTGGAAGAAATATTCAACAATCGAAGTTCTTTGAGAGGTTCAAATGTTTCGGCATCTACTCTAGATATATTACAACGTGAGATATTGAGTACTTCTGTATATGGCACGTTTTCAAAAGTTGACTTAGAAAGCGCGCCCATGTTACAATATGCGGTTTCACCAGAGAAGCTGATATTTGTTAAATTTGTAAAACTCAGGAAATTAGAACCAAACCTGGAATCTTGTAAGCCGTCCAGATAAAGACTGCGTAAATGTGTTAGAGAGGCATTGCCAACGTTTGATAGATATGTGTTCTGTTTTGTTTCATTGAACTTAAGGTTCCAACGAATGCTTAACAGTTCTAGACTCGCTAGTTGTTCAAACAGTTTTGGGTCGTATAATTTACCGTCAGTTAGCAGTGTGTTCTTATCTAAATATAGGCGCTTCAAATTAACCAGTCCACTAAAAGCCTGTTTCTTTAACTGACTTAATTTATTTGACGCCAGTATCAACTCCTCGAGTTCAGAACAGTCTTCAAAACAAGATGCTGGTATATTCTTTATTTTATTTGTACTAAGGTCCAAGCGCCACACATGTTCAATTGTTTTACATATCTTACACATGTTAGATACATTAAGTTTTGTGCCACGGCAGTCAACATCAACTTGGTTACTAATCGTCCTAGTGCACGTACATGGTTGATCTTCTGAGCATAGCCAGTGTTTTGCAAGACAACCATAGCTGAAAACCGCCAACACAATCAGAAATCGGGATACATCCATCGTCGCTGCTGACTTTTTGCACTTCCTGAAATAAAAAAGGTGCAACATACATAAACATGCTTAATATGTATCTTGCAAACAAATTCCGGAAGTCCTATAAACAGATTATTTTACCACGCGTGCAATTATTATGAATTTCATATAAACTGAATACAAGTTGTCATTTTATGTGAAATGAATAAAACTAGATTTCGGCGAATATCATTATGGGTTTTAGATTCTGAGTATTATACATTTTTAAGGTTTTCTATGCATTGACATTTGTCTCGTATTAAACTAAATACTCATGAACAGCGTCTGATATACGCACGACAAATCGGTGTTACGCGGGATAATCAAAAATCTACAAAATGGCGCTATGCACAGATACGTTCCGCTTACCAGGCTGGCCATATACATTTGATAGCCATCAGAAACAACGCACCACTTGAAGTTCAAACTAAAGACAAAAAAACTGAGATTTAAGATAGTAATTCCTCCTTCGATGGCATAAAATCTACTGGGCTTTATCAAATAGTCAATTATGAAGATTACGCAAACGCTAGACTACCCTTGAAAAGCAAATTTACAGTGTCTTTATTGGTAGCCCTTCTTTATTGGATTGATTGATTGATTGATCTGATGCTTAACGTCCACGGTAAACAGCTATGGTCATGTCGGGACGGTCAGTTAACATAACCACACTATTCCTGGGCAGGCTTAGACCTCCTTAGCTGTTAACCAGTACTAAGTGCACATACTTTCGCTAGTAACTGACAACTGCCCTTCTTGACTCAGCGGAAGGAGAAACGAAAGTATTTGGCCAGACTGCTTTATTGGAAATCTATGTGTTTCATGTCTATGTTAGTTAAAAAAAAACACGTCGATCAAATGAACGAGTTAATTACTTGTCTTAGTATGCTGTGTAAAATTAATTAACACGAACATTATATCGAAAGCCATAATGTTGCTCCGCCAAAAACGGCATGTTCTATTCTCTAGCTCGGCCTGGCCTGACCCGATCATACAAAATGACATGAGGATTTGTTTGATGATATAACACTTTGGGCCAGATCAGGCCAGGCCAACAAATATATACCCTGTTCAACACTCAGATCTTAAAATTAATTTGTATCAATATACTGCATTATCTTCTCCCAAGGGAGCTATATCAAACTGCCGTGGTAGTTTTATGTCCATTATGCTTAATTATTTTGTTTGTTTATCAGCATTCGCAACAGTGTCTCCTCTTAAATAGTCCATAAAATGGTATTTTGGCCTGGGTTGGCCTGGTCCTATGTGTTAAGTCATAAGATAAGCTCTTATGTCATTTTGTCTGATCGGGCCAGGCAAGGCTAGGCTAGAAGTTAGAACATGCCCCAAAAACCTGTTTAATCGGTTCGACCAGTCCATTTCTCGTATGATTAGGTTTAGGTCTCTAACTGTCTATCTTATGCATTACCTTTCTCATACTTACCAATAACAAAATATAAATACAGGAAATGAAATTGTGTGTCTTCAGAAATACGGTATAATTATAAAGGCAACCTGAAGATAAAAGTGGTGCGTTGTTTATTTAGATTCAGTATATAAGACGTAAAAGTCCATAAAAGAAGATAGACAGATAGAAATAAAACACCTGTAATAGTTGACATCATTAGCTTTCGCTTTCTATAAATCGTTAATTACATAAATCTAGCTTCTAATATTTGAGGAAAAAATAATGCTGGACTAATAGTTAGCCACACTGGGGGGGGGGGGGGGGGGGGTCACTTCCATTATAAAGCATGGTATATATGTGCCGCATGAATAGCCCTACTTTTTTGATCTGCCAGATACATCAATAGGTATGATTTTACTGACTAATATACACGAATAGGTCTTATTTCTCCAAGCACTGTATATAAAAGCCAGCTTATCTGATTTTTGTCATCAAAGAGAAACAAATATCAGTTACAAAGACAGCAAATGTTCTCAGCATGCTAATTTCTTGAATTTCCTTCAAGGCTTAATGGCAAATTCTTGAGCTGTTCTAAGCACTTTTTCTGCAGTATACATGAATTGGGTCCAAATTTGATACAACATACATGAATATGTATATATTTTGGCATTTGTGTTATACATGAATAGGGTGGGTTATCAGAGTTCCAGCGGCACAGCTTTACCCCTTTAAAGACCAAGTGACCCTCCCCCCCCCCCCCCCCCCCCGTGTAGTTACCAATAAGTCTATTGACACTGATTTTATTTAGAAGATAAGAATAATAATAGGAAAAGTATTAACGTGCGGATGCCAAGGCTGATCTGAGTCTGCGCTGGGCGCACAACCACATTGTTGGTTTTGTCGTGTCGCGGCTCATATGTGATAACGTAAGTCGATGACATCATTTACCCAATCGATTGTTATCACTGCCAACGTCAGTATGTAGCCAACTGTCTTCAAAGATCGTTTCTACAGGCGCAATCTAATATAATTAGCGCATGCGTGGTTCGAAAGCGATGCCATTTATGCATACTTTCGAAGGTTAAAAATATTTTCACGATATCTGGCTACATATGCGATCAATCGAGTTAAAGACATTTATTCATGCTCAATTTGACTATGTTTTTGTTTATTTTTGGATGGAACAAAGCTGATATATAACCCTTGCTAGTGAAGAACATGTAATAGAGAAATGATGATAACTTTTGAAAAAAATATCTATTAAATGAATGTTAAGAAACGACTCTTTAATTAGACACACACAAAATGAGAAGACGTACGCCGTTCAACAAAAATTATTTACCAAGCACACACTGAAACATTCTTTTCCTTAAAAATTTATAGTTTAAATGAACTATTCGAAATACAACTTGCATTCAGAGCTCACTTACGAGTAAAACAAGTATTTTCTAGTGAACCCATTAATGTCTGGCGCCCATAAGACAGTGCAAAAGGCGGCGTCTGATCAGGGTCTACTTTTTTGCATACGTCAAATTAGCCACCACACGAGAAAACCAACAAAGTGGTAGTGCGCCCAGTCAAGACTCAGATCAGCCTCGGCATCGACCCAGGCCTACCAGACTCGTAGCTAAGAGCTTAAAAGGTAGTTTAAAAGGTAGTTAAGGATCTAAGGTACATGTAACTACATGCGGACAGCGAAGACTCTGATCAGACTGGGCGGATGCCCAGGCTGATCTGAGTCTGCGCTGTGTGCGCAGACACTTTGTTGGTTTTGTCGTGTCGCGGCTCAATTTATTTTTCGTCGTCTTCTTGAAATATTATAAAAATGATACAAATTACGAATAAGCTAAGTCAGTTAGTTAATTGACAAATAGACCATCCCGTGTGGCGGGTATAAACGAGTTTACGAAGACTCCTAAAAGAAGGAAATTTAGCTGTGGAAAAAAGAAGAATCTTGTGGCTTTTTCATCCGTCATTATCTAATCGCTTCATTTCAGGGGCCCGGGTTAAGCTAATATACCCGAAATTTTGGGATGACGCGTCGATTTACAAAATTATAATTTTAGGTCATTTATTTTCCCTGTTTTTAAGTACTTTATTAAAGTATGACAACTACAATGCAAAGCGTTTTTGATGACTTCAGGCACTTAAGTATCACACTTTCCGCTTCAACTGCAGTTTGAAAACAAATTTTAAAAAATCGCTCAACTATGACCACATGATATAAAAATGTCATAGTCGTACCAGTGCCATAATTTAGAGCTTACTTACTTGTGAAAATAAAGTTACTTTCTGGTTAACAAACACAGAAATATAGCTGTCCAATAATAGAATCTTGTGACTGCTACATCCATGCCCTGCAGGCACACAACGTTCAATTAACATTGAACCAACGTTGATTCATCATCAAAACGTTGACTCAACGTTGATTCAATGTTGATTAAACGTTGTGTCTGATGGGTCCTTATCTCATCGCTTCATTTCAGGGAATCTGAATTTAATCCATTAACGCCAAATGAAGTATTCTATCCTTATCAAATGGATGGGTCCATGTTTCAACCGAGGTATGTTTGGTCTTGATCCTGTGCCGGGTGGTAAAAGATTAAGTTAGCTGTATTAGACTAAAAGTGGGCGGACCTATTGTTAGTTTCTGTTTACTGATAACAATTAATGCTAAGGCCCAAAGGCTATTGGTCACTTTATGATCGGCTGTCAGTCATTTCCAAGGTAGATGTAATGAAACTGTGACATACCCGGACTTGTAGTTTATGCATGCTCTGATAAGACTGCCAATAAATCCCGGCTGACATAGCCATGCGAACGAAAATTTTTATCTGAAGCAGGTTTTATCAACGCCAGTAACTGTTCAAAACAGTAACGATCTTTTCGGATTTTCTTTCACCCATTATCATTTGAACAAATGTCACGCGGATTGTATTCGATTATCATAAGTGACCAAGTATGAATAGAATGACGTGTTTAAAATTGTATGTGTATAGTCTGTACACAGGTCGCCATAATTTTTTTTCAAGTTTCAAGACCGCAAAAAGATACCATACTTTAGAAATCCAATTTCTTTACTCTTACCGTTGGCAAAACAAATATGTATATTAAAATATATATATATACGTGTGGCTTAGCCATAGGTAATAAGAAATAGCAAGAAGGGTTAAAATCGTGTCAGTTTGCCTGTTCATCAACGCTAGAAGCAAAAAATTGATTGCAGGAACTCTCTTTCTTTAAAATTTGCAAACTTAATTTTAATAAATCTACTCATTCAATCATTGCCCGTTTGCAGCAAATGAATGAATTATCGATAAGTTGACATAATCGATGCATCTCTTCATGAGTATGTTCTTATGCATAAACCGATGTATCTCTTTGTGAGTATGTTCTTCTGCATAAACTGATGCATCTCTTTATGAGCACGTTCTTATGCCCAGTTTATGCATTACACTACATATTTAACGCTTCTTCAAAGATTTGACTTCACCATGACAGCATAAGCCGCTACTGCAGCTCGATAAAAAACAACCAAAAAAAAAAAAAACATAGAAAATATTTTACGGATTTCTTGGGCGAGATGCAATTTAGAAAACATGGGAAAGGAAAAAGCTCGTGGACAAAGCCTACCTGGTACCATTTATTTAAAATAGGATGCTGACAATCTCATTTATTTGAGCCGCGACACGACAAAACCAACAATGTGGTCGTGCGCCCAGCGCAGACTCAGATCAGCCTGGGCATCCGCCCAGTCTGATCAGAGTCTTCACTGTCCGCATGGAGGTAGCTTAGACCCTTAGCTACTTTTTAAGCTCATAGCGAAAAGTCTGATCAGACAGGGCTGATGCCCAGGCTGACCTGAGTCTGCGCTGGGCACACAACCACTTTGTTGGTTTTCTCGTGTCGCGGCCTATCGATGTTTACCCGATCGTCGATCATTTTCCTAAAGCGATGATCGATCACAAAATTTCTGTTGAGTTAAACCACTATTTAGACATGTCATTTATAACACTGTATACGATGGTACCCAAGAAAATTACCAATCACAAAGTCCAAGTCACCCGAAACATTGGAATGAAAAAGAATAAGAGAGAAACACGAACAACAAAGCCAAAACATCACAACCTCGATGCAGACATAGCCAGTTTAACACTGTGGAACTGTATCATACCCAGTTTAACACTGTAGAACTGTATCATATCCAGTTTAACACTGTGGAACTGTATTTAACAACAGTCAGGATCAAAAGCCATAGAAAACATTTTTATCAGAATTAAACGTCTTATTGTCCCCGCCTTTTCGAAGAAAAGCGAGGGGACATAGTAATCGGCTTTCCGTGTTTCCATGGTTCCGTACTTCCGTAGTTACGCACCTCCCCACCCCCGCCGCCTCTCAACAGTAGGTACCGTGTGTGGACAACTCCTCTTACAGTTTTCCATGAATCATTCTGAAACTTTGCAGGCTTCTTTTTCATGATCTGTATATGTGCATGTGACTTAGTGCCGTCAAGCATTTTTCGCATTGCGAACATAGTCATTTTTCAGCATCAGAAGACCTTTTGAGTATGTACCTTGTTTGCGCAACTACTTCTACAGATTTTAGCTCACCAGAGCCGAAGGCTCCGGGGGAGCTTATAGGATAGGCAGTTGTCCGTCGTTGTCGTCGTCGTATGTCGGCTGAGTCGTATGTTTACACTTTTAAACGACATCTCCTCTGAAGCCACTGGACCGATTGGGCCCAAATTTCATCTGTAGTATCCTTGGGCTGGGGGATTGACAGTTTGTGTTTTTTTTTTATGAAAATCTGCCTTTTAGTTTGGTTGCTATGGCAACTTAGAATTCCCATAGACTTATAATGGGAAAATTGAAAAATGGCATTTTGTGCCAAGCCAATTCAGATATGTTGACAAAACTTTTATAGAAATGTTCCTTGAGAAGTCTTCTATCAGCTACATGTTGTTTTGGTCCACTGCTCCTTTTATTGGTTGCCATGGAAACCAAAATGCAATAAAATGGAAAAAAAATACTAAATAAAAATTCTCTCTTCTGAAGCCACTGGGCCTATAAGGCCCAGATTTCATCTGCAGTAGCCTTAGGCTGTGGGATTGTGAGGTTATGTTTTTATGAAAAAAGGCTCTTTAGTTTGGTTGCTATGGCAACTTAGAGTTGCATTGACTTACAATGGGGAAAATTGAAAAATGGCATTTACTGCCAAGACATTTCATATACACGCTATAGGACCCTGACCTTATGTAATGTATTTTTCGAGCAAACAAAATGGCCGACGCGAGGATAACAGATGATGACACTGGAGATTTTACCGATGTAAGTTGCGTTTATTCTCACGTAGGACCAAGTAAAATGCATTTTAAGCTCGGTCTGTGTCTAGACCTTGTAAGTGCATGCAATTTTCGTTCAGTCGACTGGTATGTGCAACAGAATTAACCCAGAAAGGTGATCGCATGGCTCTGCTCACATATTCTGCATTTACTTGGTCATCTTTAAAGAGCCAAAAAACGTCTTCAAAAGTTAAATTTCGCACGTATTCTTTGTCAATAAACGTCTATTTGATTTTACATAGTAAAATGAAAAAGAAGTAAATGATACCTTGTAGAAGATTTGAAAATATCACTGATTTTGTTCACTGTACACATACTTAAAGTTCCAAATCCGCGTACAAAACAGCCCAGTTTTTTCGAGCAGTACTGGACGGGTATTTTGAGCGCATAATTTGCATTGAGCGGGTATTCTGAGTCAAATACTGCACGGGTATTCCGAGTATCGAAAGATTGTAATAAGTTACAGAAGTTATAAAATTTTGATCATCTGAGTTCAGAACGAGGCTGTGAGTAAATGACGTCATAAACTCACAATTAAAAATATAAAATAACTACCGTTCTGGTGCAAAAAAATGGCAAGTAAATGGTAAATATTTGATCTTTGTATCAAATATAATCAAAATTTCCTAAATTGAGTGGGAAAACTCGACCTACTACTGTAAATAAGCATTTTCCGAATTTGGTCACGTGACCATGCTTTCAAAATGGCGACTGCCATAGGTAACCATTTTGAAATGTTCAGAAGGCCATATCTCTTAAACTGCTGGACCGATTTTCATGAAAATTGCTGCAAAATGTTCAGCTCTCCAAGACCTTTCTTTTGAAGCGCCGTCGATGTTTGTGTGCGCTTCCCTTTAACTAGACCAAGAAAATCGAGACCAGTACATTAATGCCCCCGTACTCATACAGTTTTCACAATAGCCCAGATTATATAACAAGGGAGCACCGTTAACTCAGTTGGTAGAGTGCCGGACTCTTGATCGCAAGGTCGCGGGTTCGATTCTCACCAGGGGCCACGGTGTTGTGTCCTTGAGCAAGTCACTTTACCCTCATTTCTTAGTAGGCTACTGGTTCAACCAAGGAAAGCGTCCCGACATGACTGAAAAATTGTTTACTGGGACGTAAAGCCTCAACTCAAACAAACAAGTGCCGGACTCTTGATCGCAAGGTCGCGGGTTCGATTCTCACTAGGGGCCACGGTGTTGTGTCCTTGAGCAAGTCACTTTACCCTCATTTCTTAGTAGGCTACTGGTTCAACCAAGGAAAGCGTCCCGACATGACTGAAAAATTGTTTACTGGGACGTAAAGCCTCAACTCAAACAAACAAACAAAAAAGGTTATAACAAAGCACGTATTCTAAAATGTTATTTTGACTGACCAGTGAGCTGACGCGTCCTACACAATTAACAAAGTAACAAAGTATTATAGAGATTTTTGCCAGTCCTGTAGAGTGTCTACTTGTTTGAACAATATATGGAAAGACAACTCGTGCAAATGCTGCAACTGCGATTGAAGTATGAGGTAGTCTAAAAGCCGTAACCAAAGTCTATATAGAAGGTATTTTACACCATAACTAACAAGGCGTCCGATCTTAACATCTTTGATCTCAATAGAGAAAATCAAATGCATAAGCAAAGAGCGAAAGAGAGAGAGAGAGAGAGAGAGAGAGAGAGAGAGAGAGAGAGAGGCATTAAGCAGAAGGCTTGCTCAAAGCTTGATAGGTTATATTTTATAACAGCAGAAGTTGTCAACAGGGGTTGCGATTAGCAATTTATCTTATTTTTTTACAGGTTTGGGTAGAACACGTTTCTTGTGAGTTAGCTCCCGATATAGTTTCGCATAGTGATGTTCTTATTTTTTTCTGCTAAAAGAATGTGCATTCTCTCCGACTGCCCTCGCTCAGAATACCCGTTCAAAATTTTCATCATAAAATCACTCCTTTATTACTCAGAATACCCGTTCAATGGAATGTGACCATGCTCGAAATTACTGACCAGGGCTGGGGAACATTTTGATTGTGTACAGTGGATTAAAATGTTGTTTTTCTCGTAAGTAAACGTTTCTTTTCGACCATATTTAAAATAAACATCTTTTGTCTTGAATATCTTATTAGCCCATGCAATGAATAACCTGATCAATATTTTTAGTTCGCTGTTTTTATGTTTTTTTATAAAATATACCGTCGATAAAAATGGTGAGCAAAGCACATGTTTATGCAACTCGAAACTAAAATGCAACAATCTAGCCAGTATTTGTTAAATCGAGACGTCAGATAGGAAAAATAACTTATTTCTTAAAACCTAAATGAGTATGACTATCTAAATAAGACATAAAAGCTTTTAAATTTACCTTCGTTCGGAATGGCCACTGCCGGCGCGTCGACAGTGTCCGCCATGTTTGCTCGAAAAATACATTGCATAAGGTCAGGGTCCTATAGCGTGATATATGTTGACAAAAAATTTATAGAAATGTTCCTTGAGAAGTATTCTATCAGCTGTATGTTTTTTTGCCCACTGCTCCTTTTATTGGTTGCCATGAAAACCAAAATGAAAAAAATGGAAAAAAATACTTAAAAATCATCTCCTCAAAAGCCACTGGGCCGATATAGCCCAGATTTTATCTGTAGTAGCCTTAGGCTGTGGGATTGTAAGGTTATGTTTTTTATGAAAATCAACTATTTAGTTTGGTTGCTATGGCATCTTAGAGTTGCACTGACTTATAATGGGGAAAATTGAAAAATGGCTTTTACTGCCAAGCCATTGCAGATATGTTGACAAAACTTTTATAGAAATGTTCCTTGAGAAGTCTTCTATCAGCTATATGTTTTTGGTCCGCTACACATGTTATTGGTTGTCATGGTAGCCATAAGCAAAAAAAATGGAAAAAAGATAAAACAAATAAAACTACTTAGAAAAACTATCTCTTCTGAAGCCACTAGGCCGATTGGGCTCAGATTTCATCTTTAGTATCCTTCGCCGGGGAACTGAAAATTTGTGTGTGTGTGTGTGTGTGAGTTATTTTTTTTATTTTATTTTTTTTTATTATTTTTTTTTTTTTTTGTTATAATGAAAATCAGCTCTTTCATTTGGTTGCTATGACAAATTAAGAGTTGCATTGACTTTCGATGGGGAAAATTAAAAAATGGCATTTACTGCAATCAAAATATGGAAAAATAGTTATATATTTTGTTATCAACTTAACAGACCAAAGTAGTTGTATATTTTGTATTAGCCTGTACAAATGTTTCAGCAATTTTTGGCCTATACAAATTTGACAGCAATTTTGAGCTAGAGATCTGGTGAGCTTTGGGCCCGTGGGCCTCTTGTTCATGAATCATTCTGAAATTTTGCAGGCTACAGTCTTATGGTCTGTAGATGTGCATGTAACTTAGGGGTTTGTCGAATAATTTTTGTCTCCTTTTTTTTTCGCTTTTCTAACTGAGTCATTTTTCAGCATTAGAAGATCTTTAGGGTATATACCTTGTGTGCGAAACTCCTCCTACAGCTTTTCATTCATGAACCATTCTGAAACTTTGGAGCTCTCTGTTCTGTAAATGTGCATGTGACTTTCTGATTATGATCCGATAAGTTATTGCAACTTTATTCACTTTATGTACTTGGTCATTTTACCACATCAGAAGACCTATTGAAAACCTACTTTCTGTGCCCAACTTCTTCTACAGTTACTTAAATCATCTTGAAACGCTTTAGGCTTCTCCTTCGTTGACTCGAGATGTCCATGCGACTTTAAAATTAAAGTCATAATGTTTGTTCCTGTTTATATGTTTCGAACTTAGGCCGAAAAACTAACAAAATGTATAGACAATGGGTACCTTATGTCGATAACTCCTCACTCACAAGGGTTTGAAACAATCATTTTTAAACTGTGCAGCGGTTTGAGAATTCGCAAGTGATTTTTGTAGAATCTCTTGATGAATTTTTATTATCTTTTTGCTTTTTGAACTTAAACATTTTTTAGCTCAATTACTAAAAAGTTGCATAGACAATGAGTACCTTTTGTGCGCAGCTCCTAATACAGTTGTGTACAGTTTTGGATTGTGCATCACCCTTCTTTTCTTCCAAAGGCGGTCGTTGAATTTGTTTCTTTAAACCTTATATCTATTTTCACTCGTTAACCAACCAAAAATCTAGAGCAATTGAGCAGGGATTTAGGTATACCCACGGCCAGAAGTAATGTAGAGGAAATGAACGTTGCATCCGAAATGTTTGACAGTCTTCATTCTTCATTGATTGGCAGTGTTGAATCTCCGTTGTTCGTAAGATCTTTTTTTGGCATATCTAAAGCTCAATTTCAGCGTCATTCGAGGACAGATAATTCATTTTTAATGATTTTGTCTGCCAGTCATTTACCATTATTTCGGGAAGTGTGTTAATCTATTAGTGTGTAGATACCATTAACTGGACATAGAAAAACAGTGCAGACCCAGATAGGAAGCCGCAGGACGCGATGTCTCATCAAATTCTGCAATTTCTACGTAAGATCAATGGGTATTTCTCCTTAATATAAACTACAAATAATAATATATAGGGGATTTAAGCAGACACACCTCAACTGACGATTGGATTCATCCATTTGATGAAAATAGAATAGTCCAATGTGTATTAATGTGTTAAGCAGGATAGTAAGTTGCAATATTCCACAAGTTCACGTCCAAGAGACCTGAGGTTAATTACCAGTAACAACAACAAAAATCACAGAGAGAGAGAGAGTGAGAGTGTAGTTGTTATGAAGCTTCTTGTACAGTTTGCAGCGGAAACAACCTTGCATCAACGTCTGTGAAGTTGGATTGACGTTGTGATTACGGCGTTGTCGTCACTTCTTCATATACATTGTTCGTTCTAATGCAGCGTTTATTTATTTCTCAAAGCTCACTCACCTAAAGGTTGAAATCCTTTATTGAAATTTCTCGCAAACAATCGTTTAAGACAAGATCTATCATTAAAGTGTTTTATCTGAGAATTTAGAGTCCTTTATCATACTACCCGAGATTCACTCCCAAATACCACGGTTGTATTAAATATGCAAATAGATTCGAATCATTACGCTGACGCAGTAAAACAGGAATATCATATGAACGGGAAGTATATTGCTGTCACCTATACAGAGCTCATCCATTTTACATAAAATATTTACACTCATGTTTATAATTATGACGAATTTTTTTTTTCATTACTCGTATTTTTCGGCTCTTATGATTTATGAAATCTTAAAAATGATCCAAAAAATATAACTGACAATTAGTTCGGAACCCACAGTTAGGATAAATAGTATAGTAGAGTCGCGGACTGCGGTCGAACGCAGTCTCTCCGCTTGCTCTGATTGCACAAGTACGTACAAAGAAGTACAAGAACAAGAGGGTCAAGTGGTCCCGAATCGCTCACATAATTAGAAAAGTCTAAGGTCGACCTAGGGTCATCCTTTGAAGATACTTGATAGTATACTAATTTCAAATGATGTATACCTGGTTTGAAGGTCATGGGTCATTTGGGTATGGAGAAGAGTTTAAAAGATTATCATATATGGGCATGTCAACCACCGTGGTCATGTGATCACAACAATTCATACTTCAATGCTTCAATGTTTTACATATACTGTAGTACTTTTGGTAAGTCCAGAATTTCAAGACATTAGAACTGATTCTGTCATTTGGTTTAGGAACATTAAGCAATATTTATATTTGTTTAATATAAAAAGCATTTAATGCCATGGAAGTTGCAATACAGCATCGTCCAAGCCAAACACTATAAGCTTTCCTGAATATCTTCTACAATACGTGTTCATAAAATCACGTGATGGATTATTCTTTTATTCAGTTATTTCAGCTTTATATAACTGCGCAGAAATTAGAGCACAAAGATCCTGGCAAGCCAAATCCATGCCATTTAATACCTTCTCCTCTAGTTATACCCAGAACGGCTAATGATGTTGATTGTCATTTTTCCTAGATAGCATTATTGTCTGTCATCGCTACTTGCCATTAGGAAACTTTCTTTTGTTGCGTGTTTGATTCGTTTTGTAGAACCAATTACCATACGTGGGACTTTGGATTGGTTTGTATATACAATCATCTCTTCGTATTCTACAACAGCTTGATACAACAATGACTGTTTACTAAGACGCTTCTTGGGTATCTACATTTTTATAATATAATGGCTGATGTACACTCAGGGTAGGGTAACATAATTTCTGTTTTGACACGCTGTCGGAGAAAATGACAATGCTGTGAGTGAATCTTGTTTGATGTAAAGGTTAATTTCTTTTTAAAATATTTTTCAAAAGTAAATAGGAAAATCACCGAAACTGACACAATCCGATCCCAGATCCCACCCAAGACCTTATGTGGGAAACAGACAAAACAAAATTAGTCACCACCAAAGGCATATTCAGCGGCAGCCATGTGAACCGTCATTTCCCTTGTAGGTGGTCACCTGGCTAGCCTTAACATCACAAACACTATATAAATAAAAATATAGGCATAAACAACACATAAAACAACCAAGAAGAAACAAACAGAAGTGCCATCTTGGGAGCCAGTAAAGAAATTACTAGGGGGCTTAACCGGATTGCGGTCGCGACAAACCCTCGGTAAGCTGTGCACTACTTCCCAGTCTACATCTTTCCAATTCTGACGATCTTTTGTAGCCAGAAGGACTCTGTCACAAAATGTTAATTCAAGTCGGTGCAGATTACGCCGCAATTTGTTTCGATATTTCCTACTCCTACCTGAAAATTGACCAATGTCTGAAATCTTTGCGGGTTCCATCAAAGTACAGGTGGAATCGATAAGATAAGGGCTTCGAATTCATGCAAAGCTCAATGAATGTGAATAAATGAAAGAGAAAAAAATATAAGCTATTAACCTGACACTAACAAAGATTCACCCACATTTTTCTGTGCAGCGTATCGAAACACACACACACACACACACACAATGTGATCCTCCATTTTGATACTATAGCAGTCATAATGCCAAATGATTATGGACTTCTTTCTTTCTATTTTTCTTTTTTGTTTTCAAATAATTATCACCTGACTATCATTGACGTACTAATCAAATTATTTTCAAGTTGAATATGACTTAACTAGATCAATACCAGTAAGACTTCTCTTGAACATGAAACATTATAATTTAAAAGACACACACTAAGATCATGATACCTATCATCACTGTCAGCCTGTCCATATACACATCAATACACGTCATCCTAGCTATCCAGCAAACATTCTCTCTATTGACAAAAGCAACCATTTTATCGCTACCCGCCCTCTTTGAAAGCGTGTATTTTCTTTATAAACCGAATTACGAATAGAACATTGGCAGAAATATTGCTAATTAAATGAAGTTTTGTTACATGCAAGAAAACAACTCAGACACTACCTTAAAGTCGTATAATGGGAACCGAAAAGCTGATTTTAAAACTGATGTTAAAACTGCAAATTTACTGTTTTTTTCCTCTGGCTCCTTGTGCCAGATTTAAAGGGTCACTGATGAGGCTTGAATAGCCGAAACCGCGGTATGGCCCAACTTCTTACTTATGAATGTTTTCTTTGCTCTTAAAGGATCTAAACTTTTATCATTATTTATCATCTATTTTACCCGCTCAAAATTAACTTTTGTTTTGTCGCATCTGCCATCACTGTAGACATCTGTCATCACTTTAGCTGGTTGAACATTGTGGTATATACTAATTTTAATTCCAAAGTCTTCAACAATTTCCAAGAAATCTTATATTACCATATTTTCTCATTTAAAGGCAACAGGAGGTAAACTTGACCTTGACATAGAAAAATTCTAAGTCAACCAAGGATCATTATTTGCATACACTTTGTTTAAACAATATTTTATTAATCAATTCACATTATATAATTTACAATCTCAAGTATCAGGATCTGACAGTAAGCTATAAGCTTATAGTAGTCATCTCCTGCATACACTTGATAGTACTCGAGTGCCCGGTGCTGTATACAAAGTGAAAAGCTCCTTCCTTGTTAGGTCTTTCAAAAGGGTTTTTATTTTAAAGTTTCTTTTACCACATATGGGCGTAGTGACCATGTTGCTCATGCGAAATAACATACCTTTATCTGATCTATAAAGGTTCTAAATGAAATTTGGTTCCAGTCGGTTCCAAATGACTATGGAGGAGGTTTTTCTTGGGACTAAGACCTTCTGAGCAGACATATGATACCCTCCCCTGGCCCCTAATGGCTACATCTAAAAGCTGTCACTTATCAGCTCAATGGCTGAAAACTTTTGAAAAAAGTTTTCAACAAGTTCCAAGTGGTCTTATACAAGGGTTATCTAATAAGTCCTGCAAACGACTGACTCTAGGGCAAATGATGATTAATAAGGAATCATAGAATCTAAATTCTTACACTAACTCTTCCCTTTTTTCCTGTCAATAATGTACAGGAATTTCTTCCGCCCTCAAAACCAAAGAGGAAAGAAACACACAAACAAATTGACAAAATTTCACGAAAGACATGCATAGCACGGTAAACTGAATGAACAGCTCTTTCCCAAACAGGCGGTCATTCAGCTACCCTAATTGAAAACAGCAGCAACAACTTTTTCAACTATTTACTATTTTCTGAAACAGAACGCAGAATTGACAGCTATTTCAGGTGACTATATTGCTCTTGACCATAGACATGCGGACATAACAACATGCGACATTGAGGAACGACAAAAGAGGTACCGCATTGGAACGGTCGGTAATAGATTACTGGGTACTTAAACTAATTTTACTTGATCCAAAGCTTTATTGTAACAGAAAGAAAATCACGCCGATAGTTGCGTAGGCTGAATTAGAAAATGATTAAAAAGACCATTTCTTCCGTATTTGAATCGGTGATTTCTAATTAACAAAAACAGCCATGGAACCATTACGCTGCTATGGATTGATTGTTGAAAGCCACTCCGTTTACCGACTTTTAACAGGCTGCACATATCACGGTAAGTACAGCCTCACATATCGGAAAATCTGAGTATCCTCGCTAGACATTGATTAAGTACTATTTGTGTCAGTCTTTAACAAGAATTCAGTGAAATGTCGGTTCGTACATTTTCTTTACGTTTCAGTCCTACATTTCAAACTGATCTAGGGCATCAGCGTGCGTGACGAGGAAAATAATGTTAAATAGCTTCTAAAGTTTCAAATGCCTTTTTAGTAACTAAAGATACTTTAAATCGGTGATCCATGAGAATCATTATACAATTATAAAATAATTCTCATGATACTGCGCCGATGACTCGGCAATAACGATAAACCGAGATATTTGGACCGCGGTTCTTGAGCAAATAGAGACCGAGATACTGGAACCGCAGCTTCTAAGCAAACAATGTAGACCTAGGTCAGACTGCTGTTCTAAGAGTCTGTTCTGTGTCTGAACTGTTTGCCCTTCCGTCACTTTTTGGCTTGCGATGACGGTCGCAAGCCAGTATTCAAGTGGTTTAGTGATACCGAGTTATTTTCGGAAGAGACGATACGTCACGCTTAGTCGGAAAATACCAAGAGAGTCTATTTTTATCCATATCCGATTTACCTCATCTGCTAAAAATAACAGACGGAAAATCTATTTTTGATAGTGCATGTACTTTGTTTTGATATTTCCGTTAAAAAGCACGTTTTTCTTTCACAAGTACCTTGAACTTGGCTATATATCTTTTGCTTTTTATAAACTGGTTGCATAAAAATGAAATTCTTAATTTAATGCAAAATATTTGGCTTTGCATACTTAAAAATATATCAAAACCTGTGTAAGAAACAGTGTATATTTATAGCTTAGTTTACAAGCATTAGCTTTTTCCAAAATCATGCAGCGGCGTCGCGAAAAATAGGCCTTAAGGCATCGCATAATCTGACTAGTCAAAGCAGCCGGCACACTGTCCAGAGCCGGTGCATTCTTGGGGTCTTATAAGTCTTTTTCGGCATATATATTCTTCATGATGCAGACATCTTTCATGCTGAGGATAGACTGATCAGACTGCGCTTATGCCGGAATGGGCTGATCTGTGTATCTGTAAAAAAATAGCGAAGTTCAAATTCATTGTTTTAATTTAGAAACATGCGCTTTTAACGATTTTTCCCGTTATCACTCATCACATTTACTGAAAAAAGTATCCCATCTATCCGTGTGTGTGGCAACTGACCGTGTTATGTATGTAAAAGCTGGTAATGTAGGTGAGTAATATTAACGCATACGCATTGCAACAGGCATAAGCGATATAATGTACGCATTTTTAGCTTCTGATAAATTTCCTATTCGCCATCAACATGTTCATGTATAGCCTGAACTGGAAACCTCTTACCTGATACAGGAACAGAAAAAGGGGACAATTCAGAACCGTTAAAATTTGAATCTCGTTGAGGCCGACTGTAAGGGAATTATTGACAGCTTTATGACAATGGAGTGGTTGGTTGGATGATGCGATGATGCTGGGTACACTTTCCAGTACCGGGACGTACTACTGATTTGGATTATAGTTGGGCAAAGACCTACTGTGATTGCAGTAGGTGCGGGTGGGGGTTGTGTGGACATTTTTCGTGCTTTTATAACACTCTCTTATGCTGCCTTTTTACTTCACCTATAGAAATGTACAGAGAAACATTTACACTCGTCGACGTTTTCCTTAGATGAACCTATACTGGGCTGACGATTTTCATACATCCATGAACAACACTCATTCATACAAGCGTAAGCGACGTCACGGATAATTCAAATAGATGATTGGCCGATGTAACGTTTGATATACGTCATGTCATAGTGGCGGCTGTTGTACATCATTATAAAACACGTTGGTTTATAGCTATTCTTCGTCCTTTCCTCGGCGTTAAATTAGTCAGAACTTCACGAATAAGTAACAAAATTGATGTGAAAACATAGCATAAATATAAAAGATAAATTTCATTTCTCGGAAGTTCATGGAAGTATGAACACAATGGGTTCCATGCTTTGTTGCTCCCAAATGGTGTAAAGCAAGTTATTGCCTCGAACAATAGCAGCATGCATTTTCTTCTCAGAGTGTCAAAATTGCCACTGATGCCACTAAAACCAAAAATAAACTTCAGTAAATATAAATTTATTGTCTTCTTTGATGCCTAGTTCAGATATGCCAAAATTCCATAGACATGGGTTTTAAACAGTCTTTCCTAAAATTTGATTCAAACTAAGTGACTCAGCAGCCGTAAAGAGAAGACTTGAAATAGGTTCATATGGTAATTTTCCTTGAGACATGCCTAACGGCCAAAACGTTGGAAAACTCTCTCTCTCTCTCGGTGTGTGTGTGTGTGTGTGTGTGTGTGTGTGTGTGTGTGTGTGTGTGTGTGTTTAAATATTTCCTCAGTTTGTTTTTCAAATAAATTCTACACTTATTTTTACCTCACACCTATGGATAATGCCACCATTCAAAAAGTTAAGAAATTAAATGCTTCGATAATTAAAAGATAGCAACAGAAAGTGCACCAACAATTGGGTTCACTTCAATAACAACTCATGAAAATTTCACTGGCTTAGCTGGGCAAGCCTTCCTTTTAAAAGGAAATTTTATTTTTTCTTTAATCGCCGAAATCAAAAAGGTAACTGTTTATGTCTCGTACGATTATTAAGATTAATGCGCCTCAGTATTCATGGGTTGGTATAATATCAGATTCTATGCTGGAAAATCCCAACAAACTGATGACGTTTAAAGAATTCCATTGGCTTGACATCGTTGGGGTTTTCCCCAATTTGTTGGCCGAATCACGCGAAATATCCGCGTAATGGTCTAGCGGTTGAGTAAGGGAAGTAGCGGTGGAAATGCATGGGCTAGAAAAACACCAGGCATAAGGAAAAAAATATTAAATATTGCATTGTATACTTTCAGATATCAGTTTAACTTCTACATACAAAACTCTTCTTGTTGTATTTGCACCAAAATCCGAGTTGTTGGAATGTAATTTCGCCTAGAATTGTGAGTTTTTTGGCGTCTGTATCGCTTAAGTTTAAATGGTAGAGCTGCTGAAAGTAAGCGGATTATGTTTGTAAGCACAGATGTTGGAAAGGGGAAGACCGCTTACTTTCAAAAGCTTTTTCCATTTACTTTCACTATTACTTCTCAGCCAGCTAAAATATTTTGTTTTAATGCTTTATTGAACTTTTTTTCAAAGTTGCAACATTACTATTTGCTTAAGGTACTGTGTCAACGACAACGAAAATTGGTTTAAATCCATATTTTGATACAGTAGTACGTCTTTACAGCTGAGGTTTCTCCGTAAATATGATAGGAAAAAATCTGATTTTGAAGTGAGTTTGCCAGACTGACAAAAACCTGTACTAAAATCTGAAGATTTTCAATTTTTCGTTTATTTTAATTTGTGACTGCTCCCCCCCCCCCACCCACCCACCTGACAATCTGAGCCGCTACCTAGCTTATTTAACCGCTAGGCCGGTTACTCGGATGATACCTGTGTTCATGTTCCTTTCTTTACCTAACTCCTCAATATGGGTAGGCTATTATAGGAAACAGGCAAGACTTTGCACCACGGAGAACAAATTCTGTCTTTCATGAGTAGCTCTCATTTTAGAAGGTCTACGGCGTCCTGGGAAGCGAATGGAAAGTCAAAAAAGTTGATGAGCCACCTTGAAAATTCGGCGTACCCATATACATAAGAGGGACGATTGAAAAATTCTCAGCCCCACCATGTTCTGAAACCCTCAGGGTGGATTTGGGATATTGATTTTAAGGTACATGTAGAAAGATACTGATTAGAAATAATAGCGGGGCATTCAAACCATTATACCGGCTAAATAACCTAAAGAGTTATAAAACATTTAGATAAGAATAAAATCACCGTTTTGTTTTCCGAAAAAAAAAAACACACACAAAATTTTGTAATTCAACATCCATTTTACACCGTCTCTCGTACAATCAAGCGTTGCTATGTGCATGGAACGTTGTGCTAAAACTCTGGGGCCGTATCTATAAAACGACTTAACTGGTTGCTATGCTGTTGCTAAGGCTAAATTTCTATGAAGGAGGCTCGTTACAACTATGAAATTTGCTCTGAAGGAACAGTCTTTTCCTCCAGAGCAAATTTCATAGTTGTACGGAATCTCCTTTATAGAAAGTTAGCATTAGCAACAGCATAGCAACCACTTAAGTCGTTTTATAAATACGGCCCCAGGGCATTAAATGACGAAATCCATAAAACGGCAAAACATCTAGACCCAGTTGATGATATCCAGTTGTTTAAAGCATTGTTGGCTTAATGAACTAGTTAAATAAGAATTCATTTAGTTTTGTAGTACGTGTTGTTGTTGTTTTATTGCTTTACGTCCACGGTAAACAGTAATGGTCATGTCGGGATGGTCAGTTAACCTAACCACACTTTTCTTGGCCAGGCTTAGACCTCCTAAGCGGTTAAACAGTACTAAGTGCACATACTTTCGCCGGTAACTGACAACTGCCCTTCTTGAACCTGCAGAAGGAGCAACAAAAGTAATAAGTTCTGAATAGCAAGTTCCTTTTGGCGCAAGGAATACATCAAAGAACAGAAAATAGCAGACTCGGTTTAATTGAGTCTGTTCATGACTATGTAACGTGGGCCGACCTGCAAACAAACCCCGTCAGTGGAAAAGCATGCTCACCCACCAAGGGCGGTTTATTTGCTTATATACCCCAACATTTACTCGACCACAAACTACCGAGTTTGTAATTTGCATATCTATTTATATCTGTGACCTTCTACCGTCACATTACTTTCCCCTCCGAGAAGTCTCGTCCCGAGACTTGGCCTGGGAATTACATGGGTAAGGCAACTCCGGTCTGGCAGTTGTCATTATCCCACCACACTGGCCACCAAATGTAACGTGGGCCGACCTGCAAACAAACCCCGTCAGTGGAAAAGCATGCTCACCCACCAAGGGCGGTTTATTTGCTTATATACCCCAACATTTACTCGACCACAAACTACCGAGTTTTTAATTTGCATATCTATTTATATCTGTGACCTTCTACCGTCACAACTAGTTATTAAATGTGCGACATCGACCACGCTCCCTGGCACCGGCTTAAGCGGAACTCTATCTTCAAAATAACTCAAATGAATTCAATGACCCCAACGGACCAGAAAATACTATCTGCACTATGAAGATGTACGAAGAGACGTTTCAGGGCCGCCAAAGGGCACACACACCAGCTGCAGTGAAGATAAATAAGTTCTGAATATAAGATCCTTTGGATCTTACTATAAGCTCCAGCTTGCTGCCTAATCCAAATAAATTAATGTGTTGTATTATTATATGTCTAGATGAAAATAAAATATTGTTTAAACTAAACTAAGATTCTTTGGAAGCAAAGAATACACCAAAGAACAGAAAATAGCAGACTCGGTTTAATTCAGTCTGTTCATGACCAGTAATTAAATGTGCGACACCAGCCACGCCCCCTACATGTAGCATTGGCTTAAGCGGAACTCTATTTTAAAAATAACTCAAATAAACTAAATGATCCCAAAGGACCAGAAAATATAATCTGCACTATGATGATGAACGGGGAGACGTTTTACCGCCGCCACAAGGCACAAACACCAGCTGCAGTGAAGATTAATAAGTTCTGAACGGTAGGATCCTTTTAAAGCAAGGAATACATCAAAGAACAGAAAATAGCAGACTCGGTTTTATTCAGTCATAATCAGTAATTAAATGTGCGACACCAGCCACGCCCTCTAGCACCGGCTTAAGTAGCCGGACCGGGTATCGACCCCGGAACCTCTGGCTCTTGAGTTAGACGCGGTATCGACTGCGCCATGAGGCCCGACTCTTGTAGTACACTTAGATCAGGTGTGCTTGTATCTTTTTCGGCAAAACTGACAGGGTTTTTGCGTACATGTATTATGCTTGAAAATATAACGGCTCATTTATTAACAACGTCGTTAGTTTTGACCAGCTGGGTCTTCGATAAATTGGAATTTCTTGGAAAAATAATTGTTGAAATTCATCGATAATGGAATAACAATGTCAGCAATGAAATAAGCGTGTCGAATTAATATGCAATCTTTTGACACGTGGGAATCAGCCTTTCAACATGGTACCTTCATCTGACATGCACAGAGGACTTTATGTTCAAATACATCAGCACATACAAAATCACATGTTGATTGTCTCGATGATTCCAGCTCAAGTAAATACCATCACCACTAGTTTACGATTTCAAAAAAGTGAAAGAAACCACCGCCACCACAATTATGATTTCAAAATTCTATTTTAGCTTCGATTTGTTTTTCTTTTTCGCTCCGATTAAGATTTTATCAGTAGTCGAGAAACATTTTTGTCTTCGTCTGGGTATGCGGTTAAGCATGTCAAACCATCCTGGCCCATGATGCAGAAGAGAGAGAGAGAGAGAGAGAGAGATAGGGGGAGAGAGGGGAGAGAGAGAGAGTAAAAATACTTTAATTAAATGGGGTCACAATTCTGTGGTGCATGCATGATTTTCCTTCGAACATTTTCCGGTATGAGAAAGAACAAAGGAAACGTTTTTACTACGAAAATAGAGGTCGAGAGTCTGAAGTTCGACTAAGCCCCCAGAAAACGGAGCTCAAAACATAATCTGCAATATCAACCTTTCCTGAAACCAGGCCCCGAGGTTATAAAACTTTTTTCATGCTCAACTCAGCTGAGCATGAACTTTTACCTGCTAATAGAAAACAAATTATTGATAAGTACAGTTGTTTCCTTGCTCAATTTGGCTGAGTATGAAATTTTCTCTGCTTATGAATACGGAAATGCAAGTAGTTGGCATTTTCATATTTATCAGCAGAGAAAATTTCATGCTCAGCTGAGTTGAGCACGAAAAAAGTTTTATAACCTCGGGGCCTGGGATACATGTAGCATTGCGGAAAAAGGGAAGGAAGTAGTAGGAGTATTTTTTTATTCGATAACAGTAGAGAGACAGAGCGAGACTTAAACGGTAAGACCAGAGAAATGGCAAGACTAATTAAAAGAAAGAGTATTTCTCTGAACTAGGTGCCATAGTGTCATAGTGCCATGGTGTTTCATTTTCAAAGAGCATGTCAAATACAGAGAATAGGGGCGCATAGTCTTTTTGACGTGGAAGTTTAATTAGAATTAAAATGTATACAGGGGCCTGGAAACCCTCCAAGAAGTCATTTTCGAAAGTCAGATGCACGCAATATAAATTGAAACGTCTCATGATTAAATAAGAGCAAGGTTCTTTTTTATTTCTAGCATTAGGGCCAGATTATCTTGTTACTCCCCCTTCATAGCCAGATGTTTGTTTCTAATCGATAATCAGATCATTTTTCTGTCAAAAATTTTACTTGAAGGAAAGTGAAGCTACCTGTGAATTTCTTTTGTATGTGTATGTGTACGTGTCTGTCGTTGTCTAGCATAAACGATTCTTGTTAAACCAAACGCCTTATTGTTTAAGTTACCTGGGCCCAGGTTCACAATCATACCTTAATTTAAGATAATATTTGAGGTCCAAGTCATACCTGTCTAAGGAGTGTCTTCAAAAGTGCGTCTGTACAACACCTTAAACAACATCTTAACTAAGGTGGCGTTTTCGGAAAATTATACGGTGTCATACGGAAACTCTGACGGAAATGAGCGAGGAATTACGAATTTTATGCTTGATGTAAGCGGCAATTTATGTTCCCGCGAATTGTCAAATCTTACGTTTCAGTTTGTTCTTTGAATATTCGGTATCAAAACGCTGAAAATGAATTATTACTTAAAGACTGACATGATGGCAAGTAAAACTCTCTCTCTCTCTCTCTCTCTCTCTCTCTCTCTCTCTCTCTCTCTCTCTCTTACATAGTGGAGACGTTGTTGAAAACTCCCAACGTTGTATTCTCGCTAGACAGACTAACAAAAGAATAAAAAAAAGCAATAATAATTAAACAAAACTTATTTTGATGCAGTTTGTACATGTATTGGGCTGGAGCTGGAGAGGATTTTTTTTGAAAGTGTCGTGCTGCAGACAAAACGAAGGTGGGCGATGTCTATGGGAAAAGCCAGTGCGAATGTATCACTTGCAGCTTACCCTTTGCGGCTTAGTAAAACATTTTAAAACTGCATGTGGGATGTTCCTTGTATTTCAAGCTGTAGTTTTACTCGTTTCAAGAGGCTGAGCTACCCGTTGGCTAGATAATCTAGCTCTGGATTCGATCCTCGCCGAGGTCGCGAAAACATACATCTGACCAATACTATATCAGATCCAGATCGGCTACCGCTATCTGAGTCTGAAGGTGCCTGGGCGGCACTTGTACACAATGCTGTATAATGCATGCACACACCATGTATAAACCGACGTAATCAACTGGAGCTTATGTCTTCAATGCGGGCTGAGTAGTGTAATCGGTTACCTGTTACCTGGAGAGAGTATTAATGTGAATGCAGTTATTTCCCTTAGACCCGGGGAGCGATAGGCATTAATCGATATTTGGAATGTCAAATCGATGTCCATATCCCAGGGCAGGTGTTGAACTTCTCTGAAGCCGGTTTTGTCTTCACTGTGTTAACAATACGAATGCGCTGGATGGAAACATTTTTAATTTTTAACAATGTGGATTTTCATTTTCTTTTTCTCAGATCAAATCAATTTATTTTTTCAGTTGCTCCTTCTCGTATTAATAAGTCTCGTTTTTCCCCTGTCTCTGATATTTAGGTCAAATTTCGTAAGAATTGGCGAGAAAATAAATCTAATTATTGGTCAGTTTTGACAGCGGTTTGTTTTAGTTTCTGACAACAAAAACATAAAATTACTTATAATAATGAAATTATGATATTTCTATCCCTTTGACGGTCTCATCTTTATGGAAAGATTAAGCCTGATACAGATACCCATCCACCCACATAGTTTTTTAATTTCTTTTTTTTTCTTTTACCCCGCCCATCGGGGCTCGCGAAATAGACTGGCTGCCTGGTGCTTCTGCGACAGAGCTGCTAGTCCTGGGTGTCATTTATCGCAGGCCGAGCAATACTTGCAGTCCCACAAATTCAGAGTATTTGAGTTGGATTTAGTTTATACTTGGCATAATGATAGATGTAGGTCGAAATTCTATACCACCTTACACATGCACATTACCTAGCAATCAAGGTCACGGAGTTTGACTTTTCAATGTTCAAGTTTTATGTTCAAGATTTTAAGATCTTGATATTAATTCAAACATTTTGTTGGGTTGAGTTTATATTTGAGTTTATATTTGTCAAAAAAAATCTGTACCGCCACCACCTATTCCTATGACCTAGAGGTCAAGGTCACGGCTTTTACTTTTTCAAGTTAAATTTTTGTGTTATAGATTTTGAGGTCTCATATCATCCAAACCCTTTGCTGCGTTTGCTTATATTTCGAATGATAAAAGATGTTGGTCTGAAAATTTATTCTATACCTTCTTCGCCTTGGCCTTCATTTAAAGGTCAAGATCACAGACTTGTTATTTATCCCATATTCTTCAGTGACACCTTATGATATGTATCTTGGTTTACTTTTGGGTTAGAACAGGTTTCATCGTCTAGCTGCTGCTGACATAAGTCTTATATTTCCAATATTCTTCAGTTGAACCGTCTGATGTGTTAAATATTAGGTTTATTGGTAAGTTGCAGACGATAAGTTGTCATCCTCCGGATGCTGTTGCATATACCTTAAAATTTGTATCTATTATGTTATGTATTAAAGTTGTGTGTTTAAAGTTTGATGTCATTAGGCGATGGCTAATGCCGGGGTATACTTAAATCCCTGCTGACTTGTTCTAGTTCAAAATGAAATGCAGGCCAACGCAAATCAATTAAAATAAATGCAATGATCGCTTTTGTAGATATTTTCTAGACTATAAAAGGCTTTAATGTATTAATTATTCATTTATTTTTACACCTAAAGGGGTTGTTCGCCATTGTTTACGTATATATAAAGAGTTAAGGAGTTCCTTAAAACGTTAAGGTTGATACCGACCAACCTTAAAAAATTTAGGTTTTTTTCCTTAAGTTAAAGAATACCTTAGCGCTTAGGTGTTGTTCAGATTCATTTTTAACCACATAAGATAAAACCTTACTTTAAAGTATTCCTTATCTCTTAAGGTGTGATTGTGAACCTGGGCCCTCAGCACAAAGTGCAAGTGACTAAAACTTCAAATGAAAAGTTTTTATTACAATTACTCTTTTTCTTTAGCCTTGTCAGAGGCGCGGTAGTCGAGTGATTAGAGTGGCTCGGTTATTGTGCAGTAAGTCACCGGAAGATCGTGAGTTCGCGGCTCACCGTCGCCATCCGATGACTGGAAAACTCTCTCTGTCCACCCAGCAGTAAATGGGTACCTTTTTCGAATTAGGGAAGGATAAGGCAGCGAAAGGCGAGAGATGGGCTCCGCTTTTCATCAGCTGTGCCCAAGATACAGTGGGCTCTAACCCCCACTGCCCCTACGGCTATTAGGCTATGGGGAAGCTTTACCTTTTTGTCATTTATATTCAAACGCTCGTTGAATAGAATTAATTTCACCCTTGATTTTAGATTTTATGATAAAATGAGAACAGACTTACCTGTTTTACCCCAACAATAAAATTTATGGTAAGTATACTTCCCTGGCTACAGAACTATTTGCATTTCAAGTTAATAGATATTTTTGAATAATCAAATCACGTCCAATTGCAGATAAAACTGTATTTGATTCGGTAAGGAAGCCTGTCATAGAAAGTCCCACAAGATGGCACACGGAAGTATAAGGTAGTCACAGGGAATCGCGACATACTAGAATAAAATAAAAGAAAAAGAAAAAAAAAACGGCACCACGATGTAGTACGGCGAAGAGCGAAGAGGTGTGTGTGTATATGTGTGTGTGGTGGGGAGGGAGGAGGGAGAGGGGAATGGGGTAACTTTTTCAGGCACAACACGGGACTTGACACTAATGGTAGGCTAGTGCTGCATAAGACAAATGTGTATTTCTCCTTAAAATGATATAAAACTAAACCAGACATTCCTTAATTGACAAATGGACTCATCTATTTGATAAAGATAGAACCGTCCACAGGGCATACACGGGTTGATGAAGCTCTACATATAGCAACAACGTCGTTAGCAAAGTTGTATAGGCCCCTACTTTCACCAGTTTGAGGGACATGGTACACTTCCGTAGTTTCTCCCGGTTTTACAGAGGGGAATAACATTTGTGACTTACTGTTTGCCTTCATGAAAAACGCAGCGCTCCCAAAACGGAGTCTTTTCTTAAAGGAAATCATTCGTTCCTATGGAAACAAATTCTTTCGATTGAAGGTTGACCACCATTGAGAGTGATGGCAAAATGATAATGGCAGAGTTGCTTCCCCTGAAAGTGCACCCACATACCTCAAGACACAAGACAAATAAGTTCTTCGCATCGTGTTCGAGAGCGTTCATCCGCTGCAAGATCGACAGCTACTTATCACAGTACCGGATTGATCACCAGCACAGGTAATGGAATGGTTACAACCACACGTGGATTTGATTCAAGTCAACAAAATTCTCAACAACATCGATATCGTAAAACAACTTTTTGTATTGAGAGAACTTATGGTTAGTGTCACAAACACCTTTTCGGTATTTGACGTTTTGTCCATTCGATGGACAGAAGGCAGAGCTCTAGATAAGAGGGGTATTTGATGATAATTGAGGGATAATTTGTTTTTATTTCTCATTCAAACCATATGCTGTGGCCCCTCATCTGAACCGTCTCATCGAGACGGTTCAGATGAGGGGTCACAACATATGCTTTTATGCAGAATTAACAAATTTTATCCCTAATTATCACCAAATACTTCCTGTTATCTAGGGCTCTGTATAGGTTATCCTTCAACAACATGATGCTCAGTTTATCCATTGGCGGGATTCGAAGCAGGTACAACTATCAATCTTAAGTAGCATAAAACTGCCAGACCTGAAGCCTTACCCCTGCATTCTCTATATCACTCTAGATCACCACCGAGAAAAATCAAGTCGCCCGTTTGTTAGATTTGAATGCATTCGCCATTCAGTACTTTGATTTTGTTCCTTTCATCATTTCGTTTTATGTTAGTATTCTTTAATTCTTTTCTGACAGCGAAGTAGCTGCATTGCTGTTAATACCTAGAGAGTGTGAAGAAAAACTAAAATCTTGTTAAATGGGACGTAAGACCCGAAATCATCCATAAGTCTTGTTTATTCTGCTTCCTATAAACAAACAACAAAAAAGCGTGTACTCACTTTAAATATTGAGGTAATTTAATCATGTATCACGATCCTGAACTTTCTACATGTGAATTCTATCAATTCATTCATCAGTATATGGTGAATGGGTATTCTTTCATGAAAAGTAACTCTTCCAATTTCACGTTTGTTTCCCTTCTCACTGGCGGCCAATTCTTGAAGGAGCGCATTTGCTCCTCTTGGGGCAAACTCTTTCCTTGAAGACTTGATCCTCTTATTGAAGGATTTTGGTGTCCAGAGAGATCAAACACGAAGTCATGAAAATTGTCTCCCTTTGAAAAAAAAGTAATGGAAAAAAACCTGGTGTACCCATACACCTCTTTAACAACAAAAGGATGTGTCATTTGAAGAAACTAGTGAGACAGGGACAAGCTATAAAAGACCTTAGGACGCTGAAACAGCAAAGATTGAGATCACCCTGCGCAGTAAAACAATCCGATCAGGTTCTTTACATTAGCTGCAGAGGTTATACGCTATAGCTCTGCTCCGATCATAATTATACGCAGGATGGTGTGAATCTTCATAGGTGGTCAGTTTTCTAGCTAAGACACCTTGTGTCGACTCCAGACCCTCATATAAGTGTACAAGTACATTAACACAGGGTATAATCGATTCCGCTAATTTTCGCTTCCTGCAGAGACTGTACATCACAGTTGGCTTACGCCGAGACTGTCCGCGATCTCTTGCTTCCTGTCGAGACTTCTGTACATGATAAATGGATTCCTGCAGAGACTGTCCGCGTGATTCTGCTTCCTGCCGAGGCTCTCGGCAGGAAGCAGAGTCACGCGGACAGTCTCGGCAGGAAGCCATTTTTCGAGGACAGTAGTCCCTGCAGGAAGCAAGAGTTCGCGGACAGTCTCGACGGAAGCCAACTATGACGGACGGTCTCTGCAGGAAGCGAAAATTGGTTGACTGTTTCATCCCTGTGATTAAACAAATAGAAAAGATCTCAACTTAAGGGTAACGGAAACACTTTCAAGGAAAGCAGCTGAGCCAGCTTTGTCTTTACCACCCTTTTTCAGTGAGGGTCAGCTCAAAGGGAAGACTTGCCTCCCCTGGAAGAGTACACTCTCCTTCTAGTTTTTATATCAAGGTCATAAAATTCACAGAAGCAGTTCTTCCTTTGAAGGAATAAAGAAAGAAAATAGCGAGAAAAAAAAACATGGCGGTGTAGACACACCCCGTATGATGAATGAAATTTCAGGGGTACTAATGCTCACCATGGAAAATCTGTCTCGGGAAGAATTTGCTCCCTTGGAGAGCAAGTTCTTTAAATTAAGAATAGCCTCCATTTTACATCGAGAAAAAAAAAACACAAGTCACAAAAGATGCAGTCCTGCGTAAAAAAACAACAACAACAACAAACGATATCTCAGCAACGAGGGGTATCTGAGTACCTTAATTCATGTTAATCGCATCGTACTTGACCGAAAAAATTGGACACTGAACCATTTCTTTGATGATAATTTTACCAACTTTTGTCCTGTACAGTTAAATACGTATTGTACACAATTTTTAGAAACAGAGCAGACCCTGTTCAGATTGCTTCATGGAGCATGTTG
This sequence comes from Ctena decussata, assembly GCA_963989385.1. Lineage (NCBI taxonomy): Eukaryota > Metazoa > Mollusca > Bivalvia > Lucinida > Lucinidae > Ctena > Ctena decussata. The sequence goes on from OZ022503.1 coordinate 62,136,551, forward strand.
ATCTGAGTCCACACAATGTCCACAAACTGTTTTACAAACTCCAAGGATATAAACTGTACCCGGATATAAACTTCCTGAATGTCCAGTGTTTGTTGGAGTCCGAGTCTCAGCGGAAGCCAATATTACGGACAGTCTCTGCAGGAAGCGAAAATTGGCGGACTGGTTTATACCCTGTGATTAAACAAACACAAAAATCTCAATTTAAGGGTAACGGAAACACTTTTAGGGAAATCTACTGAGCCAGCTTTGTCTTTACCACCCTTTTTCAGTGAGGGTCAACTCAAAGGGAAGACTTGCCTCCCCTGGAAGAGAACACCCTCCTTCCAGCTTTTTTTTATCAAGGTCATAAAACTCAGAGAAGCAATTCTTCCTCTGAAGAAAAAAAAGAAAATAGCGAAAAACATGGCGGTGTAGACACACCCCGTATGAGGAATGAAAATTCAGGGGAATTAATGCTCACCAAGGAAAATCTGTCTCGGGAAGAATTTGCTCCATTGGTGAGTAAATTCTTTCAATTAAGAGTAGCCTCCATTTTATATCAAGGAAAACAAACACTAGTCACAAAAGTTGTAGTCCTGCGTAAAAAAACAACAACAAACGACCTTAATTCATATTAATCGCATCGTACTTGACCGAAAAATTTGGACACTGAACCATTTCTTTGATGATAATTTTACCAACTTTTGTCCAGTACAGTTAAATAAGTATTGTACACAATTTTTAGAAACAGAGCAGACCCTGTTCAGATTGCTTCATGGAGCATGTTGATCTGAGTCCACACAATGTCCACAAACTGTTTTACAAACTCCAAGGATATAAACTGTACCCGGATATAAACTTCCTGAATGTCCAGTGTTTGTTGAAGGGTTTTTTTTTATTTGTGGTGGTGTGGTAACTCACAACTGCAGGATGTAACTCGATGCCTGTCTCTCAAGGTATTCTGGTTTAGCAAAGACGATTCTAACGGGCACAGTGGAAAGAAAAGGAAGAAGAGGTAGACAGAAGAAGAGGTGGGAAGACAATATTAAAGGGTGGACAGAGATGGACTTTGCTATCACAGCTACTCGTAGGGCAGCTGAAGACAGGACTAGGTAGAAAGGGATCGTTATAAAGTCATCGGTGGTGACCTGACGATCTTGCAATGTGGTAGTATAGAATAGATCAGAATAGTCTCTCCATGACGTATTTAAATACTTTAACCCATTAATGCCTAGTGGACTCTTCTATCTGTATATATTGGACGAGTCCATTTGTCATTTAAGGGGTGTGAGGTTTAGTTTATTATTCGGTTTTTGTTTTATTTTGAGGAAAAATACCCATTTGGCGTATGCAAAACGTGTAGACCCTGATCAGACGCCGTTTTTGCGGCGTCTGATCTGGGTCTGCACTGTTTGCCTATATCCCATTTTTGGGGCGCTAGGCATTAATGGGTTAACATACTATGAAAATTAATTACAGAAAAAGATCAAAAGATACTCCACAAAACTGCTTTTCCCATTGACTTCAGTACTGGAAATTGCACAACCCGCAGGTTTGCACTATAATCACTGTGTGAGTCCGTCCGTCAGTCCGTTATCAGTTAGCGGAAACCGTTACCAGTTAGCGATAATGCTTATAACTCTTGAACCGCATTGGATATTTTGACAAAATTTTGCGTACTTATACATGTCAACATTGTCTAACGACTCGCATGCATAACAACCTTATTTAATGGACGAGGCTTTGCTGAGCACAAGTTGAAAATTTACGGCCAACTACTGAAAATGCTCATAACTCTTGAAAACCGTGGTAAATATGAATCAAATTTTGTATGCTTATGTATTTTAACAAAGTCTAGCCACGGGCATGCAAAACAGTGACGAGGCTTCACCAAGCATCAATTTGGCCGGTCGAGCTCTTTTATTGAAAATGCTCATAACTCTTGGACCGCTTGGTATATTTGCTTCAAATTTTGTATACTTATGTAATTTAACATTGCCCAGCCACTGGTATGCAAAACAGTGATGAGGCTTCACCGAGCATCAATTTGGCCGGTCGAGCTCTTTTATTGAAAATGCTCATAACTCTTGGACCGCTTGGTATATTTGCTTCAAATTTTGTATACTTATGTAATTTAACATTGCCCAGCCAATGGTATGCAAAACTTCTTCTTGCACAACCCGCAGGTTTGCACTATAATCCCTGTGTGAGTCCGTCCGGACGAGGCTTTGCTGAGCACAAGTTGAAAATTTACGGTCAAGTAGTGAAAATGCTCATAACTCTTGAACCCCGTGGTATATATGGTTCAATTTTTGTATACTTATGTATTTTAACATTGTCCAGCCACCGGCATGCAAAACGGTGACGAAAGTCTAAAAAGTATTGCACGACCCACAGGTGTGCACTTTAATCGCTTGCAAGTCCATCAGTCTGTTTGTCCTTCCGCTGTAGTCAGTGAGTAAAATTGCTCATAACTCTTAACCACATGGTGTAGTTTGATGAAAAATATGCATCATTCTACAAGAAATGACCAATTTCATTTCCATACATTCCTTCTGGCACCAGAAACTGATTATTCACCACGGGTTGTGCACATTACCATCAGTTGATTATATTTGTAGCCGCGCTTTGAAAAAAGTGGGTCTATATGTGTACTGGATTTGGTCTGTCCGTAATTCCGTAATTGCGTAACTCCGTAATTAGGTAATGCTTTATTTGTGTCAGCATTTTCTCAGGAAGTATTAAAGCTAGAATCTTGAAACTTGTATACATATGGAAAATGAGTTGTTGTATCGTGGGATCGAGAATCGTACTCATTGCTCTTTTTCTTCCCTATATGTGTCCATTTTTTTCTGTCTTTTAAGGGTAAATTTGTGTCACAGTTTTCTCAGGAACTGTGCAGGCCACAATCTACAAACTAGCTTACATATGGAGAATGAGTTATTGTATCGAGGGATTGAGTCTGAGGCTCATTGCTCTTGTTCCATTTTTTTACCAATTTTTCTTTCTTTCCATATTTTGCATGTTAATATTGAAAGTTTGTGTCAGAGTTTTCTCAGGAAGCAATAAAGCTAGAATCTCGATACTTGGAATACATATGAAAAATGAGTTGTTGTATTGTTGGATTGAAAATGTGGCTCATTACTCTTATTCTTCCCTTTATTTGTCAATTTTTCTGTCTTTTCTGGGTAAATTTGTGTCACTGTTTTCTCAGGAACTGTGCAAGCCACAATCTTCAAACATGACGTACATATGGAAAATGAGTCATTGTGTCGAGGGATTGAGTCTCAGGCTCATTGCTCTTGTTTGTTTGTTTTTTTTTTACCAATTTTTCTTTGTATCCCCATTTTGCAGGTTAACATTGAAAATTTGTGTCAGAGTATTCTCAGGAAGTATTGAAGCTAGAATCTTGAAACTTGGTTAACATACGATCAATGAGTTACTGTATTGTAAGATTGAGAATATAACTCATTGCTCTTATTCTTCCCTTTATTTGTCTATTCTTTGTTTCAAGATAAATTTGTCGCAGTTTTCTCGGGATCTTTTCCAGCTAGATACTGCATATTTGGTATACAAATAAACAATGAGTTGTTGTACTGTGGGATTGACAAACAGGATTATTACTTTATAGTCCAGTCAAATTGTGGGGGAACCTAAAACAAATTGCAACGAAAGGTTTCTTTGCAGTAATAAGCTCCTAAGACCTACATTTTTAACATACTGAAAGTAGGACAAAATCGGAGAATGCGAAACTTGATTTTTTTTCATATGTCTTGTTTTCGAAGGATTTAAACCGCTGCACAGCTACTTTTGGTTGGAAAGCCACTTCTAAACATCATTTCTAAACAAGTTAAGTCCATAGAAGTCGTTGATAAAACAGCTATATACTGTTCTTTAGCTTTTGCCTACCATTAAATTTGCTGATTATGCATAACCGGTCGATCATATAGTATATTACTATTGGTTTACCCCACCCACCAGTGCAAATTTTGCTTTTACCATAACCGCTATTCAGATGGACAATATGGATGGTAATGAAGATAGTAAACAGAATCAATGTTTTTAAATTAAGACTGTGACAGAACAATAGAAGAAAACAGCTTGATGTAACTCCTATTTATCAAATGACGGGACATCTGAGAATGTTGTTTTGTTGCACACGTCCACGGTAAACAGCCATGGTCATGTCCGGTCGGTCAGTTAACCTTACGACACTATTCTTTGGCCGGCTTAGATTTCCTATGCGGTTAAGCAGTACTAAGTGCACATACTTTAGCCAGTAACTGACAACTGTCCTTTCTGAATCAGCGGAAGGAGAAATAGAAGTAAGTAGCCGGACCGGGTATCGAACATAGGACCTCTGGCTCTTGAGTCAGACGCGCTACCAACTGCACTATGTGGCCCGGCTAAATACTTCATGTGCTGAAAGGATAATCCATTAGAGGGTTAAATATGCAGATAACTTGGACATGCTTTTGGATATTAGGTGATGACTTCCATGACATTTTTGCATTCACAAATGGTAAAATGTTTACTGCTGGTTCAAAATTTACCAATTATACTTCCTTCCCGCCTAACATCCACCTCCCCAACAAGCCAACTCCTCTGGAAAGAAGTTAATGTTTTAGCTCGCCTGAACGACCTTCAGGAAGAGCTATTGTTTTCACCCCAGAGTCGGCCTCCGCGTTTGCACCCGCGTCCATGTCCACCTTTTGGGTGTTATAGGTTATTTAAACACCTATATCTCTTTAACCCATTGATAGCCTAAGTTGATACTTTCACTTATGCTAGATAATGGTCTTATGTTTTACACCCTTTGCCCTCAGTGACCTTAAGGTCTAGGTCATGGAATTGGAAATTTCGTGTTTAAATATGGGATGTTCTTTAAGGTTTTAGCTCACCTGTCAAGGTGATCTTATAGTTTAGCCTTGGTCCGTAGTCCGTTGTCATCTTCCACACTTAAAAACATACCTCCTAAACCACCTGCCCAATCTTGATCAAATTTTATGTGTAGCATTGTTGGGGTCGGGGGGGGGGGGGGGGGTTGCCTGAATAAGGTTATAGGGCAGATAAGATTGGAACTATGGTTGCCATGGCAACATAAAGCTCCCATAGATTTATAATGAGAAAAACTTAAAAAAATCTTCTTCTCCGAAACCATGAGGCTCAGAGCTTTTATATTTAGTATGTAGCAATGTTTAGTGGTCCCCTATATCACTCCTGCCAATCCCTCCCCTGGGTTCCAAACTGGCCCTACCATAGGGGCCCATTGGTTTATATAGGGCTATATAGCTAAAGAACCTTCCAGATTGGCCACCTCCAGGGGTCATTAGCTTCCATAGACTTATAATGATCAAAACTTTAAAAATCTTCTTCTCTGAAACCATGAGGCCCAGCGCTGATATATATAAACAAACCCTGCCAACCATGCCACTGGGGTCCAAACTGGAACCATTCCAGGCGTTCATTTGTGTAGAAAAATATATAGCTAAAGAACCTTCAAAAATTTTCCTCTCTGAAACCATGAGGCCTAGAGCTTACATATTTAGTATGTAGCAATGGTTAGTGGTCACGTACATAAATCCTGCCAAACATGCCCCTAGGGTCCAAATTGGCCACGCCCCAGGGACATTAGCTCCCATTGTCTTATGACGTGAAAAACTTTTAAAAAAATCTTCTCTGAAACCATGAGGCCCAGAGCTTACATATTTAGTATGGAGCAATGGTTAGTGGTCACGTACATAAATCCTGCCAACCACGCCCCTAGGGTCCAAATTGGCCACGCCCCTGGGACATTAGCTCCCATTGTCTTATGAAGTGAAAAACTTTAAAAAAATCTTCTCTGAAACCATGAGGCCTAGAGCTTAAACATTTAGTATGTAGCAATGTTTAGTGGTCCCCTGCATAAATCCTGCCAACCATGCCCATGGGGTCCAAACTGGCCCCACCCAGGGGTCATTTCTTAATATAGGCTAGATAGCGGAGAACCTTCAAAAATCTTTTTTCTGAAACCATGAGGCCCAGAGCTCACATATTTAGTACATTAGTATATAGCAATGGTTAGCAATCGTTAGTGGTCACGTACATAAATCCTGCCAACCATGCCCCTAAGGTCCATATTGACCACGCCCCAAGGACATTAGCTCCCATTGTCTTATGAAGTGAAAAACTTAAAAAAAATCTTCTCTGAAACCATGAGGCCCAGAGCTTAAATATTTAGTATGTAGCAATCTTTAGTGGTACCCTGCATAAATCCCGCCAACCATGCCCATAGGGTCCAAACTGGCCCCACCCCAGGGGTCATTTCTTAATATAGGCTTTATAGCTGAGAACCTTCAAATATCTTTTCTCTGAAACCATGAGGCCCAGAGCTCACATATTTAGTATATTAGTATATAGCAATGGTTAGCAATAGTTAGCGGTCACATACATAAATCCTGCCAACCATGCCCATGGGATCTAAATTGCACCCCCCTGGATCTATCATTGGGTCCCATAGACTTATAATTGGAAAAACTTTTAAAAAAATCTTCTTCTCTGAAACCATGAGGCCGAGAGCTTATATGTTTATTTAGTATGTAGCAATGTTAAGTGGTCCCCTACATAACTCCTGCCATTCAAGCCCCTGGGGTTCAAACTGGCCCCTCCCTAGGGGGTCATTTGTTTATATAGAGCTATATCACTAAAGAACCTTCAAAAATCTTCTTCTCTGATACCATGAGGCCCAGAGCTTACATACGTATTTAGCAATAACAAAAATCCTGCCAACCATGCCTCTGGGGCCCAAATTGGCAACGCCCCAGGGGTCATTAGCTCCCATAGACTTATAATGGGAAAAATCTTTAAAAAATCATCTTCCCTGAACCCATGAGGCCCAGAGCTTACATATTTAGTACTTAGCAATGTTTAGTGGTCTCGTTCATTTATCCTGCCGAGGAGATTTTCAAAGACTGTTCATATAAGTATGTTGCACTGTTTGTGTTATTATGCATGTAGTATTCTGCTCTTTGTGCCTTTGTTTTGGGCTTCTCATGCCTTCAGAGATCAGTATTCTAAACTGAAGCATGTTTATGCTAAGCAAAGTCATCAGTATGATATATTTCTTGTTGCAGTTCAGTTACTGACCTTCAAAAATTCACTTAAGATTTTAAGGCAGAAAAAAGTGGGTGGGGTAATTTATACCATTTTTAGACATAGATGGCTTTACATTCAACAAGAAAATGTGCCAAATTCAATCTTAAGCTTCTAGATTCAATTCTGGCAGAGGCAGAATAGGTTTTTAGAAATAAAACTCACAGCGATAATGTTATGTCATATAAAATATTACAAATAATTGGTATATTTAAGACGCTAACAGGCGCTTGTAAAAATGCAGAAAAAAGATATTTTGCATTATCCGATTTTATCCTACTTTTGATATGTCATATGTGAATGTTAGTTCTCAACTAAAATGCAAAAAAAGCTTTTGTTGCAATTTGTTTTGGGTTTAGGGAAAAAAATCGCCAGTTTGCCTGGACTATTAATTATTCTTTATTTATTCAGATTATTTTCTTTTTATATTTAGAATGTTGAAATTGTGTTAAAGTTTTCTTCATAACTTATTTGTTCATCTTTTTAGGTGGCAGTGGATTACTAAAGCAGTGCAGCGGGGCTATAGTCAGATCCTCTGACAGTTGTAGTTTGCACTTCAACTGAACGCATCTCAACTATACTGAGAGGATTTAAAAACTTCCACTTTTTAATTTCTGGCTGATGATCTTTTCACGAGTGACAGCGTTTCACATTTTATGACAAAATGCTTGAAACTCATCAAATTTCGAGATAATTAGGTTTATTCGAATCATTTACGTAAATGACGTCAGTAAAAGAGCGTTACATCTCTGAAATGCTTAAAGAGATGACGATGTTGTCTTATGCAACATTCTTTTAGACGATTTCTTACTGCCTGTATATTGTTACGTCATCCACGTTGGTTTGCAATTATGATTGCAGCCGATGCTGTCGTGCAAAACCTATTACGGATACGGCGTCGACATTAGTCAACGTCATGGCCTCTGGATTTTAGGTTCGGTTTACTGCTTTTCTGGCGGTCTTTAGAGCTTCCTGTAAACCGTGCACGTCATCTGGGATTGTAAATTGTTGTGATTAACTCATAAAATTGTCTCGCGACGTCACTTTTTGAAATGTCAGCATTTAACTGGCCCAGAAATCTGCACCCGTTTGCGATATTTATATTAGACGCTTTATGCGAAATAAAGCCACAGACCGACTTCAAACTTTTAAAAATTGATTTGATATTGTAAGAGAAATGTTTCCTCAGAAAATTGTATACATGAAGTGATTCATCTGTATCTAAACTGTACTAAAATTCAAAAATCTGTTTCTCCAGAACCACTTGGTTCATATGCTCAAAATTAGGTATGTAGCATTGCCAAGTAGTCGTATACCAAGTTTGCACAAATGTTGGCCCCAGGGTTCAAAATGGCCACACGGCAGGAAGTTCTAGGTTCGAACCATAGGAAAGATACAAAAAAAAAATAATGTTTGGTCAATGGAGGCCCTAGTGTCTAACATGGCCCCACGACAGGGAGGTCCTGAGTTTGAACCATAGAAAACATTGAAGAATATTTATAAATCTTCTTCTTCAGAGCAGCTAGGCTCAGTTGCTTGAAATTTGGTATGCAGCATTGTCAGATGGACCTCTAGAAAGTTTGTTCAAATGGTGGACCCCTGGGTCCAAAGTGGTCCCACCCTAGGGGGATCCTGGGTTTGAACTATAGAAATACATAGAAAAATATTCAAAGCCTTCTTCTTCTTCAGAACCACACTGCTCAGATGCTTGAAATTGGGTATTAATTATTGCCTTGTACAAATGCAGGTCCAAGGAACGAAGATAGACCCACCGAAGGGGTCCTGGGTCTGAACTAAAGAGAAACAAACAAATTCTTAAAATCTTCTTCTTAAGAACCAGTAGGCTTAGATGCTAGAAATTTGGTATGTAGCATTGTCTGGTGGACCTCTGTGGAGTTTGTTCAGAGGTGGGTCCAGGGTTTAAATTGGCCTAACCCCGGGGGGGGGGGGGGCTTGGTTTGAACCATAGAAATACATAGAAAACTATTAAAAAGTCTTCTTCTTCAGAACCACAGAACTCAGAAGCTTGAAATTTGGTATGAAGCATTGCCTAGTAGACCTCTACCAAGTTTGTTCAAATGGCGGCCCGAGGGTTCAAAATTGCCCTGAGGCAGAGGTTTTTGGTTCGAAAATAACTTAAAAATCTACTTTTCCAGAAATGTTAGGCTCAGATGCTTGAAATTTGATATGCTGCATTGCCTAGTGGTGGTCCTTTACTAAGGTTATTCAAAAAGGCCCAAAATGGCCCCAGTCCTTAGTTTGAACCATAGAAATACATAGGAATATATTCAAAAATCTTCTTCTTCAGAACCACTTGGATCAGATACTTGAAATTGGTAGGGTTGAAGAAACGAAAATTTGTTAAAGAGGTCCAAGTCATATGACCAACGTGGCGGCCGCAGCCATATATGGTCAAAAGTTTTCAAAAATCCTCTTCTTCAGAACCAAATGACCGATTGTCTTGAAATTGGTATTTAGCAGTGAGTACTAGAGTTCTTTCAAGATTGTTTAAATGATGACCATGGTTTGACCCTGCTTTGTACGGCAGGTTCTGGTGTTATTGTGTGTAAAAATGCTTAAACATAAGAGTTAATAAAAGTTATAGAAGATTTTGGTGCAAAATTTGATAAATACAGTCTGATAACTAAATGAGTACATGAACTTTTTGAGTAATTATGGTTTAGATTATTCTTTGACCGTTAATTAATGTCTCTAATATTTTGACAGTTTCAAACTATCAGATTTGTTTAAATGATGACCCTAGTTTGACCTTTTTGCTCAGCTGAGCGATTCAGGGCCTCTTGACCCTCTTGTCTCTGTTGAGTGATTTCAACAACAATTGTTATGCCTCAGTTCGATAACAGCACATGGTTTGCGACTCTGGTCCGCTGATATCGTTTATTTTTTTCTGAACCACAGTTTTTTTCTCGCCTATTATATATATAATAAGTATTTACGGTCTCGCGATAATTTTCGAGCTTCCGGCTTTGCAAACGTGGTAGCCTCTATCGAACGATAATTTGTGACCATACTATTTTTCATTGGTAAGTAGCTAAGACCAAAACTGATACATTATTAAAGCGAACCTTCTTCGTGTGTTCGCTAATAATAATAGTAATTATTATAATAATGATAATAATAATAATGCCGGTGTCATATTAGATTTTGACCCCGTCTACAACGTGACCCGCGGGTCATTATATAATGACTGGCGGGTCAATATATTATTTTAATATTAAAATAGGCAAGGTCTATAGGCGAGCACATCGCTCTTTACAGTGTGTTAGTGTATGGTAAAACCTCTATGGCTGCTATCATGTTCGGACAAAAACGCGTGGCCGAAGTGTAGACCCTGACCTTGAACATTCATTGCACGATTCTGGATTCAACTTCACAACGCTATTTTTGTCGTGTGAAATTTGTAATAAAATTATTCCAACTCCACAGCTGCGAACAACTCAACGGCTGCGAGCTCCGTCTTACAACTTTCAGAGATCTTTCCCCTCGGAAAACGGGCTATATTTTTTTTTTCAGTTTCTTCTCTGCGATGCTTTCTATTTTTCTTAAATTCACCTAACGCTCAGCCTCCTTGCATTTTGTATACTGACCATGTAGTGATCTACTCATAGAAGGTTGCACTACAGTAAAAATATGCATATTATGCAAGCCCCGCCTCTTTTGGGGAGAGCTTTCAGGAGTATAATGAATATTTGTAGGCCCCTGATTGGTTTTGTTATGAAAGTTAAATATTTTTCTAAATGTTAGGCTCGTTTATTATTATAAGAAATGGAGATTATTTACAAAGCTGCTTTGCTACATTTTTGGGGGTTGAAAATACACAGGGGGAAACTGAAAGTTTCGATTTTTTTATTTACTGCGAACCTGACCATTCAGAATTGAAAGTACAATAAGTCAAAAATATGCCTCACAGCCCCCAAGTGTTTTAGCTATTTCTGAGTAAAGTCTATTTAATGCCACGCCTCAATTTGGAAAGTTTAGACCAGGAGAAAATTGGCAGTGCATTGACTTTGACCCATTTGCACTGTGAGTATTGGGAATTATTTTAGTGTAGTGCCACCAGAAGCTGTTAGCGTTGACGCCATCTTGTTTTTCCGAACGTCATTACGTAACGTAGCGACAGAAAGACTGTACGACCATTATTTCTTATTGTTTTGTTGCTTTCTATGCTCGTATTCAAACCATTCTAATTTGGATAACAACTTCCGTCAACATACTCACAGCTTATTTTCGAGCTTCCGGTAGAACGTTGAAATTATTTACATACACAGATCAGGTTTTGTGCCAAAGAACGTGTTTCTTTGTGTGTCTTCGGAGAATAACCACCCATTGCACCATGAGCAGTGGTCAGAGACGAAACAGACAGAGACAGTTTGTTGAAATAAATCGATCAAACTTCCTAAATAATCATAATAACAGCACCCATATGGAGGTAAATTTGGTGGAAAAATCTAAACGATGGTTTTTGAAGCAACATCATCTACATTTTGTATTGACTAAATAAATGTCCTGCCATAAGCACGGTATGTAGGCAAATTTACGTACACGAAAGTATTACTTACGAGACATTGCGGGGAATTGCGCGTGACAAGTAAACAACTTTTTCCTCTGACAACTTTTCTTAAATATATCTGCACTGACTAAGTATTTTACAGATCTGTTTTTACAATGATTTTGGGCATATTTCGTTCTATCTAGTAACGTTAAGGCGCCGAAGATACACTCACCGTGTTAAGTCTGATTTTGCGAAAAACATGTATTTTTTTGCATTTTTCTATTACTTCGCCAGGAAGCAGCATTTACAGTCTTTATTCCTTCATCATTTGCAAAACTGAACCCATCTGCGGTTGGGCTACTTAGTGCTCTTTACAATGACAGGTAAGTCAGGTTCCAACTTTATACGTTACAGCAATAAACAGCCATGTTTCACAGGAGGGCTCTACCTTTTTGCATTTACGACCATCTCAGCATTCTTTTTAAACATTTACGACCATCTGCACAATAAAACACGAATCTTTACACGACCATCGACGAAACTCTGGTATGAAGTCATCCGTATTTTGAAGCTTTGCATTAAATCACGTCTTCTTCTCAGTCTAGATCTGCAGTAAAGCGTTGCAAGACAGTTTTGCCGAACCACCATGACTAAAATAACCCTTATTCTCCCTTTAAGGGAAATAGAACCTTATTCGAAAGCTATTCGACCGTCTTATAACTATGTTAGCCATGTTATTCCGATGAAACAGTGTTTTGTAAGGCTTTACTGCATATCTAGATTGAGGAGAAGACATGATTTAACTTCATACAAACCTTTTGTCTATGGTCGTGTCACGGGTTGTGTTTTGTTGCGCAGATGGTCGTAAATGCTTAAAAGGAATGCTGAGATGGTCGTAAATGCGAAAAGGTACACCCCTCCCATCGCTATTTATTTTTGTAACGTTTAAAGTTGGAATATGATTAAATCCCTGATGGTTTCAGTTTTGCAAACGATAAAGGAATAAAGCCTGTACATGCTGCCCTCTGGCGAAGTAATAGAAAAATGCAAAAATCTGCATGTTTTTTTTTTTTGGTCAAAATCAGGCTTAACGCGGTGAGTATATGTTCAACGCCTAGATGTTTCTTGATAGAAGGAAATATGCCCAATATCATTGTAAAAACAGATCTGTAAAATACTTAGTTAGTGCAGTCATATTCAAGAAAGACTGTCAGAAGAAAAAGTTGTTTACCTGTCACACGCAGTTTCCCGCAATGTCTCGTAAGTAATACTTTCGTGTACGTAAATTTGCCTACATACCGTGATAAAATCTCGCCCTCGGGCGAGCGAGCCCGCTAGCAATGCTCGCTAATATTTTGACCCCACCTCCCCCACTATCCTCTGATATGTTGACCCCACCCCTGAAAAAAAAGGAAATACAAAATAAATTCCTGCTCCTCCTCATCTTTAAAAATCATTCAGGAGGGGTGGGGGTCAAAATATCATAGCTGTAATATTATGACCCGCCCCACTTTAAATTAAAGTATGTAAGTTTTCTTGGTACTGTTTTTTTTTTAAATATCTGTTATGATCAAATTTAAGTTAAATTGCCATTAGATTCTCTGTCCCATTGCTAAAATACTTTAAATACCGACGATGGGCGAGAAGTGGGCGGAGGAGGGGGGGGTCAACATATTGTAGCTCCCACAATTTGCCTTCGCCCCTCCCCCGCCCCCATGTTTAAAATGGAAATGTAGGAAATTAAGTGTAAGATCTACTATTATCAAGCACATATCAAACACAATATCTATATAGTGCACTGCTCCTTCTTATTTCAAAAGAATGTCCAGCGGGGTTGGTTTAAACTTTATTTCTTTCGTATAACAAACAAACATTCAATGGACATTATGAAATAAGTGCATATATTATACAAAAGGGATCCAGAAGGAAGTCAAGAGACTTATTTGAATCTGTATCCCTCAATAATACAATAACACAGAATATATACTATCTATCATGTTACTCGACTGAATTTACTAACTAGTAACTAGCTAGTCTGGCCCAGAAAACTTGTACACTCTACAGTTTTCAGTTCTTTGGTGTGATCCTTGCTTCCAAAGGATAACCCTTTTATAGAACGTATTGTCTATTTTAACATATATATTGTCTCGGTATCTATGTTTATATGTGCATACCCACATGCGGGGGCACCACAAAGTGTATTGATGCTCCCGCATGTGGATACACACATTTTGGTTTTTGCTATAATAGATGAAAAAGAAAGAAAGAAAGAATGTTACCAGTGTTTTACAATGAGTCCAAATAGAAGGAGTTTTAAGTATTCAAGTAATTGGGTATTTAAGTATTCAAGTATATTCAAGTTGCCCTATATAAATAGGTCACTGTTGCTTACATCAACCTCAGGCGGGTCTTTTAACTAAATCATATGCAAATTTATATCAGAAATGATGTTTTAGATATTTAACTCAAAATCTTTTAGATTTAATTATGAAGTCATGCAACGCTAAGAATATTTTCTTATTATCAGAGTCTGTTAATTCGGAACTACCATGAAGAAGAATATTTAGTGTTGGGGGACAAATCAATGAGATAGTGTTGATAAGTTCAACTCGCAGGTTCCTATATCGGTGGCAGTCCAGAAGAAAATGTTTATTATCTTCGACAGCTCCACATTCGCATAGAGGACTGTCTACAATATTTTTTTAGAAAAGATGCTGCCTTAATGAACTGCAATTCAATCTCAGTCGTGCATGATGTATCTGTCCTGTTCTTATGCCATCAAAGAAAAAGGATGGCGGGGATCTGATATTGGACTGAAGTTCATTTTTGAAAGCTGCAACTGAAGTTGCATTTCTCTTATCTTCAGACAGTTCATTCCAGCTACGCGTAACTGACGGTAGAAAAGACTTGTAATATAACTGTGAGCTGGCATGAATGGTCTGTAGGTTCGAGAAATTACGCAAGTTATATGTTGTTGTACTACCAACAGTAGGTGGAACAAAGGAAGACAAAAAGTCTGGCGTAAGGTCGTCTTTTATTAGATGAATTCTTTAAAATGTCGAGATTGAAGTAGCCTATTATAAATATATTACTTAAATTGGTGTCAAAAGCAAGACCGATTAAATCCTCAATAAATGATAAAGTTTCTGCGGATGAATTTGGCGGCCTATAGAATGTGCCTATGAGAAATTTCCTATGATGGCTGTTAAGTTCTAGCCAAACACATTCTACATTCGGGAGTTCAAGATCTGACCTACGACGTGGATGTACTTTATTTTTGGCATATATACATATCCCACCATGGCTATCGTTTCTACGATCACGGCGATAACGTTTGAACCCATCTATGGTAAGACAATCATCGGAAATATTTGGGTTTAGCCAAGTCTCTGTAAGACAAATGATATCAAAATGTTTAAGCTCATCTCCTATTAAAAGTAAAAAGTATGCAAAGACCAGGAACTGAAACAATCAAAATCCAATTCCAGCGGGAAATGATTGCAAACAACCCCCGAGGATACCTTATTTGAAATACTTTGAATGTTATAATGGACTACGGAAAAAATATTCATAATAACATACTCTTGAGTGATGTCTGTCGAGTGCGTTGAGTCATTATCTGGGACCACCTTGGTCCAGGATTAAGTTCAATGTCTCCAGAGCGTATTAACAGCAATGATGTTATGATCAGAACTCGAAAGAAGTCAAATAGTTTAACCCTTTGATTTTGGTATGACGAATATAATGTAGCCCAATCTGCAGCCTATAAATCTGTACCTCAGTCATGCACTACAACCAAATAAAGATATTTCAGCTCCAAGGATGCAGAGAGGACTACAAAAATACTGTCAAATAGTTGATATAAGGCAACTGACTTAAAGTACAAAGTGTCAATATATGGTTCTATAAGCATCCTATAAAGAAAACTAATATTTACGTTATACAGTCAATAAGACATCGTATTACTTTAGTAGATGCGATCATGGGACCATTTGACACCTTTTCCTGGTTTGTTACAGAATTCCGTGAGTTACAAAAGTAGACTTGAACATCCCCGTGGAGCAAATATTTAGACGTTTCAAACAAAAATAAGACACAAAGAATAGAAATCATACAGTATAAAAGCAAAATACAAAGGAGAGGATTAAGGACAACTGGTCTAGTTAATGGGTTTGGGTGACGTTTTACTTCGTATGGCCAACTGTTCCAATAAGGCCTGCAGACACACAGCGGCGATCAGACATCGAGTCAACGTTGATCCAACGTCATAGCGTACTAATCAACGTCGACTCGACGCCGAATCGTCGCTGAGCTTTCGGCCACAAAATGACTTAATATTACCATTTCAAGTTTTGAAACTATTGCAGTTTTTGGTTTAAAGTCCCTATACTGGTTACTTCCCTTGTCCTTCTAGCCTCTAATATCTTAGGTCAACAAAAAGAAACAACAAGAGTTATAGTTATAAAATAACAGGCAGTAAAGTTATCATGGCTTCTGAAGATTGGGAGGGAGAGAAAGAGAGAAATACAAATTGATCTTACACATACACACCTACATTTTCACAATAAAATACTAGGCACCGTGATTGTCAAAAAAATTGAAAAGCACTGCGTCTAGATATAGATAATTGTGAAAGGTGGTAAGAAAAATAAATACAGTCAACTCTCACTATCTAAAAAGTCAAACATTCGTCTCAAGCTACTGATAACCCAAAGGACCTCTGACAGTATTAATGCATATTTGCCCATTTTTCGACAAATTACTGCACCTTCCTCGGGCAGCAAAAGTTGAAATATTTGGCATTAATATGTAGCCTTGTGTACTATAAAGACATTTCAACAGTGATTTTGAAAAAATTATCATGCTTCTAGACTAACATTGACCAATTTTATCAAGAGGGGTATGTAAATTTTTCAGTCTCTGAAAATAAGTCCATTTATTTGGTTTTCTAAGATATCGAAATCTTAATTGACAACTATGCTAAAACAGACATACACACTACTGTTACTGATATTATGCAATATTTTTTCAGTACTGAGGACTTTAGCCTATTTTTAGATATAAAGGGTGTAAGTACGCCACCCACTTTTTCAGTTTTTCAGCTGTATACTATCTTTCCCCCCCCCCCCGTGCCTCAGCAAGCCACTCACATATAATGTGTATTATGATAGTACACACATACATGCAAAGTGGCTAGCTGAGGCACGGGGGGAAAAGTATCTTTAAAAAACTTTTCCTGTTTCCATTACGTTTAATTACACAATTTGGCTTTTTCCACCAAAAATTGAAGTCTATGTGCAAAATAATCAGAAACTAAATTCATGGCCAGTTAGGGGAAGTTGAGAGCAACAAATTTCAAGAGAAATTCTTGGGTATATCAAAAATTTAATTTTGACTATTTTTATAGGCAAATTAACATTACAACCGTCAGAGGTCCTTAAATCTTCTGGCCTTAGAAAACTCACTTTGGGATATAGCAATAGTTTGAAATATCCGGATTGAATATGAAGTAGGAAATGCACTTTAAGAGGACACTTTGGGACATCAATGTTCCAGTTTACGAGAGTCAACGGTCAGTAATAACGTTAACGATGACAAGATGTGATAACAAGATATGATAAGCCACTCCTCGCCTCTGCCCTCGACCAGTGTCTGCCCTTGAGCCATTCGGCTGTCGAGAGTATATACGTCGGGGGCAGATGCCGGGCTCTACATGTGGATTTTCTAGCCCGAAATATCATGTATATGTACACACTTATATCTGGAATACAATGTTGAAATACTGGAAGCCAGCTCGCGCCCACCAGCATCACTCCGTCCTTTACCGAAATCGAAAGTCAAAGGAATCGCGAAGCTAGCTGGAAGGGGAAACTAGCACCACATATAAGTCACGCGCCTTTTCACATCAATTCATTGTTCTTGCCGAAACAAAATACAAGAACTATGGAAATGAAGAGGCGGTGCATAACTCTGCAATATGCAGGATGTATATGCATTTCTGTACATTTAATATACTCAGAACCTCCAATGACTGGTTATGCGGTTTGTATGTGGTAGCCTCACCATGCTGTCCTTTAACAATTGTAACTGCAAACAGATCATGAACATATATCTCTCAGGAGTGTAAATATGACATCCAGCAGACCATAAAAAGGCACTAAACATTCGTGGATCTATGAATTAGTTTAAGTTCACTATAAAGACAGCATGTCCCCAGCAAAATTGTAGATTTGGAAATTTAACATTAAAGAAGGTAAGATTAATTCATTATCAAGTCATCAAGTCACGTAGTGAAGATATAGACAAGAGAGCACAATATGTGTTGTAATGCCAAGATCTACAATGCCAACCAGCGGGGTTGTGGCGGGGGATGGAGGGGGTCCCTCTTGAGAGAGTAATCTTTTAACCATAGTTCCATTGGTATGTTTATATCTGTGGTGATGGAATTTAAAATTTAGACGCCATCTGATTGTCTTACCCGTAGCTATTAGTACTTCATACAAAACAGAACAGACCAGAATATATCTTTATTAACACTCAGGTCTGCACAGACATACGAGGATATAAACAAGTATAATACATTGAGATATGGTGGCATATTCTGTAATACTAAGATAAAATTGCAGAAAAATTTGACTGTGGTTTGAAACAAATATGAAACTCACGTGGGGGTTACGCATAAAGCATCGCATTTGTTTACAAGTGGTGTAAGCGATGTAACTCATGGTTTACTAATGCTGCAGTACGGACTTAATTCTAACCCATTATCCAAAGACATAACAGGGCAAGGTAAACCTATGACCAGTCTACTTGTCCGCGTAGTCTGGCCAAAGCTCATGTCAATTACTGTACTTGAAATAACCAAGCAGGAAGCCAGCGAAGATACCGACTACACTGCACGGACAAGCCCGCGTCATCGCTTTTCTGAAATAATTTACACTCTCGGCAAACATTCCCAGCGGGTACAAAACGTTGATTCGACATTGATTCTGCGTTGATTCAACGTCATGAAGTTTAGATCAACGTCGACTCAGTGCCTACTCAATGTCATGCGCCTGGTGGGTTCATTGTACTCAGGAAAATGACACTGCCACAATTCCGTATAGACAATCCCGTCTGAACGCTTAAGGGGCACGGCAATAACGTCGTTCGTTCACCTAGTAATGAAGAAAACATATCATTATACTAATACTAATATAAGGGCCCTTCAAGACTGATGCAAATCCTGGCCCTATTCATCAGAATAAGACCAGTCATTGACATCAGTCAGTTATGTCTCTCGAATTCCCTCTGGCCAAAACGAAATACAAGACAGGAGTCTGGGAATCAGGAAGAGGAACTTGTGTATAAAAATCTTATAAGTATATAATCTTCAAAAATACGTCGACATATTGTTAGATATTCTGAAAGTATGAGTTTACGAACATGAGTATGAGAACATGCATTAAGGTAAAATCATATTTGAGCCGCGACACGAGAAATCCAACAATGTGGTTGTGCGCCCAGCGCAGTCTCAGATCAGCCTGGGCATCCGCCCAGTCTGATCAGAGTCTTCGCTGTCCGCACGGAGGTAGCTAAGACCCATGGCTACCCTTTGAGCGCTAATCGAAGATTCTGATCGGACTGGGGGATGCCCAGGCTGATCTGAGTCTGCGTTGGGTACACAACCACATTGTTGGTTTTCTCGTGTCGCGGCTCAATTTACAGCAATTCTCCAGTAGCGGTGCAGACAACATGCATGGAAACTTGACAGCAAGCATACCCGGTTATGTTTAAGCCTTACAAACTCTTTTTAAGGCAGTAACAATGATAACAATTTAACATTGCTTCAGCAGTAAATTAGACAAAATATATATGAGCTTCGACACGACAAAACCAACAATGTGGTTGTGCGCCCCTGGCAGACTCAGATCAGCCTGGCTATCCGCCCAGTTTCATTAGACTCTTCATTAAGTGGTCAAAGGGTAGCTAATGGTCCAAGCTACCTCCATGCGGACAGCGAAGACTCTGATCTGAGTCTGTGCTGGGCCACAACCACATTGTTGGTTTTGTCGTGTCGCGGCTCATATATGTATCAAACTTATAAAGGGAACGAACATACTTCACCCAGTGCTCAGATGTGCTCGCATTAACCCATTCATGCCTAGCGTCTCATATATCGGACATAGGCAAACAGTGCAGACCCAGATCAGACGCCGCAATATTGCGGCGTGTGATCATGGTATTCGATGTTTGTTCAAAATTAAAGCATGTCTGTAAAGAATCAAAAGTGAAAATTTACCAGACACCCCTAAAATGACGAATGGACTCATACATTTTATAAGGGTAGTAGAATCCATTCGTCATTCATGGGTTAATGACTGAATGCATGACAATAACAATGATACTTTTCTCAATGGGCACATAACGTTGAATCAACATTGAATCTGCTTTGAGTCAACGTCATAACGTTGCATCAACGCCGATCCAATGTTCATACATCGTTGAGGGGTTTCAACATTACGGACAGAACATATATATATATGGCACATATTAAAATAAACAAACGTACTTCGCCAAGTGCCCATATGTGCTCACATTAAGGACTGCATGTATGACCATAGCAATGATTCCTTTCCCAATGGGCCAGAAATGTTGAATCAACATTGAATTAGCAGAGAGTCAACGACATTAAGTTATATCAACGCCGATCCAATGTTTATTCATCGTTGCCCGCCTGCAGGGATTTCAACATTGCACGCAAAACATAAAAATATAACATACAAATGAAAAGAGCATGCTTCACTCAAAGCTCATATGTGCTCACATTAAGGACAATCTGTGAGACAATAACAATGATAACTTTCTTAACGGACACAGAATGTTTAAGCATTGAGTCAACGTCATTGCGTTGCGTCAACGCTGATCCAGTGTTCATTCATTGTTGCGTGCCTGCAGGGTTTTCAACATTGCATGCATATAACATATAATGGAAACGAAATGCTTCACTCAATGCTTATATGTGCTCACATTGAGGACTATATGTATGACAATAACAATGATATCATTTTAAATGGACACAAAACTTTAAGTCAACATTGAATCAGCGCTGGATCAACGTCATTACGCCGATCCAATGTGTTTTCATCGCTGAGTGCCTGCAGGGACTTTCAACATTGCAGGCAGAACATATACATATCATATGCTGCTCAAAATATTTAAGGGAACGCCAAATATTTTTTCCATAGACGACAGTGCAACGCATCCTCACTTTGAGGGCAATTTACTTTCGCTCGACAAAGACACGGAATTTCCAATTTTTGCCATTTTTAAAAGAGAGCCGAGGTTACTTACAGCACGAGTTTTGATCAAATATTTGCCCTGCCCATGTCCATGGATTGTTTTTTGTACAAATGAAATTTTGGTAAAAAATTGCATTTTTTTCAGAACAGGGGAACACATGATAATTACAACCAAAATCAATATAATTAATATGCCGATAAAGCTGAATGTCTTACAAGGTGATCCATTTGAAATGATCACTTTGAACTCAAGTTTATGAGATTTCATAGTTTCAGAAAATTCGAAAAATGCAAATTTTTTCCATTTTACAACCGCTGCAAAGGAATGTGAAATCCTTGGCCTTTAGCGATCGAATTTATGGGCCTTAGAACTGTGTATATGTTGTAGTACTGTCTTATGGAAAATGTCAGCTGCTCCTTTAGATATTTTGAGCAGTGTATATGTAGGATTACCATAAATGATTCTGTGCCAAAAACCTATCATTCTTGAATTCATGGCAATTTCTAATGGGTAGTGCCGTAATTCTCCATATACAGTATGTAATGGTGTATTTTTTTTTTTTTTTTTTTTTTTGAAAATGCGATACGTTGGAGAAAATCATTTTGTATTTTCTCAATCATGTCTAAGTTTTCAAAACCCCTTACTTCGTAGGCATACGTAAGAATTGGCACACCCTAATGTTTGAACGGTTTAAGCTAGAGATCTAAGGGAATAGCAAAATGATTTATGCGCGAAAAAAAGAATCATTGTCTTTTTCACCTTCTGTTCTATGTGCTTCCTGGCGCGAAGAAAACTACGTGTCTGCGTGACAATTACACCGAGATATTTATAAGAATCCACATTTTCAATTGCATGATTTCCAATATTGAAGTGAACGTCGGGCGTTTTTCGAGATTCAAATATGACAACTTAAAGATGGATCTAAAATAGGTGTTTAAAAATATTATAGCTACAATAATTCAACCCGTCCCTCTCGAGAGTAAAACAGGTTGTTTACCACAGCTCCACATCTTTGTTTAAATCTCTTGTGATGAAATTCTAAATTAGAACACTATTTGACTGTCTTTACCAGCTCTATAAGACTTCATATGATAAGGATGAGTCAAGGAGGGGGCTGTTCAAAATATTATAGCTATGATATTTTCAACCGCCCCTCTTGAGAGTTACAATATATAGTTTACCATAGTTTCATTGATCTGAGAGAGTTAAAATTCAAATAGAATCTGATTGTCTTTCCCATAGCTATTAATTCTTCATACGCTAAAGAAGGATTTATAGAGGATGGGTAAAAATATTATAGCTATAATATTTCAACCTGTCACTCTTGAGAGTTAAATATGTAGTAAACAATAGTTTCCTTTGTTTTCTATTGAGATAGAATTCAAAATTAAAACACCATCTGCTTGTCTTTCCCCGGAGCTATTAGACATTAGACTTCATATGATTAGGACGGGCGTAGGAGATGAGGTGGAGGAGGGGGCGGGGATAAAAAAAATCATAGTAATTATATTCTGTACCGCGTCTCTTCAGGGATAAATAAGGCTTTTACAATAGCATCACTGGTTTGTTTATATCTGGTGCTATAGAATTTAGAATTGAAACATCACCAGAGCTAGTAGATATCATGTGATAAGAATGGGCTTAGGAGGTGAGGTGTGTGTGTGTGGGGGGGGGGGGGGAGGGGTGTCAAAATACCATAGCTATTATATATTATATTTTGACACGCCCTTATTGAGGAATAAACAGTCTTTTACAATAGTTTCATTGGTTCGTTTATATCTATTGTGATAGAATAGAATACAAAATTCAAATACCATCTTATTGTGTTTCCCATAGATATTAGTACTTCATACGCTAAAGATTCATCTGAAAGAGGATGTGTCAAATTAGTATAGTTATTAAATTTCGACCCGCCCCTCTTCAGAGCTAAATAGCCTCGGGTTGTTAACCACAGTTCCATTGGTTTCTTTATATCCGTTTGATAGAATTCAAATTTAAAACACCATCTGATTGTCATTGCAAGAGCTAATAGACTTAATACACAAAGGAACGGTCTATGAGCGGGGCGGGTCAAAATATATAGCTATGATATTTTGACCCGCACCTCTTGAGAGTAAAATACGTATTTTGCAAAAGTTGTATTAGCTTGATTTTATCTGTTGTGATAGAGATAAAACTTCAAATACCATCTGATTGTTTTTCTCATGGCTATTAGTACTTCATACTATTCAAAGATGAATCTGGGTGCGGGTGGGTCAAAATATTTAAGAATTGAAATTTGATTTGTCAGCATTCATCGTGTGATGAAGCCAGAGGGCGGAGCTAAAATTCCATGAAGCGCGAAGCGCTTCTTTTAGAATTTTAGAGACGACCACTGGCTTCTTCACACGATGAACGCTGAAAAATCATATTTTTTATTCTTATATTTTCACTTTATTTTGAGATCATTCCTGTACCTTTGTCGTGGTAATTTGATGTAGAGTATGCAAAATATGGGTGGAAGGAAAGTTAGTAACGACGTGTTTGGCTATCACATTAAACGTCCGTCGCCAAAACATGGGGTCAATCGAACGTTACGTGGACCAATGAGGGGGTTTGTTTACCTTAGACGTCGCTTGATGACATCGTCACATGATCAATTTTCATCGGCGTATGAAGCCATTTGGTCTATGAGGTTTACCTATGGGAAATCAGTGGCAAGTGTAAATATTGTAGCTATAATGTCCGAGACGTAACGTTAAAACGTCAGCCCAGTCTGAGCAGATTCTTTGCTGTGCGTTTTAAGGGTAGCTAAGTGTAAAAAGCTACCTCTATACCGACAGCAAATACTCTGATCAGAGCGGGCGGATGCCCAGGCTGATCTGAGTCTTTCGTGGGCCACATCCACTTTGTTTTGTTGTGTCGCTGCTCTCATTCAGATTCATGCATCTTAGACAAATACCTAAGTTTTTAAAACCTACACTTTAATAACTCAAACCTGTCTCAGTAAAAAATGTACATAAAAGCGGTAATTGCATGTTATCTAGTGACACCAAATAGTTATGCAAAATATTTACAAAATGCATGTTTTATGGCTAGTTTTTTTTTCACTTGCTCTTATATTTTTTTCAGGGCTAAAGACTCCGTTTGACCAATGAAATTTCGGCCCGTGTAAACACCTATCATTTGTCATTTTTCCTTGGTCCGTTTCCTTGGACAAGAAATATATGTACAATAAAATGGTCCTGTATAGGGAAGCAAATAGGAAGTCAATAAAGTCGACTGCCTTTAAAGATGATATAAAAACATGGGGTGTACCTATACAATTTATGCGTTTGTATGATTACTTGGATTACACAAGCGTTGTGTAAGTATTTGCCAAAAATAAGCCTTTTCTTCTTCATCTTGAGGAAACGCTAAATAGCTTTCAGTTTCTAAACAGTCTCTCATCTCGGGCGTTACCTTTGTTAAATCAACATTTTTATACATCACCACGAACAACATATTTTCTCCTTCTCTTGAATATATGTTCTCCATTCTAGCCATGTTAAACTCATACATACACCATTTACTTTCAAGGAAAGCAGGAGACAGCACGATCAATGTCATTTTACTATCTCTAACAGCGTGAATTATATTTTCCGCGATAGCGTTACCAGGAAGAAAGTCTTTTTGATGAAGGCACATGATTAGTCCGGCCTCTTCTAACTTATTATACATTTCACCTGTGACAAACTGGTAATCATCAGTTGCGTATGAAACAAACAGGTCATATTGATATTTTCTATTGACTTCAGTATCCCGTACCGGAATATATCCATTATATCTAGCTTTAGTCATGTAATAAAAGTACCTGAGTCTCCGTCGGTACCTGTATATGATAGCCCCAGTTATTACTGAGATCGAAATGACTATAAACAGAGAGGCAGCCGTTAT
Organism: Ctena decussata; assembly: GCA_963989385.1. Lineage (NCBI taxonomy): Eukaryota > Metazoa > Mollusca > Bivalvia > Lucinida > Lucinidae > Ctena > Ctena decussata. The sequence continues at coordinate 62,161,371 of OZ022503.1, forward strand.
AAGACCGCTATAAGTTTTGTGATTACACTTTTGTTGTATCTGACCTAACGAGTTCAGAAAGGCGTGGTATGAAATTAAGCCGTGAGTTCCTGTATAAAATTTGTATGAATTGACATTGGTAAAGAGCTCTGGGTTTGTCTTTAACCACATTAGAAATTCTAGATTCTCACAGTCTGAGGCGTCTATAATATTTCCAGATAAATCAATAGTTGCATTTTTATCTTTTCCTATGGACATGTTGGAAGTGTCACTGATTTGTTTCAATAATTTTACTGGAAGTGTAGCTATTTTGTTTTGCCCAAGAAGCAGTACTGTTAAATTTCTCATATGCTCAAACTTAAAACTTATACTTTCAATTTGATTGACAGATAAGTCGATTTGTACAAGAGATTTACTATGAATGAATATATTTTCCGGTAAATGCTCGATCAAATTGCTCGACATATTTAAAGTGTTGAGACTTTTAAGAAACTGAAATACTGATCCATGTGTATCCTTTGCCAAGACTGGTCCAATTTTGTTGTGACTGATATCAAGATTTGTAACATTTGGACAATTTAAGAAGAACTGACCCGAGATATTAAAGCAGAAATTGTGAGATAGATTAAGGTGTTTCAAAGAATAAAATCGAAGAAATGGATCAGTCCACTTATAAAGCACATTATTAGATAGATCTGCTGACTCTAGAATGTTTGGGAATCTTAAATGAGACAAAGGTATATCAGTCTTCTCGTACCGCAGATTTGAATTTCGAAATGACATGGAACGGAGAGAGATTGGTATCGTAAATTTCCACCATTCCAGTGGTTTGTGTTTACTTAACCGGCAGCTTGACCTTAATTTCTTTCTGTCAACAGAACAGTCACCGGAAGTATCATCGCTGTTATCTTGTATGTATATTTCTTCATTATAGGATGCTATGGAATTTGCCGAGTCCTGACCACCCATTTCAAGTCTTTTTAAATTGGGTACGCAACCGCCTTGAAGAGCATATGGTTCAAACGTTAGTTTGTTGTCCTCCAAATAAGCAACTTCTAGTGTTGGCGGCAAAAGACTTAGTGCGTTAACCTCGGCAGCTGCCATTCTGTTGCTGTTTACACGAATTTCCCTTAAAGTGGTATTCTGTAGATACCACACGTCACATCTGTTGATCTGGGTTGTGAGACCAAATGTCTTGTAAACTTTAGAATAATCCAACACCTCTAGTTTTCTGCAGCTCTGTAACCCGTAAGAAACATTTCGGAGACTGGGAAATCCAAGAGCCATATTGTGAGAAATATTTAGCAATCTAAGTTCTTTGAGAGGTTCAAATGTTTCGGCTTCAACTCTAGAAATATTACAACGTGAGATATTAAGTATTTCTGTATACGGCACGTTTTCAAAAGTTGACTTAAAAAGCGCACCCATGTTACAATATGCGGTTTCACCTGAGAAGCTGATACTTGTTAAATTTGTAAAACTCAAGAAATTAGAACCAAACCTGGAATCTTGTAAGCCGTCCAGATAAAGACTGCGTAATTGTGTCAGAGTGGTATTGCCAACGTTTGATAGATATGTGTTCTTTTTTGTTTCATTGAACTTTAAATTCCAACGGATGCTTAATAATTCTAGACTTGCTAGTGGTTCAAACAGTTTTGGGTCGTATAATTTACCATCAGTTAGCAGTGTATTCTTATCTAAACATAGGCGCTTCAAATTGACCAGTCCACTAAAAGCCTGTTTCTTTAATTGGCTTAATTTATTTGACGCCAGTGTCAACTCCTCGAGCTCAGAACAGTCTTCAAAACAAGAAGCTGGTATATCCTTTATTGTATTTTTACTAGGATCCAAGCGCCAAACATGTTCAATTGTTTTACATATCTTACACATGCTAGATGCATTAAGTATTGTGCCACGACAGTCAACATCAACTTGGTTACTAATCGTTCTAGTGCACGTACATGATTGATCTTCTGAGCAAGGCCAGCGTTTTGCAAGACAAACATGGCTGAAAACCGCCAACAAAATCAGAAATCGGGATATATCCATCGTCGCTGCTGACTTTTTGCACTTCCTGAAATATAAAGGTGAAACATACATGAACATGTGTTACATTAATCCTGCAAACAAGCTCCGAAAGTTCAATAAACGCTGCCTAATAATAATTGCCCGCCTGTTAAAATAATCTGTTTAACAGATTATTTTAACACGCAGGCAATTATTATAAATTTCATATAAAATGAATACAAGCTGACATTTTATGTGAAATGAATAAAACTAAATTTCGGAGAGTATCATTGTGGGTTTTAGATTCTGAGTATTATACATTTTTTACGATTTTCTATGCATAGACATTTGTCTCGTATTAACCTAAATGCTCATGAACGGCGTCTGATATACGCGCGACAAATCTATAAAATGGCGCTATGCGTACTTACGACCCGCATACCTGGCTGGTAATATGCATTCGGTAGCCTTCAGAATCAACGCACCAATTGAAGTCCAAACTAAAGACAAAACAAACCTCAGATTTAAGATATAGTAACTCCTCATCCGCTGGCATACACTCTACTTGGCTTTATCAAATAGCCAATTATGAAGATTACGCAAACGCTAGTACCCTTGGTAAGCACCCTTCTATCATAAAAATAGAAAATAGGTAAAAATAATTGTTAAATGTTTTTCATATAATTTGCTTAGTCTGTTGTAACCCGTCTGTTGGTCTAAATTATTTAGTTCAATAAAGATAGCTGAGTTGCCATCTATTTGAGAAAGAGCTGCTGACTCGGCTTATCAATTGTAATTTATTGTTTGTTGGGATGTCTTTGTCAATCTTTCCCTTTGATGATGGGGATAGGGTTTGGGATATGATTCACAGTCAGTTCCTGAAGTGTAGTTACTCTTTAAATTTACAGTGTCTTTATTGGTAGTTATTCTTTATTGGAAATCTATGTGTTACATGTACTATGTTAGTTAAAATGCACTCGATCAAATGAACGAGTTAATGACTTGTCTTGGCATGCTGTGTAAAATTAATTAACACGAACGTTATATCGATAGCCATAATGCAGCTCGGCCAAAAACGGCATGTTCTATTTTCTAACCCGGCCTGGCCTGACCCGATCATACAAAATGACATGAGGATTTGTTTGGTGATATAACACTTTGGGCCAGATCAGGCCAGGCCAACAAATATAAACATATACCCTGTTTAACACTCAGATCTTAAAATCTAATTTGTTTCAACAGACTACATTATCTTCTCCCAAGGGAGCTATATGAAACTGCCATGGTAATTTTTATGGCCTTTATGCTTGATTATTTTGACTGTTAACAGCATTTGCAACAGTATCTCCTCTACTTAAATAATCCATACAGTGTAATTCTTCAAAGGATATTTTGGCCTGGTTCTATGTGTTAAATCATCAGATAAGCTCTTATGTCATTTTGCGTGATCGGGCCAGGCCAGGCGGCTAGAAATTAGAACATGTCCCAAAAAAACTTTTCAATCGGTTCGACCAGTCAATTTCTCTAATGATTAGGTTTTGGTCTCTAACTGTCTATTTTATGCATTACCTTTCTCAAACTTACCCAATTTATTCTATTCTAGATTATCCCGTAACCTTACTAGGTCATTGGAGCACCACATATGACTTAAAAACAACCCTTTCCACCTTGTTCTGTTTTCAACTGACCTAGTTGAGCTGGCAAAATCCATCCCTGTCCACTCTTTAATATTGTCTTCCCATCTCTTCGTCTCTCTCTGACTCATCTTCTTTTACCTTTCACTGTGCCCGGTAGAATCGTCTTTGCTAAATCAGAAGACCTTTAGACGTGGTAAAACCACCTTAGTTTCCGTTTCTTGGCTTGCGTCAGGGGTTCATCATATTCTCCAATGGCTGCTTGGATCTTTCCGCGAACCTCCTCTTTGGTTAAATGGTCCTTGTACGTAGTATTCAGTAACCTTCGGTAGCATCTCATCTCAAAGGCCTGCGTTCTTTCCACATATCTCATCCCTCCAAATTGGTTTCAGCTTGGTAAGAGCTGAAGTGGCTTGTGCAATCCTTGAGAAATTAAAATCTGAAAGAGTTCCTTCAAGAGCAGAGAATATATTCAGAAGAAGGAACATGGGCCAGACTACGTAGTTTCGACTAATAAAGCCTCTTCAGTGACCCTGACAATATCTGGTGATGAAACCAGAGAAAAGCATACTGTGGTTTTTTAATCTTAATTGGACAGTCGATTCAAAGACTGAATAGCATCAAAAAGGGTCCAAATAAAATATAAAACAATGGTTTAGAATATGAGTATAAACCAATCCAAAATTTCAGATTTCTCAGAACATATCCCCCGATCTCAAAGGACGAAAGTAAAATATAATCTGCACTATGGATGATGTACGGGGAGACGTTTTACGGCCGCCACACGGCACAACACCAGCTGCAGTGAGGTAAAATTAAAATCTGAAAGAGTTCCTTCAAGAGCAGAGAATATATTCAGAAGAAGGAACATGGGCCAGACTACGTAGTTTCGACTAATAAAGCCTGTTTTAAGCCATCATCTGAGACAATTGCTCCCATGTCTTTGAAGCTTGTTACGGTACCCAGCATCTGCCCTTTTACCTTGATCTCCCTTTTGGTGCCAACTGCGCTGTTTGTAATCAGTTTGGTCTTCTCGGCACTGATCTCCATCTTATAACTTGTGCAGGTTTTGTCGAGACTTTCAACTAGGGCTTCTAGTTCCTGATCTTTCTCAGCTAGAGCGTCTATATCATCAGCAAATCGCAGATTGGTAATGTTTCTGCCTCCTATGCTTACCTTTCCGTCATGTTCTACCACAGCATCAGACATGATCCGTTCGAGAAAAATGTTGAAGAGGGCTGGTGACAGGAGACATCCTGGCTTACTTCAGCTGTTGTTCTAAACAATTTTCTTGTGCTGCCATTCATGAGGTCTGCACTTGTAGCGTTTTCGTATAGCTGCTCAATAGTGCGACTACTAGATTTGCACTGATATTGTACTTCCGCATGCTGGCCTATAAGGCTGCATGACATACCCTGTCAAGGGCTTTTTTTGAAATCAACAAAGACATGGTACAGATTCTGCTGCTGTTGGAGATACTTTTCCCACAGGATTCTAAAGTTGAAGATCTGTTCTTTGGTGCTCCTTCCGGCTCGTAACCCAGCCTGGTCTTCAGCGATTATTTCTTCGGCTTGTGGTTTAAACCTGCTCAAGTTGATTTCAGCATGACTTTGCTTGAATGACTGATGAGGCTGATGGTTCTGTAGTTCTGGCAGAGCTGTAGGTTGCCATTTTTATTAAGGAGTGTAATAATCAAATGAGTCCATGGGGTAGGCCATTCTCCCGTTCTCGTTGACCGCATGTGTAGCCAGATATTGTGAAAATATTTTTATACATTGTAGGCAAAGCATTTTTGTGATGTATTGTTACACCTCCGAACTCATACGCCATTTTTACTAAGGAGGCAACGTAGTAACATTATTTTACTAGACGACATACACACGAAGTCCTTTCCAATTGGAGTGAAATAATTGGTCCTTTGGGCTGAACTCGGTTTGGAAGGGTGTCAAAACGAAAATGACAGTCGCATTTTTATTTTTATCATGCATATGCTGCAAAATTCACCTAATAGCAGGGGTATGATAACATGATGCGATATCATGTCACTTTAGAACTGCGCTTGCGCAAATGTTATCAGGCGATGCCTATAGATGCGATCTCAGACGACGATTGGCTACATTCTGACGTTGGCCGTATCACAACTTTCGATTGGTTAAATGACGTCACCGACTTACGTCATAACGCATTCGCAACGTCAACAAGTTCAAACAAAACAGCGTTTACTTTACGTTTGTTTGACGCTCTTTACACCTGAAAATATTGTAATGATGCATGATAAATAGAAAACCATGTAAGTGTCTTTTGATATCAAGTTTATCAGGCTCGACCAGAAACACGTCTGACTGGCTCTGCAAGCCTAGCCATTCCTACGCTGTTTCTGGTCTCGCCTGATAAACTTGATATAAAAAAAAATCACTAACATGGTATTGTCTATATACTAGAATTAGATTTGCTGTAAAACTGTCTGCTGCTTTATTTCGCGTTATGTGATAACGTAAGTCCACAGGGTATAATCGATTCCGCTAATTTTCGCTTCCTGCAGAGACTGTACATCATATTTGGCTTCCGCCGAGACTGTCCGCGAACTCTTGCTTCCTGCAGAGACTAGTCCTCGAAAATTGGCTTCCTGCCGAGACTGTTCGCGTGATTCTGCTTCCTGCCGAGAGCCTCGGCAGGAAGCAGAATCACGCGGACAGTCTCGGCAGGAAGCCATTTATCACGTACAGAAGTCTCGGCAGGAATCAAGAGATCGCGGACAGTCTCGGCGGAAGCCAAATATGATGTACAGTCTCTGCAGGAAGCGAAAATTAGCGGAATCGATTATACCCTGTGAAGTCGGTGACATTTAGGCATCGATTGTTATCACTGCCAACGTCAGTATTTAGCCAGTTGCCTTCAAAGATCGTTTCTACAGGCGCAACCTAATATAATTAGCGCAAGCGTGGTTCGAAAGCGATACCATTTATGCATATTTTCGAAGGTTACAAATATTTTCACGATATCTGGCTACACATGCGATCAATCGAGTTAAAGCCATTTATTCATGCTCAATTTGACTATGTTTTTGTTTATTTTTGAATGGAACAAAGCTTTTCTCCCACCTTTGCCTATATAAGATAGGCTCTCAGCTCATATAAGAAATTTCTTTCTCCCACCTTTGCCGATATAAGATAGGCTCTCAGCTCATATAAGAAATTTCTATCTTATACCTGGCAACATCTTTCTTATATTAGCAACCATACTTTTTCATTTTTTGACTTACATTTTGATTTTAAATGAACAAAATGGACACGCAAGCATGTCGGATGACGTTTGATAGCAGATCATGGGTTTGTGACGTCACTCATTTTTAATGACGTCACTAAAACCGCTTATAAACGTCGCTAGCAAACTTGACGCGCGTGACGTGAGAGGCTAAGTTGCATTTTGTTTTCGCCCTCTGGAAGATAAAGTAGTCCACATATCCTGTTTTCCGTCTAATTTTGAGGTGCAAACTTTGTTTACACCCATTTTAGGACCCGATAAACACAATGGGCTGCTCAAAATTTACTTCAGATCATTGGTTAAAAAGTTCCAATCTTCCTTTTCTGAAGCCTAATCCGACTTTAGGTTAAAAATCCGCTAAGAGTGGGAGAAAAATAATCCATAATGAGCCAGTCCATGTAGGATAGGAAAATCTCACCCTCGGGGTCGAAATTTCAACCAGGGACTCGGCAAGCCTCGTCCCTGGTTGAAATTCCGACCCCTCGGGTGAGATTTCCCCATCCTACATGGACACTCATGATGGATTGTTATAATCTTATACCTGGCAACATCTTTCTTATATTAGCAACCATACTTTTTCATTTTTTGACTAATATTTTTATTTTAAATGAACAAAATGGACACGCAAGCATGTCGGATGACGTTTGATAGCAGATCATGGGTTTGTGACGTCATTCAATTTTAATGACGTCACTAAAACCGGTTAAAAACGTCGCTAGCTAACTTGACGCGCGTGACGTGAGAGGCTAAGTTGCATTTTGTTTTCGCCCTCTGGAAGATAAAATAGCCCACATATCGTGTTTTCCGTCTAATTTTGAGGTGCAAACTGTGTTTACACCCATTTTAGGACCCGATAAACACACTCGGCTGGTCAAAATTTACTTCAGATCATTGGTTAAAAAGTTAGAATTTTCCTGTTCTGAAGCCTAATCCGACTTGAGGTTTAAAATCCGCTAACAGTGGGAGAAAAATAATCCATCATGAGCCAGTCCATGTAGGATAGGTAAATCTCACCCTCGGGGTCGGAATTTCAACCAGGGACTCGGCAAGCCTCGTCCCTGGTTGAAATTCCGACCCCTCGGGTGAGATTTCCCTATCCTACATGGACACTCATGATGGATTGTTATAATCTATAACCCTTGCTAGTGAAGAACATGTAATAGAGAAATGATGATATCTTTTGAAAAAATATATCTATTAAGCGAATGTTAAGAAACGACTCTTAAATAAGACACACAAAAAATATTAATTGAGAAGACGTCGTTCAACAAACAATATTTACCAAGCACACAATGTACTTTTCTTTCCCTTAAAAAATTATGGTTTAAATTAACTATTCGAAATATAACTTGAATTCCGAGCTTACTTGCGAGTAAAACAAGAATATTCTAGTGAACCCATTAATATCTGGCGCCCACAAAACAATGCAAAAGGCGGTGTCTGATCAGGGTCTACACTTTTTGCATACGAAAAATGTTTTTTTCGTTATTTCTTCTTCTTCTTGAAATATTATAGAAATGATACAAATTACGAAAAAGCTAAGTCAGTCAGTTAATTGACAAATAGACCATCCCGTGTGACGGGTATAAACGAGTTTACGAAGACTCCTAAAAGAAGGAAATTTAGCCGTGGAAAAAAGAAGAAACATGTGGCTTTTACATCCGTCATTATCTAATCGCTTTATTTCAGGGAGTCCGGGTTAAGCTAATATACCCGATTTTTTGGGATGACGCTTCGATTTACAAAATTATAATTTTAGGTTACTTATTTTCCCTGTTTTTAAGTTGTTTATTGAAGTATGACGACTACAATGCAAAACGAATTTGATGACCTCTGACACTAAAGTATTTCACTTTCCGCTTCAACTGCAGTTTGAAAACGAATTTTAAGAAATCGCTCGACAATGACTACATGATATAACAATGTCATAATCGTACCAGTGCCATAATTTAGAGCTTACTTACGTGTGAAACTAAAGTTATTTTCTGGTTAACAAGCACAGAAATATAGCTGTCCAATAATAGAATCCTGTGACTGCTACATCAGTGCCCTGCAGGCACACAAGGTTCAGTTGACATTGAATCAACGTTGATTTTTCATCGTTTGCAAGACTTATTTGGCAAATCGTAAAGTTTAATTACAACGACTTTTGAGGACATGTAATTCTTGTTTGTCAGTTATTTATCTTTATTCAAGTTAGTGTGAATAGGAAGCTATTTAAAGTATCAGTGCCTAGCGTCCAATAAACTGGACATAAACTAGCTGTGCAGACCTGATCAGGCGTCTGATCAGGATCTACATTACTATCAAATTATTAGACAAATGCATTTGTCTCTGTCAGAGAGTGGTTTCTCCCTTTTCCCCCGGAAAATGGCTATAGGAAGGACGAATATATAGTGGATTGTCCGGACCTCAATAGAGCCACTTTTCCTCTATAGTCCTTTTCCCACCACCGGAAAAATCGGCAACTAGTGACTTTGGTAAGGCTACTCATTTTGCGGAATGGAACGAAACGGAACGGAATGGAACAGAAACATTTTACGGAATTAATCGCATTAGACAAGTATCAGTTCTTCAAGGGAGGTCATAAATGTGATTAATTCCAAAAAATCAATATGCAAATTTACCAACCACATTTATATAATAATCAATATTATTAATTTAAAAAACGAAGAGGGTTTGATTTCTTCCTATCGCAGATATTTACACACATGCACATACTCATGCAAGCTTACAGGAAGATGAATAACCGCTCCGCTAAACGGGTGCTTTGTTCAGTCATGTTGATTTAGCAGGAAGTTTATTCAATTGAAAATAATAATCGGACGTGTGTCCGGACGGGAATCGAGCCCACGACTCCTCAGTCCTGCAAGAAAGGCGAACACTTGTTCAGGCACTCCGCTGCGCGCACGCACAATGAACCCTTGTACAAACACAATATAATACAAATTTATGCCCACAACCACTTAAATTCACACCTCAACTTAAATTCACAGCCGTTTGGCTAACTTGGAAAAAAAATGCTATTTAGTTTCCTTAAAACAAAAATAAGACAGACTGATGGACACATGCATTCGGTTTTAGCATCTGATGTCTATCCATATTTTACGAACAGATACTCGTATTTCTGTTTCAGTTATGAACCTCACTATTATGACTGGAGAAGGAGCAATTTCCACTATGCAGCGTGTTTTCCTGCATACATACTACCAGGGGGAAAATCCACTATAACGGGGAAAAATGGCTATACAAGTATAGTAGATTTTCCCCCGAGAAAAGTGGCTATATAGTCATAATTTTGGGGGTAAGTTCTACTATATAGTCATTTTTCCGGTGGGAAATTCTACTATGGATAAATCATAGTCATTTTTTCCGGGGGAAAAACTACTAGGGGGAAAAGCTACTCTCCGACAGTCTCCTTAAAATGAATTGAATATATAAATTTAACTAGACACACCTCAACTGACAGACGGACTCATCCATTTAATAAGGATAGAATTGTCCATTGTGCTTAAATGGGTTTAAGCATGCGGATAACAATTTGTAAGATTCCACAAGTTCACATCCATGAGGCCTGAGATTAGTTATAAAAAAGAGAAAATAAAACATATATTTTAGTCGGTTCAAAGTTTCTTACACTTTTCTCAGCAGACACGCACTGCTGACACAATCTTGCACGAACGTCCTGACGTTATATCGATGCTGACACGAAGTTTCGTCGTCATTTGATATGTTGTTTGTCCGGTGTAAATAACTAAAATTCGGCTTTTATTTATTTCTCACAGCTGACTTACCTAAAAGGTAAAGGTTTCCCATAGCTTAATAGCCGTAGGGGCAGTGGGGGGTAGAGACCCACTGTATCTTGGGCACAGCTGGTGAAAGGCGGAGCCCATCCCTCTCCTTTCGCTGCCTTATCCTTCCCTGATTCGAAAAAGGTACCCATTTACTGCTGGGTTGACAGAGAGAGTTTTCCAGTCATCGTATGGCGACAGTGAGCCGCGAACTCACGACCTTACGGTGACTTTCTGCACAATAGCCGAGCCACTCTAACCACTCGACTACGGCGCCTCTCTACTTACCTACAGTTTGTAATACTTTATTAAATTTCCCGTAAACAGTCGTATAAGCTTTATAAACAAAACACATATTCTATCATATTAACGTGTTTCATTTGAGAATTTAGAAACCTATAATTTATCATATTACCCGAGATTCACTCCCAAATACCGCGGTTGTATTAAGAGAAGCTGACTGTAAGCATCGAGCATTGGCTGGAAACACAAAATTTGTATTTTGATTAAAATTTTGTGATTTAAAACTCTCGACGAAAGATGGAGAACGGTAAAAAAAATAGTGAAATATGTCAAACGGTTCTCGAGATATCTAAGCAAATACTGTTGCCATGGCAACCATTTTTAGGCTGGTCAAATTTTACATATTTTCAAGAATTTTTAAGGGAAATTGTATCTCTCCTGATGCAAGTATCAAATACTTGACTAGTATGGTGCTGAGGACTCAATGTAATTATTATTTTCTGCACCTTCAAAGCATCGACCACTGCACGTTGTTGAAACCATGGCAACTGAAAGAACATATTGTCGGAGAAAAAATAAAATTTAAGAAAATAGCACTTTTTCAAATCAAGATTATTGAAAGTGGCAGGCTGACCTGAATATACCGTTTACATGTTTTCAAACACCAACATACGTACAGTTCATAACAAAAACAATTAGGTGTAAACTTTCACTAACTAAAGAATAAATGCACGTGCAAATGGCTTCCCTCTTGCAATTCCAATTTTACAGAAAACAACAGTTTTCTAGTTTGTTTTTTTTTGCCTTAATTACCACTCTGCTAGATTGAATTTGCTACAAAAAAACAATAATCAGTCGTGTTATATCCCATCGTTGCACATTAAGGGGGTCGAAACGTATTTGTAGATGTTGTTTCTATGGTTACAATGCATAAAATGTGTTAACTCAGTTCAAAACAACCCTAAAACCATGTAACTGATATACATATCCTAATTTGCATTAGAATCGATATGGCTTAAAAGTAGTTCAGTACTAGGTTTCTGTATCTTTTATGGTTTTCATTTTTTGTCTAATAAATAAATTTAAAGTGCTGCTAAGATACCCCACCCGCTAATTTATTATGCATTAGCGATATCACCATTTTGGGAAGAGAAAGAGTGTACAAATGTGAAAAATATGTGATTTAGTACTATTTAAGATATATATATTTTTTCTTTCCTAGTGAGTAATTGCTGGTTGATACATGCTGTTGAAGGGCAAATCGCTAGATATTAAATCTTGCAGTGAAGCCGGAGTGAGTTAAGAAAAGCTGACTGAAAGCATTGAGCATCATTTTGCTCATTTTTTTTTTTTTTTTTTTTTTTTTTTTTGGTTCGAAAATCACATGCCATACCAATAGTAATTTCATCACAAAAAGGGGCATAAATATTTATATGGCACCAAAAAGTAAAATTTAGGTGGCAGACTGTAAAACGAAGAGGGTTAATGGCATGTTTGTAGTTAGTTTCATGGCCCTTTAAACAGTACTTTAAGTCATGTGGCAAGGCATAGATGATTTTGAAAGACTCTGTGCAATGGCACCACGTTTATGAAAAAAGAATACTGCCTTCAGAAATTGAGATTCGAACAAGGACTGCTAGCTTAGCAGGCCAATGCTTCATTCGTTAAGCTACAGAAAAGTGGATGAAATTTATGGAAGTGAATGGGATAAATAAATCACTTGTGTACACATATACTTTAGATGACATCCTATCAGGATTACCTAAATTACAAGACTTTCTTGGCTGCTCCAGGAGCCCCGGTAGCACGGTAGGTTAAGCCCTGGCCTGCTGGTCTAGTAATTCCGGGCTCGAGACACACTGAGGCGTAAATTTTCCAACCTCCAATTGCACACACACAGCCCTTCATAGCCCCCCACCCCCTCCCACTTTGTCCTCCAGTCGCCAAGATATGACTGAACTACTGTTAAAAGGATGTAAAACTGTAAGTCGTTCATGCATCAATTATTGGCTGTTCTATATAGTATCTCGATCATAGGTCACAGAACATTGCTAAAATTTCAGCCTGTCCTCCGGTGGATAGACACTGTACTCGAGTAGGCCTACACCACTTTATGTCCTGCAAATGCCTCTTTTTCTGTTTTATCTACTTCAAGGAAGCAACTTATTCAAGAAAAACTAGTAACTTTATTAATTTCAACATAAAATAAAGGAAAAGCAAGCATATTGCTGCAAATAAAATGTTTTTACTCCGTTCTTCTATTCCGTGATTTCTGCAGACGTTTTTCTCTGGAGAACTCTTGTCGTCAAATATGTGACAGTGCCTGCGATTTTGAGCCTTGTGAAGGTGCGACGTTGACGTTACGAAACGTGAAATGAAAGTGACGTCATAAAATTTGCACGTAAAGTTAATTGTATTTACACGCACTGACTAATAAATTTCAAAGCATCACCTGAAAAGAGTGATTCAACATTTCGATCGGCGTCTTTAATTTTCTTCATCTTCAATCTTTTAAGAATGTTCGCATCATAGATCTTTGAAAAGAGATGTCACGAACCAGAGTTATAAAGGTTTATCCAGCTAGAATGTAAATTGTATCCAATCAGTGAAACGAAAACAAAAAATCGGGTAGGTGTGTATTTCGTTTTCTTTTGCAGTAAACCTTAGCGTCATTTCTCTGTGCTTCTCAAAAACTATTCTGGAAGCACAAATAAATACGAAAATGTTAAAAACAAAGTTTTCGATTTTCGCTCCATAAGGTTCAAAATGCTAGACACTGTCACATACATCTGCAACTGCAGTCTTGGTGAGTGGACCTATTTCATAGATCTAAAAAGGTCATGGTGAGCATTGTTGACAATTATCTAATTCTTTTAAAGATACTAGTCTATTATTTTGAAAGATCAAGGATACTAACTGTAGTGTTCGCACATTTGTAATCGTCAAGGGATGTAAGATAATCCCAGATTGACTTAACTCCCTTGCTACTTTTTTACAACATTACCATATTTCAAAGATGAATAAAATTAGAAACTTTGCGAGTTTACACCTAATTTTGTGACATTCCTCAACTTCGAGCCTTTCTCTATCATGTAAATATGGCCTTACATTCAAACGTGACTGCCATTTTTAGATATCAGGCGAATAAAACCCCTTTTTTTCACTCAAAATTGGGTATATTTTTCCAGTAAAAGCTCTTCTGTTGATAGTATGGGACAGAAAACATTAATATTATGTACTCTTATTACATAGCTATGTATTGTGAAGCTACACAAACAAAAAAGAATAGGATCATTTTTAGCGAGGGAATATTACATTCAGGTCTTAATATTGACATTTTCAAAATGGACTCCCGGTTACCATGGAAACGGCCGAAACGCTGACCGCTAAAAACTTATCAAACACAAACAAGCTTGGTATATATCAATTTCCCAAAATATGAGCTAAATCTGTACTTTTCGACTTTCCACGTTATTATGGGCTAATACTCGATGATTACAGTCAGTCTCTCTTAAATATGCAAATAGATGCGAATCATTTAAGCAGACGCAGTAAAAACAAATTTAATGCGAACAGGAAGTATATTGTTGCCACCTATACGGTACCCAGCCTTTTAACGTAATATATTTACGACCAGATTCTTATTATTTTCATTACCTGTTTTTTTTTGGCCAGAAGCTCTTATGATTTATGAAATATATACGGCATTTCTCGAAAAAAGCCCCAATTGTATATTGACAATTAGTTCAGAACCAACAGATATGACAAATGTTATAGAAGAATCGCAGACCGCGGTCGAATGCGGTGTATCTGGTTCGCTCCGATGGCACAAGTACCTACAAGGAAAAACAAGAACAAGAGGGTCATGTGGTCCTGAATCGGTCACAAAGGGTAAAAAGGTCTCAGGTCGACCTAGGGTCATCATTTGAACATACCTAATAGTCAACGAATCCCAAAAGATGTAAACCAAGTTTCAATATATTTGGTCATTTGGTTATGAAGAATATTTTTAAAGGACCTGGTATGACAAGGCCTACATTTGCCCCCCCCCCCCCCCCCCCCCCCAACCCCACCCAAGAAAACTCATTATTCAAAAGTCCTAACTCGATAATAAAAACATATGCATAGAAATGTTCAAACCTAAAATGTAACAGCAAACACAAAATTAGCATGTTTTTGCCTAAAATATTTATGCTTTTTGAACATACCCATATCCCCAGCGGATTCTAACGAAATTGGCAAATTCGGTTGCCTTTGCGATATATGTGAGCCCGGCCTCCAGCACATTTAAAGTTTTGATTACAGGCAAAATTTCAATATATAATTACATGCTATGAAAACATTAATTGTGCTGGAGACCGGACTCTATGTTTATTTTTAACTTTTTGTTACCAATCTGGCAGCTTTTGGAACATTTCCCTGTTTTCTTAATATAAAAAAAACGCTCATATCTCTGCTCGTAGGCAAAATAAACTTATGTTGTGAATATTCCTTTTCTTAGTTAAAACACAAGAAATAATTTGGTACACATTTCATTTTGATCTGTTGGAAAATCTTGGTCGGACATGCCAACTTGAGTGGGTGAGGTACCTGGAGAGGCCTTGTGCAGTGTACAGGTGATTATCAGTGCTATCTAATGTCCGAGCATTTTGTCTAAAGCTTTTTATCAAGAGCTTTCATAAAGCTATAATGTAAATGACTTATTTCTTTAAAGAAAAAGTATTAAATTCAAATTTCGTGCATTTTCCCTCATATAATTGAAACAGGAAAGGCAGGCCATGTTATTCTGAGGATTTACAAAATTAAAACCTATTATTTCTGTTTCTTCCCATACACATAAATTATTGGCAATAGAAAGCATGAAAATTAAAGAGAATTTGAATGGGGGCCAAAACCGTCCCTTATCATACCAGGCTCAGAGGTTATAAAACTTGAGTACATTCTCAAACTCAAAATAAAGCACTTTTATTGGCTGCTTCTTAGCACATCTTCGGAAGCAGTCGATCAGTGTGCTTTATTTTGAGTTTGAAATTGTACTCAAGTTTTATAACCTCAGACCTAGGTCATTTATCATATAGGGGCATGAAGGCCATCCTGGTCGTGTGACCACAACAGTTCACATTTCAATTTAGATTTCATTTCTGCGGCAGCGACACCGTATGGTATTTGCTTTATTGAGGCTGAATGGCCTTAGGTGAGGAAATGTATGAAGCTGAAATATCTGTGACCTTCGTTAGATATCAAAGAATGACCTAACAATTTTTATCTACTCACTGAATGATTGTACATGTATATTCCAACGATGTACCAACTTCAACGATTTTCAAGATATTCTGTTATTGACTCTGCGTACTGAATACTCTAATTTTGGCTGAATACTGGGTACGATCTTGGGGGTTACACCCTCATAGAAAGCCGCATTGAAGCAAATTTGACCTTGCCGTTTTAAAAATGTCAGGGTCAACTCTGAGTCGCAATTTGAATTATTTTGATAGCACACGGGTCAGCGGATACTCGTTGCTACATAACTAGTTTCAAGGCCATGCATTTGTTTTGTTTTCTTCCTTTCTTTTGGGGAAGATTTTAATGTTTTTTACTGTGGGCATGGCGGATAAGTTGGCCATGTAACTATGAATGGTTTAACAAACTTTCATTGCCCTGTTCCCTGAACGCTTCGTGTAAAATTTGATTCTAATCTGTTTTATAGCTTGGGTGGACAGATGTCTCAAATTGTTAAAAGTTTCGCGAGTTTAAAAAGAGATCGAAAAGTGATCTTGACATGATTTTGATATAATAATTTAGGTGACTAACTATATTAACTTCCGTACCATTGTCATCCCAAATATCTAGAACTTCTAACTTCACTGCATTTCATTTCCTGCTGTTCATGTGACCCGGACAAAAATACAAAAGATAGCACACAAAAATGATCTTTCAATATTCCTTTCTAGCTTCAATTAAATAGACATAAATTAAAGTGACAAACTTTACACCTAATTTTGGGCGAGGGTGAAGGTTTGGCCCCAGTAAAACCGGTTTAAACCCCCCCCCCCCAGTAGTTATCCCAAGGCGTACTTTCGTTGCGGTTGCATTTGTTTTATGTTTGATGCTGCTTAATTTGTTGTGTTCTCATTTTGACCCTTCTATAATAAAAATAGAAGGTGGGTAAAAATAATTGTTAAATGTTTTTCGTATAATTTGCTTGGTCTGTTGTGGCCCTTCTGTTGGTCTGAGTTATTTAGTTCAATGGGAATGGCTGGGCTGCCGCCTGTTTGCGAGGGGGCTGCTGACTCGGCTTTTCACTTGTAATTTATTGTTTGTTGGGATGTCTTTGTCGGTCTTTCCCTTTGGTGTTTGGGATCTGATTCGGTCGGTTCCTGGGGTGTGGTTTCTCTTCAAAATTTCAATATGAACAGAAATTTTACAAATAAAATTAAGGATAAAAATATTTTTATAGCCTTGCAAGAAAAATGTTTCATAGCATTTTTTTCCTAAAGCGATTAATCCTTACACGCGGTCACGAGGAAATCTTCACATGATTTAGTTTCTAACAATAAACAATTTTTTCGACAGTAATATCTTAAGCGAGCAATACAGTGTATGTATCTTCGTGTCTCCTGATTATGAATGAGCAAAAAACAGTTGTTCTGTGGATTCTACGATTCTAACCTGGGATACACAAAACATATTTCGGTTTCTTTGATAAATACGCCCCACCACACTCAAATAAACTTCAATCAAAAATGTTAGCACAAAGTTAAGCAATTAGGATAATAATTAATAGATTGATCGAACATTACCAAAAAATATGTAATTATTGGTTTACAAAGTTTTTTTTCTTAGCTTATAAAGGGATTTTTAAAAACTACAAGTAGTCGCTTAATTGTCTGTTCTTTTTTCATGGTCACGTGTAGGAGTTACACGACTTCTTTCTTATTTTTCCTTTCTTATGTTCATTCGTTTATTCTTTTTTCCTTCTTTCTTTCTTAATAAGACAATATAAATATTCTTCCTTTCTTAGATAATAAAAGCACATATATGAATACATAAATAAAAAACACAAATACCAAGAAATGAAGTGATGTAAGCCTTTGAGCAATATAGGCGGATTTGGACATAAGCTATTTGGAACTATTATGAGCGACATTGTTTCGAAACGCGACTTTTTGTATGTTTAGAAATCGATGAAAGAAACTTAAAATAAACTTATTTTTATAATGAATTACATCAATGTAAACCTTGTAAAAATCTCTCAGTGGTGATAACTTATTATAGTTTTATAGAAAATCCGATCATTTTCAAATTTTAGGCTGAACAAAGCTTCTTAGGCATTTTCGACATTATTCTTATATAATTCCATGTGACTGAAGCTTCAAACTTCAAAAGCCGATGGACAAAGTTTTGAACAGCCAGAAAGATATATTCGTTCTGTTTCGTGGAAAGCTCGTCATTACCGAAATGTAGTATATTTAGGGTTGGTCTGCATATCATCGAAACTGCATTGAATAATTCTTGTCTTAAATTTGTATAACGATTACATACGATTGAGTAATGATATGTATCTTCAACTGAACCACAAAAGCAAAGAGGACTTTCAATTATTATTTTTTTTAAATAGGTGTAGATTTAGAGAACTACAATTAGTTCTCAGCCTCGCATGATACATCTGGCCAAGCCGTTTACCTGTATAGTAAAATTTCGGAGGGATCTTTATATTCCTGTTTAATTTATGCTTAAAGGCACTAAGACTAGGAGAGGAACGTATTTCTTCAGGAAGCTCGTTCCAGTCGCGAATAACTGACGATAGGAAAGAGTTAAAGTAAAGTTGTGACTTAGCACGTATAGTATTTAAGTATGTTGAATTACGTAGCGGGTACGTTGAAGTGCTTCCAACTGTTAGTGGTACTAAAGAGGATAAGAAGTCCGGAGATAGATCATTCTGCATCTTATAAAGTAATTGGAGTTTATGCTTTTTTCGGGACGAAAGTGTTTCCCAACCAGTTTCTAACAGGACAGAATTAATAGAGACAATTTAGTGGCACCTGAAACTATACGAGCAGCTTCGTTTTTTAATTTTCTCAAGATCGTTTACTTCACATTGTTTATAGTTGTCCCATACCACGTCAGCATATTCCAAAGGGGATGTTTAAAAGAGAAGTAGATAGTGTGAAGAGATCGCCTGTCTAACTTGAATTTTAGCTTCCGCATGATATTTAGACGACTCCGAGCTTGAGCTTTTGTTTTTATATAATCCAAATGTTCGTGCCATGTACAATCATTTGAGAATACTAATCCTAAATGCTTATGCGAAGTAACTTAAATCACTTGTTTTTTTGGTTAAACAAAACAGGAGGGTGGTATGGTGTGATGTGTTTTCTGGAAAAAAATTGCTGATTCTGACTTTGCCCGGTTAAATTTAACAAGCCATTCTGTTGCTCAAATGGTGAATTTTTGATAGGTCAGAATTTAACTTGTTTGCAGCTTCAACAGGATCGTCAACAATAATATACAAACTTGTATCATCTGTAAACAACCTTATAGATGAATAAATATTATCTACAATATCATTAAAATATAGAAGGAAAAGCAGGGGGCCAAGAATAGAGCCTTGATGCACTCCAATATTAACGGATGTCCAGTCAGAATTCGCTCCAGGCAACACTACTCTTTGCTTTCTATCATGTAAATAATCTGTAAACCACTGAAGAAGCAAACCAGCAGACTGAAGTTTGAAAACAAGACTTCTATGCCAAACTCTATCGAAGGATTTACTTATGTCGCAAAAGATAGCTCGTACTTCTTTTCCTTCATCTAGAGCTTTACAAATGATATTGTGGACATCGACTAGTTTGTTAACAGTCGAGTATATAGTTAACAGTAGTTAACAGTAGGTATATAGTTAGATACATCTGAAGGGTCATCCTTTTTATAAACTGGTGTAACATTGGCCAGATTCCAAATACTAGGATGCTTGCCAGTAGACAAAGAGTAATTAAAAACATCAGACAGAGGAAAAGATAACGGCTGTGCAAGCTCCTTAAGAAGTCGATTATTAATAGAAGCTGGCCCAGCGGCTTTGCCAAATGGCAATGTCTTTAAGATTGCATGAACTTCATCGGGTGTAATCTAATATAGAATCAAGTTTGTGGGTAGGTAATGGTAAAGTTGAGGGAAGACTTGCATTTTCCTCACCTATGATGTTTATTCAATAAAGTACATATTTAGAATGTTCGACTTATCACTATCATTACAGTAAATGACTCCTACCTTATATATCGCTCTTTTTCAGTCGCGGCACTATAACTATGGAACTCGCTTCCTATCTCACTAAGAAATGCATCATCTTTGAATGTTTTTAGAAACAATCTTGCAAATGCACTTTGATTGTTTTTACCTGAGCGATACGGTTGTATACTTCTTAAGATCCCATTAATTTCTTAAGGTGGTGATTTGTGGCATATACAAAAATCAGAAGAAAAAAACATAAAAAATTATTGTATCTTCCTGAAAGTTAGCAGACTCTTATTTTTGTTGTTCTTTACAATTTTGAATACACATTATATGGGCATGCTCTTTACAAAAAGTGTTTTTATATGAAAATATCAAACGGTAATTTTCTGCGCAGAAATCCGAAAAATAAAATCCATTGTTGAAAATGTACTTAGCTCTGAAGATACTTTGATGTATTAAAAAGAGCGTCCTAGCAATTATTTGTTACAGCTCTTTCTCAAATTGTAAGGTAGACCAGATAAAAACAGTAGCCTCTGACCATGTATATAAGTGCATGTATAGTGCTTGCATCATTAATACAGGTAGGTCAGGTATACCTATATCATACTCAAAGTATAAATATTACATTACAATGACCAAGACAGGTATATTATTGAAATTATTCAACCTTGAAAACAGACTCTGCTATGTATTTTTAAGACAAATATTTGGACACAGGACACATCTTTTTTTATCTGCGCAGCCTAAAAACGTGCAAAGAAAATGAAAAAAAAATAAAAAAAAAATGATTGCTAGGACGCTCTTCATAACACATTAATTTATGTTCAGACTTGGTTACATTTTCAATATTGATAGTCATTTTTTTTAGATTTATTCGCACAAAATTACTCTTTGACCAACGTGTCCTGCATTTTTGGATTCTGAATTGTGAGAAACAGCATAAAGAAGACATCTTCTAAGTTTTGGGAAGATCTGTTGTATTTTCAGCATTTCATGCAGATTTTTGTCTCTGCCGCAAATGAGTGATAATCACCACCTTACGTACAACGGTTAATCTTTTGACTTTTAATCAGTGTTTTAGCGCGCTCTCTGATTGTTTGTCTACAAGATTATTTTATCGCTTGATATGATTTCATTATATATCAGATAGATATGTGCCGTCTGCATCTCAGCCGGGGATCTTTGGGGGCTGGAGCCATGGACATGCTGTTTGGACATTGGTTTCCGCCATATGACGCTGTGTCTCCGGTGCCCGTAATGCTTTACGGTGTCACACAGAGTTGCACAGGGTGCATATCTGTGTTACAAATGACTAATAATTTAGTCAAACAATGTGATAGAACGGCTCTTGTTTATCTGTTCATACATGTTTCTATTGTATATATACTTTTTATGTTGTTATGTTGTATGTTGTTTTTTATTTGTTTGTTTGTGTGTTTGTTTGTTTGTTTGTTTCATGTTACAGAGGGTCACGTGATAGACTAGTCGTATGGCTAAATGTGTTTTACCCTCTTTAAATATTGTAAAATAAAAGAAATAAATAAATAAACATTCGTTCCCACGACCCCTGAAGGCAACATGTAAATTTGTTTTCAATCGGTCCGGTGGCTTTGAAGGAGATGCTTGAAGTCGCTGACATATTTAGAGACCCTGTCAAGGGTCGAAGAATGGCCCTGACCTGTGATACTCAAAACTTTTCATGGTCCTTTAGTCGACAGTATATAACACCGTATAACCGGCTGAAGTGATGACAGATGCCTTCAGTGATGGCAGTTGCGTCAAAGCGAAAGTTAATATTGAGAAGGTAAGACTTATTTGCTGGTAAAATGGAGGATAAAATCCCGGAAAGGCTTGGCTAACAATTTTTCTGTCAAGTTTCGATGCCCAGGTTGGTTTAATATGACCCTTACAAATCTGGCGGATAGCGATAAAACAGCTGCCTTTGTCAAAGATGCAATGTTATCTGGATAGCTAGGATGACAGATGGGTGTGTATTTGAGTAGGCTGACTATGACGACAGATATCATGATCTTAGTACCTGTCTTTAAAATGATTATCGACTGTACCTTTGGCGTGAAATCATCAAAAATGAAGTACTTTTACCTGAATGCATATAAATTCACTATTATAGCTTTACATCTCTCAGGAAATCTCCTATACCGTTTCATTCAAATATTTTTCGTTGCTATACTTTTCATATACTTTACTTTCAGTACTTTTGGCAAGTAAAGACTGTTATGACCTTAAAACTATTTCTGTCATTAGGTTAGGAACATAAACCAATATTATTTGTTTAATATAAAAGCATTTAATGTCATGAAAGTTTCAATAAAGCATCGTACAAGCCAAACTTAATAAGCTTTCCTGAGTCTCTTCTACAGTATGTGTTTATAAAATCACGAGCCCTTTGCATGGATTATTCAATAGATTCTTTAATTTCAGCTTTATATAACTGCACAGAAATGAGGGCAAAAAGTTAAGCCATGCTGTTTAATACCCTCTCCTCTAGTTATGCTCGGAATGGCTACGCATATTGATTGTGTGTTGTTGTTTTTATCTGGATAACTTTAGCACTCCATGTATCCTCCATTCTACCGGATTCCCGACTTCTGGGATCAGAGGCAACAATATACATCGCGTGAAATGATGGCGACAGAAAAGAAAACGATTTTTGTTTCCATTCTGTTTCTATTTAGAAAAAGAATCGTGACCTGAAAATTTCGGAAGTAGCAAAGCATACTCCACTGCTATTTTCACCGTCCTCATTTTGTTCGATAGCAACTCCGAATTCCAGGAAAAAATACATTTACCCGGGAAACATCACTTTAGAAACAGAAAACTCGTTTACAATCGCCGATTTATTGGCTCCTTCTCTATGAAATCACATCGTGGATGTTTCTGTACATACCATAAACACTCCTTGTCTCATACCCGTAAAAGATATTTTTCATATCAAACTGGCTTCCACAGAATATTATCTCAAACACACTTGGGATCCCATCGTATGGATGCAACCGACTTCAGTATGTGTTTTTGGAGGATGCATCCGACTTTAACAAGCTTTCACCGTATATGATGAAAAGGACTTCGTAATATGCGACAGATGATGATGCAATGGACTTCTTGGTAACCCAGAGGACAAAAACCATCGAATCAAAGTACCAAATGTGCTATACTCCAGATGTAATTTAGTACTGAATTGAAGTTATTTTGAAAAGAAAAATGACTAATGTTAAGTTTTCGAGAAGAAATGCAAACATCAACTGGCTCAGCATCATAAATAAGGTTTCTATGAAAACTGTAATTCAAAAAGGTAGCTACCGTGTCATTTCTTGTTTGGGTTCTGTGGATCCGTTGCATAGCGGAAGTTAGCATCAAAGCACGTCGACTTCCCAACAATTTAAACTTCCGCTGTACAACGGATCCACAGAACCCAAATAATAAATTAAGAATAGATTTAAATTTAAAAATATCACTATATTAGATTTTTCATACTATGCCTGTCTGGAAAAAAATTATATCTGGGGGATAACGTTTTTTTAACAAGAAAATATTGCCATCAAAACATTTAGAGACTGAATTTTGTTAGAGAGAGAAAAAAAGGTTACTATTCCGGATACACAGTGCTGCAACAAGGTTGACTTGGCAGTTAAGGCCTTGATTTGATGTTATTTTCCTCTGGGTTGTAACTCTCATTTATTATATGACGTCGCATCTGAGAGTGTAATAAAGCCAGGCATTAAAAACGATAATCCACCAGTGGATTAAATATGCAAATTACGTCGTAACGTTACGCGTTGACGTCCATGCAAGCATCGCATTTTCTAGTGGCAAAATCGTGACGTTTTAGTGCAAAATTTGCTCATAAAATGCGATTTTAGTGTCATATGATAAATAGAATCTTGCATTCATGCTCCTGTATTATTGAATTATTAAACTCTGTGGGGAAAACGATAAGATGCTCGCATAGCCTCGCATCTTATCGTTTTCCCCAACTCGTTTAATAAATTCAATTATACATGAGCACTCATGTAAGATCCTGTATTTACAGAGAAGTCCGTTGTATCATCTTACTGTCGCACATTACGAAAGCCGTTTCATCATATACGGTGAAAGGTTGTCTAAGTCGGATGCATCCTCCAGAAACGCATGCTGAAGTCGGTTGCATCCAAGTGAGTTTGAGACAATATTCTGTGGAAGCCTGTTTGATTGGAATAATATCTTTTGGGAGTATGAGACAAGGAATGTTTATGATATGCACAGAAACATCCGCAATGTAATTTCATAGAGCAGGAGCCAAGTTATCGGCGATTGATTTAAACATATTTTATTCATTTTTTATAAATTTTTACATACATACATATATATAGTACACAATACAATCTTGGGATGCTGGGTTCTTGTAGAGTTCTTCTCCCTGATATTATACAACTGTATACTGTATGGCGGATATCTGTTAACAATTTCGAATACTAAACCAAATTTATCTCTACATTCAGGTAGAAAAAATAAGAAATGAAGCCCTGCTTATCAGAAAAATACAGCAACTTAGTAGAAAACATTACCAATAAAAAAGAACACTAGAAAAAGGTATAAAGGTAGACAAATTACCGTACAAAAAAACAACCTTAGAAGTAAACGATGAGTAATCAATAGAACAAAATGAATGAAAAAGGTAGTGTATGAATATTATAAAATGATGAAGTATAAAAAAAATAAACAGAAAAATAATAATACATAAGACATAAATAATAATCTTACTGAAAATAAATGAAGCACTGGGTTGAGAGAGAGGGACGGGTGGCAGCATCTCTGGAACAATCAGATACGTCCGCTAATCTTAGACTATGTAGGTCGGCATGTGCATCAGAAATTGAGGCGTTATGATCAGAAACGTTTGGAATCGATTATAAACTTGTAAACACTGTCAAAATTCGTCCGGTTGATTTCCTGTGACAAGGACAGATCGCCATACAAAAATAGGTCAAGGGAAGGATATTGATATGAAGAGACTGCGTTTATTAGTTCATTACGCTGAGCCTGATAGAAAGTACAATGGAAGGGAAAATGTTGAGTTTTTTTCTATACTACTGTATCTGCACAGAGGAGAGTCTACTATATTTTTCACAAAGAGATCGAAGTTTAGAGAACTACAGTTCGTTCGTAAACGGGTTAAAGAATTTGACTTTTCCTGCAACCTGAATAGAAGTGCTGAGGAACTTTTTGGTTATTCCTTTGTAGAAAGCGTTTCAATGAGGTAATTAATTCACACTGCTGTACTTCGACAGATAAATTATTCCATGCCCTGACACTAGATGGTAAAAAGGACATATAAAATTCGTTAGTTTTAGCATCGATAGTTTGTAAATCGTTAGAGTTTCTAAGATTATAACGTGACATGTTGCTAACAGACTGAGGTATTAAAGAAGATAAGTATAAAAGGGTACGGTTATGCACCATTTTGTAAAACAAAGTCATCTTGTGATTATTACGCCTACGTTCTAAAGATTCCCAACAAATCTCCTTATAAAGTGAATGTAAAGATACTAGCTTTGTTGCTCCAGTAGCAATTCTGGCAGCTTCATTTTGAATTTTATCCAATTCCTGTTTCTCATATTGAGTACAGTTATCCCAAATAACGTCTCCATATTCTATCAAAGGTCTAATGAAAGTAGTATAAATTGTTTCAAGAGATTTTCTGTCGAGTTTAAACTTCAGTTTCCTCATGATATTTATTCGGCGATTGTAAATGAAATTCTCATGCGATGTTCCCCGGGTATAGGCAGTTTTTGCTGGCATTGTAAGATATTTTTACTAGAATGAGAAAGGCGAAAATTGTAGTGGAGTATACTTTGCTTCTTTCAAAGCTTACAGCTCAGGGTTCTTTTTTTATTAAATAGAAACAAAATGAAAATAGAAACCGCCCTATTTCCTGTCGCAATCATGTCACGCGACGTGTATTGTTGCCTCTGATGTCCGAAGTCGGGACTTCGGTATTATGGAGGATTCAGGGGAGTTTGTAAATCGTTAGAGTTTCTAAGATTATAACGTGACATGTTGCTAACAGACTGATATATTAAAGAAGATAAGTATAAAGGAGTCTTGACTTCTTACCATTCCGAAATGTTCTATTGTTGTGTGTTTGATTTGTTTTGTAAAACCACTCGTCGTACGTGCAACATTTCTTTGTATATGCCATGCTTGGGTAGGATGCAGAGGTTGTGAGTTCGAATCCTGGATTGGGTCAAGTCTCGACTGGAAAACTCTCTCTGTCAACCCAGCAGTAAATGGGACCTTTACGAATTCGGAAAGGACGAGGAAGCGAAAGAAAAGGGATGGCTTCCGCCTTTCATATAATGTACCCAAGATATATTGGGCTTATAACCCCCTGTGCCCCGACGGCCACTTGGCTATGCAAAATCTTTGTATTTTAGCCAGTGAAATGTCGGTTCGTATATTTAGTTTACGTTTCATTCCTACATTCTCTAACAGTATTTAACATATTTGGACGAAAATGATTAGATGAGCAGTAAGGTATCATAAAAAAGCAGTTTTCAACCATATTCATTGATAAAAAGTAAACAATATGGTAATAAAAGGTCGCAGAGATCACATGTAGTAAGTTATTTAGGTTAGCCCTTCCTTGGCATGTATAGGTATGCAAGATTTCTATTGTTTGATTATTTCCTCTTTAGAAATACTATATTACTAGTCAAGGATATCGGACATGAAGAATCCATGAACTCTCAATTAATATGTTGTAGACGTTACTTGTTCGGTCCTTCTTTTTTTCTCAATATTATTCTGCAAAGCATAACAACTGTGTAGGCGAATACATTCTGAAGGACAACAACTAAGATTTGCTCATAAATGTCTGAACAGCGATGACCAACATAAATATATTCTGTCATTTTCATTTGCCATTTCATAATGTGTGCAGAGCTACTGAAACACTGTCCCTGGAAAAAAACTCTTTTGTCCAATTAAACGTATCTTTATGTTCTTTGGTGAATAGATGCTTTAATAGATGGTTGAATGTAGTTAGATTCTTTAAGAGATGATTGAATGTAGTAAGACTTTAAAGAGAAAGAAACAAAAGCATAGAAATATAGATCATCTTAAACATAGCACTTATAGAATGCTACAATATACTAGTAAACTGTCAGTGTCTCTTTTCTGTATAAAATGTTTCTGATACTATTCTCCCAAACTCCTGGTTGACACATTATTGCTAGTTACATAAATGAACTAAATAAAGCAATGTATTGACACTACCATTTATTATTTTAAAAAGTTTGTTTCTTAACTGTAACTCAGCAATCTTGTTTCCCTTGGTAACATAAAATATACGATGGTCTTACAAAAGTAAGCATACGCTGCCAGCAAATGTCTACATTAGTTTTGATGCAGAAGTGTATTTGGCTTAAATTTTCAAACTTCAGGTTTACTGTTATGCTTTATAGTTTTTTCAGTGCGCACGTAAAAACTATACCAAATCCTGTCAATAAACAAGGTGGTAATCCATTTTGCTTTGTTATTTACTGATTTTTTCATAATTTTATACTTAACACGTCAAAAGCACTTAGCTTTTAATGTTATCAAACTGATTGTATATCATTTTATTCTAGCCCTATATGCAAAAACTATGCTGGATTAGCTGCGGCTTTATCTTTTTTATCTTTTCTAATGTGTTATTTTGTTTATTTTTTATTATTATTTATTTATCTTTTTTTTTTTAGTTGTATTTAACAAAATTTCACGTATGTTAGTTCTTTAGAACTCAAATGTACAAATTGTAAAAGAAACAAACTGGGCAATGCCATAATGAAATACTTTTACTTTTGATATAATAACAAAGTAAACAGCAAAAAGCCGTATTACATGTGCAGAATAATTAATGCCCTTAACATTACAATTTGATATATACTGTCTTTAATCACGTATAAAACCAACCTCATGAATCCCTAAAAGTAATAACTGAGAGAAGTGTTGCTAGGTCCAAGTACACAATATATCATAAAGACACCAAGACTTATATGTGTTATTGTTTTTATGTGACAGTGGGAAAAAACCTGATTAAAGGTATTATAATAAAATATTTTAAATGTTAATGTTATTTGCGTTACTACTAGTAATAGCTTATCATAGAAAAATAAACCAGAATGCATTTTTTCTTTTATATTAAAAGATTTTTATGAAGAAACTGCTACCAGCCAAAATAAAATGATTCTATATTCAATTTGTATGAGTTTAGCAAAAAATAGCCCTTGGTAACGTATATAATCGATCATTATGGCCGACTAAAATGCGTTCAAAATATTGTGGAACTGTTCCTTGCTGTTTAGATAGGCTGGCATATTCATTATTACCTTTTACCTTTGATTTTTAATTCATGCAGTGTAGTTCAAGCACTTGAATTATAAAGAAAGTGATAATTGTAATATGGAACATTTATAAGAGGTTACTGTGTTCAACATCCTATTTCTCCCAAAGTATACAAGATAGGATAATAATTTTTGCAGATCTGAAAAGACAAATAAATTGTCTTTAATACGGTAACAAACATATGGTCTAATGTTAAAGGAATAACTTACAAAAAGAAAGTGTTTTGGGTGGAAATAGCAATTTTAATGGCGTGTAAAGACAAATGTCACGTATATTGCACCATGTAAACAATACACTGTCAAGTAAAGCGGTCTAAACTTTGGTCGGACTATGTTATACAACGTTTTTACACACTAAAATAGACACAGAAAATGTAAAAACAAGTATTAAAAGTTCAATAAAAAATGAAAAAATAAAAGAAAATATAAAAAAAAAATGGTTCTAGATGCGGAGGCCTCCCCGTGGTTAGAACCGGAAACATTGACGATTCTTGTAAACGGCTAACATCCACAGAAATCTGGAAATCAAAGTATTATATTACAAAACGTGTATGGGGTCGATGAGAAAAATAGCTGGATCCGCGCATGTCTTAATACCTAGAGAGTGTGATAAACTAAAATCTTGTTGAATGAGGCGTAAGACCCGAAATCAACTGTTAATCTTGTTGATTCTGCTTCTTGTCAATATATACATGTACATGTACTCACCTTTAATATTGAGGTAATTTAATCATGTATCATGATCCTGAACTTCTAACATGCTCATTCTATCAATTCATTCATCAGTATATGGTGAATGGGTACTCTTTCAGGAAAAGTAACTCTTCCAATTTCACGTTTGTTTCGCTTCTCACCGCCGATCATTTCTGAAGGAATTAGCTCCTTATGGGGCAAATTCTTTCCTGTAAGTGAGCCTCTTACTCTAGAATTTTGGTGGCAAGAGAAATCAAACACGAAGTCATCAAAACTGTGTCCCTTAAAAATGGTCGAAAAAAAACGTGGTGTACCTTTACACCTTTTTAACAACAAAAGGATGTGTCATTAGAAAAAACTAGTGAGACAGGGACAAGCTATAAAAACCTAAGGACGCTGAAACAGCAAATATTTAAATCACCCTGCGCATTGACACATTTCGATAATACCCTTAACATCAGCTGCAAAGATTTATCAATAGCCAACCACTTTATAGCTCTGATCCAATCATACTTGTGCACAGGCTGGTATGAATCTTCACGAATCATCCATTGTCGTCACACGGCACCTTGTGTCGGCTCCAGACCCACATATAAGTGTATAAGTTCGTTTAACGAAAGCAAAAGATCAAAATTTAAGGCTTACGGGCACATTTTCAGGGAAAGCAACTCAGCCAACTCTGTCTTTGCCTCCCATTTCAACGAGGATCCACTCAAGGGAAGGACTTGCCTTCCCTAGTAGAGTACACTCTCTTCCTAGGGTTTTGTTGACCAAAGTCATAAAAATCACAGAAGCATTTTTCCTTTGGAAAAAACAAACGAAAATACATGGCATGTACATACACCCCGTATGATGAATGAAAATTCGGGGGGAATAAATACTCACCAAGGAGAATCTGTCTCGGAAACAACTTGCGCCGCTGGAGAGCGAATTCTTTCAATTAAGAGTAGTTTCTTTTGCATCAAAGAAAACAAACAGAAGTCACAAGAGTTTTAATCCTGCAAAAAAAAACAAAGAGGGAGTATCTGCTGTAACTGATCACCTTAATTCACGTTAATCGCATTGTTGTACTTGACCGGAAAATTTGGACACTAAACCATTTATTTGATGAATGTATTTGAATTTTACCAACATTTGTCCTGAACAGGTAATTAAGTAGTGTCTACATGTTTTGCAAATAGAGCAGACCGTGTTCAGACTGCTTCATGAAGGATGTTGATCTTAGTCCACACAATGTCTACAAACTGTTATACAAACTCCGAGGAGGTAAACGGTATCCGGAAATAAACTTCCTGATTGTCCAGAGTGTTTGTTAAAGAGTGTTTTGTTGGTGTTGGTGGTCGTGAGGTGACTCACAATTGCGGAATATAACTCTGCCTGTTTTCATACGCCTGTCTCTCAAGGTATCCTGGCTAAGCAAAGACGATTCTACAGGGCGCAGTGAAACTAAAAAAAAGAAAAGGTATAGGTGGGAAGACAACATTTAAGGGTGGATAGCCATGGACATTGCTATCACATGTAGGGCATGGCAGCTGACGACAGTACTAGGTGGAAAGGGATTGTTGTAAAGTCATTTGTGGTGACGATCTTGCAAGGATATGGGAAAGAATAGACCAGGCTAGTCTCTACGGGGCGAATTGAAATACTTTAGCATACTATGACAATTTATTGCAGAAAAGGATCAAAAGTTACTCCGCAAAACTGCTTTTTCCATAGAATTATATTTTGGCACTTCTATTGAACGGATCACAACTATACTCAGAGGCAATAAAAAATACATAGGTTTGATTTTGAATACTGGGTTTCGTGTAAATGGTTGAGTGGACATATAAATAATGTCATTTTGGCAAACGAGTAGCTCTTCAAAGCGCAAAAACAAATTGTTTTGCAGTCATTGATAAATGAGTTAGGGCCCTTAATTCAAATTCAGCAGTTCCAATCAAAACTCGCTTTGCACATGACAAATGGCATTCTACACTTCACGAATGTCTAGTGCTAAACCACATCGTCGTTGACGATACTTGTAGACTTCTTTATTTGAAAGAAAACTCAAATGATCTTTCCATAAGAACTCAATGCAAATTCAATGCAGTAGTAGTATTAATCTTTATTTGAGTCTCGTCAATGTACATACATAAGACTAGAAAATTAAACTATTAAGAAATACTATTTACGTTACCACTCTTAAGAGAGTTATAAGAGACTAAAACTATACATACATTACTTATCACAAAATATACAACATAAAATAAAGCACATTTATTGTGCAACAATATAAAACTGGCTTCTCCTAATCTAAAAAAATCATGCACTATATGTAAAATATTGGTTCTATTAACACTCGAGCATTTGTTAAAAGAAACAACATTCAACATAAAAGGATTATGATTAGCGGAAGCCATTCAGTCTTTAAAACACACATACCTACAAAATATAAAAATTAAAAGGAGAGATATTACTTACAAAGGTAAAAAGCTCTTCTTCGGAGAATAGTAAAACAGGTTTTGGCACACAGCCTAATCAGGTTATGGTTGGAAAACAGGAATACTAACTTATCATCAGTGGTAAGAGATATAACTCCTCATTTACGACCTGAGCTTTTAGAAATAATTCTGATCCAAGATCGGTGTATAAACTACAGTCCAAAAGTACATGCGATTTGCTTTCTATCGCGTTACAAAAAGGATATTTTCGTTCCTCTTAAGGTTTTTTTTTCGAACCGGCCAGTTTCTATCCGCAGAGGGGCTACGCCGCAGCGGAATTTAGCAAACGCTGCACGATGACTTAAAGGTAAAATCATCTTGCAATACTGTTCAACCTCATATACATACTTAAACTGACAATAAGTTCGCAACTTGGTATTGCCCCTGCCTGAGGGACCAGCTTTACTGTTCATACTGGTAAACCATTTGGCTTTATATTCCTGTAGAATCGCTCCATGCAAGTTATTGACCAGTATCTTACTAATGGGACGGCTAATATTTACATCAAAGTTTAAGTTTAGCTCCGTGCATCGTTTATTAAAAACGAAAAACCAGTTCCTACATCGCAGAGATGCATTAGCGGACGCTCATGGTGCTATGCGTTTTTTTCAGCCTACTACTGTTTGTACATGACATTCTAACAACATGGCGACCAATGCAAGACCACTGTCTGGATATACACGGTTCCCACCCTTATTCTCCACGCAAAGCAGTGATGGGTGTATATTTACCGACACCCAAGAAGACTTGCATAGCCCTGTTCTGTACAGCATTTATGCAAGAATAGGATTTAAATCCCCAAATGCTAGCACTATAATCAATAACCGGACAAACAACCGATTCGTACAGTTTTGTGTATACATTCTGAGGCAAACCGCCGGCTAACTTATACTTGGCTATCAAGAACCCCAACGCTCGACTTGCGCTTTGACCTACAGACTTTGCGATTAACTCGAAATCCAGGTGTACTGTTAGAAATACCCCTAGATAGGTATAACTGTCGACAATTTTCAATATATCATTACCGCATATGAGGATGTGCTCTGTTTTCTTTACCGACGGGTTACGAAAGTGCACAATATTATTCTTGTTAAAGTTCACAGTCATATTATTAGACAAGTACCAACCATACAGTGCCTCCGACAATACTTGCAGATCTTGTTCTGTTTCGACAAGCAAAACCAAATCATCTGCTTACAGCAAGAATTAAAGATATAGTCATCATTACATTTCACACCTTTACCAAAAGACTTCAAATACAGTACTAGATCATTTATATAAAGATTAAATAGAATCGGTGATAAAATGCAGCCTTGTCGGAGGCCACATTTAACATCAAACCAGTCCGTGTGCATGCTTTTAACCCTGACACAAGAAGTAACAGATGAATCAAGCGACCTTATAGTCTTAAATGATTTTCCAGAAACACCGATTTCAGACAACCTCTGCCATAATTTTCTCGGTTAATAGAGTCATAGGCTTTCTTAAAATCTATGAAGGCGCAAAACGTAGACTTTTTTAATTTTTGACGTGTTTCAATCAAACTTGTAAGTGAGGAAACATGGTCGATTGTGCTTCTTTTCCTTCGAAAGCCATTTTGTTCATCTGTTACTTTGTCATTTTCTTCTACCCATCTGGAAAGATTTTCATTGATAACTGATTAATATATCTTTTAAACTGAAGACGCCAAAGCAATCCCTCTATATGAAAGCTGATCTCTTGGACCCACAGAGGACGACTTTGGAATAGGGTTAATTATGCATTTCCCCCATATTGTAGGGACAGTACCTTTGTTAAAACATACGTTGAATAAAGCGTATAGAAAATAAATGGTAGTATTGTTCTGCAAAACTTCACTAGGTATGTTATATAATCCACAGGCTTTACCTCGTTTAGCACTTTCAGCGGCTTGTTGAACTAATACAGAGATATTATTCTCAAATAAAGTACAACCGCTATTCAAGTCAGAAATGGGAACGCCATTATCATATTCGCACTGGTAAGAGTTAAAAAGATTGTTGAACTCAGACTTCCATTTGTCTTAAACGTCGACAGTGCTAGTCGTGGTAGAGCCATCTGCATTTACAACCTCAAATGGCACATGGTTATTTTTCCTACTACTGACCCCATCTTTACCAATCGATTTCCAGAATCTAGTTTGATCAATATTACATTCATTAAGTAGCTCTGATTGTAAAGAAAACCAATACAATCGCTTAGAGCGCTGAACTTCCCGATCAAATTCTTTGCGAAACATAACATATCTGCATGTTACCAGATGACGCCAAAATTATTATTTCCCAGTACGAAAATAATATACTTTACCTCGACTCTCATTTAAGAGGGCGACATGGCCTTATAGGCCTTTCATCTCTTATTGGATAAGTGCATAAAAATGCAAAAAAAAAATGATCTATACTGTCCAAAGTGTGGGCTTAAAGGGGAGCTACTCAAACGAAAATGTAGCCATTGGACCTCTTGTCTTTAAACGATGTTATTCAATTATCCTTTGACCGATTGTACTGAAAATTGTAGCAATTTATGCGAAAATGATTGCATTTATCTATAGTACCTAGATATTATGTAGATATGTAGACATCTGTAAAAAATCAAGACCGCGTTACCTGTATACTTTCTTTTGCCTCTAAGTATATTTTGATACTGGTAGAACGCGAAATACTTAATGCATGCTATATTTGTTTCATTTCAGTCGTTTAACTTATACTTGAACAGCGTAACTATAATTTAACTTTTCCGTTCGAGGTTTTGGTCCATTTTTTCGCGACGTGGCCATCAATGTTAATTTCAAAATTTACGGTAAGTTTGACAACCTGTATCATAACTTTTAGGGTGTAGAATTTGTGTAAAAAATTTAGAGCATGATTTTTTTGCGTATTGCGTAAACATTCAACAAAATTGAGAATTGTTGTAGCAAGAAATATTTGTCGTACATGTTCTGTATAGAGTGACTGCAACAACTGTTATGCCTCATAAAATTGGAAAACAGCTCTGCTCCACTGATGTCTTCTATTTCTTTCTGAACCACAGGTTTCTCTCGCCTAAGTATGTACGAAGTCCCGCGATAATTTTCGAGCTTC
The DNA here is from genome assembly GCA_963989385.1 of Ctena decussata. Classification (NCBI taxonomy): domain Eukaryota; kingdom Metazoa; phylum Mollusca; class Bivalvia; order Lucinida; family Lucinidae; genus Ctena; species Ctena decussata. The sequence continues at coordinate 62,196,178 of OZ022503.1, forward strand.
CGGCTTTGCAAACATGGCAGCCTCTATCGAACAGTAATAATATTATGGCCATACTTTTTTGCAATGGTAAGTAGCTAGGACCAAAACTGATACGTTAAAGCGAACATACTCCGTGCGCATCATATTACATTTTGACCCGTCTACAATTTGACCCGCGAGTCATTATAATGTAAGTATACATGTAATATATGTATGTATATTATTATAATATTATGACCCCCGCCTCCTCCACTGACCTATAATATTTTGACCCGCCCCCATGAAAAAATTGGAAATAAAGGAAAGTACGTGTTGGGCCTAGAATAACCAAGCAAATATCAAATACAAAATTAATTTGCTGCTCTTCCTCACCTTTGAAAATCTTTCAGGACGGGTGGGGGTCACTATGTTATAGCTTTGATATTATGACTCGCCCCACTTTAAATTAAAGTATGTAAGTTTTCATGATACTGTTTTTTTTTTTTTCATATCTGTTATGATATAATTTAAATTAAAATGCCATCAGATTCTCTGTTCTATTGCTATAATACTATAAATACTGACGATGGGCGTGAAACGTGCTGGGAGGGGGTCAAAATATTAAAGCTACAAAATTTTGACCCGCCCCCTATGATTAAAATTGAAATGTAGGAAACTAAATGTAGGACCTACTATTATCAAGCAAATATCAAATACAATAATTGAGCCGCGACGCGAGAAAACCAACAATGTGGTTGTGCGCCCAGTGCAGACTCAGATCAGCCTGGGCATCCGCCCAGTCTGATCAGAGTCTTCGATGTCCACATGGAGGTAGGTTAGACTCTTAGCTATGCTTTGAGCGCTTAGAGAAGAGTCTGATCGTACTGGTCTGATGCCCAGGCTGATCTGAGTCTGCGCTGGACGCACAACCACATTGTTGGTTTTCTCGCGTCGCGGCTCATATTTATTCAGTGCACTGCTCCTCCTCATTTGAAATAAATGTACGGCGGGGTTGTGGTAGGGAAAGAAGGTGTTAAAATATTATTAACCATCCCTATTGAGGGATAAATTAGGTCTTTTACCATAGTTTCAGCGGTTTGTTTATATGAGCCGCGACAAAAGAAAATCAACAAAGTTGTTGTGCGCCCAGAGCAGACTCAGAACAGCCTTGGCAATCGCCCAGTCCGACCAGACTCTTCGTTAAGCGCGTATGGATAGCTTAGGGTCTAATCTACCTCCATGCGGACAACGAGGACTCTGCTCAGACTAGGCGGATGCCCAGGCTGATCTGAGTCTTCGCTGGGCGCACAACCAATATGTTTGTTTTCTCGTGTCGCGGCTCAATTATCTGCTGTGATTTAGATACCATCTGTAGCTATTAGTATTTTATGCAGAACAGAACAGAACTTTATAAGCACTCAGGTCTGTACAGATATACAGTGGACTCGACAGTATTGGATCAGCGACAGTATCGGATCACTCATAGGTTTTCACCCATTTTTCTCACAAATCAAGCAAATATTTTTTACGATTTCATTACAGTCATAAAGTTTAACCAATGACAAAGTGCAGGGTGAAAAAGTCGATCGAAATGTGCGGCTGTGAAACAAATCAGAGTTGTTGAAAAGCTTGGCCCCTCTTAAGCGGCGCTTGCATTTCGTCTGTCGCTCGTTTCCCCAAGCATAGATTTCGGTGATTTAAACTACCTTATCATTAAGCCATTGAAACCAATTCTTCTTTCAAATGTGTTCTGGCATCCCTAAAATTGCAGGCAATCATTATTTTTGTGACATCTCAGTATTTGATAAAACTAAAGACTTGAAAAGGGGGGCACCAATGTGCGACAGTAACAAATCATTATATAATTTGAACTGAAATACAGACATCAACTGGAAAAATTTATGTTGGATGCATGGTCTGATGCTGACAGCAAGTCATAAATCAGCTACCTGAGTAGCTGCTGTGTCTATTTTCAAAGATGATCGTATAAAAATAAGACAACGTCCTTTTCGTAATATATTCCCCATCCCACGCCCCACACACTAGCGTATGATAGAAGAAGGTTATGCGTAGCACAACTAAGCTTCTGGTAAACATTCAGAGAAACATTTGAGATCGGCTCGCAAGTGTGGCTTTCATCAGATGGACATTTGTACACTTTTTAGACTCAGATTAATGCCGCAGAACTCGTTGAATGACCGTGTAATGTTTATAAACAGATTGCATTGAAATATCAATGTTTAGGCGGAAAATCACCGTAAATTGGTTGATCCTGATCAGACACTACGATCCTACATGTATCTACACTTTGCAAAGGCAGATTGTGGTCTTTACTGTTAGAGTAGTTACGTGCTATGGGGCGCAGGGGTTGTACTGAGATAAGAATTTTTGGCATGCTTGTACATTTGTATCCATTCAACTGTTATTTAATAGATTCAACCGTTGCTGGTGCTGGACCACATGAAAAATATCGTTGAAAGGACGTTAAAGTTTTCTCTGAAAGTTTAATAGGTCAAACTGTTATGTAGCCAAATTACTGAAGCTCAGAAGGTTTGCAGAATGCCTCGGAGGAACTCTGCTATAAAATAATATCATGATCCGATACTGTCGCACCTGATTCGTTACTGTCGTAAGACCCTCCTGTAAGTCAGAATCATTTATTTGCCCTTAAAGGAATAAATTTCGTAAATATTTTGACATGGATAGACAGAAGGAATATTTTGCAATTATTATGTCATAACATGCATAATTTTAGCAGTCATATACAATAAAAAAACAGTTTTATTGAACTTGACCCGATACTGTCGAGTCCACTGTACGAGGATTTGAACAAGTATAATACATTGAGACATGGTGGCCTATTCAAGTAACATTAGAATAACGGTACAAAAATATTTGACACTTTCTCTGCAACAATAAAGTTTGAAACAAATATGAAATTTATGTGGGGATAAGGATATTATGAGTATTTCATATACGTGTATAAAGCATAGCATCTGTTTGCGGTTCAATCGAGGTAACTCCCGGTTTACTTAGTCTAACACATTATCCAAAGAAATCATGCAGCCCGCGCAGTCTGGTCAAAGCTCATGATAATTACTGTACTTAAAATAAGCAACCACGTAGCCGGCGAAGGTACGAACTACACTGCACGGTCAAGCCCGTAGAGTCCACGTCGTCGCTGTTCGAAAATAATTTACACTCTCGGCAAACATTCCCAGCAGGTATAGAACGTTGAATCCACATTTATTCGACGTTATTGCATAAAACATAACGTAAAATAATATAATTTTTATTGTCACTTGCAGCACACAAGGTGAAACATGAGGATTTCATGGTAGTACGACTTATTACAAGGGCGTAGCTACCTATACGGCAAATACGCAAGTGCGTATTGAAATTTTGTCAAATTGACAAAATTTCAAAACGCACCTGCATATTTGCATGCTGAATATTTATAAATTAGACAAGATTTCAATACCAATTACCAAAGTGGCTGAAATACTAGCTTTCCCTTCAAGAAGTAGAGAGTAAAACATGGTTGTGCGTATTATGAAATTGCCTCTAGTTACGCCCCTGTATTATTAATTCCTTAATATTACTAGAGTAGCCAGAGGCAAAATTGCTGACATAAATACTCAGTGCTCCAGCGATAACCCAGGGACAATCTGCCACATTGCTCCATAAGAAAACGCATGCTATTACCCATCATTGGAACCGTCTCGCCAGCGCAAACACGGATGCTATGACCCATCATTAAAACTATCTCGTCTAGACGGTTCTAATGAGGGGTCACAACATACGTCTCCGCCGAGAAACAAGAAAAATCATCCCGGAATTATCCTTAAAAACTCACCTTATCTGAAGCTCTGAGTACATATTGCAAGATTACGTAATTCGGATAGAGTTTTTCTGTATCCCATTGAGCAATATTGAGGGGAAATACGAAACGTAGAAAAAGATGAGAAACTTCTACATAAATGAATAACTAGAAGCTTAAGAATAGCGAACAAATATTCTACGACTAAAACATAGTTATGTAGTTCAAAAACGCTTAACAAAACAAACAAAAAGAAGAAAATAGTATAAGAAAAAATGATAAAATGATAATAATAATAATAATCACAATAAATGCATATTAAAAAGCAGTGCCGAACAGTATTAACAGCCGCGCAACAACCGGCGAAAAGGGATTCCACGCGCTGTTGATGCACGGGTACCCAACTTGCAATAAACTCGCCCCGGGGCCATTAAAAACTCGCCCTGCAACCTTGCCTCTCCCCTTTCGGTCAGACCACAAAACTCAAATGTGCGCTACCTATGTAAACTTATATAATTCCAACAGCCTGTCTTTGGCACAAAATCCGAACAAATGATTGGCTGACAACATCTGCAGAGATGCGTTTATACATTGATAAAATCCTGTTGACGTTGCATCCATATGAGGCATTCTCTTCTGATAAAGTTTATTTCACATCTTTCCATAATAATTCAGCAATTTTGCATTTTCTAATTGTAATGCAGATGGAAGAACAAAATTTGTCCTGAAACGCCCAAAACAAGCGCGTGTATGACTTCGGGCTTTATTCAGTTTGTGAGTGATTCACCGGCAATCACAAATCCCTTATGATTTTATCGATGTGTAAACGCTGGCAAATACCTCATAAACTTAATATAAAGCCCTTCGGGCTTTATTCATTTTGTGAGTGATTCGCCGGCAGTTACACATCGATAAAATCCAAAATAGAAATCCATTCCTATAATGACGTCATTATGCCTTAGTACTCTTAGGTCATCTAGTCATGACTCAGGCTTGAAAGCAATCTTTTGTACATTCTTACGATGCCAAATGTGTGCAAGTAAATGTTAAAGAAAACTTGATTTTCAACAAGCTTTCAGCAATCAAGAACTGCTGGATGCTACGTATATCGAGCAAGATTGTTCTGCATGAAAACTATTTATCTGCTTTTTGTTGATTAATTTGCAGTCTACTTTGCATTATCTACAACGACCCTCTTGGACACTTGCTAGAAATACTGAGGTTGAACAGGATGAAGGCAGCCACGCTTAATGCTCTCGGGCTATGAAGACGGATATTTATAAAAAGTTGCATTAGCGGTGTGGCTGTCAAACGGTGGCAAAATATAGTGCCATAATTTTCGCAAATTTTAACGACTAATTCGTTGAATGTATGCGATAACAGCGATCAAACATTTGCTTCCAATGGATTAACGTTTGCCTTCTGGCTCGGTTTTCAACATCTCCCTCGGGACCTTGCAAACGTTAATGCATGAAAAAACATGTTTGATCCCTACATTGATTCAACATCATGACGATGGATCAACGTCGACTCAGTGCCAACTCAACAACGTGCGCCTGGTGGGTTCATTTTACTCGGGGAAATGACACTGCCACAATTCCTTATGGACAATCCCGTCTGAACGCTTAAAAAGGCAATACAATGACGTCGTTCACCTGGTAATGAAGAAAACATATCATTAATACTAATATTGCTTAGAACTTTAAGGGTTTTTCAACACTGATGTAAATCCTGTCGCTTTTTATCAGAATAAGACCACTCATTGACATCAGTCAGTTATACAACAAGGTCTGTTCATCTGGGATCAAGAAAAGTGTGTGTGTGTGGGGGGGGGGGGGGGGGATTGGAGATGGGGGGGGGGGGGGTCATGACTGTGATATGTAATAACATTCTGTATCTTATCACAGAAATGGATGCCATGCAACTTTCCAGAAGTAATAGCCCGGAAACAAGTAACTTTTCAAAAACTAACGAACACAAACCAATATTGTATGAAATGAAGTCGAAAAAGGGCGATAACTCCCTCAATAATTGCCGGATTTTACCAAACATCGAACTTGACCTGTATTTTATGATTATATACCTGTGTGTAAAATATGAATTCAATACACCAATGATTTCAAAATATAATGAACGGAAACAAGTTTTTTCATACAAAATAAATCGAAAAAGGGCCATAACTCCAACAATAATCGACGGATTTTGCCCAACATCAAATTTGACCTGTATTTTATGATTATATACCTGTGTATAAAATATGAATTCAATACTCTAATGCCTTCAAAAGATATCGAACAGAAACCATTTCTTCATACAAAATAAAGTCGAAAAAGGGCCATACTCCAACAATAATCGACGGATTTTGCCCAACATCTAAACTGACCTGTATTTTATGATAATAAACCTGTGTATCAAATATGAATTCAATACATTAATGCTTTCAAAAGATATCGAACGGAAACAATTTCTTCATACAAAATAAAGTCGATAAAGGGACTTAACTCCCACAATAATCGACGGATTTTACCCAACATTAAACTTGCCCTGTATTTTATGATTATATACCTGTGCATTAAATATGAATTCAAAACACCAATGCTTTCAAATTCTATCGAACGGAAACCATTTTTTCATAGATACAGAAGTCGAAAAAGGGCTATAACTCCCACAATAATCGACGTATTTTACCAAACATCGACCTTGACCTGTATTTTATGATTATATAGCCGTGTATGAAATATGAATTCAATAAACAAATGCTTTCAAAAGACATTGAACGGAAACCATTTCTTCATACAAAATAAATTCGAAAAAAGGCCATAAGTCCTTCAATAATCGACGGATTTTATCCAACATCGAACTTGACATGTATTTTATGATTATATAACGGTGTATAAAATATGAATTCCATACACCAATGCTTTCAAAAGATATCGAACTGAAACCATTTCTTCATACAAAATAAAGTCGAAAAAGGGCCATATCTCCCACAATAATCAACGGATTCAGCCCAACATCGAATTTGACCTGTATTTTATGATTATATACCTGTGTATAAAATATGAATTCAATACACCAATGCTTTCAAACGATATCGAACGGAAACCATGTTTTCATAGAAACAGAAGTCGAAAAAGGGACATAACTCCCACAATAATCGACGGATTTTACCCAACATCAAACTTGACCTGTATTTTATCATAATATAGCTGTGTATGAAATATGAATTCAATAGACAAATGCTTTCAAAAGATATTGAACGGAAACCATTTCGTACATACGTACGTACGCTACCTTACACTACTTACGTACGCTACGTACGTACGGACACCGGTGATACTATATGCCCCCCTCATTTTTAATGGCGGGGGCATAAAAAATCTTAGAAATATATAACCTACAAAAATACGTCAACATATGGTTAGATCTTCTGAAATAATTAGTTTAACAGAACAAGCAGTAAGGTAAAAACATATTTACAGCAATATCATTTTTACATTTCTCCAGTGGCGGTGCAGATAATAGGCATGGAAAGTCGCAATGCGACAGCAAGCATACCTAGTTATGTTTAAGCCTCACAAACTCTTTTTAAGGCAGTAACAATGATAACAATTTAACATTGCTTCGGCAGTAAATTAGACAAAATATAATAGGTATCAAATTTATAAAAAGAACGGACATACATCAACCATTGCTCAGATGTGCTCATATTAACCCATTCATGCCTAGCGTCCTAGGCACAGGCAAACAGTGCAGACTCAGATCAGACGCCGCGATATGTGTGATCTTGGTCTTCGATGTTTGCTTAAAATTCAAGCATTTCTGTAAAAGAATCAAAAGTGAAAATTTACCAGACACCTCTAAAATGGACTCATCCGTTTTAAAAGTGTAGTAGAATCCATTCGTCATTCATGGATGACTAAATGTATGACATTACAATGATACATTTCTCAATGGGCACAGAACGTTGAATATAGGGATAAAACATAGTTTTTCATGCATTAACGTTTGCCAGGTCCCGAGGGAGATGTTGGAAATTGAGGCCGAAGGACCTGGTAAATGTTAATGCATCGGAAACAAATGTTTGATCGCTGTTATTGCATAAATTCAACGAATTATTCGTTAAAATTTGAGAAAAAAAAGGCACTATATTTACTGTTTAACAGCCAACGCACTGGTGTACTTTTTACTAATATTCGTCTTCCAGGCCCGAGAGCATTCAGCTATTCAAAATGGCTGCCATCATCCTATTCAACCTCAATATTTCAGAAAATTCTCCAAGATGGTCCTTTATAGTAGATGCAAAATAGATTGCAAATTAATCAACAAAAAGCAGATACCATGAGCAATTTTAATTTCAATGCAGAACAAGCCTGATCCATTCATATACCATCTTGCAATTTCTTGATTGCCGAAAGCTTGAGATGCATGTTTTCTTTTACACTTATTTACTCTCCATTTGGCATCGTAAGAATGTAATCAACATTGCTTACTAAAAGTGAATCACGACGATGACGTCAGATAACAAAGGCATGATGACGTCATATAGGCATACTCAGGTAGCGCACCACCATTTTTTGTAATTCGACCGAAACGGGAGATACAAAGTTGCATGGCGGATTTTTTTAGTGGCCCGGCACAAGTATAATGAAAGTTCTGTCATCGTGCATCAACAGCGCGTGAAATCCCTTGTTGAAACTCGGCTTTTCGCCGGTTGATGCACGGCTGTTAATACCTCTCGGTACTGCTTTTTATGCAATAATGGTGATTTTATGCAATAATGGCCGTGCATCAACCGGCGAAAAGCCATGCAACTTTTTCTCTCCCGTTACGGTCGAATTACAAAAATTGGTGGTGAGCTACTTTAGTATGCCTATATGACGTCATCATGCCTTTGTAATCTGACGCCATCGGCGTGACTCAGGTTAAAGCGATGTTGTTTACATTCTTACGATGCCAAATGAAGAGTAAATAAGTGTTAAAGAAAACACGCAACTCAGCAATCAATCACTGCAGGATGGTATAAGAATGGATCAGGCTTGTTCTGCATGGAAATTAAAATTGCTCAAGGTATCTGGTTTTTGTTTATTAATTTGTTGCATCAATTACAACGACCATCTTGGACAATTTTCGAATTATTGAGGTTGAATAGGATAATGGCAGCCATTTTGAATAGCTGAATGCTCTCGGGCCCGGAAGACGAATAATAGTAAAAAGATGCACCAGCGCCTTGGCTGTCAAACGGTGACTAAATATAGTGCCAAGTTTTTTCTCAAATTTTAACGAATTATTCGTTGAATTTATGCAATAACAGAGATCAAACATTTGACTTGTTTCCCATGCATTAACATTTGCCAGGTCCCTCGGGAGATGTTGGGAACCTCGACCTGGCAAACGTTAATGCATGAAAAATCCCTATGAGTCAACGTCATAACGTTGCACCAACGCCGATCCAATGTTCATTCATCGTTGAGAGTCTGCAGGGGTTTCAACATTACCGGCAGAACATATATACATATGACACATACTAAAATAAATAAACGTACTTCTCCAAGTGCCCATATGTGCTCACATTAAGGACTGCTTGTATGACAACTACAATGATACCTTCCCAATGGGCAAGAAATGATGAATCATTATTGAATCAGCAGAGCGTCAACGACTTTATGTTGTATCAACGCCGATCCAATGTTTATTCATCGTTGCCCGCCTGCAGGGTTTTCAACATTGCACGCAAAACAAAGAAATATAACATATAAAGGAAAAGAACATGCGTCACTCAAAGCTTATATGTGCTCACATTAAGGACTATCTGTGCAACAACAACAATGATAACTTTCATAACGGACACGGAACGTTTAAACATTGGGTCAACGCCATTGCGTTGCATCAACGCCGATCAAATATTCATTCATCGTTGCGTGCTTGCAGGGTTTTCAACATACACCCATATGACATATAAAACATATAAATATAACATATAATGGAAACGAACATGCTTCACTCAATGCTTATATGTACTCACATTGAGGACTGTATGTATGACAATAACAATGATATCATTTTAAATGGACACAAAACTTTGAGTCAACATTGAATCAGCGCTGGGTCAACGTCATTACTCCGATCCAATGTGTTTTCATCGCTGAGAGCCTGCAGGGACTTTCAACATTGCAGGCAGAACATATACATGTACATATTTTATATGCAGGATTACCATAAATGATTGATTCTGTACCAAAAACCTATCATTCTTGACCCCATGGCAATTTCTAATGAGTAGCGCCGTTATTCTCCATATAACAAAAAAAATGGTGTATTTTTATTTTTTTATTTTTTTTTGTTTTGAAAATGTGATACGTCGGTGAAAATTATTTTGTATTTTCTCAATCATGTCTAAGTTTTCATAACCCCTTACTTCGTAGGTATACGTAAGAATTGGGACAACCGTATGGTTGAACGGTTTAAGCTAGAGAGCTGAGGGAATAGCAAAATGATTTATGCGCGTAAAAAATGAATCATTGTCTTTTTCGCCTTCTGTTCTCTGTGCCTCCTGGCACGAAGAAAACTACACGTCTGCGTGACAATTACACCGAGATATTTATAAGAATCCACAATTTCAATTGCATGATTTCCAAGTGAACGTCGGGCGTTTTTTCGAGATCCAAATATGACAACTTAAAGATGGATCTGAAATAGGTGTGTCAAAATATTATAGCTTCAATAATTCAACCTGCCCCTCTTGAGAGTAAAACAGGTTGTTTACCACAGTTCCACAGCTTTGTTTAAATCTCTCGTGATGAAATTCTAAATTAAACTACTATTTGATTGTCTTTACCAGCTCTATAAGACTGTATATGATAAGGATGGGTCTAGGAGGGAGCTGTTCAAAATACTATTACTATAATATTTTCACTCGCCCCTCTTGAGAGTTAAAATATATAGTTTACCATAGTTTCATTGGTTTGTTCATATCTGTTCTGAAAGAGTTTAAATTCAAATATCATCTGATTGTCTTTCCAAAGCTATTTATTCCTCATACGCTGAAGAAGGATCTAAAGAGTGTGGGTCAAATTATTAAAGCTAAAATATTTCGAACTGCCACTCTTGAGAGTTAAATATGTAGTTTACAATAGTTTCCTTTGTTTGTTTATATCTGTTGTGATAGAATTCGTAATTAAAACACTATCTGCTTGTCTTTCCGCGGAGCTATTAGACTTTATATGATCAGGACGGGCATTGGAGATGAGGTGGTGCGTGTGTGTGGTGGGGGGGGGGGGGGGTCAAAAAATCATACCATTTATATTTTGACCCGCCTCTCTTCAGGGATCAGGGATAAATAAGGCTTTTACAATAGCATCATTGGTTTGTTTATATCTGTTGCGATAGAATTCAAAATTGAAACATCTGATTGTCTTTCCCAGAGCTAGTAGACATCATGTGATAAGAATGGGCGTAGGAGGCGAGGTTGGTGTGTGTGTAGGGGGGAGGGGTTCAAAATACCATAGCTATTATATATTATATTTGGACCCGCCCTTCTTGAGGGATAAACAGTCTTTTAAAATAGTTTCATTGGTTCGTTTATATGTATTGTGATAGAATTCAAAATTCAAATACCATCTAATTGTCTTTCCCATAGATATTAGTACTTCATACGCTAAAGATTCATCTGAAAGAGGATGTGACAAAATATTATAGTTATTAAATTTTGACCCACCCCTCTTCAGAACTAAATAGCCTCGGATTGTTAACCACAGCTCCATTGGTTTCTTTATATCTGTTTGATAGGATTCAAATTTAAAACACCAATTGATTGTCATGGCAAGAGCTAATAGAGTTACTATGCAAAGGATGGGTCTATGAGCGGGGCGGGTCAAAATATTATAGCTATGATATTTTGACCCACCCGTCTTGAGAGTAAAATACAATAGTTTTATTGGCTTGATTTTATCTGTTGGGATAGAGTTTAAACTTCAAATACCATCTGATTGTCTTTCATATAGCTATTAGTACTTCATACGCTAAAGATGGATCTGGGAGAGGGTGGGTCAAAATATTGCAGCTATAATTTCCGTAATTCCTCATACGTAACGTTAGAACGTCAGCCCAATCTGAGCAGATTCTTTGCTGTGCGTTTAAGGGTAGCTAAGTGTAAAAGCTATCTCCTCGCCGACAGCAAATACTCTGCTCAGAGTGGGCGGGTGCCCAGGCTGATCTGAGTATTTCCTGGGCCACATCCACTTTGTTTTGTCAGGCCGCGGCTCAAACTCAGATTCGTGCATTTTAGACAAATACCTAAATTTTTAAAACCTACACTTTAATAACTCGACCCTGTCTAAGTAAAAAATGTACATAAAAGCGGTACTTGCATGTAATTTAGTTATGACAAATATGTATGCAAAATATTTACAAAATGCATGTTTTATGGCTATTTTGTTCACTTGCTCTAATGTTTTTGCAGGGGTAAAGACTCCGTTTGACCAATAAAATCTAGACCCGTGTAAACACCCATCATCTGTCATTTTTCCTTGGTCCGTTTTCTTGGACAAGAAATATATGTACAATAAAATTATCATGTAAAGGGAAGCAAACAGGAAATCAATAAAGTTGACTGCCTGTAAAGATAATGGAAAAGCATGGGGATGTACCTTTACAATTTAAGGTTCTGTGTGATTACTTGGAATACACAAGCGTTGTGTTAGTATCTGCCAAAAATAAGCCTTTTCTGCTTCATCTTGAGGAAACGCTAAATAACTTTCAGTTTCTAAACAGTCTCTCATCTCAGGCGTTACCTTTGTTAAATCAACGTTTTCATACATCACCACGAACAACATGTTTTCTCTTTCTCTTGAATATATATTCTCCATTCTAGCCATGTTAAACTCATACATACACCATTTACTTTCAAGGAAGGCAGGAGACAGCACGATCAATGTCATTTTACTATCTCTAACAGCTTGAACTATATTCTCTGCAATAGCGTTACCAGGAAGAAAGTCTTTCTGATGAAGGCACGTAGTCAGCCCAGCTTCTTCTAACTTATTGTACATTTCACCGGTAACGAACTGGTAATCGTCAGTTGCGTACGACACAAACAGGTCATATTGATATGTTCTATTGACTTCAGCATCTCGTATCGGAATATATCCATTGTACCTAGCTTTTGTCATGTAATAAAAGTACCTGAGTCTCCATCGGTACCTGTATAAGATAGCCCCAGTTATTACTGAGATCGTAATCACTATGAAGAGAGAGGCAAGGGTAATGAGCCCACTGTAAGTTTTGTGATTGCATTTTTGTTCTATCTGACTAAACGAATTCAGAAAGACAGGGTATGAAATTTGGCCGTGAGTTCCAGTGTAAAATTTATATGAATAGACATTAGTGAACAGCTCAGGCTTTGTCTTCAACCACGTTAAAAATTCTAAATTCTCGCAATCTGAGGCGTCTAAAATATTTTCAGATAAATCAACCGTTATATTTTTATCGTCTATTTTGGGGTTATTACTCATTTGCTTTAGTAGTTTTACGGGAATTGAAACTATTTTGTTTTGCCGCAGCAGTAAAACTGATAAATTTTTCATATGTTCAAACTTAAAATTAATAGTCTCAATCTGATTGAAAGATAAGTCGAGGTGCTCAAGAGATTCACTGTAAATGAATATATTTTCCGGTAAATGGTCGATCATATTGCTCGATATATCTAAAGTACGGAGACTTTTAAGGAACTGAAATATTGACCCGTGTGTATCCTTTGCCAGGATTGGTCCAATTTTGTTATGACTGGCGTCGAGATTTGTAACGTTTGGACAGTTTAAGAAGAAATGACCAGAGATATTAAAGCAGAAGTTGTAGGACAGATTCAGGTGTTTTAAAGAATAAAAGTGAAGAAATGGATCAGTCCACTTATAAATCAAATTATCTGACAGATCTATCGACTCTAGAATGTTTTGGAATCGTAAGTGAGAAAAAGGAATGTCGGTCGCTTCATACCGTAAATTTGAATTTCGCGCTGACACGTGTCTGAGAGAGATAGGAATCGTAAATTTCCACCATTCCAAAGGTTTGTATTTATTTAACCGACAGCTTGAACTCAAATTCTTTCTGTCAACAGGACACCCACCGGAAGTGTCATCATTATTCTCTTGGATGTAGATCTCTTCATTATAGGATGCTACTGAATGTGCAGAGTCCTGTCCACTCATTTCTAGCTGTTTTAAATTAGGTACACAACCTCCTTGAAGAACATATGGTCCAAATGTAAGTTTATTGTTCTCCATATAAGCAATCTCTAGTGTAGGCGGAAAAAGACTATACGCGTTGACCTCAAAACTTGACATTCTGTTGTTATTTACACGTAGTTCCCTTATTGTAGTATTTTGTAGAAACCATATGTCACACCTATTGAGCTGGGTTGTGAGGCCGAATGTCTTGTAAACTTTAGAATAGTCCAGCACATCCAGTTTTCTGCAGCTCTGTAATCCGTAGGAAACATTGCGGAGACTGGGAAATCCTAGAGCCATATTGTAAGAAATATTTAACAATCTGAGTTCTTTGAGAGGTTCAAATGTTTCGGCTTCAACTCTAGATATATTACAAAGTGAGATATTGAGTATTTCTGTGTATGGCACGTTTTCAAAAGTTGGCCTAGAAAGCGCGCCCATGTTACAATATGCGGTTTCACCAGAGAAGCTGATACTTGTTAAATTTGTAAAACTCAGGAAATTAGAACCAAACCTGGAATCTTGTAAGCCGTCCAGATAAAGACTGCGTAAATGCGTTAGAGTGGTATTGCCAACGTTTGATAGATATGTGTTCTCTTTCGTTTCATTTAACTTAAAATTCCAACGGATGCTTAATAATTCTAGACTTGCTAGTGGTTCAAACAGCTTTGGGTCGTATAATTTACCATCAGTAATCAGGGTATTCTTGTCTAAATAAAGGCGTTTCAAACTGTACAGTCCACTAAAAGCCTGTTTCTTTAATTTGCTTAATTTATTTGATGCCAGTATCAACTCCTCGAGTTCAGAACAGTCTTCAAAACACGATGCCGGTATATTCTTTATTCTGTTTTTACCTAGATCCAAGCGCCAAACACGTTCAATTGTTTTACATATCTTACACATGTTAGATTCATTAACGTTTGTGCCACGGCAGTCAACGTCAACTTGATGGCCAGTCGTGTTAGAACACGTGCATAATTGAACTTCTGGGCAAGGCAAGTGTGCTGTAGGACAAACGTAGCTGAAAACAGCCATCAAAATTAGCGTTCTGGAAATATCCATCTTCGCTGATAACGTTTCGTTGTTCCTGAAATATAAAGATGCTTCGAACATGGACACGTTTAACATTAACACTGCAAACAAGTTCCGAAAGTTGAATAAACAGAGTATATTAATCGCGCTGGCAAATATGATAAATTTCATATCAAATGATCAAAGGTTGAGATTTTATATACAAATGAATGTCCTTATTTTGGATTTTATCGATGTGTAAACGCCAATGAATCATATACAAACTTAATAAAGCTCGCCGGTGGGTTTAACGAAGTTAAGTGACCCCAAATAATAACGACCCCTTTCCCCCGGTTGTTATTCTGCAGAAAAAGTGACCCCTTTTCTATAGAATACTGACCCCCATGTTATAAAAATAATGACACCCTCGATGATATCAATAAAATATTGACCCCGATCCTTATTTTTGAAGGAATAATGATTTCCGATCATAATATACTGCTCGCAAAAAGTAGGGGATATTATGACATAGATGCGAGTACAAAATTAATGATAATGGCTGGGTTAGTTTATTGTTGTATATTGACAGAACACTATTCAGGTAACAATATTCAACTAAAACAGAAACAGTCACAGCAGGCCAGGTGACCTAGAGCAGCACATAAAGGACTAAGGGGTCTACACCTCAGTTTCACATAGGCGAAAAAATTCTTTTGTACCCTCAGGTTCTGTGAATGATGAAATTCTTCATAATTTTCAAAATTGAAAACTCTCACTTTGGTCGGCTTTATTGTGATATTTCAGGTGTAAGGGTGTTACAAATGTCACCATATATGAGACAGTTTACTACTCAATGGTATCTTTTAAGACTATCATTTTCTCCTGTTCCAAAACCGCATGAAAAAAGTATCTTTATCTTGTTAACTGAGGCATTAGGCGTCTGCTTTAATAAAGTTTGCATAAAGATTATTCGTCATTGCTGCGCTGGATTCGTGTGAAATTTGGGTGTCGACCCCTTGTCTACTTCCAATTTACTGTAGATTAAGTGACAAGCTTTATCGTTTCAATATTCATATTGATGATCTCTATAAATATTTGTTTTATGAATTATAAAAGTTTAATATTCATCTACTCATTTTCCTTACTTCTGCTGACTTACATGTCTCAATATCTCTAACTTATTTTGAGCAGTATACACTCAAGAGAAATAAAAATGCTACACGTTTCAATGGAAAATATATGGGATACTGTTTGAAAAATTAGATGGCGACAACAGGTCGTTTAGTTTGCATAAAAATGCTTACGAATCGCACAAGCGATTGTTTGGAATGATAACCAATTAAAAAGAAGAGCATGTCTCTATGGATAATGTCACTATCAGCCCACGTTAACCGTCCGCAACTTTCTACGCCACCTGGAGTAATGTGTGAATTCTGTTGGATATTTGCGGCCAGCACAGAAAATATAAGGGTGCTGCTCGAAAATGTAAAAATGACCGCACTGTTTTCCTTCCTATTTCAATAAAAATTATACCAGTGAAATGCTGAATAATTGTAGTTTTAGGAATGGACACGGAAAATTATCATTTTATGAGAAAAAGAGACATATGCGGGTAAAAACTGTGATGAACGCAGTAAAAAAGTCATGATTTAGTATATATTCTATACATTTTGAGGGTAGTAAAATGACCGCGGTATTTCTTACGCGATCTTTTCAAAAATTATATCAGGCTGTTCGCAATTTAATGCGGTTTTCGAAAGAAACACGGAAAAATGGATTTGAATATAAGGAAAAATAAAATAAGAAGGAAAAGATGACTTGCACATATCTCGTAGTGTAGTTCATTATTGCTCGATTCGCGAATATCGATTATCGATTTTTAAACAGCGGCGTGGAAAGTTATCCATGGTAGGGTCCCTATTCTCAAAGCTGTTTTCCATGTATTAAGTTGCCAAAAATGATCGATTTTGTAAAATATGATATATAAAGTTGTTCGCAGATACTTCAATCTATTGCAGGAAAGACAAAAAGAACAAAAAAAGAGGTAACAACTGGCATTCGAACCCACGACCTTACCAAGTATCTTTTGGGTATTTAGCGGGTTAATCGAGCGTCATATTAATTATCACTTTGTATATTAAAAGGTGTTATTGTCCGCATCCTGCAAAACATACCGTCTGCATATACACACACTGCCAACCTGCACACATACAAAATATACTGATTTAGCGTGAGATCTTCGCAACGAAAATATCTAGGCAGGCACAATTTTGAAAAGTAACTGTGCAGGTCTGATCAGACGGTGCAGTACCATGTGCAGACTGGTTCAGACCAGCGTAATTCGTGCGTTTATCCTATGTATGCATATACATTTTTCATGACGCGCCTGAAATGTTTAATTTTGATTTGTGGATGCCCTTTCGTCTATACAAGTAAAAAGTATGCAAAGACCAGGAACTGAAACAATCAAAATCAAAATCCAGCCCTCAAACCATAGTTGGAAACAACTATACAAACCGTACATCACAGAACAGACTGTACATATGAGTCGGATCATAATCTTTGCTATAAGCACATGATATATGTCTTTATTCGGTAATAAGACGCGGATTTCCCTCCAAGAAAGTAGACAAAATTCTAGTTCCACCTTTTAAGATGGATGTAGACTTTAGACTGTACGAGATTAACCGGTTTTATAGCAAAGTTACTATTGAATGTATTTGAGGTTGTTTAGTTTGGGTTGTTTTTTTAATTGGGGGGGGGGGGAGTTGGGGAGGGAAGCCCCCGTCTTATAGCCGAATTAATCTGGCAGTCAGATTACCGAATCCTAGAGCTAATAACTCACATTACAGAACAACCTTCCCATAAATGTTGGAACTGAATCTTCTCTGTTCGCACATGATGAAACTTTTTATTCAGTTATAAGACGGGATTTCCTCCAAAGAAGAAGATAAAATTCTAGGTCCATCTTTTAAGATGGATCTTGAGCTTTTTTAGACCGTAAGAGAAATCTCGTCTTACAGCACAATTACTGGAGGTTTCAGATGTTTAGGGTCATTCTGTTTGTGTGTGTGTGTGGGAGGGGGGGGGGAATGAACCTCCATCTTATGGCCGAATTAATATGGTAATCAGCTTGTCAAACCTTAGAGCTAACACCTCTGGTCTCAGAAGCCAAACATTGATTTTGCCGAACTTATATGTCGGACGAAATTAATACATTTCAGCGGAAAACAAACGTTGCCAAGCAGACAATTTGGTCAAATAAACGTATTTTTTTTCTGAAGAAAACGGTAAGATTAATGATATTACATATGTCCTGTTCATCTTATCTTATAGCAATATTTATTTGAAAAATACAGGGTGGGGAAGTTTACTACGAACTTTGCGTTCATCAATTTATTTACCCCGCCCCCCCCCGCCCCCTCCCCACTCCATTCCCCTCCCCTTACAAGAGCAACCGGGTCATATAAAACAGTGAGAACTGGAATATTTCCCTTGTAGAATGCCTTTAGCGTCCGCAACTTTCTACGCCACCTGGAGTAATGTGTGAATTCTGTTGGATATTTGCGGCCAGCACAGAAAATATAAGGGTGCTGCTCGAAAATGAAAAAATGACCGCACTGTTTTACTTCCTATTTCAATAAAAATTATACCAGTGAAATGCTGAATAATTGTAGTTTTCAGAATGAACACGGAAAATTATCATTTTATGAGAAAAAGAGACATATGCGGGAAAAAACTTTGATCAACGCAGTAAAAAAGTCATGATTTACTATATATTCTATACATTTTGAGGGTTACTATATATTCTATACCATTTGAGGGTAGTCAATTTAAACTAAAGAATGACCGCGGTATTTCTTACGCGATCTTTTCAAAAATTATATCAGGCTGTTCGCAATTTAATGCGGTTTTCGAAATGAACACGGAAAAATGGATTTGAATATAAGGAAAAATAAAATAAGAAGGAAAAGATGACTTGCACATATCTCGTAGTGTATTTCATTATTGCTCGATTCGCGAATATCGATTATCGATTTTTAAACAGTGGCATGGAAAGTTATCCATGCGTCACTTACTTTTTACGTTCATGGCGTTTCTAAACGTAAAAACTTATTCTAATTATCTTTTTCTGATACAACGAAAATCTGCAGAATAGCTGATTACATTCATTTTGATCAAATGGAATATCTTTTGGCAAAATAAGGATTTTATGTTTTCAACATTATCAACCTACAGAACGGTGGCGAGGCAAATCTAAAATCCATCCTCTGGTTAGTATTTTATCAAGACTGGATCTTGAAAAGTGTGCACTAACAGTAATAACCTCATTATAAAAATGACGCCATATGTTACGTCACAAACCAAACGTAGAATTTCTTGAGAAACGAATTTTGAGTGGAAGCCATATGATATGTGTAGCATCATAAATAAAAATCAGGGTCCTGTTTTTTCTACAACAGCTATAAATTCCAATATTTCGTAGGAGGGTTTCTATTTCTCTTGAGTGTATTATGAGTCCCAGTGAAGCGATGTGCTTTATACGATGTTATGGCATGCAGAATGTTTTATCCGATATGTTACAACTTTCTTACTTGTTGACGAATTTCAAATAATTCGGCAGAAATGTCAACAGGATGTGTCGCGCGCAAAACCTAGCCTCCCTACTCTAAGGTCAAGATTATAGAGATTATTCAGGGATGTTGGTGTCCTGTCATATGATTCTGATAAACAGAATGTCGTGTCTGACCTGTAGCTTTGTTGTTTATGATTAGATTTTAAAGTAACTGAAAAGAAATGATAGCCATATCAAAACAAGCTATCGCATGCAAGTAAAAAGTATGCAAAGACCAGGAACTGAAACAATCCAAATCCAAATCCAGCCCTCAAACCATAGATCCTCACTTCAAACGTCAATGTGAAATATTACGATAAATGACAATGTGTTTAATGTCGGTCTAATTTGACTGGTTGTGAGAATGTGAGATTTATTGTTTTGCTCCCTACCGCAACCTACCCGAAACCGCAAAAAATTACTGTCATTGAAACAGGATACAAACACGTGGAAATGACATAGAAACTCGTGGGCTTGACATAGAAAAATCATGGTCATGATTATTAAACGGAATAACTGTAGAAGGGCTTGATCAACTAAACAAAATGTATGTCTAAATGAGAAGAGTCATGAAACACGAAGGCGGAGAGAGTTACGTTTTGCAATCTTGGCAGCAGAATCTATCTGTTCACAGCACGTGTCTCAGTCACAGGATATTCTTGCCCCAGTTTTACTCGTCACTTTATCCACTGCATATAGATAAGTCTTCGAAATTACAGTAGTCCTGCAAGACGAGGTATCATGGAATCCCTGACAACATATACAAAGGTACAATGACATATCTTCCACTGTGTTCTGTAGTGCAAAAGCAGCAGAAAACAAATCACTATATGTCTAGTATATAGAATTACTCAAACGCTTCGTCAATATTTCTAGAGTCCAAGTTTTACAAGACTACTCTTATCTTGAAGAAGTAACTGTATGCCCAAATAACAAAACTAAATGGCGATTTAGTATTCTAGCAATTGACCTGTCGCATCAAGGTTTTGTCAGTCAGATATTCATTGACTAGGCAAATTATGTAAAAAAAAACTCGGACAAGCAAATGTACGCCCGTTTTTGTGACAATAGTTTCTTTTGTAAAATATACTCGGACACATTTTAAAGGCGAAGCGATAAGCTCTTTTGTGTTAGGTCCATTTTACAGCCATAATGGTGCAACCTAGAGTTACCATTTTATAGCTATCAGGGCTACCTGTTCCCTAACATTAGCGGAGCCTTTCTATCATCTTAAATTGCTAACTTCATCTATTATTTCACTAATTCATGAAGTATGAAATATGAACCACTGATGCGTAAGGTATACTCGGAGTGACTTATTTATTCATTCTTATGGGGCGTGTGCGTTTGTGTGTGTTGGGAGGGGGTTGTTGAGGGGCGTGGAGAAGATGAGATGTCGTTATTTTCTTCTTCGCGAATCGTTATTTAACGGGGGACGGGGGTCATTACTCTATGAAGGACACAATTGTTTCGTATGAGGTCATTTTACTTCAAGTGAGGTAATCATAATAATTGTTCCGAGGGTCAACATATTATGACCGAGGAGTCACTGTTCTTTAAAGAATAATGACCGGGGTCGTTATTCTGTGGGATCATTTCCTTTTTTACAACGGCTTACAAAACGATAAACTCCCGAAAAAAAGTTTATTCATTTCTGATAATTCTAAAAGCATCTGTTTCTGTGTCTTAAAGTCGGAAAAAGACTCCAAAATAGTCAATGTTTCACACGTAAAGACTGTTGAGGAAGCCGCCTTTTTGAACACGTTAAAACAACTGACGATGAAAGGACTTCGACGTTACATCATAATTAACGTCATACACAATATGGAGTTAAATGACTAAAGAACATATATATTTGTTTGAGAAAATCTGAAAAAAATCTATTTAAAGAAATCAGTTTGTAATGTCACTGAAAAATTGGCGGAGCATGGCATACACTGTTAGCCATGCTCCTATACCTTTGATGTCATACATCTGATACCGTAGCAGCTAAGAGGACATATTGATATCAAAGTGACGTTATTCTGCCAAGGTAGTAAGCACATCAGTTGGCTACTCCATAATTGCTATGGTCATAGACATATGGCGTGATTGATACCGGGGCAACTTTTCAATAACATTACAAAATGAAATTCTTTCAACAGAAACTTTAGATTTTCTCACGCGTTTGCTGTAGTCGTCTCAATAACAGGTTTGCTATTAAAATAAAATTAAAGATGCAGGTCCTAGTCGGAAGAGAAAGTCGCGTATGAGTACAACGTTAACATGTTATAAATGCTGTTAACCAATCATTTGTTTGAAAACTGCACTGAGAATAGGATGCTGGGATCATTGTGGAATGATAAAACCATATTTATGGGTTTAGTTTTGTGATGATTATACATTTTAAGGTTTTCTATGCAAAGACATTTGTCTCCTATTCAACGAAATGTTCATGAACGGCATCTAATGTTACTTGCGACAAATCGGTGTGATATACGCGGAATAATAAAAAATTCTAATGCACTTACGAATATAATGCGACGTGTGATTAGATAACTTGAGATATTTGCGTCAGTATATCCTGCAATATATTTACTTTTAGACCAAAATCTTATACAAGTTCAATGAACTCTTATGTTTAAGCATATTCCCATATAAAAGCACCCGAAAGCAAATTTGACAGTGTCGCGAAAAGTTCAAGCTCAAGCCAAGGTCATCGTTTGAACAATCATGGGCCAAAACTTCCATAGTTTCCACGAACCCTTATGTTCTTGCAGTTTTCCATAATTGGCTTTGCCGTATAAATAGGTCAAGGTCAACCATATGTCATCATTTTGAATGAATATGGTAGTACTTGAGTACCGAATGCTAGATAACAAGTTTTATGGCCATCGGTCAATTGATTTTGGAGAAAAAGATTTTAAAGTTTTTTACCATATATGGCTATTGCAGCCATGTTGGTCAAGTGACCTAAACCGTTTGAACAATTTTTAATTCACTCAGCCCCTGGACGCTCTGTATGAAATTTGGTCACATTTGCCTCTATGGCTGTTGAGAAGATGTTTTAATTGTCAAAATATTAGAGGCCTGGGTCAAAGGTCAGAGAATAACATTGACCTCTTGTACTCAAAAACCTTCGTTTTTTCATTCTGATGACTGTACGAGGGGCGTTCGGAAAGTTTTGCAAATGACGTAATTTCGCGGTAACCACCATACAGACAGAACTTCTGGTTGCAAAAACACATAAAGCTATATTATGCGAAGAGAAGTTTGCAAACAAGGTGCATTTTTTTAAAAAAGACGCATTTTTAACTTCTTTGAAAGAGGTATGCCCTAAAGACACTGCAGAATTTTACTTTAGTAGGCCGTAATTTATATATCAGCAGTCTTTGATATCTTTTTATCTTTGTTAGTTAAAGACAATGCCCAGACAATGTTGTTCTGTAAATATCGCGGAAATTAGTTTTAATCTGGCTTCCGTACAGGGCCGGGAATATGGATTATCCGTACTTTATGCTGTAGCAATTTCTCCATTTCTACTAAAAGTTGATGATTATGTAATGAAAACAAGTGTATTAGCATTCAAAATGTTGTCGGCAAGAGCATTTACATGGGTCAACAAAAACCTGTCAACAAATCCAAATTAATGCCAAAAATGAAGCCTCTGCAAGCTTTCAAAAATGACGTTAACGTAAAATTCAATAACGTCATAAGAACTGCGCATTGCTTTGCAAGGAATAAATCGATAACAGTTGCCGCCCTTCTAACTTTTGTATGGATATTATAGGCAACGATGGACAAGCAAATGACAAAGATTAATTTGGTATTTACAAGGATATTCGACTTGAATGCCTAACACTGAAAAGATTTTACATATAAAATTAGCCCAGTGGTATGACTGGGACCTATTAAAATGCGTTGTAACTCAATAAGGAAAAGTGTCTTTGTATAGTGTTTGGTATCAATGTAAAGACAAAATGTAGTGCTTTCAGTACATGCATAGCAGTTATACCCAGCATGCTCTTAAACAAAGTCATGAGGCCATTTGCAAAACTTTTCGAACGCCCCTCGTATATTCAAATTTTAGGCAGACATCTTCAAAATTTTCCACAGACTTTTATGTCTGGCATTTTTTCCATATTTGACCTTGCTTTAAAAATGCCAAGGACATCCCAAGGTCATCATTTGAACAATCTTGGTAGTACTCAGGTCTCCAATGCTACATACCAAGTTACAAAGTCAGTGGTCAACTGGTTCCGGAGAAGAAGATTTTAAAAGGTTTTTAACAAATATGGGCATTGAGGCGATGTTGGTCATGTGACCTGGATCATGTGAACAAATTTTGTTGATGGCCCCTTTTGGTTACATTTTTGCGCTGTGGCTTTTGATAAGATGTTTGAAATTTTTTGAATTCTGAGAGCCTTAGGTCAAAGGTCAAAGACTGAAGTTGACCACTTGTACTCAAAAATCATCATGTAATCATTAACATGACTGTATATACCAACATTAAGGCCAAAATCTTAAATGTGTTCAAAAAAGTAAGATCCCTTGGAAGCAAGGCCTTGGAAGCAAGGAACACGCCAAAGAATAGAAAATAGCAGACCCGGTTTAACTGAGTCTGTTCATGACTAGTTATGAAATGTGCGACATCAACCACAACCCCTAGCACCGGCTTTAGCGGAACTGTTAAAGACTTTCAATGAAATCTATTGTTCTAGCATTTTCTTACATAAAAGCACCAGAAAGCAAATTTGACCTTGCCGTTAAAAAGGGCTAGGTCAACCCAAGGTCATAATTTAAACAATCTTAGTAGTACACGTGAACCCAATGCTACATACCAAGGTTCAAGGCCATGGGCCTACTGGTTCTGGAGAAGAAGATTCTTTAGGGTTTTTACTATATATGGGTGTGACGGCCAGGTTGGTCATATGACCAAGACTGTTAGAACGACTGTTCGCTCCGAAGACCCATGGAGGCTACGTATGAAATTTGGTTACCGTCGGCCCAGTGGTTTCAGAGGAGAAGTCATTTGGAATTGTGAACGGACGACGGAGCCTTCACATCCTATAAGCTCCCCTGGAGCCTCTAGCTCAGGTGAGCTAAAACTTACGAAAGCATATTCTAGTAGAAGAATTTTGGTTGGTTGTTTTGTGACAGTATTCAAGCCCTTCTTGTATTTATTTATTCTGTTATGAGAGAGAAATCATGCTGTCTCTTTCAGAGAACACACAATCTGAAGTGATTGAAACTTTCATTTTTATTTCTCGGTATCTGGATAACCTATTGAATATTGACAATAACTTGTCTGATAGCATGATCAATCAAATTCACCCTTCTGAACTTCAGTTAGATACGGCCAGCGTCTCAGATAGCGAGGCCTCATTTTTGGATTTACATTTTTTAATGTCGGATGGTTTTGTGACCACTAAGATTTACAATAAAAATTGTTAATTTTCCAATTTTAGATGGGGATGTTCCTCGTTCCACAGTATATGTTTATATTTCTCAACCTATTCGTTTTGCTGGAGTGTCCAGTCATGATGATGACTTTAATATTCTTAATAATGTTTTGACAACAAAACATCTCAATTAAGGATACAGATACCATACACTTCGTAAAGCGTTTTCAAAATTTTATCGACGGCATTTCGACTTACGACGATAGATTGCTGGGATGGTGCTATTTAAACCCCAAAAGTTTTCTGTGTCAAAAACCATTCTTCTCAATCTAATGGATGACTTGCGCTTTTTTACGTCCTTTTCAACAGTATTTCAGTCATATCAGGACAACGAGAGGCTTATAATGAAACCACGTTAAACTTTACGGATAAAAAACAATAGAGCTATCGGGGCTTTCCCTATCCCAAAGTGTCAATATACAGTTTCATGAATAATACTTTGGCACTATGTAATTTATCAAAGTTATATTGTTCTTCCATTATATGTCAATGGCAATATCTGGTTAGCAATATCTTACGTCAGTATATTCTCTCATTTTTATCTGTTATATCATTGTGTAGAACTCTGTCAGTCAGGCTAAAAAAACGTGGAAATAAGTGCTACATATTATATACTGAAAGGATTTAAAAACTTCCATCCATTAATTCTGAATATCTCAAAAATGAATGCAGCTACGCCCACCAAAAATTTACAACATATATATTCTCTTATACCTGATTATATCAATATATCGAATCTGAACTTGTTCAACCGAATCGGTCTGAAAAAGCACGTGCTCTTCGTGTTCTTAGTACCGTTTACCGTATAAGGATGAATAGTTTCATGTATATAGTTTTCTGATGAAATATTTCTTACAATATCAAATTGAATTTTAAAGGTTTGAACTCGGTATGTGGCTTTATTTAGCCTACCGCGCCTAAATATTGCAAACAGGCGCAGAGTTTTGGGGCAGATAAATGCTGAAATTTCAAAAAGTGACGTCGCGTTATCACCGTGGATGACGTCACAATATTAAGACAGTAAGATATGGTCGAAAAGAGTGTTGCATAAGATAACGCCGGCATCGCCATATGCATGTCAGTGGCGTTACGCTTTTTTCTGACGTCATTTAAGTAAATGATACGAATAAACTGCGTGATCTTTAAATTTGATAAGCTTCAAGTAATTTGTCGTTAACTATTCAGCACTGTCATGAGTGAACAGATCAGCAGCCAGCAATAAAAAGTGGAAGCTTTTAAATCCTTTCAGTATATATATATGCATATTGCTGCAGCGATGCATGACTCGACTTCCAACCAATGTTTCTTTTATATCTTGAATGTATCTGGAACTATACTCCCAATGTCTCCGTCGCAGGTGGTGTGTGTGGGGGGAGGGGAGGGGGGAGTGGGCTGTTATCGAATTTAGCTGTTATTTTCTAGTGAGAAACGCTTAGTAACGTAATGTTTACGAAAGGCTTGTGGCTGTAGTCTTCAAACTTTGGATTGCAATTTTTGTTTAAATGTGCCAGATATTTTCAATACAAGGTAATTTTAATGTTTTATCGGGGTATATGTGGAAAATAAAAACACCTGTGTTCTTAAGAAGGTGAATTGTGGTAAATACAAAATTCTGAATAAAACCAAAAGAAATTAACGTATCTTCCTGAAAGTTTGCATACTTCTAATTTTTGTTGTTTTTTACAGTTTAGAATACAGAAAAGAGAGAAATACTGTTTAAAAAGCTACTTGGAAAGCCCCGATAGCTCTGTTGTAAAACCGCTGACTTGCTGAGCTAGATAGGGGTCCCGGATTTTATCCGTAAACGGAGTTATTAAAACATGGTACTTTCGTTGCGGTTGCATTTGTTCTATGTTCGGTGCTGTTTAATTTATTGTGTTCTCATTTTAACCCTCCTATAATAAAAATAGAAAATAGGTAAAAATAGTTGTTAAATGTTTTTCGTACCATTTGCTTAGTCTGTTGTAACCCTTCTGTTGGTCTAAATTATTTACTTCAGTAACGATAGCTGAGTTGCCACCTATTTGGGAAAGAGCTGCTGACTCGGCTTATCACTTGTAATTTATTGTTTGTTGGGATGTCTTTGTCAATCTTTCCCTTTGATGTGAGGATAGGGTTTGGGATCTAATTCAGTCAGTTCCTGAAGTGTAGTTACTCTTTAAATTTTTATATGGAAAAATCAAAGGGTAATTTTGTGCGCAGAAATCTAGAAAATTAACTTCATGCTTGAAAATGTTCTTAGCTTTGAATGTACTTTGGTGCATTACGAATAAAAACGTCCTAGCAATTACTTTTCCAACTCTTTCTCAAATTGTAAGGTAGACCAGATGAAAACAGTCACTTTTTCCCAAGTGGTTGACCATGTACATCGTCCATGTACACTGCATGCATTAATCAAATACAGGTAGGGCAGTTATACCTATATCATACTCACAGTATGAATAATACATTACTGTGACAATGACACAGGTGTGTAAATGAAATTGTTCAACCTAGAAAATGGACTCTACTGCATTTTTGAAAATATTTGGACACTGATTACACCATTTTTATCTGCCGAGCCTGATAATGTGTGAATAATATGCCTAAATTTCAGAAAATTCAAAAATTGCATTTTTCTGTAAGTCTATAAAATTCCATAAACTTGAGTTCAAAGTGATCATCTCAAACGGGTCATCTTGTACAACATTCGGTTTCATAACCAAAATCTCCCTTATTATTTCGGTTGAAATTTTCATGCTTTTCACCTGTTTTGAAAAAATGCATTTTGTTTTTCCCAAAATTCCATTTCTACAAAAATCAGTCCATGGACATGGGCAGAATTAATGTTGGGTCAAAACTTGTGCAGTCAGTAATCTCGACCGTCTTTAAAAATGCAAAATAATTGGCAATTTTATGTTCTTGTTGATCGAAAGTGAATGCTCCTCTAATTGGGGACACTTTGCATACTCGTAAATGGGGAAAAATATTAGTTGCTCCTTTAAATATGTTGAGTAGTGTATTACCCAGATACTTTTATTAGTAGAGTGTGACTGAGAAACTGGCCGGTTTAAAAATACCTATACATCTGGGGGGAGGGGGAAGGTCATTCATATATTGATCAAGAGACAAAAGAGAGTAAAGTCATATAACTTTTGTAAAAAAAAAATAAGGGTCAGTTATAACCTGGTAGAGCTGAAAAAGGGGGCTATTCAGCCCGCACATCATCCGTACTGTACCATATACGAGCAGTTACCGCCCCCTCCTCAACCTCACACACTCACACACACACCCTGCGGACATAGTCGATCAGGTTTCAACTTTATCAAACAAATTGATGTCACTATTTTATTAGCTGCCTGTATAGGAAAATGCTGACTTTTACAGCAGACCCTTAATATCTTCTGTCTGTAGCAATGCATTTTTTTCTTTTCTTTTTTTTTTTTTTTTTTGCTTAATGTAACAAATTGTAACGTATTTTTTCTCTCTGAAAATCGTAAAATTGAGTAACTGGAAAATAATAGCGATTGCATTAAACGTATTGATTTATGCTATGAAAACAATCAAGCAAAAAGCCGAAATCTGCTGTGCTTCTTCAGAATACTTCGAGTCTTTCAAGATATTAGTTCGGTCTATTGTATATTGTCACTTATAAACCTACCTTATGAAACCCTAAAAACAACCAAATGAAAGTAAAAATATGTTCATGTAATCAATATGTCTTAAAAAATGCCAGAATGTTCCCTGAGAGAGACAGTAAAGAAACTTGATAATTGGTATTATAGTCGGCTACCTTATAAATTAATGTTATTTACATAACTACCAATAATACCATTTGATGAAAAACAACCTAAGACTGTATTTGTCTAATATTTAAAAAATGACTTTATGAAGCAAACTAAACCTGATAGCAAAACAAAAAATATTCTTCCTTCAAAAAAATGATATGATTTTAACGAAAATATTTATAGGTAACGAATGTTATTGACCGGTATACCCAAAGGGCCTTTAGGAAGAAACTGTCAACAAGTGTTTTTCCTTGTGTACGCACAACTACTAAAGTTTAAATGTGTTTAAAAGAAATAAACATGCATGCCCATGGAAACATCGTGTGCCCCTAGAATATTAGTGGCCCTTAGACAACAGTAAAATACTTAAAAACTGCCTTAGAAATGTGTAATTTCAAGTTGTTACCATGGCAACACCAAAAACGCAACCCTTACGTTATCAATTTTCTCTGCAAGTATCTTTTCATACATTTTATAATAGTTATACATTTAACTTCTACTTGCTAAAACTGTCTTTATTTTTTGTTTTACAATCCTATTACTTTGAATATGTCTACGCCGGTGCAATTAAGTCTCAAGATGCGGAATTATCGCCCTTTAATACCCACTGTTCCGGCGTCAAAAGTGTCAAATATTCATGAACATAAGCCCCAACTAGTATTGTCTTAGTTTCACTTCATTAATACCTGATGTGTAGCCAAGTGGAAAACCCCGGCAAAATACTTCTTCCCTACTCCCCCTTTTAGCCAAAATTTACTGCTATCTACCATACATAATCAATTCTAGATTTACAAAGAAACAAGCATCAGTGAAGGAATGACAACTACATTTTTTAACTGGGGTTGTCCAACTTAATTTTTATCACAACAAAAATTATTTCTCACATGGGGCCAAAATCACCCCTTATTGAACCTCGGCTTTTAAGACAAGGGCCATAACTCCGTCAAAGTTTTACGGAATTCTCCCAAAAGCTTGTCAGGTAATATACTCTTCATACCCGTTCAGAATACCAATATCAAGGCCATAGCTCAAATACATTTTGAGATATATTACAAGATTTGCATCACATTTATTTAAAGGGGCATTACTCTAAAAAGAGGGATAATTCGAAAAAGAAAAAAAAATAGATGACCGCTTTTTAGCTCACCTGAGCCAGCGGCTCCGGGGGAGCTTATAGGATGGTAAGGCTCCGGCGTCCGTCGTCCGTCGTCCGTCCGTCGTCCGTCCGTCCGTCCGTCCATCAACAATTTCAAATGACTTCTCCTCTGAAACCACTGGGCCAATTGTAACCAAATTTCATATGTAGCCTCTAGGAGACTTAGGAACGAAAAGTTGTTCAAACGGTCCTGGTCACATGACCAACATGGCCGCCATGCCCATATATGGTAAAAACCTAGAAAAATCTTCTCCTCCAGAACCAATAGGCCGATGGCCTTGAAACTTAGTATGTAGCATTGGGTACGCAAGCACTACCAAGATTGTTCAAATTATGACCTTGGGTTGACCTTGACCTTTTTGACGGTAAGGTCAAATTTGCATTCTGTAGCTTTTTTATTGGAAAATGCTAGAACATAAGTTTTCTTGGAAATTGTTGAAGATTTAGACCTGAAAATTGGTATATACAGTCATCTGAGAGAGTACATGAAAATTAATGCGTACAAGAGGTCAAGGTCATTGTTCGACCTTTGACCCTGGTCTCTCATATTTTGACAATTTCACACATCTCCTCAAAAGCCATTAGGCCAATTGTAACCAAATTTCATACAGAGCCTCTAGGGGGCAGGGGAACGAAAATTTGTTCAAACGGACTGGGTCACATGACCAACATGGCCGCCATGCCCATATATGGTAAAAACCTTTAAAAATCTTCTTCTCCAGAACCATTAGGCTAATGGCCTTGAAACTTGGTATGTAGCATCAGGTATGCGAGTACTACCAAGATTGTTCAAATTATGACCTTGGGTTGACCTTGACCTTTTTTACGGTATTTTTTACCTTTTATATGGGAAAATGCTTGAACATTAGATTTCTTGGAAACTGTTGAAGATTTAAACCTGAAAATTGGCATATACAGTCATCTAAATGAGTACATGAAAATTTATATGTACAAGAGGTCAAGGTCATTCTTGACCTTAGACCCTGGTCTCTCATATTGTGACAATTTCACACATCTGCTCAAAAGCCACTTGGCCAATTGTAACCAAATTTCATACAGAGCCTCTAGGGGCTGAGGGAAAGAAAATTTGTTCAAACAGTCTTGGTCACATTACCAACATGGCCGCCATGCCCATATATGGCAAAAACCTTTACAAATCTCCTTCTCAAGAACCAAGTGATCGATGGCCTTGAAACTTGGTATATAGCATCAGGTACTTGAGTACTATCAAGATTGTTCAAATGATGACCTTGGGCTGACTTGACCTTTTACAAGGCAAGGTCAAGTATGGGAAAATGGTAGAACAAAAGAGCTCATGGCAAGTTTAGAAGATTTTGGCCTAAAAATTGGTATATACAGTCGTCTTAGTTAGTACATGGAAGATTTGCGGGTACAAGAGGTCAAGATCATCCTCTGACCTCTGACCCATGTCTCTTATATTTTGACAATTTAGGACGTCTCCTCAAAAGCCAAAGGACCAATTGTAACCAAATATCATACACAGCCTCCAGGGGCTGATAGAACGAAAATTTATCAAGCGGTCTAGGTCACATGACCTACATGGCCACCATACACAGGTGAGCGATTCAGGGCCTCATGGCCCTCTTGTTTCCATAAAGAAACCAAACAGGAAATTTTAAAACCCTACGCTCAGAGGTTCCTGAGCCAAGCAGATGTATCAGTGTTTTATCAGGGGAAATAACTCCATAATTAATTAACGCAGAGTAACTCAACTATTACTTAAGAAATAGATCAGCTCTAGCAGTGAATTGTTGAGTAATAATTCACTGTTTGGAGGTCAGTTGTAAAGTTGATCATATATCACCAGCGCGGAGCGCGAGTGATATATCTACTTACAACTGACCGACAAACAGTGAATTATTACTCAACAATCCACTGCTAGAGCTGAACTATTTCGATTCTAACGCTCAAACACGCTGAAAAAGTATTCTTTTCATTCAAACTTTCCCAACCTTCCTACCAGCACGTTCATGCTCCCGCCAATATTCTTTACTGTATTCAACGTAAATGTACGTTTTTATGGCGATTTTAGAAAGAAAAAGGGACGTTATACCGTCAAACGTCTCAAAACGTCACAAAATTACGTCAGTAATGCCAGTGACGTCAGCAATTAGACTCACGCACTCTGAGACGGTGAATTGTTGCAGAATAAAACACGGAAACTTTCCATTGCTTCTATAGGCGCACTGTGTTAGAATACTTAACTCATCAAGGATTACTACTATACAAAAAGCCAGCTTCCTAGGTCAAGCGGTTTAAAAGTTCGAAAAATGCCAAAATTTAAACAAGGGTCATAGCTACATCAAATTTAAAGAGTAACTACACTTCAGGAACTGACTAAATCAGATCCCAAACCCTATCCCCAACATCAAAGGGAAAGAAAGTCTACGAAATTCTCCCTAAAGTTAATCAAGAAAATTTAATCCTCATACCCTATCAGTGTGCATGACCTAAATATCAATGCCATAGCTCAAATACTTTTATTAGATATCTTGCTAACAAGCTATTTATTTTTTAAAAAAGAAGGGCATAACGCAAACTAGGAAATGTGTTTGTAAAACACTATGCCCCCAGCCATATTCCTAACCTAAATGGGAATGCTCTGTACTAAACACATTTGACAAACATTGTTACTTATCATCTCCAATCAGCTAACCAAGTTCCAAGTCCCAAGCTCAAACTGTTTTTGAGATATCTTGCTGACAATTTTAAACTGCTGAATTTTCAAAGGATCATAATTCTAAGAAAAATATTCGGAAAACCGTCAAAACATAATCAGCCAATTTGCTCATCATCTCTAATCAGCTGACCAAGTTTCAGGTCCCCAGCTAAAATCCTTTTCAAGATATATTGCTTACAAGTTCGAGATGATGAAATTTTCAAAGGGCAATATATCAAAAAAATAAAACATTGAATTTGGCTAAAAGTTTATCAGTTCATTTAATCATCATCTCCAAGCAGTTGACTCAGTTTCAAGGCCCCACATTTTTAGAGATATCTTGCAGTCAAGTTTAAAATGCCGAAATTTTCAAAGGGACATAACTCTAAAAACAATACGGAGTTTGTTCGAAAGTTAACCAGTTCATCCACTTATCATTTTTAATCACCTGACCAAGTTTCAGGTCCCTAGCTTAAATACGTTTTAAGATATCTTGCTGAAAATTTTGAAATGTCAAAATTGTCAAAAGGCAATAACTCAAATAAATTGACAGAATTTGGTCAAAAATATATCAGTTTATTTACTTATCATCAGCTCATTATCTCCAATCAGTTGATTAAGTTTCAAATTCCTAGCTCAAATACTTTTCAAGATATCTTGCTGAAAAGTTTAAAATGCTGAATTTTTCAGAGGGGGATAACTCTGAAAAAATGATGGAATTTGTTCAAAAGATAATCGGTTCATCTACCCATCATCTCAATTAAGCCAACAAAGTTTCAAGCACCTAACTTAAATACTTTTTGTGACATCTTGCTGACATGATTATTATATTATGAGCTTTTCCAAAGGGACATAACTCTACAAAGGGAGACAACGAGACAACTAGGACAAGAAATAAATACAGGGCAGCTATTTTTTATGATAAATCCGTATATGAAATTTCAAAACTCTAGCATGCTCGGTTTCTAGGCTATGGTTTGTGTGACTAACATATCATGGACGGAGGGACAGATGGGCAACTCAAAAGCAATATGCCCCCTCAACTTCTTCGAAGTTGGGGGCATAATCAACGGATTTTTTCAAAAGAAAATCACTCAATCTCAATCAACTCATCATCTCCAATCAGCTGGCCATGAGGTCCTCAATCGCTCTTCTGAGTATGGTGGCCACTAGGTCATGAAACTTAAACTGCTTGAATAAAATTTGGTTCCCTCAGCCTCTGGAGCCTGTGTATGAAATTAAGTCACAATTGACCTTGACCTCCTGTATCCGAAACTCTTCAATGTACTAATTAAAATGACTTTACATACCAATTTTTAGGCCCAAATCTTCTACACTTGCCAAGAAATCTTCTGTTCTGGCATTTTCACATACTTGTTTTGCCTTAAAAAGGTCAAGGTCAGTCCAAGGTCATCAGTTGAACAATATCGATAGTACTCAAGTACCTGGTGCTATATACCAAGTTTCAAGGCCACCTATCACTTGGTTCTGAAGAAGAAGATATGTAAAGGTTTTTGCCAAATCCTTTCGACGACCGGAGTTGTCAACAAAATCGCTGGAAAAGGGGATGGGGTAGAATATTTGACCCTAAATTTTGACTTGCTTAGTAGATGGGTGAATCGAAAGTACAATTGATAGGAGACATATTTAGCTTCACAATAAATTACACTTATTGTCTCATGACGTCAGAGTTCACGGCGAAGGGGGCACCATGTTAAGAAAGTTGCGCACGGACTTTTTTTTCGATTTTGCAACAGATATTTCCCTCTTTTCTTCTCTTTTTCTCTCTCTTCTTATTTGCCTTTTATTGTGTGTTTATCCCATATTTTAATTTTGACCCTGCTTGTTTGGTAAGATTATTAGGGCTGTTCATAAAAAAAGGTAAAGGTCAAGGTTTCCCATAGCCTAATAGCCGTAGGGGCAGTGGGGGTTAGAAACCCACTGTATCTTGGGAACAGCTGATGAAAGGCGGAGCCCATCCCTCTTTTTTCGCTGCCTTATCCTTCCCTAATTCGAAAAAGGTACCCATTTACGGCTGGGTGGATAGAGAGAGTTTTCCAATCGTCGGATGGCGACGGTGAGTCGCGAACTCACGACCTCCCGTCGACTTTCTGCACACTAATCACTCGGCTACCGCGCCTCTCCTGGTCAAGTCAAGGTAAAAGCCGAAATTCAGAAGTGAATTTTTCAAGCTTTTTTTCGGCATTTGAAAGCGTCTAGTGTCCTCTCAGTATGCATTTCAGAACTGATACTAAGAACGTGCAAGGCCATGGTTCTGGTACATACCGAGAAATCAAAATTAATAAGAGGCCTAAATAAATGAGTTTGTGAGGGTCGTTCAAAAAGTCAATGTCAGCAATTACGCATAAATATGTTACGGCCGTCGAAAGGATATATGAGCATGGCGCCCATGTTGGTCATGTGACCCAAACCGTTTGAACAAATTTTCGTTTCCAGCCCCGATGTGCGCTCAGGTTTTAGATAAAATTTGGTTTCAATTGGCCTCCTGGCTTTTGAGGGGATGTGTGGAACTGTCAAAATATGAGACCAGGGTCAAAGGTCAAATAATGAAATTGACTTCTTGTACATATACATTTTTATTTACTTATTAAGATGATTGTATATACCAAGTTGCAGGTTAAAATCTTCAGTAGTTTCCAAAAAATATTATGTTCTAGCATGTTCCCATATAAAAGCTACAGAAAGCAAATTTGCCCTTACCGGTAAAAAAAGTCAAGGTCAACCCAAGGTTATATTTGAACAACTTTGGTAGTACTCGTGTGTCTGGTGCTACATACCAAGTTTCATGGCCATCCATCAAATGCTTCTGGAGAAGAAGATTTTTAAAGGTTTTACCATATTTTTGCATGGCGTCCATGTTGGTCATGTGACTAGGACCGTTTGAACAAATTTTCTTTCTACCCCTACAATCAGGCTCTGCATGAAATTCGGTTACAATTGGCCCAGTGGCTTTTGAAAAGATGTGTGAAATTGTCATAATATGAGAGACCAGGATCAAAAGTCAAAGAATGACCTTGACTTCTTGTACATATAAATTTTCAAGTACTTATTAAGATGACTGTATATACCAATTTTCAGGTCAAAATCTTCAACAATTCCCAAGAAATCTTATGTTCTAGCATTTTCCCATTTAAAAGTGACAGAACAAAGCAAATTTGGCTATACCATAAAACAGGTATAGCTCAACCTAAGGTAATAATTTCAAGAATTTTGGTAGTACTTACGTACTCAATGCTACATACCAAGTTTCAAGGCCATCGGCTTATTGGTTCTGGAGAAGAAACCTTGTAAAGGTTTACCGTACATGTGCGTGGCGGCCATGTTGATCATGTGACTAAGACCGTTTGATGAAATTTTCGTTCCCCCCCCCCTAGAGGCTGTACATATAATTTGTTTGCAAATGGCCCAGTGGCTTCTGAGGAGAAGTTTCAAACTGTCAAATTTTGAGAGACCAGGTTCAAATTTCAAAGAATGACCTTTACCTCTTATACGCATAAAGTTTCATGTACTTATTAAGATGAGTGTATATACCAATTCGCAGGTCAAAATCTTCAACAAGTTCCAAGAAATGTTATGTTCTAGCATTTTCCCTTATAAAAGCTACAGAAAGCATATTTGACCTTGCCGTAAAAAAAGGTCAAGGTCAACTCAAGGTCATAATTTGAACAATCGTGGTAGTACTTGCGTACTCGATGCTACATACCAAGTTTTAAGGCCATCGGCTTATTGGTTCTGGAGAAGAAGATTTTTAAACGTTTTTATCATAAATGGTCATGGCGGCCATGTTGGTCATGTGACCAGGACCGTTTTAATAATTCTTGTTCCTAAGTTACCTCAGAGGAGTAGTCTTTTGAAATTGTGGACGGACGACGGACGATGATGACGACGGAGCCTGTGTATACTATAAGCTCCCCTGGCGCCTTCGACTCAGGTGAGCTAAAAAGTCAACAATAAATTTACTCATCATCTCCAATCGGCTTTCAAAGTTTCAAGTCCCTCACTCAAATACCTTTCAAGATATCTTGCTGACAATGTCAAAATTCAAATTTTTAATGGGCCATAACTCCTTCAAAATTTGTTTAAAAGTTATAACTTCATCTACTTATCATCTCCAATAAGCTATCAAAGTTTCAAATCCCTGGCTCAAATACTTTTGAAGATATCTTGCTGACAATGTCAAAACGCCGAAATTTTCAAAGGCCCATAACTTCTACGAAAATTGATGGATTTCGCCCAAACGTTAATCAGTTCATCTACTTATCATTGCATCTACTTATCATCTCAAATCAAGTCCCAGACTATAACAACTTTTAAGAAATCATGCTGACAAAGTCAATATGCCGAAATTTTCAAAGGGCAATAACTCACAAAAAATTGACGGAATTCGTTCAAAAGTTAATCAATTCATTTACCCATCATTCCAAAGAAGCTGAGAAAGTTTCAAGCCCCTAGCTTAAATGCTTTTTTGAGATATCTTGCTGACAAGATTTCATTATGAATTTTGCCCAATGGGGCATAACTCGAAAAAGGGAGATGAATGTTATGTGAAATTTTAAAAGTCTAGCATGCACGGTTCCAGAGAAATAGTATGGGTGACTAACTGACTAATGGACGGACGGACGCACGCACGGACGACCAAGAAGCAATATGCCCCCTTAACTTCTTTTGTAGTTTGGGGGGGGGGGGGGGCATAAAAAGGGGCATAACTCAGAAAAAATACAGGTCAGCTTTTTTATGAGAAACTCACACATGAAATTTCAAGACCCTAGTGTGCACGGTTGTTAAGTAATTGGAGGCATTAAAATGCATGATGCACGAACGGACGGACAAGCCGAAAGCAATATGCCCCACCATTTTTTCAAAGTTGGCACCCAAACATAAGAAAAAACGAACAAGTATATAGTGCAAGAGATTATATTTGTCGGTTTTTATCCAGGTATATGTTTAATGGCTTGTGGGTCAGCCTCTTATGTGGAGTGGTCACGATACTGGGTTGGCTAGTGGCGGGGCTTTTGCGTAGGGCCTAAAGAAACATGTTCAATATTCTGTTGTGCATAACTCAGACTTACCTGTACAATACGTACAATACAACTGATGATGTAAAGTTGAAATTTGACAACACTATTTAGTAGACTTCTTCAGCATAAGGTTTAGTCCCTTGTGTGGTGTGGGTGTACCTAGGGTGTGGGGCGAATGAAACAGCCTTTTGGAAAAAGGCCATATGGCGGGGACATCTGTGAAATTTGGACACATGTTTTTTTTTTTGTTTTTTGGTTTCTTTAATTGTCGTTGTTGTTTTGTCCTGTTTACCGTCTTTTGCCTACTGCAAAATAGTTTTGTGCCACTGCGAGAGCATGCGCTCACACAGCTAGCTTTTGCTTGTTTATCTTTTACTTGTGCAGAATCAAGGTCGCACTTGAAGTTGGCAGATCACATAGAACAGTAGACAGGACGCAAGACATTAAACAGTACACAGACCACAATAGACCATCGACATGACATTGTAGAGAGTATATAGTCAGTATATCTGCTTGCTCTTGGAGGCCTTGCACATAAGATGATTTTTCGGGCATTAATGGTGGGGTCCTTCTTTGTTTTAAGATGGAATGACAAATACCACAAGAAACAAGCCTTGAATAGATTTCGACCACCTGACTAACCCCGTATTATTTTCATACAGTTTCCCAAATGCAAAAATTTAGAGCTTGCTCTCGAGTTTGCTGAAAATAATTGCCACTATCCAAATTTCTATGAACAGATACGTTTCGGTTCACCAAAGCGCAATGGATGGTGTAACTCATGTCACTATCACACTTGAAGCCAAAAATTTCACAACATTTTATTACAGGAAATATTGGTGTACGCTGCCTTATTTGGTTTAATATAACGCCAACATGTCGTGACGCAAAACAATGCTTCTATCACAGCTGTTTCAACATGTGTACGATGTCAAAGACTTATAGGATGAAATTCACCGAGATTTAGGAATCAATAACTATCGGATGGCAGAAGAATACTTTGAGGCTTTTATTCTGCATGAAAACGGTTGCATGTTTCATTTTTTGTTCCTTTATGTTGATAATTTTGCTACTCCGTTTGAATTAGTACATGGTGTTTAGATTGGATTTTGAGCCCAGTGGAGAAGTTGACAATATTTATGCACTGGTTTTGATGCAGTCCTTATTATGGGCTTCCGCCATCATATATATTTTTGAAGACATTCACATGTTGCCAGGAAGTTGCGGCGCAACAAGAATTCATTTTCTGTTTTTTTATTTTCTGAGCATGCAAGTCTAACGGCATAAAGGATTTAATGAAATAATTTACGTAGCAAAAGGTCAATTTCTATTATAAAAACAGGAAATTAGTCAAACAAAGCTGATTCAAAAGGTTAATCGAAATAATAAAACACAGACCAATAGAATTTACTTTCGATAATTTCTTTCTTTATATCCAGTGCTTATGCAAGCGGCCCAATTTCTCGCAACCTAACAACTTCGGACCGGAACTTTATTGACTTGATTGACAGCTAAAAAGATCGAAGCCTTAAAGGTTAGGACAGAATAGAATAGAATGGAAATATCGTAAATCAATCAACACTCGTTGTTTGCCGCCTAAGGTTGGGCAATTGCTTTTAGGTTATTTACCGACAAAGAAAACACGCGGAGTTTAGTTGTTTCAAAGCTTCTTAAACTGAGCCGCGACACGAGAAAACCAACAATGTGGTCGTGCGCCCAGCGCAGACTCAGATCAGCCTGGGCATCCGCCCAGTCTGATCAGAGTCTTCGCTGTCATCATGGAGGTAGCTGAGACCCTTAGCTACCCTTTATTGCGCTATCGAAGAGTCTGATCAGACTGGGCGGATAACCAGGCTGATCTGAGTCTGCGCTGGGCGCACAACCACATTGTTGGTTTTCTCGTGTCGCGGCTCAACTATTCACAGCAGACACGTACTGATGAAACAACCTTGCATCAACGTCGACGTTGATCCGACGTCGTTGTCGTCATTTGTTCACACGGTGACGATTCAATGTTGTTCCGCTGAGAGAATAACTAGAATGCAGCATTTATTTATTTTTCAAGCAAAGGTTACTAACCTAATCTTTGCAATCCTTCATCTCTCTCATCCAATCAATATATTCTGCTTCATACCCGAAACGCACGATCAATCAAAATTTGGTTTTATTTGAGAATTTAGTCTTATATTATGCTACCCGAGAACACGGATGTATTAAATATGCAAATACAATGTAGATGTAAATTGTTAACGCTAATGCAATACAAAAAATAAAATGAGAATTCTTTGTTATGTAAACAGGAAGTACGTTGTATATGAGAAAACGCGGTGACGTCATCGATAAGGATTGCAAGGGGATTTCCCGCTCTGGTTGGCAAAAAGTCGATAGTCAATCACGCTATATTGAACGTTAAGGGGTCGATGTTAAAATATAATTAAACATGTCTTCTATTTTGCGCATTATGATGCATATTTTTTTATATATAATGATGACGCTGGGAAGCGTAGGTATCTGAGTGTGAAATATTGTTAATGCATTTAAATTTGTTCCACATGAAGTGTTTTAAAATGTACGTTTTATCATGGATGCTGTAAAAATTTATTTGTGACTGTATTTGGTGTACATTTGTCTGATCATAAACCGGTTGTTTATTGTTTGTAAGTGAATGTACCCGGTATTCAGTTGGTGTTTTGATAAGGGATGTCTTTAATTATCATATTTGAAAGACCGCCGCTGCTGTCCTGTAGTGACAATCATTCAGATTTAATAAACAAACTTTTTAGGCGGTGCGGCTAATTAACACATCAAACAGAATTCGATTATTACAATCATTGATATTATAATCTTAATGTGTTTGTCTCTTTATATACTATCACGGACAAACAATTAGAGAGAGAGAGAAAGAGATAGAGATTGTTGTTTAGATGTCATGGGCTCGGACCAAATGATGTGGTAATTACTGATAGCCATTTCAAAACATAGAAGGTTCCCTGTTTGCTATTACCGTTTTATAACATCCTCTATGAATCGCATTCATGAATTTTAATTTATTTTCTCATTTATTTATTAAATGTTCTTGTCCCTAAGACCAGATCAATTTTTTTGTTAATTTTGCATTAGTTCTCATCAGATACTAGTTTCCATATTTTATTGTGTCTTTCATTTCTTATTACCCCTGTTATATTTATTTATAAATCTCCTTGATCGTCAAAAAGATTAAAATACTGATGTTCAATACTTCCGATTTATTTTCATTTTATTTTATTATTTCTTTTTCAGTCGAAGTTATTAAGCGAAACAGTCCGGGTCCGGAGCGAGTCAATATATGCCCAGACCGAATAATTAAATGAATTAAAGTAATTAAACAAAGTCATGTTAAATAACTGTCTTTTTTCGCGCGACAAGCGATTATGACAATATTCGCAAAGGTTTCATCGGTTGTTTTTTATTCGAAGCCTTCCAAAGTACATTTTCGCACTTTCATCGGTTATTTTTAAGCAAAATCCCATATTAGACCACTGTCTGTCGCTATCTTTTTGCCAACCAATCCACCCACGTGATCATCCGATGACGTCACTGCGGGGATTCCCGTTATCTCCTATAATGTCGCCATCTATAGAGTGTCCATCCATTTTACATGGAATATTGACACCCATGATTATAGCAAAATGAAATGTTATCATTATTAACATTATCAACATTATCATTATTTTTATTATCATAGTTTGTATTTTTTTTACCCGAGATATTTTAGTGGCGGGGTGTAATGTTTTTCCGCTGCTGTCCGATCGTCTGCACGTCGGACGAACGTCCGTACATCCGACAGTACGTGAGGTTTTCGTTCGATAACTTCAGTACGGATTTTCTTCAAACATTGCATTTGCAGTGGTCTTGGGAATATCTCGGTTGAGATTGTTAATTGTTAAATTCCAATATCTTTTGATGGTGTGGTTGCTTTTGAAAAAGTCTTAAAAATGGTTTTTGGTA
Source organism: Ctena decussata (assembly GCA_963989385.1). Taxonomy (NCBI): domain Eukaryota; kingdom Metazoa; phylum Mollusca; class Bivalvia; order Lucinida; family Lucinidae; genus Ctena; species Ctena decussata. The sequence continues at coordinate 62,237,875 of OZ022503.1, forward strand.
TGTGGTTCCTTTACACTTTGAAATATGTTGATGAAACTTCACGGTAATGATTAAAGTAATATCAGCTTTCTGTTACAAGCAGAAGTCTTGTCCGTCTGGGATATATGTCCTTGTCCTGCGGTTATATACATGTATTACATAAGGGAATACATCTGAATAAAATCATGTTGAGAATAATTTTCTGAAACTTGTGTCAAATTATCATATTAATATAAGCTTTATGTCAGGATCTAAATTTTGTCCCCTAGTGGTTATCTGCCCCTGTTAAAAGCTATGCATATAATGAAGACATGAAAAAAATCTATGTAAAACCAGACTTTTAATATATCTTGATGGATTTTTACAGAAATGGTTGTTATAACATAAGCTTTCTGTTAAAAGCAGAATTAAGTCCACATAGGTTAAGGACCGACCATTTGATATTCTGGAGGGTGGGGGGTAGGGGGGGCTGGTATTCTTGATGGAGACAGGACATTTAATTTCAGTGGCCTCTGGAAACAATTTCTTTCTTTTTTTTCACCTTGAGGGAGCTAATTTCTTTTTTTACAAACTAACTCAAACAGGTTATTTCTTTAATTTAATAGGCTGAACTATCAGATCCTATCAGATCAGTAATTTTTACACCTTTTTTTCTCACAAAAAAGAACATGGTTCAGCCTTTAACCAGGCTAGGGGCATGGCTTAGCTTGCTTTTGCAAAGCAGTGCCTGGAGCATGTTTCTCTCTTCATCTAAGGTACAGATACAAACATCCCTATATGAGTTTGGCAAAAATATTAGTCCTTAAATTAGGGATTTTTTGGCCAAAAATTAGGGCTATTTTGGCAAAGTGGCTGTGCGCCCAGCGCAGACTCAGATCAGCCTAGGCATTCAACCAGTGTGATCAGACTCTTCGCTTAGCGCTTAAAGAGTAGCTAAAGGTCTACCTCCATGCGGACAGCGAAGAATCTGATCTGGCTGAGCGGATGCCCAGACTGATCAGAATCTGCGCTGGGCTCACAGCCACTTGGTTGGCTTTGTCGTGTCGCGACTCGAATGTTAAATTAAAAAAAATCGAAATTGAAAGGGATTTTTTCCCGAAACTGTCAACAAATAGTCAAGGTTTATTTCCTATCAGGATCAAATTTTTGTCCACAGGGGTTATCTACATGTATTAGAATCAAAATAAAATCTATATCAAATCAGGATTGAATCCAGTAAAACATGTTAAGCCCACCCCCACCCCCACCTAATCTTTTGCTGACCGTTCCAAGGCGGTACTTCTGTTTTGGTTCCTTGATGTTACATTGTGCTTTGTCCGCTTGTCTTTGTTCTTTAGTCACCTGTTTTGCTACCCAATCTGCCTTTTGTTTCGTTTTGTTTGCTGAGCTAAAATTAAAATAGATAAAAATAGATGTTGATGCTGTTTTAGATTAGGGTAGCTGATAGACCACCTTTTTGGGAAAGAGATGCCCATTCGGTTTACCGTGCGTGACTTTCGTGAACTTGTGTTAATTTTTCCGTGTGTGTGTGTACTTCTTTCCCTATTGGTTTCGAGAGCGGGATGTGGGATTTGAATGTATTAATTCCTGATCATTGCCTATCTTTTTACTTTGAAAGGGATTTTTCTAAAACTTACAATAAATGATCAAAGCAATGAAAGCTAGCTGCAGAGCTAATCAAAATTTTATCTCAGGAAGGTTATCTGTCCCTGCGAAAATGTATAAAATCATGAAAACAAATGTTTAAAAGGTAAAAGAATGGGTACAGGTTTGCAGTAGCGGGGTATTACGCAGTCGTTTATGATGCTTTTAATTGTTAGAGGTTGTCTTATAATTTATGAAATATATACACAATAACTCATGTCCCAGTGTCCCAGTTATAGATTTCAAAATTAGTTGGGAGCTAAATTACATGAGCAATGTTATAATAGAGACGTTCTCAGTTAAGCTGGGCCATTAGCTATTAATTTTGTCCTTAGATTTACCTTTCTTTAAATTACAAAATAACGGTCCTATTTACACTCTGACAAGCACCAAGACATGCATGCGTTTTGTTATACATTTTTAACACTGGGTCGAATAATGATACCCTGGTTTAAAAGGCGACGTTTTTAAATGTCGCAATATTGCCGTTGCATAGATATGAACGCCGCACGGCTATAAAAGATAAATCACTGCTTAAAATCGAGTTCCATTATTTAATCCAGGTGATTTCTTACATATTTCCCCGCTTAAACAATATCTAAAGGGTAGTTTTTGCTACGAAATGTGACTGAGAACTAATGTCGCAAATTTTATGTAACCTACGTCACAGCGGTAAATTCATGATACATGTATTAACTAAAATGGCCCGGCATCATAAAACTTACAAGATCACACGAAGAAATATGTGTTCCTCAATATTTTATATCATTTGTTCAAACTTGCTCAATTTTGTATATTTCACTCGACTTCAAAATACATTGCCCCAGCATTTTTCTGTAAGAATGTAACCTTACGTCACGGGCTTTTTATAAAACTGAGCAAAGCAATCGCTCTGAAACTCATGTGCAAAATCCTGCCTGATAACAGCTACAAGATGGTGTGCTTAGATTTCATGCACTGAAACATTAAATGGTATTAAAACGTTAAAAAGTGTGTACGGTAACCTACGTCAAACGTAACCTACGTCACAACGTCACTAAGACCACGTTTTGAAAGCGTTGACGTCATTTGATTAAGCAGCGCTTCATAGAAAACCCCTTTCTTCCAAAAAAGCAAAGAAAAACATTTTAAATTGAAACCAGCCAAAATAACAAATGTCAGTAGATTAGTAAATGCACAATGCTACGCATGTCAAAGAAATCGTATGGGACATCGTCCTTCTATTCTATTCTATTCTATCCCATAACCTTACTAGGTCGTTGGGGCACCACAGCTGACTTCAAAACAATCCCTTTCCATCTTGTCCTGTCCTCAGCTTCCCTAGTTGAGCTGGCAAAATTCATTCCAGTCCACTCCTTGATATTGTCTTCCCACCTCTTCTTCTGTCTACCTCTTCTTCTTTTTCCTTTCACTGTGCCCTGAAGAATTGTCTTTGCTAAACCAGAAGACCTTGAGACGTGGCCAAACCACCTTAGTTTCCGTTTCTTGACCAGCGTCAGGAGTTCATCATATTCTCCAATGGCTGCTTGGATCTTCCTGCGAACCTCCTCATCGTCCTTCAACATATCTAAATAACGTCTTAAAATACGCCATTTCTAATTGTTAGGGTATGTCTCTAAAAATGGTTGGTATTCCATAATCTAAAACTATTATCTGAAAATATCTTACATCTTTGAAGCAGATATAATGAACATTATGGTGGTGATTTTTTCTTGAATTCTGGCATGGTCGTATATATGGCCATTTTTGTCCGCGAATGGCCCAGCTTAACTGAGAACGTCTCAATAGAATCGCGGAACGCGGTCGGATGCAGTGTCTCCTATCCCCTCGGACGGCACAGGTGCTTACGAGAAAAATCAAAGAAGAAGAATAGGGCCAATAAGCCGTGCATTTCGCACATAAGGAAGAAGATCTAGGGTGAACCTAGGTGCATCATTTTAACATAACAGACAGAATATCAATTCCAAATGCTTTAATATCAAATTATACTGTCATGGGTATTTTTGTTATGACGAGGAAGATATCAAAAGGTAATTCTATATTGACATGACAGCAATTCTTCTTTGAAAATTTTGCCTTTATATGCACACCCTCAGTTAAGAGGTAAAACGAAAGCGTTCACTTGTTAAAATTGTAAAAGTCACTCGTAAATGTCACAGTGGAACATAAAAAAGCACACCACCAAGTATACATCCGTATTTACACCTGTGCACCAAGCACTTTGAATTTTGACTTATTTTGTGGTCTCTGTGTAACTAAGAAATGCTGAATATTTGAATTTGATATCTTGAATAGTTATAGCGACTTGAAAATATATAAAACATATAACGAAATAATAAGAATGTACCTAGGTGGGTACAAATGAGCAATTTTTTTCATTCTTTATCCTACTGGGTTACCATATTAAATAATGCATAACATTACTATTTTATATCCAAACGGTTTGATATTTGGCAGACTTGTTCTTTGATAATTTCTCTATATGACTATGCTGTCACATTTACAATTTTAAATTTGTTTATGAAAATATTGACAACTTTCTCTAAAATCAACATATTTGGAGTTATCGAAATTTAAACAGCCATATCTCCCAAACACCCTCAGATATTTTGTTCAACTTTTCAGATTTTTATACCTCGCCACACTTTAGTATTATGATATATACGTACCTTCCGGTGTCCGTCCGTCCGGCCGTGCTCACCATTTCCGATCGATATCTGTAGTATTTATTCATGGATTTTATTCAAATTTTGCATACATTTTGTTATCGAGGATGAGTTGTATGGGGTTGTTAAAGGGCAAAATCCGTCCATTTTTAGCAGAGTTATTGCCCTTGTTCGTATTGAAAACAAATGTTTTTTGGCCTGTTAATCCTTTACTATATGTAATATCTAAATGAAACTTCACAGATATGTTTCACATCAAAGGTTACATATTGTGACCAAGGACTGTCACTCTTACCTTTCAAGCCGGGCCGCGTAGCGCAATCGGTAGGGCACCTGACTTATAAGACAGAGGTCCTGGGTTCGAAACCCGGTCTGGCCACATACTTTCGTTTCTCCTTCCGCTGATTCAAGAAGGGCAGTTGTCAGTTACTGGCGAAAGTATGTGCACTTAGTACTGGTTAACCGCTTAGGAGGTCTAAGCCTGCCCAGGAATAGTGTGGTTAGGTTAACTGACCGTCCCGACATGACCTTAGTTGTTTACCGTGGACGGTAAGCTTCAAATCAACCAACCAACCAACTTACCTTTCAAGTTCGTGAGTTATCAGCCCTTGATGTATCTGAAAAATGTTATTTTACCTGTAGTTCCTTTACTATATAGAATATCTGAATGAAATTTCACAGATATGTTTCGCATCAAAGGTTACATATTGTAACTAAGGATCACTCTTACCTTTCCAGTTCGTGAGTAATCCGCCCTTGATTGATCTGAAAAATGTCTTTTTACCTGTAGTTCGTTTACTAAATGGATAATCTGAAAGAAACTTCGATGATATGTTTCACATCAAAGGTTACATATTGTAAATAAGGACCGTCGATCTGACCTTTCCAGTTCGTGAGTTATCCGCCATTGATAGGTATGAAAAATGGTTCTTGACCTGTAGTTCCTGTACTACAGGGAATATCTGAATGAAACTTCACGGATAAGTTTAACATACAAAGGTTACATATCGTGACTCAGGACCGTCACTCTGACTTTACCAGTTAATGAGTCATCCACCTTATATATATCTGAAAAATGTTTTTGACCTATAGTTCCTTTTCTGTATGGAATATCTGAATGAAACTTCACAGCTACATGTATGTTTAACACCATAGAATAAGAAACGGATACCAGTTCTGTGGCTGTTTAGCTATTATATATATCAAAACATAAGTTATGATGCCCAGCAGTGGCGGGGTATCATGCAGTGCCTGTCGTCCTTTTATTTATCTTAAAATACTTTAAAACGATTGAAGATTAAAGACCAAAACTGTACCGCTTTTAAAACTCAGTCACAGTGTAAAATGCAGATTTTCATCATGCAAAAATCAGTTTTTCTGAGGTAGTAAACCGTATTATTTTTTTTTAAGAATATTGAGACTCTTATCTTTTAATATGTTTTCGCGCATTTTCAAAATATTTCGACAGAAAATCACAGAATTTTATCTTATTTCATACGGTATTCTATCACGGCGCATGATAATCCAAGGTAGAAATTCTTTCGGTAAACGCCGGAATTTTTCTAAATTAGAGAGATAAACATGCTGTTTTGTATATCTTATTTATTTCTTGTCATGACAAATTTATTAATAAGTTTGAAACAAAAGTGCAAAATAAATATGAAACTTCATAAAAAGAATTCAATCACGTTCAGACAGGAATGTAAAAATGGGCACGGCACTGCCGATAGGAAAGACTTCACTTGCTAAATTCACAGAATTTGTCGCTGTATAAGTTGAGAAAATGAAAACGCGAGAACAGTTAACTTACATTTAATGTAATCCACTAAGAACATGCTGGTTTAACATTAGAAGAATAATAAATTACTTTGTAAACAGTAGAGTACATCGTTAGTCGCCGAGTAAATCTATTCTAATCTATGTTCAGTATAAGGCCACATTCTGAGACGGATTTTCCCGTGTCATACATGCACATCAAAGCACCGACAGGACACATACATCTGCGAAGTGTATAATACATAAAATTTTACTTACTCGTATATTAAAAGCTTATACGATTCTGTCAATTTAGTTATAACCATTAGAGATTATCTAATTAGACACTTTGAAACCACCTATTCAATCAGTCACAACTGAATGTTTAAAAGACATCTGTTACATATTAATTGATATAATTTAAATACAGTAAATAACTTCTATTTCATAAACGTGATCACTTTATTTTTCCGGATTGTGACGGAAATCAGCGCCGAGAGGACAAATCCGGTGACACCCAACTTTTTCACATACTTTTCCCAGCGATCAGCTTTTACAAATAGACATATAAAAAGCACAACTGACAATAAATTATTTAGAAATATGTATATTATTTACGAGCTCGGTTGAAAAATGTATTTTGGAAGGATTTTCCTGCGCACGCCCTAGAAACTTCCGGGCAGCTTGTCGATTTCATAGTATAAAGACTGACATTGACGATATTTCTCGTTGGCCACTGGATTATTATTATTATTATTCTCATCATTATTATTATTATCATTATTATTATCCATCATATAACATTTAATGGAAGAAGAGAAACGCTCTCTAGTAGTTAACGAATACCTTTATCGAAAAAGATGAAATAAATAAATTTCAAAAATGCTTATATAGATCTAAATAATAATAAAATAAATAAATTTTTATAAATGCTAATACATATCAAAGTAGTTTATCATGCATAATTCTAATATAAACAATTAATTTTTTCCATTTATAGTAAAAAAGCATCACTTCACCACACTAAATTGGCATAGAAACATTGGTTTTCAATAGTAACTCTCGGCCAGGTTGACGGCCAGGGCTATCCCGAGTCTATTTATAGAACCGGAAGTGCGTCACGAAAAAACCTCCTATATGTCAAATACAATGTCCTGACTTCGCCCGATGGTTGCAATTTTACTTCCATTTCAACAGTTTTTCAGTTACATCAGGACGATGGGCAATAATCAAAGACTGTGTGCAATGGCACTCCTGGATCGTTAGATCAACAGGCCAGCGCTCAAACCATTGAACTATCGGGGGTCCTCAGTACACTAGAGGAAATTGCTAGTCTCGAGCTATGCGTAACAAATAATTAAACAAATTCATTATCGTAAATGACAACCTTTTTAAAATCTATCCGTGCAAACATACTAAAGCTGAAGTTATCATTACAGAATGGACGGATGACTTGTGGTTTTCCCGGCCTTTTCAATAGTATATCAGTCAAATCGAGCTGATGGATAGGTAACAGTGAAACGCTGTTTGCAATGAAGTCTGTTTTAAGGTTTGAAAGAGTTCCGACTCAAGCGAGATTCGAACCCGAACCGCTAGCCGAGAAGGCTAGCTCTTGCCCATTTGAGCTTCCGGGGCCGTATTAAATGACAAATAAGCAATGTGCATATTCGTAAAAAGAAAGAAAACGCTTGTTTAAACGTTCATTACTTGCAGCTCATACTATACATTTTCCCGGTAATTCTAATGCCATTTTAAATGAAGCACTACTGTATAAAAGAGATAACCAGAAACTTCATAATATGCAGAATAACAATTAAGTAAAAGGAACATCTGAGTTGAAATCATATTTAATTTAATAGATTAAGAGAGCAGATGCCAGCTATATATTGTATAGCTAAATCTACCTGTCAGTTCCCGTTACCTGGATTACGGCAAACCGGGTGTATGGGGAAATACTCTGTTGACCTTATCGATAAACTGCAAAAGTATGTAGGTTATTGCCCTTACCAATTTACCTGTCCAATTTACACTTAGATTCAAGTGGCGTGGAAAGTTGCGGACGTTTCGTTTCCACAGCAGGCCTATTGTCTGCTATGAAGTTCGTCTTCTAGTTCATAGAGCTTTTTACAGTCAGTAACACAATAGCCATCGAAATTCACACTGCAGTCTACTGTCAGTGGAAGAAATGACAATTCTGAAGCCGCAGGACATTCGTCAAGTAAGTCACTGGGTATATTTTGAATGCCTTCCTCCGACAAAGTCCAATACACCGCACTCTGATAGAAACAAACAGTTTAACCTTTCGGAGCCCGAGTTGCTATATTCACGGGATGACGGCCGGGCGATGGTTGTGCCGGGCGTCCTACTTATTTGGATAATAGTAGGGCAAGGGCCTACTAAGCTTGCAGTAGGTGGGGGAGGGGTTGTTTGGATATTTTTTCTTTTGTCTGTCATTATTTTTTCGTTCTCTCTCTCTCTGAGAGACGACCAAATACAGGATCATACAGGCTGAAATACTGTTTCAAAGGGCCGTTAACCGAGACCAACCAACCAATTCACGGTTTGGCAAATAATATACCGACGCACCGAAACGGAAATATCTGGCCAGAATAGGCTAAATTACCACGTTCTGTTACTGTATTATTACTCTAGGACTCTTAAATAATTTCTACACGTTAAGTAACATGCTATAGAGAAAGAGGCTTTTTAGACACTTTCTTGCACAGAGAAATCAAATAATAACCGAGGATTTATAGTGTTCTACACGATCCATTAAAACCATCTGGCAGAATACTCGTAGTTCGTCATCTAGGTTATTGAGTTTCATCTTGGACAGGTAGATCTCCAGAGATCTTTCGGTTGATCTCCGAATTTTAACGACAGTATGCGATAATTGCAGGTGTCAAGGTATTTCCTCAGGCTAATATTCTTATCTCGATCATGATAAAATATCGATCTTTATGACTTTAATTGAATATTGAATACATTTCATGAGTCTCTTATGGCCACTTGTACAACAACAGCTTATCTGACTCGGACTTATGCAATTATCTTCGGATCATATAAGTGCGAGTTAACTCGTGCTCAAGCGCAGATCAGCTCACATTTGATCGGCTTTATCACGTGAAGATCAAGTCACACTCATCTGAGTAACGATCAAGCTATTCTTGAACAATAAAAATAACTGAGTTCGAAAGGTTTGTAATGTACCTAGTATCAGAATACAGACACAACTGACCCTCGGTAACAGGGAGGTCTAGTTCTCGGCACATGTAAACTGAGAAAGCCATGACCAGTCTGCGCACTTTTACAGTTATATTACATGTATTCATAATATTCGTCATTGCTGGCTGTCATTATACCATAGTCCGTAGAAAGCGAGAAATCTGAACGTCACGGCATGAATTTGCAGGCTGATCTTGGCAGGGACATGTCCATTCGAAATTACAGGGCACGCTTCCGTAGTCTGCGGCGACAGGGACGTGCGGGTCCACATTCATATATGGGGAAGTTAGTGAAGCTCTTACCCGTTTGTAAAGCAACCGTTTCGTCAACGGCACTTGTTCAAATTCTGAGTTTGTATCTCGACCTGGTCGTTGAGCATGACAAGACAACAGTGGGACAGTGGTCAAGTTATCATGTAAAAATTTAAGAAAAGTAATAATTTTTGTTATTTAAGAATGCTGCAACAAAAAAGTGAATAAATAAATAAAAAAAGGAAGATGAAAAGGAAAACTATAAAGGGAAATTGAGATCGTGGGGCATGAGTGAAGTTTTGCATACAGAACAATTTTAAACAAAGCAATGATCAGTTATGGCAATTAAAAGTTTAATAAATTCGGAACTTCTTCTTAATTCATTTGACTAAATACACTGAAGGACTTTAAAAACGCAAAAATTAAAATTCATAAAAATTACTAATTTTTAGTGTACTAATTTAATTGAAATTTGGCAACGATGACCATCAATATGTCAGCAAAACATGTTAGAAATTTCATATAAAAATAATAAGTAATATTAGCGCAACAGTCTATCAAATAGCAATACCCTTAGATTCTAAAGTTGCAAGTACTATCTCAATCAGTGGCATGTCTAGAGACAAAGGCGACCAGTCAAACTTTGCTGCCATAAAATTGACGGTGAGGCGGGCAGTATGGACTGGGGCATTGTCTTGTTGGTATAAAAATTTTTCCTCTCTTATAATTTTGACGCACGAAGGGTATTACCACAGGACGAAGAACATTGTTAATGTAGCGTCTTGACGTCGGCTCGTAATTCTTCGGTGTCAACCTTTACTGTCCCAGTAGCCTGGTAACGATTTCTAAGGCGCTGACCAGTCAACAGATTGCAATTATAATGTCATGTGACGTCAGAAACACACAGCCCGTCTTGTAACATTCCAATTTTGCCAGATCGTTCATGTTTGGACAAGCGTGGCGTGATTAATAATGTTGTAGAACTAAAGCTTAAGTGTTTTTAGACATGTATAACTACAAGCTACATGTGAAATTGTAATTTGTTTTTCCTCATTTATTCGTGGATACACCACGTGCAAAAAATTGTAAAACAATGATGCATAGCTAGTGGAGGCCAGTGCATTTAAAAATGCCGGTTTTAGATATAGATAGAAGCAGAGTGTCGTTACCAGCCGATTTTATCTTTTAAAGAAGACAAAAAATATTCTGGGTGCAAGAAAAAACGATTTTCATTTTTTGCGTTTTTAAAGTCCTTCAGTGTAACTTAAAGCAGAATGTTACAGCGTATCCAAAGTCCTTCGTGCTGCTTATAAAAAATAATATTGTTTTCTTTTATGTCTGTACGCTGTAATATGAGCATATGTGAGCGCATGACAAATTTGATTGTAGTAGTTATCATCGTTATCTGGATAAGAAGTCAAAATTGGAATCTGAAGCACCCATCATGCACAGAATTTCACATATTTCCATATACATGTATCCCTGCTGAAACTTAGGGCTCACTATCCTGCGTTAATAGCAAAGTAAGTAGGAAAATTCTCAGGAACTGACACAATTCAATCTCAGATGCCACCCAAGTAGTCACCATCAAAGACGTCACCAGCGGCAGCCATGTGAACAGCCATTTCCCGTGCAGGTGGTCATCGGGCTAGCCTTAACATCATAAACAATATATCAATAACTGACAAAGCAACAAACAACACACAAAACAACCAAGAATAACCAAAAACAGAAGTGCCGCCTTGGGACTGCTGCAGACAATGTCAAGGCTGATCCGGTTCTATAGTAAGAAAGGCAGTCGTTCCTTGACGCAGACAATATATCCCAGCAGGCGCATGACGTCGTAATGTCGTCGCATTGACGTCAATGCGACTTAATAATGTCACACCAACGTCGGTATGACGTCATTTCGACGTCATACGCCTGCTGGGAAACTTATAAGAAAAATGCGTCTTATGGAATCTGTTCATAAAACGTTACGGGGTCAAGTCTATTACGAATTATTTTCTTTTTTCCTTATCTGAAACCCTTACTAAAACGTCCATAAATATATTTCAATTGTTTTAATGTTCAATACAAAATGATAATGTACTTACTTATATCTTACTTTATTTAAGATTTAACACACCGAATTGAGAAGAAATATAAGGGACAAGTTACCCAAACCTGCTGTGAAGCAGGTTTGTGTGATCCATACTTTCTGAGCGTCACTCACCGTTTTATTATCGATGCAAAAGCCATATGAGCGAGAGTCAAACCTGATCGGAGTCGTGATCCTAACTTGAGTTGGTAAATCCGATCAGCTGAGATTCTCACCTGAGTACCGCTCAACTCCTACTTATCCCGTTGTACAAGCGGCCATTAGAGTCAGACTCATGCATAAAATAATCATGGTAATGTAATTAAACCTTTTGGATTTCCTTTGCATTATGCTGTCAGAACACATGAAAATGATATCTTATAATAATAATAATAATAATAATAATAATAATAATAATTATTATTATTATTATTATTATTATTACTATTATTATCATCATTTTTCAAAGATGTTTGGTTCTTAAAAGGAATTGTCATGCTCCAGAAATCCAAAATGATTTTGGCAGCCAATAAGGGGGAAAAAGAGGTGCTATATTGGTTATATTTACTAACAGTTCATGTCATTTAGTCTCATAATGCAATGATAATCAGAATTTTACGTGACTAAATTCTCTCTCTCTCTCTTAAACATTATATAAGACACAATGTATGTTTGATTCAAACATAGAATTTAAGTTCAACATTATCAAGAACAATAAATGAATAAATAAATGAATTGTATGTCACACAATTGTATAACTGAGGGTTTTGTTAGAACAGTCAAGCAAAAATATGATTGATTGCACAAAATTTTGATTCAAAAATAATAATAATAAAAAAAGTCTTGTGAAAATAAGTTGAGTTAAAATTTCATGATGATAAAAACCTAGAATTTAATGAGTGAGTAAACATTATGCATTTATTTTATCGTTAAAGACAACAGATTTTTTCCACGACACGACAAAACGAACACAGCCGAATGTACGCCCAGTAAAGACTCAGATCAGCCTCGGCATCCACCCAATCTAACCAGTCTTCGCTGTCCGCAAAGGGATAGTTAAGACCTATGCTATATTGTAAGCGCATGTCCAGGGCGGATGTCCAGGCTGATCTTAGTCTTCGCTGTCAGCATGGAGAAGACTTAGACTCTCAGCTCCCTTTACTCGGAAAGGGAAGACTCTGCTCGGACTGCTGAATCTACGCGAAGTGCACATGCCACATTGTTAGTTTTGGCGAGTCGCGGCATATTACGTTTGGTTAATCCAGTCGAACCGCGATACGACAAAACCCACAAAGTGTCATATGTACTACGTGAAGACTCAGATCAGCCTGGGCATATGGCAAATCTGATCAGAGTCTTCGCTGTGTACTTTAATGGTAGCTAAGCTATCTCCATGCCACCAGCAAAGACTTTGATCAGACTTGGCGAACGCCTAGGCTGATCTTAGTCATTGCTAGGCGCACATGCCACTTTCTTGACTTTTTTCGTGTCGCGACTCAATTAAATATTGCCACACAGTTATATACGCGTGCCGTGTCAGTAATAGTGTATATTCACACATTGATTAAATTGACACTGAGTAATATTTGAATTGAATGAAAATGAAATTGATGAAACTGGATCAAAATAAGATTATAAATTTTAAAATAATAATAAACATGAGAGATCAAACTTGCGTCTGCCAATAAAGAGCGACTGAGAGAGATTTGAAAGCTGTCTCAATCAGAAAAGAGTTTTACAAAAGAGTCAATAAATCATAGTCCTTTTCCTTAGCATAACAGTCACTTTCATTTTCTTTAGTAAATGATACTTTGCTTGGGTGAATGAATACACTTCACTATACACCTTCAGGGGAAGCAACTGTCATTTTCATTCTTTCCGCCATTCTAAATTCTTGAAGAGAAGAATTACTGTCCAAGCAGCAAATTCTTTCCTTCATGTTAAACAGTTGTACTCTATTGTAAGGCTAATTTCTGCTTTATTGATTTTCAGTTATAATGAGATGGAGATCGAACCCTTTGAGGGCTCGTTTTTGTCAGATGATCTGGAGCCACCAGAAATAGTCATTGGCCAGCGAGACCAAACCACTAGACAACTTGTAGCGACAAGCACGCCAAATGAAAAAGTCAAGGACTCAGGCAAAAAGACCAAAGTCAGGGAAAATTACAACTGTGATAGTTGCGATTATGTAACTTCTCGCAGATCAAACTTAACCCGGCATGCCGAGACACACAAATTTACAAACAGTCGTGACAAACATATCTGTAATCATTGTGGGAAGCAGTTTCTTTCCAGTTATGGTTGTAATATCCATATCAACCAGGTTCATCAAGAGAAGTACAGGTTCATGTGTACAATATGTGATAAGGGCTTCATGCAGATGTCTAACTACCAGGGCCATGTAGCTAGTCACCATAGGCTAAAACCATATAAGTGTAACCGTTGTGGGACCAGTTACACGCATTTTGGATCTGCCAGAAGGCATGAACAGGTATGCGGAAAAAACAGTGAAAAATTCACTTGTGACCTCTGTGGTAGGTGTTTTGAGCATCAGAAATATCTAGAAGATCATATCCGTGGCAAACACAGTGCTCCTTCATACCACTGTGAATGTGGCAAAGTTTTCAAGTGGCGGTCAAGTTTAAAGAAGCACAGATCATCATGTCCAGGTAACGGACCAGACAGAGAATAAACTTAGTAAAGATCACCGACTACAGCCATATGGAAGAATTCTGTCGACTTCGCCTGGAAACTGTTTGCTTTGCACTGCATACTGCGATGCTTACTTTGCGCAGCCGCAAGAGCATGCGCATATGCTAACTATATATTTTTACATGCTGGCTAGCCACTGTCTACCCCTGGGCACACAACATTGAATAAATATTGAATTAAGATTGATTCAACGTCAATACAATGATTCAACTTTAATTCAATGTTGATTAAATGTTGTATGAATGCTGGGTAGTGTCAACTGTTTATTGCAACCTGTGCACACATGCGGGGAGCCACGGTAGCTCAGTAAGTTAAGGGCTACCCTGCTGATCTAGCGGTCCCGGGTTCGAGACCCGCTGTATGCGTGGATCTTTTTAATCGTAAACGGGGTTCCATTGCACACAACCTTTCATTATCACCCAGCCATTGTTCTGATATGACTGATATACTGTTAAAATGACGTAAAATCGCAAGTCATCCATCCATCCGTCTTATCCACATGCGTAAAGTCAAGAGCAAAGTCAATGTCGCTGTAATAAGAGTCATCCATCCATCTGTCTTATCCACATGCGCAAAGTCAAGAGCATAGTCAATGTCGCTGTAATAAGATAGATAGATGACTTGCGATTTTACGTCCGTTTTGACATTTTTTCAGTCACGTCAGGACGATGGGAGGTTGATAATGAAAAGCTGTGTGCAATTGAAGACGTTTACGGCCGGAACGACTTCCGGCTTCAGCAGGTCTCAAATCGGGACTTCTCGATCAGCAGGTCAGTGCTTAACCTACTGAGCTACCGGAGCCTCAATTAGACAGCACAAAGTACAGCGTGACCACTACTGAGCTGTGAGTTGACAGCTGCGCATGCTCGTTGGCATGCGCAAATGGTAGTATCGCAGTTAGCGGTACATGGTAAATAGTAACCAGGAGAAGTCGTTTACGGAATATATAGAACATATGACTCGATCTACAGAATTTAAGAATGAAACCGACCCCGGTCTGAGCTCTAGGTAAGAAGGGGTAACAGGGATAATTAAGAGATCATTTTTCTTATGTATTAATGAATACATGTTGTGACCCCTCATTAGAACCGTCTCAGCTAGACGGTTCTAATATGGGGTCACATCTGGGTTTTTTAGGAAACATAAGGAAAATTATTCCTACATTATCCGTGTTTCTCAAATTTACCTGGAGCATTGTCCAGTGTTTCTCGTGACATGCTTCTCTTATTATTGTTTTGGCAAAGAAGCAAAAGCACAAAATTAGCTTCTACTTTTTATATAACTTTCATGAAGCAATAACACTTGTCAACAACATAAATACGTGACTTTTAAAGGGTCTTAGTTTGCAAACATATTTTTATTTTATTAAGTCCATAAAGCTGTGGAAACAAATCAAGATGTGCCATTGATAATTCTAGTCATTTTCGTTTCTGGTGGAGTATTTTTGTTTTAGTTTTCTAATTCGTATACTGTTCTAAGTTTTGCAATATAGTTACTATCCTTTGCATATATGACACGTGCGAACTGCCTAACGACAGAGCAGCTTACGCATCCATAATTGCTTGGAGGACTCAGGCAGTCATGCAATGGAAAAAAGAGTTCAAAGATACACAGGCTGGTCTGTACGCTATAAGATTGCCAAGGCCCTGGGGCCTTCATATATACGAGCAGGTTACAAAACTCACTATCTTTGTAAAATTACTTTTTTTTTATTTACAAGGCTCGGTGGAATCCTGCTATACACTGTAAATTATCCTGAAATTTCTACATCACAAGACCTGGCAAATGCTGCCAAGTCCTTAACCGGGCCGTACAAAGTACGGGATAGTACCGTAAGATTTTAATGGAACCCTACTACATTGTATAAAACCTTGCTTTAAATCCTCATTTAATTTCTGTAAAATCAATATTCAATAATAAAAATCAAATGGGGAATTAAAACAAAGTTTTTGTACACAATGCAGTCGTTTTCCATCTCCAAAAAAGTACGGTACTATCCATACTAATGCGGTAAAGGGCCTGCCTAGGAGCCAGTTGCCATGCCTTTTACCGTGAAGTCCATGTTTTGTTTTTGTTTAACTGTACATGAAGCTTGAATTCAAAATTGAAGAGCTCCAGATGAGTAGGGTTTTCACGATACTTCAGAGATCAACGGAAACATGTTGTGGCCCTCATTAGAACCCTCTTACCAAGGCGGTCCTAATGAGGAATCACAACAGATATTTTCTTTGAGAAATAAGAGAAATCATCTCTGAATTATTCTGTCTTATCTGGAGCTCTGCAAGTGATTGTTTGAAGTTTTTCTTCGATATGAATATTAATTGAATTATCACTGGTAGCGATTTTACATGGCTTGATTAATATGAGCTGCCTCACGCATAAGTAGTATATTCTGTGCATAGATCTAGGCAAATTAGCAAGTTTATAGAATCATTTGTGAGCAGCCTAGAAGTCTTGTGATACTCTACTGCCCAAAGTTTGGAGGGGACCATATTTTGGTATAAAAATATACATTCAAAACACAGCGCACAAGTAGGGATTTATAGCATCATTTTGAGATTATGTGAAAGATGCAAAATTTTCCCTTATCTAGAGCTTCTCTTTACTGTTATTAATGTCTGATTTGGATATTTTGTACGTGACGCAGCTTAACACTTGTATTACACTTTACTGGTGGGCGCACGCGTTTGTATCGACTTAGTACCATATCTATATAACGTCTATGCAACGTTGTGACGTCGGACTGACGTCATGACGTTGTTGTAACATTGTGTGCCTGCCGGGATAATTGCGATCGGAACCTTGTCAGGAGTAAAAGGTGTTTTCTGATACATACAGCCTGCACATGTCCAGACTAGCTTCGCCTATGTCTGGTTAGAAGATGCACAGTTCACTCGATTCGATCATATAAGAAGGACAAAATGCACCTGCTCAACCGTGACTTCGCTCACAAGCACATCAGCACATGAGCTTCGTGTAGTCTCGAAGACAAGGTGGTTCGCTAATTATTATTAAGTTCATTGATTTTGTACACCACAATATAGTGGTATTTTCAGTGCAGTTAGCATATCTGTGATTTATATTTTTGTTTAAACTTTTGCAAATAAAGTTAGCAATAAAGTGGTACTTTTCAGAATTTACTTATTCATAGAGATTAGAATAGCAGAGACGGTAGTTCGATGCTTTCTCGTTTACGAGGAAGAATCTTGGCCTCATTTGTCTTGTATCGTTCAGATCTCAAACTGGTCATGCCTCTAGCTGGGTCATCTAGCGATGATATTGTCCCTCTTTTACGTTTTGGTTTGCAACCTGCTCGGTCGGGTTTGTCAAACTCATGGTCTCTGAAACAAAGAAAGCATTGAAACACTTATGTTTGCAATTGATCCTCTTTGCCCATAGGCGTATGCACGTGCATAATACCAAAATAAAAAAATAAAAAATAAAAAAAAACTCTCGACTTATAAAAGGGTTAAAATGAACCCGCAGGTGTCCGAAATTCAAAGTTTTCTCGTGAGAGACTGCCGAACTCACTGTAAAGGAAGGGGCGACATCCTTTTTTGCTCTCCCGTTTTGCCATGCGTAATTATTTTATTTTGCGCCTGTACCCTTTGCAGACCAAATGAGTTGCGCCATGAGCAAATCGATTCAAGCTGCATGTGCACTCAGGTTGACTTTCTATTCCTCAGCATCCACGAATACTGGACAGAGTTTTAGCTTTGTGAGTGCCTTAGGGACCATAAATTGCTGAAATTTGATGGGGCTGCATTGATGTTTTCAGCGATACTTTCAGACTCCTTTCTCTATGGCACAGTTCAAAAGTATTTATTAGTCAAAAACACCAGCTTACAGTTGCTCTGACCTAAATCACTGACAGTTCAGAAAATTTTGCCGAGTTAAAATATATGGGTACACCGCCATTCTTCCACCACTTTCATAGCGGGGAACTACTTTTGTAACCTCCTGCATGCTACCCTGGACAATGAAGTTATCAACTTTTAAAAGAAAAAATTGATTTGCTACTAAGGGAGCAATTTTCTTTCCTGGAGGACTTGACCATAAAAGGCAACTTTTGAAAACGGCAGCGTTGCTCCGCTGAAAGTGTACCCACTACATTTAGTTCATTCATAATCCATCTATAGCCTTAAAAAAGAAAATGAGCCGCGACACGAGAAAACCAACAATGTGGTTGTGCGCCCAGCGCAGACTCAGATCAGCCTGGGCATCCGCCCAGTCTGATCAGAGTCTTCGCTGTCCGCATGGAGGTAGCTTAGACTCTTAGCTACACTTTAAGCGCTTAGCGAAAAGTCTGACAAGACTGGGCAGATTCCCAGGCTGATCTGAGTCTGCGTAGGGCACACAACCACATTGTTGGTTTTCTCGTGTCGCGGCTCAAATGAAAAAGAAAGAAATTCATTTCTCAAATAAACACAATGACAAATTTTAGAACTACTCAGAGTACACCAAAACCATTCACGAACAATATTCATAATTCCCATTTGTTGAGATATCTTAAAGTCTTGTTTCCACAGAATGCAAGCTGAAAACACTATGTAGTTAAGATATTTTTGAGGACATTTTTGGAATCTAATTGCGACGTAATTATAATGTCATATTCTGTCCAAGTGGAATCATCAGCAGTAGAAAAAGGGGTATCATTTTCAAACAATAAAATATAATTTTGACAAGTTTCTTTGATACACAAGAAGTTAATAACTGCTGTTATTAACTTCTTGTGTATCAAAGAAACTTGTCAAAATTATATTTGTTAATAAAAATCCACGAGTTTAACGACACCCTATAGATTTATTTACCTTAAACAAATGGAGGTCATATATTTTGGACAAGGGGGTATCCATGGACATCCAGGGCTTAACGTCGTCTCGTATGAAGGCACTTCTTTAACTGGGTAAACTCTCCTTTTCTTGGAAGTAGCTAAGTAAAATCCCCTGAAGTCAAAGAATTTAGTCCGTGTTTTATGATTACTACAGTGTTTGAACAAAGTTACTTGGGCCAAGAAACGCAAAAAGAGAGGCTACGATCAGTCTGTTCATTCATGCGGTTTTTTTTTGCTCTTCAACATATGAGCCGCGACACGAGAAAACCAACAAAGTAGTTCTGCGCCCAGCGTATCCACCCAGTCTGATCAGAGTCCTCGCTATCGGATCCGCATGGTGGCAGCTTAGACCCTTAGCTACCCTTTAAGCGCTCAGCGAAGATTGTGATCAGATTTGTCAGATGCCCAGGCTGATCTGAGTCTGTGCCGGGCGCATGATAACTTTGTTGGTTTTCTCGTGTCGCGGCTTATATGTACTGGTTTGACTTTTGGCTGTTAGGAGATACGTTAAAGTGAATGGGAAAGCAACTATAACCATTTCTTTCAAAGGGAACAATTTGCTCCTATCCTTTAGGAGCAAATTCGTTCCTTTAAGTTTAGATTCCTTTTCAGAAGGGATGTTTCCTCCATGGAAGCAATAACAAAGTCATGAAAGTTGTTTTCCTCCGTAGGAAATGGCGAAAAACGTTAAGCTGTACCAGTACACCTAAAACGCCTTTTTGTGCAATGCGGCCCCAATTTACAAAAGACCAGGAATCATGTTCTCAGGAACATTTCTAGTGCAGTCTAATCTTAGTTAAGAATGCTTTATCTGAAGAACCAACCGTATTTACAGATAGTTAATCAAGTTGTTTTGATTAAGTAAAGAGAATCTAGTGGTGTTCTCATGTTTATTTTGAAAGGAAAAGACTTGGTGCTAGCGATTTTTTCCTAAAATCTAAGAATACGCGTGTTGGGCTAATTTTCCTTTGAAAAAAAAGAGTAGCGCAGCCTTTATATCACGAGCTGTACTAATAGATACCACCCTACCAATTCCCTGTTCAAATGGCGAGATGTGTTACTCTACATGATATGCGATGAGGTCTTTATAATGGACTAAATCAGGAATATTTCATTCATTCATCTGATGAAGAAACTTTTATCTCCATTGAAAAGACTGTGAAAATCAGGTAAATGTACCTTGACCACTATCAAAGTTATGAAATGTTGGTTACCTGTCTGGGTTAAGTCTCTCATGATAAAGAGAACAAGCGGTACTCATGGCCAGACCAACTTCCTCTACTCGCAGTACACCAGTTCCTTTCGGGTCGTAATCTTGAAATGCCCCAAAGAAGTTTTCGTTATCCAGAGTTCCTAGGCTCCGTACGTTATATGTGCCCTTTTCTACCAGAGAGTAAAGTTGCATTCGTCTGTCGATATGGACCAAGATACCCTCAAAAGTTGTCACCGGAATACTTTTCACATACTTTCCAGGTGGCGGAAAGTTATCAAACGTAACCCCGTTGAGAAGAAAATCTCTTATTTCAATGTCAAATAAATGTCTGTCCAATGCAGATAAACCCGCCTCATCCTGAGCCCTGTGCCAGTTTCGGATTAAGCGGCAAAAGTTTGCTTCTTGTTTGAAGCCATAATTCTCCAATGCACATTCTACCTTTGAACTGAATGTTGTTTTAGCATATTCACAGTTCTGTTTGTCTACTAGATCTTCTACCAGAGGTAATGTGAGACCAGCACCATTTTCTTTTGCTCTTTTCGCGACAGTTAACCAAGCATTTGGGCTTATTTGCAGGTCTTTTAGACCATCTTTGCAAACCTTTGTTCTGAGATTTGTTAGAATGTGTTCCGGATCCAAGAAACGCAGAATATAGGACATTTCATCGTTTATATATTCTGGCTGGCTATACCAGTATACCGGATTGTTTGTTTCAAAAACTTTCACTTCGTCAGAGAAATGTTGGTTAGATTTCCAGTCCAACAAAGCAGATGGGTATTTGTAATGAGCATACACAACATTCAGAACACTTTTCGGGTATTTCTGTATCGACTGCTTACATAACTGTTTCAAACTTTTAACCTTGAAACTTTTCGGTTTTCGAACCAACTTTTCGCCATCGAGACCTATATGCTTATCCAAGATGTTCACCAAGTCTACTTTAGAAAGGCTTTTTTTAATTTTGACACCGACAGAATCGAGATAGTGTTGTATAGGTACTATACAAGTTAACAGCTCATTTTTAGTGAATGATCTATCCATTACTGCAGCAGTCCTGAAGCAATTTTGGAAATTTTCAACTTCCATGTCGTCTATATGTTTTTTCCTACCTTTTGGCAATTTATCTGACGATTTCAATTCATCTAACATATTTCTCCAATCTGAAGGCAGCAAATCTAACTTAACTGTGTTTTGGTCTACCTCCATTAGATCTTCCATGACGGTATTTGAAAGTGTTCTTTCGCTATGGATCGTATCAAGAGCCTCATTCTCATTAGTTTTGTTATTGTCTTCTGCTGTCTGCATCATTATCTCCGTGCATACTTCTAAAACATTGTGATCTGGAATTGCATCATCTTTAGCACTTTGTACAGCATCAGAAATGTCATTTATCATTGATTCAATACTTTCAGCTCTTTCTTCTTCTGAATTTTCAACGTTTTCAGACTTTTTCTGTTTTGAAGCGTCCTTCAGAAGCGTTTTCATATTCAGGCGAAAATATTTATATGAAGTGATCGTTTTAGGTAATCCGAGAACAACTGGAGACAAAAACACTATTTTGTCCGATAGCTGTTCCATTTGAACACGAGCATCAACCTGCTGAATTACATCTGCAACGTTCTTAGTTTGAACAACACCTGAATTTGCGATCTGTTTGATTTGCTCATTTTTCTGCGTTTTCTTCGAGTCGTTCCATACGTCCTTGGATAACTGCAGTAGTGTCAAAGGCTTTCCATCCTTATCTCTGGTGGCAATTTTAGCAAAGGCTCCGTCGAAACATTCTGCGACAATATTAAGCCGTCTTTGCTGGCACTGCAGTCGAACTTCGCGCATAATATTTGACATCTGCTCAGATGTAATGCTATAACCTGTCAGTGCATAAGCTACTGGTGCTGCATGGGGAATTTCAGCCTTAAAACACCTATCGACATCAGAGATCATGACTACGAGTACTTGCTTTGCCATATTCCTTGAAAGTCTATAAGCAGTTTCAATGGCATCTTTAGCTTTGTGCACTATAAGACCAAATTCAGCAAACGACTTGTCAACACTTGCCTGTCGAGATGGATGACATCCAAAACATCCGATTTCTTCTGTTGCATCATGTTGGCATGCAATGGCAGTTACAGAAGGAACTTCGCATAGAACCTTTGTGTTATTCTTCACAAAACTCGAGACCTGTTCACGCAATGTTTTCACCGATTCTAATAAACGTGATGGCTTCACAGGTTTTACAGCGCCATACAATTCTAATGTAACTTCCCATATTGTCTGCCATAAATCTTCAGAGAAGTCTAGAACGCTCACAACAGTTGTTTGGGCTGAGTAACAAACAAGCAACAGTTTGTCTACATTTAGAACCTTCATTTCAAGCAAAACCTGCACTACGTAATACTTTGGTAATTCATAAAATACAGGTAACTTTCTAGGATTGTTCGGATCTGGGTACGGACATTTTATCTCCACTGCGTACTCAACTTTTCCATTTTTTCTGACACTTCCATCCGGACTGACTACGTAAATAAAATCATCGCAAACGACTGCGTGATACCCCGCCACTGCAAACCTTTTTCACACACCAATTTTTCCAGATTTATGCATGTGTATAGCCCAATGGGCAGGGGGAAATAACTCTCATAGGGTAAATTTGAGCATCACTGGAGGCTTTCATCACTCTGATCATTTGCTGAAAGTTTCAGAAAAATTGCTTCAAACTCTGATTTTATATGGAATTTTTTCATGATTTTATACATGTATATAGTCTCAGGGCAGGGGCAGATAACCCTCGATGATAAAATTTCTGTGCTCATAAAAAGCTTTTGTTACTTCGATCATGTTTGTGAAGTTTCATAATGATACTCCAACTAGTAAAGGAACTAGAGGCCAAAAAACATTTTTTGTACATTGACAAGTGCCATAACTCTGTCAGAAATTAACGAAATTTGCCCATTAACAATCCCAAGCGAAACATTCTTGGTACAATAGCATATGCAAAATTTGAAGGAAATCCGTTGATAAATACTTAAGGTATCGAACGGAAAGGAAGTGCGGACGGACAGACGGACGTACGTACTACGGACGGACAGACACACGGACGGCCAACGTGAAAACATAATACCCCGCCACTAACGTGTGGCGGGGTATAATAATAGTATCATTATGCATTAAGGTATAACACCCCTCCTCCTGGAGGACGCAATCGGGTAAGAAAACTGGCATTACCTGCGAAACCAGGGTGGCTACTGTGTTAATTTCATTCGCAGTTCCATGGTCTAGTCGTCGTTGCACATCAGAACTAGGAACACTTCTCTCCTTACCGTGAAATACAGTGTCAAAATGTTCTAACTGGGACTTAAGGGTTTCGAGACCTAGAGCTTTGTAGGCAGTGCTTCCCGTTATTCTAGCTTGATTGCGGATTTCATGCCATTTCGGCGTTCTTTGCCGAATCATAGGTGAATATTCAGCCAAACTTAAGTCAAAAGTACGGATTTTTTCTTCATCGATACCCTGAAGACACACATAATTGCTTTGATTATTTAAATCAACTGCTTGTCCATTATTTGTTATGATATGAGACGCTGTATTATTGAAAACAGCTGTACTTTGAACAAGATCGGCAGATGTCCCAGAAATGTCTTTTATGCATGCGTCCATTTGGTACAGAGAGGTTTGTATTGAACTCAACACAAAAGCGTTCTTTGAAGAAGCCCAGTTCGGTTCTGTTTGCTCTTTTAACTTTTGAAATACTAAGTTCCGTTTCAGCGATACGTCTCTGAGATCTCGTATTTTTATTGCAAGTACGGTAAGAATTGTCCAAATGCACTCAATGAAAAAGTGGCTGTTCTGGCTTTTCGATAAACTTGGCGAACCATTTCCGTTATCCTCGTGTTCAATACCATTTTGCGCTTTCGTAACTTCGGCTAATTCGGATGCAAGTCGATCTTGCCTTACTTTCAGTGTTGGGGCATTTTCGTAACCGAATATATCAACATCACCACTTTTTCCTCCAGGATTTAGCTTTTTAAGGTCTGCACATAGTTTAAAAGAAGCAGCAGTTCCGGTATACGATTTTGCAATCATATCCAGAGTGTCAGTAAGCACACCTGGACGAACAGACTCTGCTGACTGTTGACTAGAAGCTATAAAATCTCTAGATGGCACCACAAAGTTTATTTGTGACTTAGCTGGGTCATAAACACCGCGTTCACTTTCACCTGATATAAGATGTCCACCATGTTTTGGTCCCGACATAAACCTAATAAACTTCCCCTTAAACAAAAGAAGACCAACTCTCCAGAACGCTTTAACAGTATCTGAGTACCTCATTTCAGTAGTACTTGTTGTTGTGAACCATTTCACAACATCTAAAAACAACAAGTAGGCAATATTTCCTAATGGAAATTTACGTTGGCATACCAATCTGAAGAAATTACGAATTATGCCATCTTGTCCCTCTTCTGCTAAGGCTGTGAATGCCTCTGTGATGCTTGAAAAGTCGACTTCTGAATCAGTCTGTACCTCTTTGTCAACATATTTTTCGTTGAAATCTAAAAATCTAGAGGACCGTTTTTCGGCATAATCACATTTAATTTTTTTTTTGGTTCTGGACTGTTTAGTTGAAAATTTGGGTCCGAATTACTGCAAATTTTAAAGTTGTAATTTTCTCCAGTGGCCAAAAACTAATATCCACGATCTATGTACTCTTTTGGAATTATTTTAAAATGTAAAGATTGGAATTTACTTTTCCCACTGTCAACACATAAAGTGGACCTCCGAACTGAAAGTTCATCAGTGGAATGGTATGAGCAACAGTGATCTAATAGCTCTTGGAAAACACTTGTTCTGAATGAACAGTAGTAACACTGGCAGGCAAACTCATCATATCTGGAAGACAAACAAAATGTGGATCCTTAATTATTTACAATATCCTCAATCATTCTGTTGAATTTACTAAAAGAATAATTTTTCATACAAGCAATCGGACAGCCATCAACAACGGACTGACTTTGGTATTTTAGACACTATTAATACAAAGTAATGTCAATAAATGCTCAGCTAGACAGCTGCAACTAAGTTAAGTGTCATTATTTTAACAAATCACACAGATCAGTATTTTGCTCTAACTAGGCGTACACCTTTTTTGACAAAAAAAGCTTAAACTCGGCGTACATGGGTTCTCCAACTCGCCGTATTTTCGTTAATTATGTATTTCCAACTCGGCGTGCACTTCAAACCATTACAGCCTGCCAACAAATGATTTCTATATTCAAAGCGGGCAGGTTTTCACCGATTCATCTATTACAATAGCTTCAGTATATATCTGCCGAACTAATCAGGGTGTTATCAATCAAAAGATACATTTATTTGTAAAGCAATACTGAATTCTTTTTCAGTAAAGGCACTCTCACTTGAAAGGATGCGCTGATTTGGCTAAATATTCTGTAAATCGAACATTGCATTCACGTGAAACTATATCAGTCTGAAAGCTTATTCAATTACAGATACACTCATACTAGTTTATTACAGTTAGATGATGAAATGCCTTGATAAATTACTTACTTTAAAGCCATGGTGACATTTCCGAGACTTGTTTTCTTCTAACTCGGCGTACATTGCTCCAACTCGCATTTATAGGCGTACACGAATGGACACAGTGGTGCAGCTCTGGACCAGAAAAGTAAAATAAAACCTAAATAAATTTACTTTTATCTTTCAGTTCAAGCAAAATTTAGACACAGTACAGGCTAAATCTACATTTTGAATAATTCATTCACTTTAACAACTTTCTTTCATATCTTATCGTGGTAATCTCCGCCTGGAGCTATTACCTGAAAGCCGGAGTCGTGTCCTAGCGTCGCATTTTACGGAAACGCACGGAAACAACCGGCAAAAAAATAATCAACTAAAATTTTAACAAATATTGAAAAAAGACCATTTTATCATATAGCTAGACAAATAAAATTTATACCAGATGAAAATATACGCTTTCTTCTAATCTGATCTATTTGTGATGCATAACATTTTGTATTAATTTGATTCGAAATTAGTCGTTAAATTCATGTGCCCTACTGGTTTTACGTAGATTTTGTTATTTGTTTTAATTAATTATGTACCTCTAGAAAATCACCCCAAAAAAGACCATTTTGTACTTGTGCTAGAATCAAAATTAAAACACAATATTTAAGATGAAGAATTTAACTTTCTGATACCGTTTGTGATGTAAAAATATGTGAAGAAAAAAAGAAGTTATTAAGTGATAATGAAACTTTCCCTTATTACTCGTATATGTCAAATTGGCTCACACCTGTAGAAGTGCTAGTACGCAGTTTCTTCACTATGTGCGTCGAAACCGGCCAAACGACTGTAAATCTACTCGATTATGACATGAAGTTGCCCAGTCGTCCATCAGTCAGTTACTGACTGACGGACTTCGGGACAACGTCATGACATAATACGGCTCGCGTTCAACAGGCGTATGAAAATCTAAAAAAAAGTAACAATTTTATTTTGATAGCAAAGGCCTTGATATATATATTTTTATCGCTCTTAAAGTGCTTATACACTATTATCATTTTAGTCGCCTCTAGGGAAACACTGCCTCGAGGCATATGTGACCAGCTCAGACCAAATCCATTTTCAGAAATTACGTTGGGTGACAAGTCTTGTTTATAGCTGTGTTTTTTTTCTTTAGCCACATGGCTGGCGGAAAAGTCAGACCAATTTGATGTCACGCCGAATAATGCCTGTCAGCCAACTTTTCAAATGCCATTTACACGGGGGTAATACCCATTTTGCTACCTGTGCTTTCGACCGAGTCAGTCAGTAACCATACATGCGAAAGTGGTTAACCGAGACATTCAACAGCAGTATCAGCTCGGTCGACAGCCATTAACAATAGTATCATTTACCGTTATTGGTAATGTGCACGATCGTTTTCTCGGTCGAAAGCCACTTCGTATAGTACAGACTCGGTCGAAAGCACAGGTAGCCAAATTGATATTACCCCCGTTATTTATTTAAACAGGAAAACTATATATGTTCGCAGCCCTTTTTAGACTGGAACCCCGTTTTTCGTGACATATACAAACAGTGCAGATCCAGTTAAAACGCGGCGCCTGAACTTGCTCACTGAAATGACTATGCAAAATACAATGAAAATGGAAATATACACCAGAACCCCCTAAAACTAGTAATGGGTAAATCCAAATGATATGGGTTGACAAGTCCACTCGTCAACAAAGGTTAATATACATACTAAAAGAAAATCAGACATTACCTACTGGGCAGTCTACCTGTTCGCAAAGTTTTCTGATTATTCTGAGAAATGTTGAAAACGAAAGGTAGTTTTTCACAAGACAGAATTAAAAGGACATTTGACAGCGTCTAATGAAAGAAAACCTGGTCAGCAGGTCGTTTGGTTACTAAACGAAAATGAGTCATAGTTACCAAAGGGCCTGGTCATTAGGTCGTTTGGTAACTATGACTCTTTTTTCGTTTCGTAACAGCTCGTTTTCGTTTCGTAACAGCCCTTGTATATAGTGTATACTAAGGGAGATAAATCTGACACTGAAAAACATTTTTCTGTTTAATAGGAGGCTACTGAAAGCCTTCTAAAGTGAATTGATAAACAAGGGTATATCGATCTGACATGGAAATATTAGCTCCTGTTCCATAACACAGGGTATAATCGATTCCACTAATTTTCGCTTCCTGCAGAGACTGTACATCATATTTGGCTTCCGTCGAGACTGTCCGCGATCTCTTGCTTCATGCCGAGACTTCTGTACATGATAAATGGCTTCCTGCAGAGACTGTCCGCGTGATTCTGCTTCCTGCCGAGGCTCTCGGCAGGAAGCAGAGTCACGCGGACAGTCTCGGCAGGAAGCCAATTTACGAGGACAGTAGTCTTTGCAGGAAGCAAGAGTTCGCGGACAGTCTCAGCGGAAGCCAATATGACGGACAGTCTCTGCAGGAAGCGAAAATTGGCGGAATCGATTATACCCTGGGCAAAAGGGCAGTCATTTGTTGTCGTATACATTTTGTAACCCCTTTTATGCCCTGTGGACTCTTTTATCCTTATAAATTAATTAGATGAGTCCAATCAACATTTTAGGGGTGACACGTTTAGTTTCTTTTTAATGTTTGTATTGCATTTTATGGAGAAATATCCATTTGTCTTATGCAAATAGTGCTGATCCTGATCAGACGCCGCGTTTTGCGGCGTCTGATCTGGGTTTGGACTGTTTTGTGGGATGCTAGACATTAATGGGCTTATGTGCATATGTACAGTTCAGGGGAAGTAACATTTCCTTTTTCTTTATTTACTCTTTCCTTAATAGGGATAAACTGTTAAGGGAAGGTGTTTGCCCCTCCAGGAGCGAATTCTTTCTTTAATAGTTAACCCCTTTATGATAGAGTTCTGTCCCTCAGAGATACAAAACAGGAAGTCACAAAACTTATTCCCTTGACAAAATGGCGAAAAAAAATATGGCGGTGTAACTATTCGCCTTAATAACAGGCACTTATGGAGAAGGGACGCACTTTGCATTTCTGCTGAGCTTGTATGGCGCCTTAGTCATGATTCAGATTTCTGCTGACTTGCCACTTAGTCATTTTGTTCTTCCAAATAGACAGGATCTGATGTGACATATACCTTATTCATTTAAATATTTGGGCAGAAATAAAAACAGAACAAACAGTGTTGACTCAGATCAGACTGCTCCTTAGGAGCAGTCTGATCAGGGTCTGCACTGGTCGTCTTTCCACTAACAACTATAAGACACATGGCATTTGGCTGTTTTAACAAGAACATTTGTTCAAACTTTAGAGTCAAAACAGTTACTGTTGAAGGTGTCTCAATATTATAATGCTTTCGGTCAATGTGGGCTGAAAATTTAAATTTTTAACCCCCCACTATTGACAAGTTGTATAAATACAGACTTGCAAAGTACTCGCCAGCCGCAGCTATTCGTTCATATTGCTTAATTCGTTTTATCATCAGAAAGCAAAGTCTGCTCCAAGGTAGGACATGTTTTTTCCTCATTATATTAAATATTTTGTTGTGTTTATTAATGATTCCAGTTTTATTTTCTACCTACACTTAACATGAAACTATATTTGTAGGTTATACTGGTTTCACATAGTCCGTCCGTCTGTCCGTCTGGATTCAATAATACTTTTGGGGGAAAATTATGTAATTGTTTTCTCAGTAACTGCAGGATCTAAAATATTCGATCTTGGTAAATTGATAGAAAGGAACAGACCAAGCCCAGAGGTTATAAAACTTGAGTACATTCTCAAACTTAAAATAAAGCACACTGATTGGCTGCTTCCGAGCACATGCTCGGAAGCAGCCAATCAGTGTGCTTTTTTTTGAGTTTGAGATTATTCTCAAGTTTTATAACCTCGAACCCAGGCCTCCTAAACATATTTGCCAATGTTTCCCTTCTTTTCTCACTATTGTAATCATCGAAATTGCTTACTCAGTTTACTCAGCAAACGTTTAGATTTGGTGTACAGACAGATATTGTGGGATTGAGAATAAGGTTCCTGTCTACCATTATTTTGCCCCTAACCTCGAAGAAGTTGAGGGGGCATATTGATTTTGGGTTTTCCGTTCGTACGTCCGTGCGTGCTTTCATCACGTATACCATATCAAGAGGAACCATGCATAATGTTTGAGATTACTCATATGGAATCATCATTAAAATGGCTGACCCGTATGTTTCTTCTTGTCTGAATTGTCTCCCTTTTCAAAGATATTTCCTTTTGAGAAAATAGTTATGAAAGTTTGCCAGCAAGTTATCTTAAAAACTATTTTAGCTAGGAGCTATAGGCTTTGCCAGCTTATAAGGAATGATAAGACCGAGAGGCGTTCGTAAAGTTTTGCAAGAGGCGTAATATCTTGGTAACCACAATAAAGACAGGACTTCTGACAGCAAAATCTCATAAAGCTATAATATGCCTAGACAGATTTGCAAACGCAGTGTTTTTGCTTAAAGTACACATTTTTTAACTTCTTTGAAAGAGGTATACCCTAAAGGCACCGCAGACTTTTACTTTAGAAGGCCATAATTTATATATGAGCTGCCTTTGATTTATTTTTTATTGCTAGTTAAAGACAATCTCCAGGCAATGATGTCCTGTCGCGGAGATTGTATTCAGTCAAGGTTCCATACTGTCCTGTTAATTTAGATTATCCGAGTTTTATGTATTAGCCAGTTCTCTTTTTCTACTAAAACTGCAATGATTTTGTAACGAAAATAGGTGCCTAGGCATTCAAAATCTTGTCAGAAAGAGCCTTTGCACTGGCCAGTTGAAACCTGTCAAAAAATTAAAGTTAATGCAAAAAAAGAAGCCGCTACAATCTTTCGAAAATGAGGTTGACCATGTTGACGTCGATTTCAATAACGTCATAAGAACTGCGTATTACCTTGAAAGAAGTTGTCCTCCTACTAACTTCTGAATGGATATAGCAAGCAGTTGACAAGGATTTATTTTGTATTTACAATAATTTTTCATTTGTATAACTCGCAGTGAAAATAACACATATGAAATCAGCCCAGTAATATGACTGGGGCATAATAAAATGCACTGTTACACAATAAAGAAAAGTGTCTTTGTATAGTGTTTAATATCATTGTGATGGAAAAATATAGTGCTTTCAGTATATGCATAGCCCTTGTCCTTAGTATGCCCCTAATCAAAGTTACAAGGCGACTTGAAAAACTTTTCGAACGCCCCTCGTACATTAACTCTGACATTTTAAACGAATTCCTTATTTTTTAGTCATGGCCCTTGGAAAGTTTCGGCATTTTAAATGTCTCAAAAAGAATTTAAGCTATAATATGAAACCTTACCCGCTTATTAGGAATAATGAGTAAATTAACTGATTAACGAATTCCGTAAAATCGTTTATGGATGTATGGCCCTTTGAAAATTTGGGCATTTTAAACATGTCAAATGGATATCTGAAAAGGCATTTTAGGTTGGGACTTAAAGCTTGTTCCGCTGATAAGAGGTTATTAGTAGACTAACGGAAATTCCATCATTTTTTTTTTATTTTTTATTTTCTTTTTATTTTATTTTTTTTTTTTTTTTTTTTTTTTTTTTTGCGTTACAGCTCTTTGAAAATTTTGGCATTTTAAATTTGTCAGCAAGATATCTCAAAACGTATTTAAGTCAAGGACTTGAAACTTTATCAGCTTATTAAAAATTGTCCATAAATGAATTGATTGACTGCTGAACAAATTCCGTCAGTTATTTTTATGAGATATTGCCATTTGGAAACTTAAGCATTATAAACTTGTCAGCAAGCTTTCTTGAAAAGTATTTGAGCTAGGGATTGAACACTTGGTCAACTGGGTAGAGATGAAAAATGGATTGACTAATTAACTTTTGAATAATTTCCATCAATATTACTAGTACAGGCCATTCCCTTTAAGGGTCAAGAATATGGTGGGGGAGGGGGGGCGAAGGGCACAGTCTTCACAAACACATTTTCTAGTTCTCTTAATTTGTCATTTTTCTTTTCTATATTTTGAACATATAAATGTGCAGCACACTTTTCTGACTACCTTCATGATAGATCATGTGCTGTTATATGGTGGGATAGACATGCGATCATCTAAGGCCGGGCCGTGTAGCGCAGTCGGTAGGTCGCCTGACTTGTAAGCCAGAGGTCCTGGGTTCGATACCCTGTCCGGCCACTTACTTTCATTTCCCCTTCCGCTGATTCAAGAAGAGCAGTTGTCAGTAACTGGTGAAAGTAAGTGCACTTAGTACTGGTTAAACGCTTAGGAGGTCTTAGCCTGTCCAGGAATAGTGTGGTTAGGTTAACTGACCGTCCCGACATGACCAGCATAGCTGTTTGCCGTGGACGTTAAACAATAACACAACAACATGCGATCATCTGGCTTTTATTTTTCACTGTATATTGTCCATTTATCCTCAACTAGTCTTTGAACATTAAACTCCTTATTTCGTAGGTTTCTTAGCAACTTATAATGATGGAATGCTTATGTGTTACTGTAAAACAGTTATTTTTGGCGGTTACTAAATTTTGGCAATATTGGCTGTTAGGGCAAAGAGCACTGAAATATAAGTCCGCCAATAATAAATAGATATACGCACAGCATAACGGAGGTTTAGATCAAAAGGAATATCTGATAAGTATTTAAGATTTTTCTGTACCTTTCTATTAAACTATACATTGTGCCATCCTATTAGAATCACCGCGATGAGGCGATTCAAATAGATGTCACAATGAATAATTCAAAGAAAAAAGGAATAAAAATTGTATTAAATTAACATCAAACTTTCTTTATAATCTGGAGCCATGGTATATCATGACCGCCAAATTTAAGATACGCCAGGGTGCCATTTTTATTAAACCGCGAAATTTTGATACCGCAGATATTTAGTTTTTACTGTACATGTATATAGATAAAATATGAATTGATGAATGTATGTTCCTGGCTTCTGTTCTGCCCTTTATTTGTTCATTTTCTCTCTTTCTACATTTTCAACATAAGAAAAGTGCATGTGAGTACATGCAAACACTAAAATCTTAATGCTTGGTAGACAGATGACAATACATTCTTGCACCTTTGGACTGAACATCAGCATGTCCCTACCTATCCATAATTGAGCCGCGACACGACAAAACCAACACAGCGGAATGTGCGCCCTAAAAACCCTGATATCAGCCTGGGCATTCGCCCACTTTGATCCGAGTCTTTGCTTTTCACTTAAAGGTAGCTCCATGCGGACAGCGAAGACTCTGATCAGACTGGGCTGATGCACTGGCTGTTCTGAGTCTTCGCTGGGCGCACATGCCATTTTGCTTGTTTTGTCATGTCGCGGCTCCTGGCTAAAAGGTTCACATAAGGGAAATACAAAATTGACTGCTTATGACAGGTGCCCCCTCACTATTTTCAATTAGGGTAGCTCAATAAGGGTTCTTTGTTTGGGAAAGAGCTGTTCATTCGGTTTACCGTGTGTGTGTGAAAAGAATTATGGAAACAATATACTCGTATATAAAATCAGAGCTGAAAGGAAATTCCTTGAAACTTGCATCAAAATATCAAAGAAATATCAGCTTTCTGTTCTGATGAAAATTATATCCCGCAGGATTATCTGCCCATGTCATAGGATTATATACATGAATCAAATCATGAAACAAGAGGACCAATGGTCCTGTAGCTCACCTGACATCTTACTGTCAACAGACACATTTTGTCACTTCACTAATTTGTTACAAATTTTAAACCAGTGGTTTTAGAAGAGTGCAGATTTTGATGTCAAACAAATCCAATATAGCTGTGAAGTTATATTGGTAACAAAACTGGTTAATAAAGGAAGTCACTAGAGCACCTTGTCCTAAAGTATACAGAGATAAACATTCTGAACAAAGATTGGTCCAAAACTGTGCCCTCTAGAGTGTACTCAAGCTTTTTCTCATATCTGATTTAGTGACCTAGTTTTTGACCTGACATGACCCACTTACAAACCTGCCCTAGATTTCATAAAATAAACAGTCTGGGTAAGTTTCATGAATTGGATAAAAACAGTGCCCTCTAGAGTGTACACAAGATTGTTCTAAGATTTTCTAAGATTTGACCTAGTGACCTAATTTTTGACCTGCACCGCTTTCATCTGAATAGTGCCGCTACTTACACCTAGGGCTTCTACGTGAACACGGATAAACGTTAACGGTTCTTGTTTATGTGATAAACGTTTATAAAATTTACATATCGTTTAACCGAACTTGAACTCGTGCTAGACCACCATCATAGTGAAATATCTTAGAGTCGTCAGTAGTAGTCTATTTTAATGTACTTGACGGCGTCCTCAGAAACATCTAAATCTTTATACTCTAAATTCTGCGTATTCTTATGCAAACCAATATCAAGTACATATTATACGAGGATATTGTTTCATCACAATCGGCAACTTGTTTTAGTCGTTGCTGATCAAAGACAAAGGAAACTTTGTGGACAGCACTTGGGGTGTAATTGAAAAATTCAGCCTACCTGTTTGTCAAAGAATAAGCTTACGAGGAAGGTGAGATAATTGCACTGACAGTAAAAAACAGCCCCTGTGACCTTGACTTAGCCCTAGAACGCTGAAATGAGAACTTGTCAAAGATAATGTCATACTAAACATTTTTGCAAAGTTGAATGAAATTTGATCCATAAATGAGGGCGCTAGAGCGATGACAGAGTTTTCTAAAAACAGCCACTGTGACCTTGACCCTAGAATGCTGAAAAGGGAACTTGTTCAAGATATTGTCGTACTAAACATTAGTGTGAAGTTAAATCAAAATCGGTCCATAAATGAAGTCGTCAGAGCAATGACAAAGTTTTTCTAAAAACAGCAACTGTGACCTTGACCGTACAATGCTGAAACGCAAACGATTTCAAGATATTGTCATATTAAATATTTGGGTGAAGTTAAATCAAAATCGGTCCATAAATGAAGTTGCCAGAGGGATGACAAAGTTTTCTAAAAATAGCAACTGTGACCTTGACCTTAAAACGTTGAAACACAAACTTGTTCAAGATATTGTCATACTAAATATTAATATGAAGTTAAATCAAAATCGGTCCATAAATGAAGTCGCCAGAGGGACGACAAAAGTTTTCTAAAAACAGCAACTATGACCTTTACCGTAGAATGCAAAAACGCGAACTTGTTCAAGATATTGTCATACTAAACATTTGTGCAGAGTTAAATCAAAATCGGTCCATAAATGAAGGCGCTAGAGCGATGACAAAGTTTTTCTAAAAATAGTTACTGTGACCATGACCTTGACCCCACAACGTTTGAACGCGAACTTGTCTAAGATATTGTCATACTAATAAAATTAAATTCGGTCCACAAATGAAGGCGCTAGAGCGATGACAAAGTTTTCTAAAAATAGCCACTGTGACCTTGACCTTGACCCTAGAAAGCTGAAAGTGTTCTTGTCAAAGATATTGCCATACTTATCACTTGTGTGAAGTACAATCGAAATCGGTCCATTAATGAAGTCACCAGAGCGATGACAAAACTTTTTTTCTAAAAATAGCCACTGTGACCTTGCCATTGACCTAAAGGCGCTGAAACTTATTCAAGATATTGTCAAACTAAACATTTGTGTGAAACTAAATCGAATTTGGTCCACAAATCAAGGCGCTTCAGCAATGACAAAGTTTTTCTATAAATAGCCATTGTGACCTTGACCTTGCCCCAGAATGCTAAAAAACGAACTTGTCCAAGATATTGCCATACTAATCACTTGTGGGAAGTTAAATCGAAATCGGTCCACAAATGAAGACGCTAGAGTGATGACAAAGTTTTTGCTAAAAATAGCCACTCTGATCGTGACCTTGACCCCACCATGCTGAAACGTGAACTCGTTCGAGGTAATGTCATACCCAATACCTCTTTGAAGTTACATCAAAATCGGTTAACAAATGAGGTAGCTACATGTAGAGCGATGACAAAAGGTTAACATATGTACATACATACGTACGTACGGACAGACCCTATATCCCCTCCATAACTTCCTTGTGCGAGGGGATAATAATCCAACCTGGTCCACAGTAGAAAAGGTCTGAGATGTTTTGGCTGTCCTGGATACCTGCAAGTTTCAAGGAGCTGCGATCAAAAATGATGGAGCTATAGCCTGGACAACATTTTCCCATTATATGTCGATGGGAAAATATTTTATCGTTCAAGGGCAAGTAACTCTGAAAAGAATGATCCAGCCTGGCCCAGATTCGAACTGGTCCGAGATGTTTTGGCTGTCTTGGATACCTGCAAGTTTCAAGGAGTTGCGATCATATGAAGAAGCTAGGGCCCGGAAATCATTTTCCCCATTATAAGTCTATGGGAAAATATTTTATCGCTCAAGGGCGAGTAACTCTGATAAGGATAATCCAACCTGACCCAAATTCGAACTGGTCCGAGATGTTTAGACTGTCCTAGATATCTGCAAGTTACAAGAAGTTATGATCAAAAATGAAGACGCTAGATCCTGGACAACATCTTCCCCATTATGAGTCTATGGGAAAATATTTTATCGCTCAAGGGCAAAGAACTCTGACAAGAATAATCCAACCTGACTCAAATTCGAACTGGTCTGAGATGTTTTGACTGTCCTAGATACCTGCAAGTTACAAGAAGTTGCGATCAAAAATGAAGAAGCTAGAGCCCGGTCAACATTTTCCCCATTATAAGTCTATGGGAAAATATTTTATCGCTCAAGGGCAAGTAAAAGTAAAAAGTATGCAAAGACCAGGAACTGAAACAATCAAAATCCAAATCCAGCCCTCAAACCATAGTTGGAAACAACTAAGATTACAAATAATCAAGATACAGAGAACATATGGCCAACCGAGTGAGCAGCTTGTTCCCAAAAGGTGGCCACTCAGCAACCCAAACCGAACCAAAAATAATAGTAACATACATAAGGTAAAACATCACAGAAACTCTGACACCAAAACAGGCAACAAAGAACCACAACAGAACTACCGCCTTGGAACGGTCAGTAATGAATTACTGGGGGGGCTTAAATCGATTTTACAGGCCCAACCTCACCCTCAGTTTCTGAAGTGGTACAAAACATTTAGTTGGTTGTTCGGTTCGCATGATAACCCTCTAACTCGTCAATGAATCATCACGGTAAACACATAAATCAAATTTCAACACCATGAAGAAGCAAAGACGAGGACTCAACAGATACAACGGGCCGTCTGACAGGTGGAGATCCCTGTCCTGCCAAACAACCCCACTGGAAATCTGAAGCAAAAGAAGGTCACCAGTTGAGCCCCGTGGACCAAGCAACAGACAAAAAGGCTCCGGTCCCAACCAACTAAAATATATAGCTTTAGGTCGGGGCCATCATAGAGTCTGACGACCTATCCCCCGGTGTGCAATTAAAGAGTGCAGCAAAACTATCAACCGTGATTGGGTTAATCAGACAAGAATAATCCAACCTGGCCCAAATTCGTACTGGTCCGAGATGTTTTGACTGTCCTAGATACCTGCAAGTTACAAGAAGTTGCGATCAAAAATGAAGAAGCTAGAGCCCGGACAACATTTTCCCCATTATAAGTCTATGGGAAAATATTTCATCGCTCAAGGGCAAGTACCTCTGAAAAGAATGATCCAACCTGATCCAAATCCGGATTGGTCCGAGATGTTTTGGCTGTCCTGGATACCTGCAAGTTACAAGAAGTTGCGATCAAAATTGAAGAAGCTAGGGCCCGGACAACATTTTCTCAACATTTTATGAGTCTATAGGACCTTTTTGTTGCCATGGTTACCATAGTTTTAAACCAATCTGTCCCAAAACTATATGCAATCAATCCCCCACCCCAACAATGCTACACATAAAATTTGATTAAGACTGGCCAGCTACTTTAGCAGATATTAATGTTTAACAGTGTGGACGTACGACGTACGACGCAGGACGGACGGCGGACTAAGCCTATACTATAAGCTCACCTTGTGAGCCTTCGGCTCAGATGAGCTCAACATCTATCTAAAATCAGAGCTGAAAAAGTCTATAATAGCTTTTTATACCCCGCCACACGTTAGTGGCGGGGTATTATGTTTTCACGTTGGCCGTCCGTGTGTCTGTCCGTACGTAGTACGTACGTCCGTCCGTCCGTCTGTCTGTCCGTCCGCACTTGGTTTCCGTTCGATTACTTAAGTATTGTTCAACGGATTTCCTTCAAATTTTGCATATGTCTTTGTACCAAGAATGTCTCCCTTGGGATTGTTAATGGGCGAATTTCGTTAATTTCTGCCAGAGTTATGGCACTTGTCAATGTACAAAAAATGGTTTCTTGCCTCTAGTTCCTTTACTATATTTGGAGTATCATTATGAAACTTCACAAACACGATCAAAGTAACAAAAGCTTGTTATCAACAGGGGTTATCTGCCCCTGCCCTTGGGCTATATACATGTATAAAATCATGAAAAATTCCATATAGAATCAGAGTTTGAAGCAATTTTTCTGAAACTTACAGCAAATGATCAGAGTGATGAAAGCCTCCAGTGATGCTCAAATTTACCCCATGGGAGTTATCTCCCATTCCCCCGGGCTATATACATGCATGAGATGAAGATAAAATCTATATAAATTCATGTGAAACAGATGTTCAGAAATTTACATCTTATGATAGAAGTAATAAAAACTTCTTGTGGTGATTAAAATTTGATCCTTAAGGGGTTATCTGTCCCTTCCCCATTGCCACGTAATCTGCCCCTTCCCCATTGCCACGTTTAAAATCACTAAAATTGTATTTGATTAGTTTGATAACTTGGTAAGTGATTTATCCGAAGCTTATTGTAAGTTATCAGAGTAATGAAGTGTCCTGTCAGATAAGATAAGATAAGATATTAATTAGCCAATTAAGGACCATTTTCATGGTATAGAAATAACTATAAATTGCATGAACATACAAATTACAATAACAAATATTTGGTTAGTTTTGGATAAAACATGTAAACATACAATAACGAATTATAGACTTAACCAATACACGTTACCACTCACACATTATAATCGCAGGACATCTGCACAATAACGCTCAGTCCAGTATGAAAATATCGTCATTGAAACATATGTCGATACTTATTATGTCATATGTCATGACAAAGGCTTTTATCCGTGTTAATGGGGTTAGGCTGCCCCTGCCCTGTGGTTATACAGAGAAACAGTAAATCTGGAGAAATCGGTGTGTGAAAAAGGTTTGCAGTGGCGGGATATCTCGCAGTCGTTTGCGATGCATTTATTATCAATTTAACCGAGTCTTATGGAAATCAGCTTACATTCTACATTGTTTAATTTTACAAAATAAACATCAAACAGTCAACTGTGCATAATAGACTATACTATGCTATCGCTTAACATTCTAAGGCACCAAAGATGACTTTTTACGATCCC
Organism: Ctena decussata; assembly: GCA_963989385.1. NCBI lineage: Eukaryota > Metazoa > Mollusca > Bivalvia > Lucinida > Lucinidae > Ctena > Ctena decussata. The sequence continues at coordinate 62,277,175 of OZ022503.1, forward strand.
CCCAACCCCCACCCCCTTCGTATTTTAGCTCCCCTGAGTCAGCGGCTCCGGGGGAGCTTATAGGATGGTAAAGCTCCGTCGTCCCTCGTCGTCCGTCTGTCCGTCCACAAATTCAAACGACTTCTCCTCTGAAACTGCTGGGCCAATTGTAACCAAATTTCATATGTAGCCTGTAGGGGACTTAGGAAAGAAAAAACTGTTCAAACGGTCCTGGTCATATGACCAACATGGCCGCAATGCCCATATATGGTGAAAACATAGAAAAATCTTCTTCTCCAGAACCAATAGGCTGATGGCCTTGAAACTTGGTATGTAGCATCAGGTACGCGAGTACTACCAAGTTTATTCAAATTATGACCATGGGTTGACCATGACGTTTTTTACGGTAAGGTCAAATTTGCATTCTGTATCTTTTATATTGGAAAATTCTAGAACATAAGATTTCTTGGAAACGGTTGAAGATTTTGACCTGAAAATTAGTATATACAGTCATCTTAATGAGAACATGAAACTTTATGCAAACAAGAGATCAAGGTCATTCTTTGACCTTTGACCCTCGTCTCTAAAATTTTGACAATTATACACATCTCCTCAAAAGCCACTGGGCCAATTGTAACCGAATTTCATGTAGAGCATCTAGGGGCTGAGGGAACGAAAAGTTATTCAAACGGTCCTGGTCACATAACTAACCTGGCCGCCACGCCTATATATGATAAAAACATAGAAAAATCTTCTTCTCCAGAACCAGTAGGCCGATGGCCTTGAAACTTGGTATGTAGCATCGGGTACGCGAGTACTACCAAGATTGTTCAAATTATGACCATGGGTTGACCATGACTTTTTTATGGTGAAGTCAAATTTGCATTCTGTAGCTTTTATATTGGAAAATTCTAGAACATAAGATTTCTTGGAAACGGTTGAAGATTTTGACCTGAAAATTAGTATATACAGTCATCTTAATGAGAACATGAAACTTTATGCAAACAAGAGATCAAGGTCATTCTCTGACCTTTGACCCTCGTCTCTCATATTTTGACAATTTCACACATCTCCTCAAAAGCCACTGGGCCAATTGTAACCGAATTTCATGTAGAGCATCTAGGGGATGAGAGAACGAAAATGTGTTCAAACGGTCCTGGTCACATAACTAACCTGGCCGCCACGCCTATATATGGTAAAAACCTAGAAAAATCTTTTTCCCCAGAACCAATTTTGTCGATGGCCTTGAAACTTGGTATGTAACGTTGGGTACCACGAAGATTGTTCAAAATATGACCTTAGGATGACCTTGACCTTTTATACGGTAAGGTCAGATTTGCTTTCTGTAGTTTTTATATGGGAAAATGCTAGAGCATAAGATTTCTTGGAAACAGTTGAAGATTTTGACCTGAAAATTGGTATACAATCATCTTAATAAGTACATGAAAATTTTGTGCGTACATGAGGTCAAGGTCATTCTTTGACCTTTGATCCTGGCCTCTCATATTATTTCAAACAGCTCCTCAAAAGCCACAGCGCCAATTGTAATTAAATTTCAAGTAGAGCCTCTAAGGGGCAGGGGAACGAAAATTTGTTCAAACGGTCCTAGTCACATGACCAACATGGCCACCACGCCCATATATGGTAAAATCCATTAAAAACCTTCTTCTCCAGAACCAAATAATCGATGGCCTTCAAACTTCGTATAGAGCATCAGGTACTTGAGTACTACCAAGATTGTTCACATTATGACCTTGGGTTGACTTTGACCTTTTTAAGGCAAGGTCAAGTATGGGAAAATGCTATAACATTATAAAGATTTCATGGCAGTTTTAGAAGATTTTGGCCTAAAACCTGGTATTTACAGTCGTCTTAATTAGAACATGGAAGATTTGCGGGTACAAGCGGTCACGTTATTCTTTGACCTCTGACCCATATCTCTCATATTGACAATTGACATTGACAATTTCAGACATCTCCTCAAAAGCCACTGGGCTAATTTTATATACAGCCTCCAGGGGCTGAGGGAACGAAAATTTATTCAAGCGGTCTAGGTCACATGACCTACATGACCCCCATATTCAGGTGAGTGATTCAGGGCCTCATGGCCCTCTTGTTCAAATGGTGGCCCCAGGATCCAAAATGGCTCCGCGGCAGGGAGTCCTAGGTTTGAACCATAGAAAAATATTCAAAATTCTTCTTCTCTACGCACAGCCTCATTAATTAGGTATTCCTTGTAAAAGATGTTCAGTAGCCGTTACATCTGAGTTATAGAAGGATCACTATGTGAAATTGTCAGCCAATTCGTATATAGAGCATAGAAAGGCTCTATTGAATGTTTTATGCTTTACTGCGGAATGATGCTAAATAGTTACTACATGTATGCACATAGTCTTCCAAACATCTTACAGGCACCGTGGCGTTCGATAAATCATGGGTTTTTTTTAATTTTATCTATTTACTTATTTTTTTTTACAGATTTGTACAATGGCGACTGTTGATGCAATTCTGCGAGATGTTGAATCTATTGTACCCAAAGAATATAAAGAACTGGTTGGCGACAAAACACTCTTGGAAGAGATTAAAATTACAATCAAACGTGTAGTGGAGGAACATCAGCAGGCTAGTAAAGCAGTAAGCGTTGCGGGAGGATATAGATTCATGCCCCCTCTTAAACCAGAGGTCGTGAAAAAGATCATCCATGCCTTAGACGTAGAAACCTTTGACATGAATATTTCTAAAATTGATGGAGTCAGCACAGCTGAGGTTACGAGAAATGGGAAAAGAGTCTTTCCTGCCATTCAGCTTAAAACAGCGGCAGATTTCGACTTTGCATACGTGATACAAATGGCAAGCGTCTACATCGAGTTGGTTCTGCTGATAGCAAGCTGCGCTGGCATAGACGTGACTGTATCGGAATACGAAATACAGAGCATGGCGGAGAAAGTTGCCAAGATGATGACTGAACCAGAGGTGGCAAAGGCGTTTGACAGTTTTATCCAGAGCTGGAATGCAGCAACTTCCCTGGTTGAGAAGGCCAAAGCCATTTGGATTTTGATCAGGGTCACTTTCTCCACGTCGGTTGGAATTCTAATTAAAACCTTCAAGTTGATAATTGCAAATATGAGCTGGTTTGAACGCATAAAGGCGGTTGCCAAGCTGGTTGCCTACATTATGGCAGCTATCGCCACAGGCGGAGAAGCTGTAATTGCCAAAATTGTGCATGCTCTTGAAAAGTCTGGCTATAGGTTTGCGAAGAAAATGCTCAATTTGGGCCACCTTACAGAGTTAAAGAACGAAATGACTGAAAAGGCACAGTAAAACGGTTTAATTTCGCTAACCTTAATTTGTTGCCAATGGCAAACAAAAGATGACTATAAACATTTGGGGGGGGAAAGACCATAATTATTTGTTTTTCTTATCATCACGGAGAGCAATTAAGAAGAATTTTCTTTCAAAACAGGACAAATTCTTGCCTAAACGTGAGCGGGTACACTTTCCGGAGAAGAAACTCTCTATCTTAATTTTTTGCTTTCCTTCTTGAGAGGGATTTAAGAAAAGAGCAGCAACTTCTTTCCTTTAAGAGTATATCCCTTTATAGGGGAGCTAGGTCATCTAGGGAAGCAAACAGCAAGTCAGAAAAGTTGTTTCTCTTTATAAAAATGGTGGAAAACCATGAAGGCTTACCCATTTATCTTCACTGTGAAATGTGATTCGAAGACATATAGTAACCGTACAAAAACATAAAAGGACGCTTCTAATAATTAATATGTAAATTCTACAAACCAGGAATAGTTTTTGTTTTACAATTCAGGAATGGATAAAAGTGTATGTCTTGATCAGACTTTTCCTTTACGTCTGCCTGTCCCAGTACTTGAGTCGTGACACGACAAAACCAACAACGTGTGGCATGTGCGCCCAGCGAAGATTCTGGTCGTTCTGGGTATCTGTCCAGTCTGAGTAGAGTCTAGGCTGTGTTCTTGAAAAGTAGCTAAGGGTCTAAGATACTCCATGCCAACAGTAAAGACTCTGATCAGACTGGGTGGATACCCAGAATGACCTGGGCGCACATGCCACTTTTTGGGATTTTATCGTGTCGCGGCTCACTTAGATTTTTACGATCTGCCTTTTACCTGTTTTCCCTTTATAAATACAAAAGCAATAAACATGACTCAAAACAATAACTAGCAAACGTGTGTTTCATGCCATGTAAATGTAACTAGAGTTCAGGTTCACAATCATATTATTACATTATATACAAAATAAAAATTATCATAACCAGAAGAGACTTTAAGTCTGCAGTAGATTGCATTTCAAATTTGAGAATATGGATGTAATTTACCTGGCTTAAAACAAGATCCTTGGCAATTAAATTCAGTTCCACATATGAGCAACATAACAATGTCACTCGAAATTGAGTTGACTTATGGTTCGAAAGAAAATAAAACATCTCCAATTTTAAACGCCTTGGCTTTATTAATTAAATATATTTCATGGGTTTTGTTTGGTTGTATTTTGTTGTTGTTGTTTTTTTTTTGTTTTTTTTTTTTTGTTTTTTGTTGTTTTTTTTTTTTTTTTTTTTGGGGGGGGGGGGGGGGGGGGGGTTGGGGGGGGTGCAGTCCGACTGCCGAGGCTCTTCATGTCCGCATATTGTGTTCTCCCTCTTTTGTGAGCAGATTTTGACAGCAAATTGCAATATCCATGTTGTGTTTATTCGGTTAAAATACGGAGGTTTTTCTCTTCCAAAACATCAAAAAAACTTACGTGAGAAAGGTCTTATTAGAGTTCTTTCGGAAAAGACGCAGCTGTATAAGTAGCCGCATCTGAACGTATCTGAGAGGGAGAAGTCATTGTTTTGCCTTTTTAAACAGGTCTATATAATGCCATCAAATGTTAGTTTGAAGTAGATAAAGGTACTTGTTTTACATATACCTAAAGCTTTTAGTTTTTGATTAAGAGTTACTTCAATGTCCTCACCCACTTAATGATTGGGTAATTCTGGAAAAAGTGCATGTTCGTCCGTCTTTTTGTTTGAATGTCACACTTTCCTTTCTATACTCTTTGAGGTTATTGTTATTAGCCCAAATCTGGCGAACAATGATATCCTCCCTTGTCGACAATAATATCCTCCCTTGTCCTCAGTGATATTGAACAGGAAATGTCATAATGCTTTGTTTAGATTGATGTGTATAATTGAGTCTTATAAGTGGCAAACATAGGCAGAACATGTTTTTGAAAAATGATACATTGTTCCATAAAATGCAGTTTCAATATCTAGTGGGGGTCGTGTGGTCGGACGATGGTGCTGCGTGACTTATGGTGCCGTTTTGATAAAAGTATAGCAAGGACCTACTGTGCTTGCAGTAGATGCAGGTGGGGTTTGTTTGGATATTTTATTCTCTCGTCTATCTTGTCCCTTTTCTTTCTCCTTCTCTCTGAGAGACGGCTCGATTGAAATAATGTCTTAAAGTCTTAGAGCCGTTAAACACAAACCAACACACCAATCCGTCAATTTCTGGTTTTCCTTCGAGCGATGGAAAAAGCGGGACGTTTATGGGTCACATGCCTGTACATTGAATTTTTACCAGTTAAATCAGGTTTACTGTCGAAAGTATGACCAAAATCAATTTAAAACCGTTTTAGGTGAAACTCAATGATGTTTTGTTTCTTTAAAAGTGGCAGTAAGGATCTGGCAGCGACTGACAAAATATTTCATAAATGTTTACATCGCTACAGCAATGGTGTCTGTAGCTTTAATGATTGTGAATTTTAAACAAGAATTGCCTTGTCATGCTTTTAGAATAGCATGACATGCAGCATAGATGACTTGAGCACATATGTACAATTATCCCTGCGACACCGCCCCCACCCAAAATAGCCACCTACCACACCAATCGCCCCCATGGCTCTGATTTATGTCCCCAAAAAGATGTTTTTCACACTATTAAAACATTAGATCACTGGCAACTTGTTTATGTAATGAATACAGCAGCATACTGTTGGAATTCTTGGTCATTGCAACATGCATAGCTGCAACGGGGACTGAGGTGTCCTTTCCTGTTTTCGTTGCTAGTATGTATTTACTGTTTGCTTCCCCGGTCGGGTTACTGAGAGACACTCCCAGTGGGCACGCTGCCATATAAAAAAAAAACGTTTCTACAGCGCTGCATGGCGTTGACTCAATTATTGTTCCACGCCGCCTTCTGCTAGCATACAGGATTGAACACGCATGCTTCAATGCAAGCGGGAGCAACAACAATTCAGCCCAATGAGTCTTTCCCCTTAAAGTCTCCACATGCCTACGCGATGTAAAATCGTCTAAACACAAATCTTTATGAAAGGCGCTTCAACCGTCACTTTTGGTGATAAAATGAGAGTTGACGGGCATAGATTGAGTCTTATCGCTGACAAAAAATAGGGGGAACATGTAATCGCTATTTCCTTTTCTGGTTACCCGTCGAGCGATGGAATAGAAACAGAACACGGGGCACAGAACGCTTGTGCATTGTATTTTTACCATTTTGTTAAAGTTTGTGATATCGAAAGAAGGTCATTTTATTTCCCAACTAAATGACTCAGATATTTTTATAACCTTTTTCATGTGAAGCTCAAAGATAATTTATTTGTTTAAAGTTGACTATTCGCAGTCATTTGCAATGACAAAACTATGGTGGGACCGCACGATGCAGTATTTCTTGTTGATAGAGCAATGGGGCCTTTAACACCGACAATTTAAAGAGCTTGACACGTACGACAGTAAGTGACCTATTTGCGGTCACGCAGATGCATCATGGCTAATCAGAGTTGTTTGCTCTTGCCGTGGTCCATAGTGTCACGTAGTGGGAGCTCACTAGGTTAGGCACTGACCTCTAAACCAGCTGAATCAGATTGTGATTGCTCTTACCTTGACCCATAGTCTCATGCCGTGGTAACTCACTAGGCCCTGACGTGCTAAGCCAGCCGTCCAGGTTCGAATCCTGATGCAGGTTAAGTCCTTTATAATCGTAAATGGTGTCCTCTTGTACACAGTCTTTCATTATCCTCCTTCCATCGGCTCAATGTGACTGACATACTGTTGAAAGGGTGGTAAAAGCGCGTCATCAAACCCTTTTTCACAGTGTTGATAACGTTATCCCCTGATATGCCTTCAGCAGGCACATGACGTCGCATAGTCAGAACGACGCCATTTCGACGTCGCGTGCCCGACATCGTATACCAAAACAAGTATTTTGTTAAAGCTACTTCTTGGAAGAACATCATGAACATTATTACTTCCCTTGAATAAATGAAAAGGTAAGCCCTGTAATGAATAAAAAAAACACCATTTTTCAAGTTATTTCGTTTGAGTATCTCAGGCAGAGAAGTAATAAAGTTTATTTATATTCTATATTTCAAATGAAGGATAAATCAATCAACATTCGCACTGGAGTTGAAGACGCACCGATTTCGAAATTAAATTCAAGGCCGTCGTGGGCGGTCCGGCCAGTCCGGCCATGGCCGGACCACTTTTTCGGCCGAATATGGTATTGGCCGTACCACTTTTTTCATTCGGCTGAATATGGTATTGGCCGGACCACTTTTCCCCGTTATTCCTTCTTTGCCTTTGTCCCAAAAATGCATTAAAATAGCTTCTAGAGACGTCCTGAATTCAAAACTTTTCTCGGGGGAGGGCCCCGACCCCCCCCCCCCTTACGAGAGAAAGGAAACCGCCTCTCGTGCTCTCCCCCACTCGTGCCTTCGGCACTTGGAGAACACCCTTGGCAGTTTTTAAAAGCTTGGATAACCATTTGAAATACAGCAAATACTCACAAAATTATTTGAGTTTCACAAGTAAATTGGTCTCAAAATGCATTAAAATCGCTTCTAGACTCGGACGTCCTGAATTCAAAGAGTTTCTCATGGGAGGTAAGTACTCATAAAATCAATTGAGTTTCACAAGCGAAATTGGTCTCAAAATGCATTATAAATCCAAAACTTTCCTCAGGGGAGGTCCCCGACCTCCTTTCGAGAGCTAGGGGGATACCCCTCTCGTGCTCTCCCCACTCGTGCCTTCGGTACTCGGGGCGTTCCATGGCCTCACCACTTTTCAAAAGCCGACGACGGCCCTGAATTCGTATGGCACTCGTGTTTCCATACAACACATACATACTGCTGTTGCGTGACAGTCATGTGGCGTTGTCCACTGTGGTTTTACAACCATTTCAACAGATTTTCAGTCATATATATTGACTATCATATTTCAAAAGGGTAAGAACGGAAGTCTGTGTTATTTTAGGATAAAAAAAATTCTTTAAGTGGAATTTGAACTCGGTCCGCCGGTTTGTTAGTCAAGCGTTTAACTAACTGAGCTAGAGAGACTTACGGTAAAACATACTGAATATATATTTATATATACATATTTAAACATCCTTTTATTTACTTCTGACATTGGCTTTTCTCCCTCCCGCCCCCCAGTCCTACTCCCCTACCGCCACTGACACCTGTAGACTGAAATGCTACCTCAAAGGTGCTTTAAACCCCCAAAACAACAAACCAGCCGACAAAATAAGGACACTGCCTGTTCAATAAAACTGAGGACAAGGGAGGAAATTATTGTTGACAAGGGAGGATATCCTTGTTCGCAAATTCGGGTTTAGTACAATAACTTCGAAGAGTATGGAAACGAAAGTGAGACAGTCGAACGGAAAGACGCAGGGACATGAACTATTTCCAAAATCACCCAATAATTCAGCGGCTGAGGACAATGAAGTATTGGACAGTCATACACCAAAGCCCTTAAACAAAAACTAAAACCATAATCATATGTAAAACAAAAAACTTCTATCATCTTCAAACTAACATTTGATGGTATTATATAGATGTGTTTAAAAATCGCAATAATGATTGCTCCCTCTCGGATACGTGCCGATACAGCTACTTATACGGCTGCGTCTAATTCGAAAGAACTCTATTAGAAGGAACTAGATTGTTTTGGATTATTTTGGAAGGAAAAATCTTATTGTAGAACTTCATGATTGATTAAGACAATTAGGGTCTATTTAGTGAGGGAAAAATACCGTCTTATAGCCGAATAAATGGAACAAATTTGCCGCGACACGATGAAACCAACAAAGTGGCATGTGCGACCGAGCAGCGAATACTCAGATCAGCCTTGGCATTCGCAAATTCTGATCAGAGTCTTATTTGTCAACGAGTCGGTAGTTTAGACCCTTAGCTACCCTTTAAACAGACAGAGAAGATTCTGATCAGACTCGGCGGATGCCCAGGCTGATCTGAGTCTTCGCGTGGCTCACATGCCACTTTGTTGATTTTGTCGTGTCGCGGCTCAAATAGGAACTATTTTTAGATAAGTGTAACTTACCTGTTCGAATCATTTATTTAGATTATCAAAGGTATGAATATATATGTTTAGTTCATTGCTCTCTAACTTTTCGAGTCCTCTATTGCTAGAGCATGTTTTGTGAAGTACTGACACAAATAATACTATACTATGCAAAATATATTCAGCAAATTTTTATATTTTGCAATTTTTCTCATTACTGAAGTGCAACATTGAGCGAAATTAAATTGAATTGAAAGGAACCGAATTTGGGGCTTAAGATACCATGGGATTACAGAAGCCATCTTTAAAAAACGATATTGGGGGAAAGCGATAAGCGCGGAAGGGGTCATTAGCCGAAATTCGCACCCATTGAAAAGCAGCATAAAAATGGTAAGCATGTGAGTTTTTGTACGGTATTTCTCAACATTTTCATGCTCAGTTTTCTTGTCAAAGCTATTGATTGTGTAAAAGATATGGTTAAGCTCAACAACTGACGAGTCTAACCATGCGCCATTGACGTTAAAACGTGCTAATTCGGTCCAATGTGCAATGATTCACTGGTGCTTCAGTTCAATGCAGAATCAAAACCCGAGAAAAACAATAGGCTAAAATTAAAGGTCACACCATGATTAATTTAACTGTGGACTTTCTTCATTGAAGTATAACATAACTGTGAGAAAATGATGACGTTAGTCTGAGACTTTGACTCATTCTCAGTAGCCAGGAAGAATTTTCTTTCTGAATTGTTTACATTATCATATTGGTAGCTACCAAACAATTATACCCTCAAAACGATTTCAAGAAATACCGATTAGAAACAAGCTTCTAAGACGATAACGTAAAAACAAGGGAAAACGTCAATTTTTCGAACTTTGTAAACCTCATACTCGTAGCATATTCAAATGTTTTAGAGCGTTTTCCTTTATTTTAACAGCAAACCAGCCGCCTCATTATGGTTGTGGTTTTTGTACATGATCATAAATGTCGTTCAGATACAATGGTCATAAAAACTGACGTCACGATAGTTCAAAAGCTACCATTGAGCAATCTTGATTCTTTTACCTGCCAGTCCATCTCTAATGATCGGCCTTTATATCTTTATGCAGTAAAATGACAATAAAATCCTAATATGGTTGATCTGACACATACAAAAAATTGCTATGTTTATTGTGCATAGTATATATTTATAAGTCCCAGTTTCGTAGATTGAATACAGTGAAAGCATAACCCGCTGAAAGTGAGTGAAAGCATAATCCACTGAAAGTGAGTGAAAGCATAATCCGCTGAAAGTGAGTGAAAGCATAATCCGCTGAAAGTGAAAGCCGACATTCTAGTAAGAATTGTACCTCGCACAAGGAATACATGTACCTCGTTAACCATGTGATACATGTCAAAATCGAAGAAGACGTAGATCTGAAAATGATGACAATAACTTCTATTTGAGAGCAAACAAAATTTAAAACAAAATATTTCGGCAACAGGACTTTAGCATCAACCAAAGGATTCTTGTAACAAAAACCTGAAAGACAGAACCATCTGCGATTTTTTTTGTTTGTTACAAATACTGTGATCATAATAACACTAAACTAAAGCAATTATAAAAAAAAATGAGCCGCGACACGAGAAAACCAACAATGTGGTTGTGCGCCCAGCGACGACACAGGTCAGCCGGGGCATTGGCCCAATCTGATCAGACTCTTCGCTAAATGCTCAGAGGTAGCTAAGGGTCTAAGCTACCTAAATGCGGACAGCGAAGACTCTATGAGACTGGGCGGATGCCCAGGCTGATCTGAGTCTGCGCTGGGCGCACAACCACTTTGTTCGTTTTCTCGCGTCGCGGCTCAAATGTTATCTGTCTCCCTGGTTGTGTTCAGTTTATTCATAGCTTAATATGTTTGTAAACAATACATTATCGTTGTGGTAATAGTAGCGCCAATGCATCATTCAATTTAATTCATATGTAGTCTGACATGTGTTCACTCGCTACCTGATAAACAGAAAAGTAAGGAGGAAAAATCTAAGGAACCGACATAATTGAATCCCAGATCCAACCCAAGACACCATGTGGGAAAGAGACAACACAAAATTAGTCACTACCAAAGACAAAAGACAACACAAACAGCAGCCATGTGAACAGCCATTTCCCATGTAGGTGGTCAACGGGCTAGCCTGAACATCACAAACAATATAGCAATAATAGACATAGCAACTGGAAGGCTTTTACAATAATAAGCCAGTGATTTGGTAGGGATTTTCTTAAATTATCTTCTTAAGTTCTTAATTTCTTAAATTCTTAAATTATCTTCAATACTCAATATAAGAGACATATATTATTGTCTTTAAAATGCTGACTGTTCCGAAAAGCAGCACCAGCAAAGCAGGATATTTCAAAGATAAGAAGCAATTTAACATGTATTGAGGGGCCATCAAATTTTAATTTCAAAAGCCAAAGATTGCATAAAAACTTATATGTAATAGAATGCTGAATGGAAATTTCAGACATTGAAAGCTATTCAGTAGTTCTAAAATTGAATCATTTTTCCCACCACTATTTAAGAAAATGCCTATGCACATGTTAAAACTTTCAGGAAACTGGCACACAATGTTGAATCAATCAATGTTGATTGAACGTACACCTGACTCAACGTCAAAGTGCTGACTCAATGGGGATTAAACGTTAATTATTGCATAAAAAGCAGTGCCATGAGGTATTAACAGCCGTGCATCAACCGGCGAAAAGCCGTGTTTCAACAAAGGTTTTCTCGTGCTGTTGAAACACGGTGACAGAACTTTCATTATGCTTGTGCCGGGCCACTAAAAAAATCCGCCGAGCAACTTTGTCCCTCCCGTTTCGGTCGAATTACAAAAATTGGTGGTGCGCTACCTATGCATGCCTGTATGACGTCATCATGCATTGTAATCTGACGTCAACAAGTCGTGACTCGGGATTAAAACGATGTTGTTTACATTCTTGGGATGCCAAATGGAGAGTAAATAAGTGTTAAAGAAAACATGCATCTCAAGCTTTCAGCAATCAAGAACTACAGGATGGGTATATGAATGGATCAGGCTTGTTCTGCATGGAAGTTATTGCACAAGGTATCTGCTTTTTGTTGATTAATTTGCAATCTATTTTCCATCAGCTACAACGGCCATCTTGGATTATTTCTGAAATATTGGGGTTGAATAGGATGATGGCAGCCATTTTGAAAAGCTGATTGCTCTCGGGCCCGGAAGATGAATATTAGTAAAAAGATGTACCAGTGCGTTGGCTGTCAAACGGTGACAAAATATAGTGCCAAGTTTTTACTCAAATTTTAACGAATAATTCGTAGAATTTATGCAATAACAGCTATCAAACATTTGTTTCCAGTGCATTAACGTTTGCCAGGTCCCGAGGGAGATGTTGGAAACCGAGGCCTTCGGCCGAGGTTTCCAACATCTCCCTCGGGACCTGGCAAACGTTAATGCATGAAAAATCATGTTTGATCCCTATATTAAATGCTGTGTAACCATGGTAACCAGTGAGTGAATCACTTTTTAATTAATCATTGCTGACACTTTATTCATTTAAATGACTGAGCCATTCAAGACCATGTTAGTTGTCAAGTCATGTCAATTCGGACAGCAGGTAAATTCGGACAGTGGCACTGTTTCCTTTATATGTCAGTTGTTAGGAATTAAAACAAAATAACTGCGCAAATAGTGAAAATCCTGATTCAAGCCGTCTCATCTGGATTTTCCAGGCTGTCCGAATTTACATGACTTGGCCCTAGTTGTCAAGATAATCTTATTTTATGCTTATTATTAGCAAAACAACTGAATAAGGAATGAGGGGGAAAAGACAAGTCATTAATATAATTAATTTTATTCACATGTTGTGCATTTGGTATTTTATCTTGTTTTTCTTCATGTCAAGTTTCTGCAAATGTTATCATGTTGCACCCTCAGGCTACCCGTAAGGATCATTTATCTAGCACTACATAGAGGATATTTATTTTTTAGGTGAATACATTTCAACGCATGAGATGAAATATTTTTGTTATTTACCGAAAAAAAGTAAATTTTCTTCATATTTTTTTCTGTTTAGGGGACCACTAGAAAAAATTGATGCTTCAAAAATAACCTTTTTCTAGTTATTTCGCGTTAATTTTGCTTTGTTCAGTGCATTTGGTGGGTATAATTTTTGGGGAAAACGCAGTTTTAATGAAAGAACAAAAATGATTCGGCGATTTAAGAAAGCCACTTGCAGCTGCCGTTGGATTGACGTCGCGTGCAAATTGGCGATACGCCAGCTCAAAACGTGACGTCAAAGTGTTTGGTGTCAGTTGCTCTACGTATATTCTTATAATGAGTTAGTTTGTTTTTGCAATTTAATTGTACCATACTCTTATTAATGCTACACATTGTTTTAAAATACTATGCCTTGAATTATAATAAGATTGCCGAGGCAGCAATACTGCTAGATTTTTCAGGTCGTGAATGGTTCAATTGCGTAGTGGCTGTGTGGCTTTCAAAATCTCATAGTCAGTCTCTCGTGGCGCGGCTCAATCAAGAAAATAGTAACAAAAAAGATGCAAAGAAATCTGCAAACGTCCTGACAGTCTGAATACAAGAGTGATCCTCATGAAAGTGAAAAGTATGCAAAGACCAGGAACTGAAACAATCAAAATCCAAATCCAGCCCTCAAACCATAGTTGGAAACAACTAAGATTACAAATAATCAAGATACAGAGAACATATGGCCAACCGAGTGAGCAGCTTGTTTCCAAAAGGTGGCCACTCAGCAACCCAAACCGAACCAAAAATAATAAGAACATACATAAGGTAAAACATCACAGAAACTCTGACACCAAAAACAGGCAACAGAGAACCACAACAGAACTACCGCCTTGGAACGGTCAGTAATAAATTACTGGGGGGCTTAAATCGATTTTACAGGCCCAACCTCACCCTCAGTTTCTGAAGTGGTACAAAACATTTAGTTGGTTGTTCAGTTCGCATGATAACCCTCTAACTCGTCAATGAATCATCACGGTAAACACATAAATCAAATTTCAACACCATGAAGAAGCAAAGACGAGGACTCAACAGATACAACGGGCCGTCTGACTGGTGGAGATCCCTGGCCTGCCAAACAACCCCACTGGAAATCTGAAGCAAAAGAAGGCCACCAGTTGAACCCCGGTGGACCAAGCAACTGACAAAAAGGCTCCGGTCCCAACCAACTAAAATATATAGCTTTAGGTCGGGGCCATCATAGAGTCTGACGCCCGATCCCCCGGTGTGCAATTAAAGAGTGCAGCAAAGTTATCAACCGTGATTGGGTTAATCACTAAGCATGCAGACTGTCGCATAACATTTAAATTATAGCCAATACGTTTGTGACGTATTATTATTTTTCGGAATTGATCAGAAAAATCAGTCCTACCCATAATCTTTTTGAATTTGTATACTAAGTCACCATAAAATTCTGGTTCCGATAGGCCTTGGTGTAAAAGAAATTTTAATCCGACATCAAATTTTGAAACCAATTCATGGTGTCTGCGATAGAATTTAGAAAAAGCCTTTCTAAGCTTCTGATACCGATAGCCCTGTTGAAGAAGTTTAGCAGTTAAACATTTATTACGAGCATTAAAGTCATCTACATGACTACACACTCTAGCAAATCTTATAAGTTGAGAAATATACACTCCATACGAGGGACGACGTGGAACGTCACCATCCAAAAATGGAAAATTAACTATATCAAAGTCAAAGTCATCACGTTTATCATAAATTTTATAAGATACAAAACCGTTAGAAATAGATAGATGTAAATCCAAAAAGGGGGCCTCGGTATCTGAAGTATTAACTTTATTCAATTTAAGTTCAGGTGGGTAAATTTGGTTGACCATGCTTTCAAAATAAGGATTATCAATATTCAGAAGATCGTCTAAATATCTAGAGGTTGAGTTAAATGCCTCAATGATATCAGCTTGATTATCAACAGAAAGAGAAGTCATGAAATCTCTTTCATAACAAAATGAAAACAAATCGGCCACAAGAGGAGCACAATTTGTACCCATCGGAATACCAACAATTTGTCTGTATAACTTATTACCAAATCTGATTATCTAAGAGATATGATAAGGCGTCACATACATTCTGACATGACCAACTTTCATATCCTCTATATATTTTACGGTCAGTAGAAGTGAAAAACGCTTTCTTATCGTTACAGGCAATATAAAGGATAATACTGAAGTCTGGATAATACTGAAACCATCCTGTGGCTAGCTGAAGGATGGATAAATGACTTGCGATTGACGTCTTTTTAACAGTATTTTAGTCATATCAGGGCGATGGGTGGATGATAATAAAAGGCTATGTGCAATGGAACCCCGTTTATGATTGAAAAGATTCCCGCCTACAGCAAGGCTTGAACCCGGAACCGCTAAACAGCAGGTCAGCACTTAACCTACTAAGCTACAGGGCTCCCTAGAAGCTATATCAGAATCATGGTCATGTCCTGAATCGAATATGCAACCTATAGAATACGAGTCCAGGGCCTTAAACCGTCGCCAGTACGAACGGGCAACTGTGGTTTTTCTAAGACAGCACTCTGGATAAATCATCTGCGCTCTAAAACGGCTTTCATATCTATTTCATCATCTTCAGTAATTTTTGCGTCTGGCATTGTTTTGTATGCTCGCATGGTTGCTTTCACATAGTTAGAAGTGCAGTTCAGAATTTTCTCAGAATTTAGTGACGTGGTTTCTGACAGCGTCTGTGTCTCCGCAAATGTGTTCAACTCCATTCTGTAACTTTAAAACTTACCTTTAGATCGATGGTTAACATAATACCTAATATTTCTATGTGCAAATGCATTACGTTAGACGTCGAAGTAGGCCTCCATGTTGCAAATGAAACCATCTTGAATGACTTGAGTGATGTTACGTCCACACGTTATTCAAAGACAAATATTCTCTACTATACAGAACACCCCCCCCTCCAGTATCTATTGGTTGTATGACCCTGTTATGTCATTACCTATGTGAAATTGGACATTTCCTTTGATGAAATGGCAGTGTCACTGAACTGTTGCATAATAGGATTATGGAAGCCAATAAACAAGAATATTTGTCTTTAAGGCGCCGCTTTTACGTATATCCCAGCTTCAGCTGAGCCGCTTGACGTTACTGGTCGTGACGTTGGTGGTGCTCCTATTAAAGCGGAAAACACTAGTCGATTGTTTTTATATGACATGATTTTAACTTTAACTTTTTGTCAAATAAAATTAAAACAAAAAGTAAAATGATCAAATATTCAAATCACCTTTCTAGAACGTTTTGATGATCCCTAGTGTTTGTAAGGAAAAACATTTACATCAGAATTAAAGAGAACAACCATGCAAAACAAACCAACTTTTCGAACACTACAAAAGGACACAACAAACAGCATTATCAAAACAAGATTTATTTCAGGTCGGCAAGAATCGCAATTAGTATGTAACATAATCTCTAATGGGTTTATGAACCGTCAATTGAAAACCTCATTGACAGTACAAAACAAATATAGAGCAGCTACGAATAAATAAATACGGGTACTATCAAATCATAAATTTTGAATCAATTATAAGCGATATATTTATTACGCTACTGAAAAGTATTTGAAAGCATAGAAAGGCTTTCAAATATCTGGCTTTCATTTTCACTGACTTATTCCACAGGTAACATACATATGGCGGGTGTATTAAATACACAGGGCCGACTTGTATGCCACTATCCGGACACTTTGCGAACATTGAGGGTCGGGTCCTCGTGCACAAGACGGAGAGATGCCAACTCAGTCGAACTTATAATGCCTCATGGTGACAAAGGGTGGTTCCTAGTATGGGTTTTCATACCACCTTTACCCAGTACTTAGTCAGTCTGATGACACCTTCTTACCCTTTGCAGACTTCTCATATTTCCTTTGGCCCCACCCCATAACCTCACCCCGAGCCTGAACCGGTTGTCAAAGCCTGGTCTCCATTTAAACTATTTCATCTGTGAAAATTATGTCCAGTATTTAATTCTCCAGGACAAGTAATGGTACCAGACTTATGATTTTATTCCCATTTTGCAAGTGTTTAATATGACCTGTTATACATTCTGACCCCTGCCCCCACCCAGGGGGACTCTACCATGAAGTCAAGGATATTTGTCTGGGTAAGTATCATATACTACATCTAAACTTTGTAGCATATAAGGTATATCAAAGTTATGAGCGCGAAGAGAAATGCATATTCATATTGCATATTTATTGAATAGTGTTAACGGTATAAGGCAAAATCACTCAACCATGAATAAAGGTCAAGGACACAAGAGTTTGCATGGATGCTTTGCTGCTGCTGCAACCCAATGCTCCAGGGAAGGTCCTGACCAAATACAAAGCAGGTATCTCGAATGAGTTTGGAGGTACAAGCCTTAAACTTTAACCAAAAACTATAACATCAAGACCATCCTAGATATTGACCTCTTGCCCAACCCTGGACAAGGATTCTTACTCATACTTGTGGATATGACGGTGGGTGGATAAAAGGAGGTGGGGGGGGGTGTCATAGTGATTTATAAATAGTATGAGGTCATTTGCAATGTCAGACTAGCCAGGTATAATGTTAATTCATCAAACAGTGTTAGAGATATAAGGCAAAATCAGTAGACCATGAATAAAGGTCAAGGGCACAGGAGTTAGCAAGGATGCTTTGCAGCAATTTAATTGAAGGGATATGTTTTTGTCCAAGTATCTACTCTCTTTTCTCAAAAGTATTATGAAAATTGAAAATTGCCTTCAAAACAGTGCCAAACAGCAAAGTCAATCAAACGTAA
Organism: Ctena decussata; assembly: GCA_963989385.1. Taxonomy (NCBI): domain Eukaryota; kingdom Metazoa; phylum Mollusca; class Bivalvia; order Lucinida; family Lucinidae; genus Ctena; species Ctena decussata. The sequence continues at coordinate 62,295,328 of OZ022503.1, forward strand.
CATATAGGTCAAGGACACACAATTGTGTGATGCTGCTGCAGTCATATGGATGTATATATGTACCAAGTATGATGACTGTAGCTACTGAAGTTTGTAAGATACAGAGTTAAACATGAAGCTAAACGCTAAAATTAACATTGGTTAACCTGATCACGGACGCCGACGAGGACGCTGACGCGGATGTGAACGCGGACGCTAACGCTAACGGATACTCGGACTACGACGCCGGGGGTATCGCATAAGCCCTCCTTTGCTTCGCAAAGGCGCGCTAAAAATGAGTTTTCTGGGGACCAAATATCGGCCTTATCATACCAGGTCCTTTATCCGGGATTTCATTAATTATAACTTGTATGAATATTTGTAATTGAAATGTCGATCTCGGGTTTTCAGATTGTACGCTGCGAAAAAGACATAAACAGCGTGGAAGCGTTTCAGCACTTTTCAATATAGTTAAGGTAGACGAATACTGAATAGAAATATTGGCGGGGCATTTAAACCATTATACCGTCTAAATAACCCAAAGAGCTAAAAAACATTTGGATAAGAAAAAAAACAATTTTCACCTTTTTGTTTTCCTGAAAAACAATATTTTGTATTTCTACATACTCCTTTTTTTACACATTTTCCATTTAAATTTATATCTCTAGCACATGAATGCACTTTCATTTCAGCAAATCATATAATCTGTAATATAGGATATTTGAAACAAACTGATAACAAAACATTCCAGTTTTCTTGTTAATAAGTTTATTTTTACATTCTTTGAAAAAATGCAAGAAATTTGAATTTCATGAAAAACGTCATGAAAAATATATTCAATCGATGGGGCATGCTTATGCATATTATTTTAGCAAAACTTACATCGTATGTTACAGAATAAATAAAAAAAAACCATTTCACCGTTTCGATTCCTAGAAAAACAAGGTTTAATTCAAAATATCCCCCAAACAGACTGCCCAAATTCTGCACCTGCTGCAAGCTCAGCCGGTCAGTGCCCTATTATCCTTTTTCCTGTTATTCGGTTCTACCATAGAGTAATGTCGACAAAAATGCGCAGATGGAATGGAAACTGTGAAGTTCTTGATCATTCTGGTTCCTAAGGAACAGTCTGATCTCGGTTTCCACTGTTTGTACAGACCTGTGTGCCCGAAAACTTAGGATCTTTACAGTAGACACTGTTAGTGTGTTTTATAACTGTATATACTTAACAGTTAATCGATTTGATGATGAACAATAACTCTGTTTTGTTTTTAAACAAATAAGAACAGAGTTCTTGCGTATTCGTCCACCTCAAGATAAATTTAATAAGTTGCATAATCGCTTCTCCGCAATATTCCATACTGCACCTCCTCTGGAATTCCAATGGTATGTGTAAGATTTTTTGACAACACAGGCTTTCAGTTGAAGCTAGAATGCAAGTGGGGGTATGCCAAGACTTATAAAAAAAATGCATAGATATAAAATTAATGCAACTCACCTGTATAGTACACTACATACAACGTATAAATACAATGATATATGACACATTTACATGTACAAAACAACATAAGCGCATGTGAAGGAGAAGAAACACAACAAGACAAGAAGAAGAAAAAGAAAGAATAAACACATATGAAGGTTCTAAAAAAATGATAGTCATATATAAATCATAGCCACCATACTTATCAAAAATATGGCCGACCAAGTGATCGGGTTTATCCCTACCTATAAAGTATCGATCCTTGCAATCCACAATACCACACATGTACTGCAGCCAGGCAAACAACGTCAAAATGACGTCGTATCTACGTCTGTGTGACGTCGAAACGATGCCACTCCAACGTCATAAAGTACTTACACATTGCAAATATTGAAAAAATGTTAAGATCTCCCATCATCTATTCTTACCAAAACGAAATATAAGAAAATAGCAAACACGTGAGATTTACAACGCTCCAACCCTCTACCTAGCTTTCATCGTGATACAAGTATGTCTGGTTTGGTCCGCTTGAAGGTTGTCTAGCTCATCAGTGACTCAACATAGTAAATATATAGGGCATACATTACCACCATAACGAAACAAAGATGGATACTAAACTGAACAACAGATTTGAAAGTCTCGTAAAAAAAAAGAAAAAAGAAAAGTACCAGTGAACCCCGGACGAGGCCAACCAAAGATAGGTAAACCATGATCATGAACAATAATAACTATATATTAGAGCAGTTATTGAGTCTGACGACTGACCCTAGATTAAAATATTGTCCAAGAGAAATGCGAGACCTTTACATTCTCTAAAAACTATGATGATGAGATCCTGACAACCCGTCGTTTTATATATTATTTGGACCCTTTTTGATACTAATCAGTCTTTGAATCGACTGTCCAATTAATATTAAGAAATTACAGTGTACTTTTCTCTAGTTTCGTCGCCAAATATTGTCAGGGTCACTGAAGAGGCTTTATAAGCCGAAACTACGTAGTCTGGCCCATGTTCCTTCTCCTGAATGTATTCTCTGCTCTTGAAGGAACTCTTTAAGATTTTAATTTTACCTCACTGCAGCTGGTGTTGTGCTGTGTGACGGCCGTAAAATGTCTCCCCGTACATTATCCATAGTGCAGATTATATTTTATTTTCGTCCTTTGAGATCAGAGGATATATTCAGAGAAATCTGAAATTCTAGATTGGTTTATACTCATATTCTAATTTATCGTTTTATATATTATTCGGACCCTTTTTGATACTAATCAGTCTTTGAATCGACTGTCCAATTAAGATTAAAAAATTACAGTGTACTTTTCTCTGGTTTCGTCGCCAAATATTGTCAGGGTCACTGAAGAGGCTTTATAAGCCGAAACTACATAGTCTGACCCATGTTCCTTCTCCTGAATGTATTCTCTGCTCCTGAAGGAACTCTTTAAGATTTTATTTATATTTTTTAGGCGTGAAGAAAGTATTTGGTCATAACATGAACTATAAAGAAGACTGTCTTAGGTACACTCTTTAAATTAAATTTGCATTTTATCCCTCGATTTAACTCACGGTATGTAGGCAAATTTACGGACACGAAAGTATTACGTACGAGACATTGCGGGAAACTGCGCGTGCCAGGTAAACAACTTTTTTTCTGACAGTTTTTCTTAAATATCTCTGCACTGACAAAATATTTTACAGATCTGTTTTAACCATTATATTTGGCATATTTCCTTCTATCTACAACCGTTGAGACGCTGAAGATGCACTCACCGAGTTAAACCTGTTTTTTTAGAAAACCGTGTAGATTCTTGTACTTCGTCACAAAGCAGCATGTATCGCCTTTGTTCCTTTATCATTTGCAAACCTGAACCCAGCGAGTGGCCTACTAAGTGCTCTTTACACATGTTACAACCACGGTTAAATCAGATTTCAGCTTTATACGTTACAAGAATAAACAGCCATCTTTCATGGATGGGTCTAGCTTTTCGCATTTACGACCATCTCAGCATTCCTTTTAAACATTTACGACCATCTGCGCAACAAAACACAAATCTTGACACGACCATCGATAAAAACCGTCAACTGTTGACTATAAGCTTTTCTCTAATCCAAATAGATCATATTTTCTGTGTTATTCTACTGCTTTGAGGGTATGCCGTATGTTGTCTGATATATGAGTCAGGCCTGTTTTAGTCTCTTAACCGAATTTTCGACTGCGCATATCTTGGCTATTTTATCTTTTTATATCTGTCTCTCTAGTTTGCAAGTCTGACGGCAAAGGTTGCCAGGGTTTCTCCTTGCATAGCATAGTGTCTGCAGTTGCATTTATATCCAGCGTATTAAACGAGAAAGAACTATCTTGTATTGATCAGTTTAGTCTTACATGGCATGGCTTACATGTGCATACTAAATGCCTTCCACTTTGCACACTGGTAAGAAGCTTCTAAACCAAGTCATTATGCATTAGTAATACACAGCAATAAGCACGAGCATGTAAAAATATGTCGCAAATGCGCACATGATCTTGCGCAAAGTACTCAGAGTCTCTCATTTGTCACTCATGTTCATATACCCAGTGTTTATTGACTGTTTATGCTAGAAAGAATGCATTGCACACATGCAACATTAGGTCTGAATGTTTCCTGCTGGGACAAGCCTTTCCATGCAACCCCTCACATACTGATATGCATATTTGTGATGCCGAGTGACAAAGGGTTCACAAAGTTTATAGAGGGGCTTGCAAATATTGCGGTTCTGCAGTTTCAAACAGCCGCCTTGTCACTGCCGGGCTGGGGTCAGGTCGTACATTGTAGTTGTGACGCAAGTTAAGGGGCGACGACTAAGGGCGGGTAAACTTCAAAATGTCAGTCCGGACGTGTCTGTTGTGGCTGAGTACCTTATACTTAGCTGGCAATCCCCATCCTTCCTTTTATCAATAAAATCTCATTCGATAGCTAGTCGACTATCTTACAACTATATATACTTAGTAAAACAATTGAAGGATATTAAAATTCTATGATTATTTTTACTTAAAACAAAATCTTTACAAATTTCAATATGCATGCATTCAATAGTATCGGGTATCTACAATTAAAAGGCTGTCCAATAAAAGTCACGCTTAGGTGGTTACAGTACAGTACCGCTCCAAATGGAATAACCCCCTACATCATAAATTCACAAACATGCATATTTATCACAATATCGGTGTTTATACCGGTTTTAAGAAGTTGAATGGTTTACCATAAGGAGACCATCATTCCCATAAAACGTTAGTTACACAATGAAAGCATTTGACACATTTGCAAATCTGAACAATCAAGACTACTCCTACTCACTGTCCTGGATATTCTTTAGTTTAGCCTTGATGAGCAGCAAAAGAGTTGGCATCAGAATATTGTAAGAGGCGCTTAAATGATCAGGCAAGCTGCCTATGTGAATTACTTGCGAAACAGCAGGTTTAAACTCAATTTTAATTGTTTGTGATTTTTAGCAGTAGGGGGTCAGTACATTTGGAATGGTACCTTACAGTAACCACTGTAGCGTGACGTTAATTAATCCTGCACATCAATTGCATACGCCCGGTACAAGTACATGCATGCAAATTTAATTTGGTATATATTCCATTAAAAGTCACAAATAGGATTGAAGTTTGATATCCTTCAATTGTTTTACTAAGTATATTATAACTGGACTGAATATCTAGATTGAGGAGACGACACGATTAAGTGCAAAAATTCCCAATATGAAGGATTTCGTACATGAGTTTTGTCGATGGTCGTGTCATAGAGACGGTTCTAGATAGAAGAAAATATGCCAAATATAATGGTAAAAACAGATCTGTAAAATATTTTGTCAGTGCAGTGATATTTAGGAAAAACTGTCAGAAAAAAGTTGTTTACCGGGCACGCGCAGTTTCCCGCAATACTTTCGTGTCCGTAAATTTGCCTACATACCGTGTAACTGAGAAGTAATGTAGTTTAAAGTGTAGATCATAAGTAAACAAACTGGTAGCACGGAATTCTCCTGATTTCTTTTTATCGTTACCTTGCCCAGCTTTTAGTGATTTTAGCTTTCCTGGTCCTTTCTTAAACTTTCTTAAACTTTGACAATACATGGGTATAATAGCAATGAGGCAAAAGATTAATGTCTATATGAGCAGAAATTAGCAATACATCTTGTAAATTAGCAATACATCTTGTTTTTTGTTTGTCCTTTTTTGGTAGGGGGGATGAGGGGTGGGGGGTATCTTCTTGTGCCGCTAAGATAACCAATATAAAGAGTGATTTCTTTTCTCAAAATCCTGTTTGGTACGTGTAGCAATTTTGGTAGCTACACCTCATGTGGCACTAACAACAGGTTTCTCATCAGCTCAGCTTAGTAGTCTAACAATTCCCTTTTTTAAAAGATAATCTCCCTTGCTAAATTATGAAGAAAAGTTTTTAATGAAATATTAACAAAACACCTCTGAAAAGTATAACATTACAAATGGTCATTGTTTTTGGCGTACTGTTTCAATATAAAATATACAAGTTAAAATATAACGAAACAGGAAGAATCGCGGACCGTGATCGAAATTGCAGTATTGATCAAAAGAAAATCAGTTGACGCCCACAGGCATGTGCACGAATCAGAGAATTAACTGGACTAATCACTGTGGCCGTGAGAGTAGTACTGATTTTCTAACTGCTGTTTGAATGGTCTAATTTACATATCAGTCGTAAAACTATGATTTCTACTCGTACATGCCTTTATTGAACTATTTATTAGGAACAATTATGAATGATTAAAACTGATACTATGATACCTAAAGAGAGTAAATTTGAAAATGACGAAATGGGGATGGAGTATATCTTTCAAGTGTTGACAGTATACGCGTTAAAAAAAAAAACAAGAAAAGAAAAGAACTGTTTTCTGCGGCTTTGTCTACTGGGTCTTGGATACCCAGCTGTACGCATCGGAAAAAAAGATGTAGATAAAAAGTAGTTGAAGGTTTGGATGCTGGAAAGAGAATGAGATGCGTTTGTCTTCGACTTTGAACATGTTTATCTTCCATTCCTTTAATATACTGGTGTTTACATCAAGTATACGTGTGCATTTAAGGAGCAGCAATTTCTTTCCGACACATTATTTAATCAATGTGGGGAGAAAATCTGTACGGGAGAAAATTAATGACCTAAGAACTTATGGAACGATCATACTGACTTGAGACTTCGCATTTTCTTTAAAAGTATTAGTGCAAAATGTTTATCTGAGGGGGGCAGGATTTTCATGAAAACAGTTTTTCATTCTTTGTGTAATTAGACTCAAATTAGTAGAGTTAGGGTCCTTATCTATTTTATTTTTTGATAATTGGTATTCTGTGATGGATGAAAGGATGACGTGATTTTACGTCCCTTTTAGCAGTATTTCAGTCATATCAGGATGGTGTGTGGGTGATAATGGAAGGCTATGTGCAATGGAATCCCGTTTACGATTGAAAAGATTCCCGCCTGCAAGGGACTCGAACCCGAGACCGCTAGATCAGTAGGCCAGCGCTCAACCTACTGAGCTACCGGGGCTTCTGGCATTCCGTGAATTCTCTTAATTGTCAGTCACCTAATTACAAAACTTGGTAAATATTGGGTAATATAGTTCCATCAGGACTATGTCACTTCCCTAACTTAATAATTTTACAACTTTGTATAGATTCAACAAATGTTTATCCTTTATCTAGTATTTTCTTACCAAGTTCTTACTCTGTAATACACATATGAACCGCGACTCGACAAAACCAATAAAGTGGCATGTGCGCCCAGCGAAGACTCAGATCAACCTGGGCATCCGCCCAGTCTGATCAGAGTCTTCACTGTCGGCATGGAGGTAGCTTAACTAACCTTTCAGTGTATAGCAAAGACTCTGACCAAAGTGGGCATCTGCCAGTCTGATCAGAGTCTTCGTGGGCGCACATGCCACTTTGTTGTTTTTGTCGTGTCTCAGCTCATATTTTCTATTTAGGCCATACATTTACCATGAGAGTGAATAAAATGCTTAAGTTTGTGTCGCATTCAAACGTCGAGTGATGCATGGCCCTTGGCAATTTATATCAAGATAAATTTGCAGTAAAAGGTACAAAGCTCATTACAGAAACTGTCTTAAAATAGATATGAGCCGCGACACGACAAAACAAACAATGTGGTTGAGCGCCCAGCGAAGACTCAGATCAGCCTGGGCATCTACCTAGTCTGATCAGAGTCTTCGCTTTGTGCTTTAAGGGTAGCCAAGAGTCTAAGCTAGCTCCATGCGGACAGCGAAGATTCTGATCAGACTGGGCGGATGCCCAGGCTGATCAGAGTCTGCGCTTGGCGCACAACCACATTGTTGGTTTTCTCGTGTCGCGGCTCATATATACGTTTGTGGTATGTTGATAAATGTGGTTTAAAGGTATTTAAGGCTATGGACAAATATATTATATAAAGCTGCCGAGCGACGTAAATTATATAACCATACAGACTGCTTGCAAAACATGATACTTGTAAAATAAGGATTTTTTTTGAAAAAAAAATAGGGAAACTTTATTATTATTTAACTCACTTTATTCCTTTTTTACTTTCAATGATGCTTATGTAGTCGAACGGGTCTTCTCATGCTTAATATATTCTTCCTAGTATTTGCTTACTTTTTCCCTCCATTCCATGATTTTAACAACAAGTTTTTGTAACATTTTTTCAAAGCAACTGCTCAAGATAAAACGTCTATTTTTAGAATTCTTCTAATTACCTAAAACTCATATTTCAAATCTATCATGGAAAAAGAGTTAGATTTTCAAAACCAAACCACAATTAGCGACATAAGCTCATCCTGAAATCACTTTGATGTAATGATATATATTTGCATTTCATTTAACAGGACTTTGAGACAGTGCAGCAGTTCATAATCCGTTGTCTTCCAGCAAATGGGAGTGGAAGATGAAAACTAATAGACGAAATCAATGGAAGTGTAAAAGAAAAGTAACAGAAAAAATATACCGGACCTTTTTGAATCATAACTTTCAGACCCCCTCTTAAACCAATATCAGCAGGGCGATCCATTGCCGAATGTTATATTGTATTTCAATCCACCTCATATACCAAAATTGATCAGGTGCTGCAAAAATCTATTATGTAAAATTATGGAGGGCAAGAAAAGTGGACACATGCAGAGAAAAATAAGCCGGGGAATGTCGATTAGCTAGCTGATATCTCTTGTTGCTGTCAATCCATATAGCACAGAAGAAGAAGTATATACCAACTATTAACTTTCTAATTTGAAAGGTTGCTTTGAAATCTGTTACGAAATAAGTCATTATTCAATGCGCGGAGAGGCAGAAATGTAAACAAATACTAAGAAAAATCCCTTCTCCATCCAAAGGAACAAATCATTTTCAACTCATGCACCAAAGCTCCTTCCTTTAACAGCTGTTAACCCATTGCAGTCCGGGTATTTTTGTCGTCTGCTGAAATTGTCGTCTGCATTAAAAATCAAGAATATTTTGACAATATTGGTCTAACTAACTCTTGTAGAAATGATGTCTAGGCAGCAAACAGTTTGATCAGGCCCCAAGTTTGTGGGGCCGGATCTGGATCCAAACTGTTTGCCCTGATATACCTAAAGGGGTATCCCGAATGGAATGGGTTAATAAATCTGTTACAATTTTATACCGATAGAAAGAGATGTGAACCAATACAGAGAGAAATGAGCAGAAGGTTGGTTCTCTATCCAACGATACAACTTGTCGGTTGTGGAGATATCTTTGACGCATGAGTGTTCCGGAATAAAAGGACGAACGGACAGACGGTAGGACGAACGAAGGAACAAAGTATAAAATATAAACCAGTTTACTCTCAGTGTTTCAAAGCGGGGCTATGATTTATTTAAATACATAAGTTTTTTACAGAAAAATATTGGAAAGTTTTGCCTTTATAACATAGCCTGTTGTAATAGACCAGGGGCCGTATTCATAAAACGACTTAAGTGGTTGCTATGCTGTTGCTAATGCTAAATTTCTTTGAAGGAGATTCCCTACAACTATGAAATTTGTTCTGGAGGAAAGTCCTACAAAGACTGTTCCTCCAGACCAAATTTCATAGTTGTAGGGAATCTCCTTTATAGATATTTAGCCTTAGCAACCGCATAGCAACGACTTAAGTGGCTTTATGAATACGGCCCCAAGTCATTATAGGTACTCTTTCTTACACTATTTCAGATACCAGAACTCAATATGACATCTACAAAGAAAATTGACAGTCACGTTAATAATTTTAATCCTCAACTGATTTAGAAGTCCCCACATCCATACATTCTAATTTTGAAAGCAATCTATAGCTGTTTGAAACCCGATAACTGCTTTGCAGTATGAAAACCGAAAGCTGATTCTAAGAGCTAAATATGTTGTTTGATTATCTAACATCAGAGCAACTATAAACAGTTTTCTTCTTCAGGCCTTACCACTTCTTATTAGATTTCTTCTCAATTTGTGATGCTTTTCACTGTCAATCACTTTATCCTATCTTTGTACACTGTGTACACTATACAACACTTATTTTACAGTATTATAGTATTATTGTCAGTTATAAATATGCAGCTATATAATGATACAGAGAGCAAAAACTTGAAAACGTCTTGGGTTCTGGCCAAATTAGAAATACCTGACTTAAGTAAACCATTATCACTCAACACAATTTTAGGAAATGCAATATAATCATCTTCTTCTTTTTTTATGTAAATGTACCGAGCGTTTACCTTTTCCGAGTCAGCAACGCTCGGCAGGTGGGGGCAAGCCCTCGTTATATAGCGCCTTACAGGTATGTTTCGCTGATGTTACTTTTTGTAGCTTATGATTCGGTGTTTTGTAAGGACCAAATAACATTGTTTTGTCCTCAATTTTCGAAGGATCACCCAGAATTTAATAGGGCTTCAGGTATAGAAAGATTGTATGAAAAGGTATTTTTCGCGAGTTATATGAATGGTGATGTTTTCTTAGTCTCAGTCACAAACCCGCACACTAAAATGTGGAAGAAACTTAAAGATAGGTATCATTGTTTAGAAACAATCTGTACATAATAATTGCGTTTATTAACCCAAAACGAGGCAAAACAAAACAGGTATTAGTGCGCCTTTGTTCTACAGTCAACGATTCGTGGTTTAACTCTTTCGGCGCCAAAGTCGCAAAAATGCGACTTTGCAAACAGCGTATATCCAGATCAGCCGGCTCTTAAAAGAGCCGTCTGATCAGGATCTACACTGTTTGCCATTCAAATATGAACTTAAAAAGCCTGATTTTATGAAAAATGTCTTTAGATTGTTAAAATTTCAAATTACAAATCTGTCGTCTGATGATTTGAGCAGACGAAAATTTGTCGTCTGAAAAATTTGGCGCCGAAAGAGTTCAGAGGAAATTGACTTTACGCTGCACAGTAGGCTCAAATTAATTTGCGATTATTTAGAACTGTTTGTTACAAAGAACACTTCGGAAAAAGAAAATATTTATAAGAATGGATGCGGCAGCAGCTATCGAGAAACTAGAATACATTGAGACAGAAATGGTAAAGCAAGGAATCAAAATACCATACAACCAGGCTGAATTAAAGAAACAGATTGGAGGTCTTCATAACACTAATGATTTGAACACGCTACAATCATCATTAACAGGAATCGGATCAGCCATTGGAAATTTTATGAGTAATGATCCGCAGCAAATTGCCTCAGCTGGATTGAGTATCATTGCAAATGTGACCCAGATGCTACCCGTTGTGGGCCAAGTTGTTGGAGGTCTGTTCTCTATGGTGTCGTCAATCATAGGCGCGTTTGGAGGAAAGAAAACTAGTATGGCTGAGGTCTTCTACAAAGTATTTGAAAAGGCGTTGGCAAAATATGACGATAAGGAAATAAAAAGCGAGGCGGTGGGTATCAAGGAGGATTTGGTTACCCTTCAAAGGTTTCTGAACAAATTTGCCTTCACGGATACGTTTTCAAGGGACGAAGTATTGAGCATGGATTCTGCAGATCTCTCAAAAATAGCAAAGAAATTTCTTGGAACCTTGAAATACCACATTAAATTATATGCAGTCAATAAATCGTCGACGGATAACGATGATGTAGCTTTCCAGGCCACGCGCGCCGTCGATTACGTTGAAGCTTTCTGTCAGCTGTCGGTTCTGAGAGAACTTGTTCTGATCCAGTATTATAGCATCTTGAAAAAAGTTGGAGATCTTGATTCAACCGCCGAGGGTATTTGGGCTGCTATTACAGAAGATGATAATGAGGTATGAAATGATGAAGTTCTTTTCTTTTCTTACGTTTAAAAAAACACTTAAATATCTTAGGTCAAAATAGTTCCTGTGCAGCATGTTTTGTGATGTCGATAAGTTTACCCATAAATGCATAGCGTGCCATAGATATTAGGGCATAGGCAAACAGTACAGACCCAGTCAGGATAAACACTGTTTGCATTACATTTACAGCAATTTATGTAAAATGTGATAAAAAATAAATAAACCTGACACCCCTAAAATGATGACTGGACTCATCCAATTTATATGGGTAGAAGATTCAATTAGGCATAAATGGGTTAAAAATGTATTAAGTCACTGTTAATGACATGATTTCACATACATGTAATAGATTTATCAATGTATATAGCGTATTAGTTTGTCACTTGGATCTATTTATCATGCATCCATTATATTTAATGATAATAATAATAATAATAATAATAATAATAATAACTAGGATTTTTTAGACAAGTGGGACACTGTCATAACAAAAAACTTTTATTTTTTTTTTTTTACTGATAAAAAGATGGGCAGGTACCATCATTTCCATAGCCATATGTTCGCCAACGGGAGAAAGTCCATTTGTTTCGAAATTTTGTGAGGAAGTTGACTGAAAAGATTCGTCTTTACGCAGTCATTTAACGTGCTCTATTGCCGAATGCCTTGTTGTTTATTTCTGCCCTCAGAAAAATAAAGAATTAAACAAAGATGTAAGGAATCAAATCGTATATTATTTGGGGTTGTGTAGTTTGATTCCCGGACAAAGCAGTATTGAAAAAGCGACAGTTCATCGATCGAATATGAATTTCAGAAATTAAGAATGTTTTTCGTTGCCATTTGTTTAATAAAATCACTCCGCCAAAGCGGCGCGTTCCCGCAAACGAACTCGTATAAGTGTGTCAGTGTCTGACATTGTAGAGGTGCAACGTTGACGTCACGAAACGTAAAATGAAAGTGACGTGATAAACTTGCACACAAAGTTAATTGGATTTCCGCTCACTGACTAATAAATTTCAAAGCGTCGTCTGAAAAGAGTGATTTAACATTTCTGACTGCGTTTTTAATTTTCTTCAAGGATGTTCGCCTTTTCGATCTTTGAAAAGCGATGCCTTGCACCAGAGTTACAAAATTCTATTCAGCTAGTATGTAAATTGTATCCAGTCAGTGAAATGAAAACGAAAAAGCCGGGCTGGTGTAGATTGTGTTTGCTTTTGCAGTTATTCTTAGCGCTTTTTCTTTTTGCTTCTCGAAATCTATTTGGAAGCACTAATAAATATGAAACTATTATAAAACAAAATTTCCGTTTTCGGCTCAATAAGGCTCAAAATGTCAAATCCTATCAAATATATGAAGCTGCCGTCCACATTAATTTCGTCTAAATCCATCGTTGACACAAAAACAGCCATAGTGCAACACGTCCTTTCAGTGCGCTTTTAGGTTTTCTGTAGTTTTTTTTATTGCAATGCTTTCTATATACCAATTTTTTATTTATTTTTTTCTTTCTTTATTTATTTATTTATTTTGTTTTTTCAGTTTTACAACAACCAATATCGTGAGTAATTATTTATAGTCGATGTGTGCAAAAGTCACGTTACATAATTAGCATTTGCGCTTCAATGAAGAAACACCTGACTGTCAGTTAATTTGTTAAGTAATTATTGCCTTTTGATGTTAAACGCTCAAACAGGGACAAAGATTTATTTATTTCATTTACATGCTAACCTCGCCCTTTCTATTGAAATTACATGTTACAAGACTAGACATAAATGAATAAATTGGAAATAAATACGTATTTATAATTGAAAAACCCAGCCAGCACAACTATATTGTAACAAAGTTGTATTGCATACAGATCAACTTGTGGACTCCGGGATATATGAGCCGCGACATGACAAAACCAACAAAGTGGCATGAGCGCCCAGCAAAGACTCAGATCAGCAAGGGCATCCGCCCAGTTTGATCAGAGTCTTCGCAGTCCGCATGGAGCTAGCTTAGACCCTTAGCCACCCTTAAAGCGCAAAGCCAAGACTCTGATCAGACTTGACAGATGCCAAGGCTGATCTGAGTCTTCGCTGGGCGCACATGCCACTTTTTTGGTTTTGTTGTGTCGCGGCTCATATAGTCATAACAGTGAGCACTAACAATCCGAGACAAAATTCGTTGTGCAGCAGCAATTTTCTACCAGCTACATGTATAAGCAATTTGAATACAACATGTTAATGAAGCTTCATGCAGACATCATCAAAACATCAGTAAAATGCTGATTGAAATATCAAACTTATATCAAACGTCATATTGAATATAAAATGATATGGGTATTGATGAAGACAAAATATTTATACAAGTTTCCGACCGCGAATATGGTGCTAATGCTAGCTGGGAAATAATTATAATACAGTGTGGGGTAAGGCAGGGGAGGCGGGGTTATCAAAGCATGCATCTTTATTACCAGTGACAAAGAGTTATGAAAATGATATTTAGATTTATGACTTAACAGGAGTCTTACAATGTCTCCTTGAAGAACATCTTGTATGACCCTGCGGGTTACCCAGAAACCAAGTCTGCCTGTGTTAGTCTTCAGAAGGATTCGCAGTGCTTATTACTATTGAAATGATAAAGCATACAGGATACCACTAATATTGATATTACTGACAGCTTATCATAGTCAACTCAACAGAAATTTTTTGTCCAAAACTAAGCCCAATCCGACTGAAATGCTAAGTCAGATAAAAAGAAATCCTATTGTAGGTGCCTTGATTCCATATGAGCCGCGACAAGAGAAAACCAACAAACTGGTGGCTATGCGCCCAGCGCAGACTCAGATCAGCCTGGGCATCCGCCCAGTCTGATCAGAGTCTTCGCTGTCCGCATAGTGCTGGCTTAGACCCTTAGCTACCCTTTAAGCGCAAAGCAAAGACTTTGATCAGACTGGGAGGACGACCAGGCTGATCTGTGTCTGCGCTGGGCGCACAACCACTTTGTTGATTTTCTCGTGTTGCGGCTCATATGCTTTTAAAAAGAAACCATTTATGTCTTCTTTTAAGATGAGAATATTCAGGGAATTTTGAAACCGATAAAATAGGATCAGCCGAGAAACTGGAGATTGTTAAAATTTTGAAAATACCAAATATCATTGGATACTATTTAGTTTTGGATTTAAATACTCGTATGCTTACTTGCAAACTTTCTTGATGTCATGGGTGTCTTTATCAAAGGATTTCAAAAGAGCCCTGAATAGCTTAATGTACTATTTATTTTGCTTTACAAATAAACAGTATCATATTATCTATGATATATGCATAACCAACATATATATAAAAATGATTTGAATAGATCAAAACATGGGGATGGGGCCTTGGTTTTTGTGCAACCTCTGGCCCCTGTTAAGATGTGTCTCAAGGCAGACCGCTGAGATCTTTAATATGCTAAATGCAATTCAGATACGTATAAATAGCTCCAATTGTTAAAATGGAAAAGAGACACAAACTATTTAGGTATTTTCATTTTTGGTGAATGTTCGCAATCACTTTATGAAATTGATTGCATGTCCCTTTAAGCGCAAAGCCAAGACTCGAGTCGGATTAGACTGGGCATCTCGAGGCTGATCTGAATCTTAGCTGGGTGCACATACCATTTTGTTGGCTGTGTTGTGCCGCGGCTCATTTTGGTTATCCATATGCAGAACCTTGAGTTTTTAATCCTTTTTTTTTATTTTCACCAGTGGATTTATCTACCATTTTTGATGAGTCCATTTCTAGCTTCAGGGGTTTCTAGTGAATATTTCACTTGTATTTTGCGTAGAAATTCTTGTAAGCAAACAATTTTGACCCTGATTAGACGCCGCGTTGTGCGGCGTCTAAACTGGGTCTGCACTGTTTGCATATGTCCCCAAAAGAGGTTCCGGTGAAACAAGGGAATAATTTTCACGCGGGAAATGAATTTGCGCGTTTACTAGGTGTATTCTACGCTACAGCAACATCTAAATATACTACTCAGAAGAAGTTGTGCATCACCATACATTTTCCCGTATACATAATACAAAATCTATTTATTTACTAGGGACAAGAAAACCCTGACATTGCTTTGCTTTCCGGTTTCTGTAACTTACACATTAATGTCTGTAAACACCTGACAATCTGATCATGTCGGGTCAGGGATAAGATTTTAACTGAATGGTATAGACTCTAAACAAACCCTACGGAAAATCATTCAAAACTAGACCTTTAGTCTTTGAAAGAGTGTAATTACCAGACAGAATCGATGGCCAACTTTTCACAATTATCATACCGAAAAAAAGGAATATTAATTCATGAAAAAAACATTGTTTTTCATTGTTATCTTAATGTATTTTATACAAATAAATTAAGGTTTTAGTGCATTGGCTCTATGAAAAAAGCTATAGTGATGCAAGACTTCTTTTGAGTAGTATATATCCAATAATACTTGGCAAAATATCATTCTTAAATAAAGCAGTAATATTAATTTGTTTTCTTCTTTATAGGACAAGACGGTAGTTGAGTTTATATCTAGCAAGTACACAAAACCGGAACATGCAGTGTTCATGTCTGTCTTCGACAAGTCTAAGCGACCGGCTATCACCACATTTTTAGACAGATTCAAGTTGCCCCCCGTGACAACAGTCAGCTTGCCGTCTAACAAAGTCGTGCTGAAACAGCAAAAATGGCCCTCGTGGTACGCTTATATTTGGAGAGGAACCCAGGAGGACTACCGCCTGTTTGGATCCAATAAATCTTATAACGCAAGCTGTTACTTCACTTTTCACCAAGTAGACGAAGACAATAAATACTACATCAAGTCATCTTATGATGAATTAGGCAGTGGTAGGGATGGCCATGTAACGCCGGCGAATAAAGTTACCCATTTGGCTGTGCCGAGAGGACCGCGACCAGAAAGTCTGTGGAAGGTAGTTCAGCTGCCGGATAAAGATGGGAAGCAGTATTACCTCTTTGCATCGGTTCGATTTCCAGCAATGTTTATGTATATGGGGAGCGGGCCATACGGTGACATACACATCAAGGCGGGAGAACCGGGACCAGAAGGGCACTGGTGCTTAGAGTCAGCTTAACCATTTATGATAGCGGACTTTTTTAGCTTTGTAAATTGGATGAGTTCTGGTTCATTTAGTTTTTATTAGCTGCTTTTTGTTTTTTTAATAGAAATTGCTGAAAAATGTATTCAAACAGTTTGGACCCTGGTTAAGACGCCGCGTTCTGCGGCGTATAATGTCGGTCTGCATTATTTGCTTTTGTCCTTTTCATAAGACGATGGACATTAATGAGTGAAGTATGATTCAAAAAAATACTGAAGCTTTAACTTGTATCATAATCTGTCTATTTTCTTATAATTGCTAGACTGTAATTTGCCCATGTACTCAAATTTTGGCGATTTTTGCAGTATTTGAGCCGTGACACGACAAAACCAACAAGTGGCATATGCGCCCGCAAAGACTCAGATCAGCCTAGGCATCCGCCGTGTCTGATAACAGTCTTTGCTATGCGCTAAAAGAGTAGCTAAGAGTCCAAGCTAGCTCCATGCGGACAGCGAAGAGTCTGATCAGACTGGGCGGATGCCCAGGCTGATCTGAGTCTTCGCTGGGCGCACATGCCACTTTGTTGGTATTGTCGTGTCGCGGATCATTTATCGTTATGTATTTGGCTCCGTGACTGTAATTAAAACGCTTAATCTTCTGATCGGTAAGACAACCATGATATTTTGGGGAAGCAGAGAATAACTGGGAATGCGCAAATACTGGCATCTTGACTGAGAAAAAAGTTATACTCCAAACAGATTTATGAAATTTTTCGCATTGTACTATTTTGCTTCTTTGATATGAATTTAAAAGCTGAGTCTCGTTATCTCAAACCTTGATATCTCAAAAAAACTCTTACATCAACGAATATAGTTTGGATACATTAATTTTTTTCTCTACATTTCAACTCCAATTATTTCAAACTACTGATATCTCAAAGTAAATTTTCTGGTTCCAGAAAATTTACTTTAAGATATCAGTAATTTGAGATGAAGTTCAACTTTGAGATATCGAGAGTTGAAGCATGTAAACAACTAACATATTGGTCAAACAGTTATATGACACTGTTGTTGAGCTTTTCTGTTTTAGAATGGTAACGCCTCTGTATTTCACCATTTTATGAAAGAAGAACAACTTTCGTTTCTTCCTGATTGCTTAATTTGACTATGAATCTCTTACATGTCTTACAAAATAGGCGCTACTATTTAACAACCCTTTAGTGCAACAAAGTTCTAATTAGTGCCGTGTTTATGGAAAGTGTCTCAATACATTCATTATGAGCTTGTGTTATCTTCTGTTACAAGCATTTCGTAATGTAATGGAAGACACATCTACTGTTAGTGTTCCGATTCACGTTAAAAAGTATTTCTTATTTCGTATATTCAGCGGATTTTTAATAAACAACTTATGTAAACATTCTATTCTGTTCTCTTCTTTTTCAATAAAATGTATTCATAACTTGTTTATGGTTTGCAAGGAATTATTTAAATATTGGCCAAACATTTTCTTGACAAGCAAGTAAATCAAGAACATTACTTTGATAAAAGAAGTTTGATAGTGTAACATGGCTCAACTTACCCTATGTAAGCGTCTTTCTGGCTATTTCAGTAACAAGGATTATGCCTGAATGTAGTAAATAAGATATCATTGTTATATTCCGCTGTCCAATTATAATTAATCATGCATCAGAATCGACTAGAGCAAACAGTGAGCAGGAGCTCACGTATACCCGCGGCAGTACCCCTAATTCCCCCTCGCACCTTCCCCGCCCACCAGCAAGCTAATTACCTTCCATGCAACACAAGGTTGTGGAAAAATCTATTATGAATTATGCAATAAGCTTGCGAAGCTCGCAAAACAGTTCATGCAGGAAACTGACATGGCAATATGCACATCTTCAGACCATGCCGAAGTAGCGTATACCAAATTCATCATGAATTATCTGCCAGATGCCTGGGGTATGATAACATAATGTGATATCATGTCACTATAGAAATGCACTTAGGCGAATGTTATCAGGCGATGCCTTTAAAAGCGATATCTGAGGACGATTGGTTACATACTGACGTTGGCCGTGACAACAACGTTCGATTGATTGAATGACGTCACCGAATTACGTCATAACGCATTCGCGATGTCAGTAAGGTCGAGGAAACCTGCTTTTGCTTTTCATTTGTTTGACTCCTTTACGCCTTATTTAGTATCATAATGCATGATAAATAGCAAACCACGTAAGTGTCTTTTAATATCAAGTTTATCAGGCTCGACCAGAAACACGTCGGACTGGCTCGGCAAGCCTCGCCATTCCTACGCTGTTTCTGGTCTCGCCTCAAACTTGATATCAAAAGACACTAACATGGTGTTCTCTATAAATCGGTTCAAAATTCTTATGAGATCCATTTTAAAGGTAGCTACGAAACCTGCAAAAAAAGTGTCAAATGAATTGGTTTAAATTCATTGTCTACGAAAAAATGCATTGCAAGATACATACATTTGACTGCACATGGCAGCAAAAATCTAAATCTGCAGTGGGCTTAAACTCACAAAATATCTGACAAACAAGGAAATAAACAATATGCACATCTTCAGACCATGACAGTGAAGTCTACCAGGTTTCAAATGAAACCGTTAAAAATCTCTAGAAGTTTCACTCACAAGCTACAAATAATTGACTGTTCACGACCGCAAAATAATAATAATTATCATTATTATTATTATTATTATTATTATTATTATTATTATTATTATTATTATAAGTCTGCAAAGGGCCTAAATGCTCCATTTTTTACGCATGAAGTCGACAAAACATCGTGCTTATCTTCAGACCATGCCAATGAAGCCTAATTACTACTTGTTTCAGATCAATTAGTTATAAACCCTAGAAAGCATTGTACTCACAGGGTAGAAACATTTGACTATACAGGGCTGAAAAAAACTAAGTATGGAAAGGGCTGTAACTAAAACATAATTTAGTGCAGTAAGTCGACAAAATAATTTGCACATCTTCAGATTATGCCAATGAAGCCTACCAAGTTTCAAGTTTCAAATGAATCAGTTTAAAACTCCAGGAGGACTTGCACTCACAAGGTACATACATTTACCTGTACACAGCTGGAAAAAATTAACTATACAAAGGGACATAACTAGCAAAATATTAATGCAGGAAATTTATAAAACAATATGCATATCTTCAGATCATGCCAGTGAAGTCTTCTAAGTTTCAAATGAATCGGTTAAAACTCGAGGACGATTTCACTAACAAGGTAAATACATTTAGCGGTACACAGCTGCAAAAAGAATGTCTGCAAAGGGCCGTAACTCACATAATACTTGAGGCAAGAAGTTGACAAAACAATATGCATATTTTCTGACCATTCCAATGGGGCCTATAAAGTTTCACTGATATGAATCAGTTAAAACTGTAGGAAAAGCAACAGTTACAACGTATATACTTCGGCTGCAAAAAAAAAATAATGATAAGTCTGCAAAGGGTTGTAACTCGCGTTATACTTGACGCAGGAAATTGACAAAACAATATGCACAATTTCTGTCGATAACATGAAGTCTACAAATTTTCATATGAATCGAATAAAAACTCTAAGAGGAGTAACAGTTACAAGGAATATACTTCGACACAAACAACCAAACAAAACAAAATAACAAACAAACACACACACGCACAGGCCGAACACTTATATACCCCTCGACATACTTTATACGCCGGGGTATAATAAACAAAGGACTGCAAACATGCAGGATTAACAGGCGTTTGAAGATGATTGCTATCCACGACGCTTCTTTGCGACAAATTGTCGGTATGACGATATGCTCTTTTGATAATGGTCCTATCATTGGCGATTGGATAACACATAAATTGCCTTGATTTTTATAGTCAACAAAGGTTGATGACAGAGGTATTTTAAAAAGAGTACATAAACAATAATTATTAATCAGAGCGCCTTTTTCTGGAAGAAACAACAGACATTCTGGTCTACCGTCTATGTTAGCCTTCAAATTCTCTCCTCTGCCGTGCCTGTTAGCCAAATAAAACTATTATCTGTATGCTGAGGCAGTCGTATTTCAGACCCTTGCTGCATTTGGAAGTGTATTACTCGAGCTGTGCACCAAATTTTGCAGAATTGCTGTTGAATGATAGGAAATAGATTTTATGCAAGACAAAATGCCTGATGTTGTTCCTATGCAATGGTAAGAAGATAAATTATCAGGAACTGACACAAGTAATTCCCAAATCCCGCCCATAGACATCATGTGGGAAAAATACAACACATTATCAGTCACCACCAAGGACATCACCAGCGGCAGCCATGTAAACAGCCATTTCCCATGCATGTGGTCACGGGGTTAGCCTTAACATCACAAACAACATATCAATAATAGACATAGCAACAAACAACACATAAAACAACCAAGAAGAACCAAAACAGTAGTGCCGCCTTGGGACAGGCAGTAATGAAAAAACGCGGGGGTGTGTGTGGGGGGGGGGGGGGGAGGGGCTTAACTGGTTTGCGGTCGAGACCAATCCTCGCCCTTGGTTCTACTTTGGTTCGTCAGACACTTAGTTGTTCGGTTTGCGTGGTAGACTCCTAGCTGATAAGTGTAATATCTCAGAAACAGAGAAATCAAAATCAAAACTTAAAACTAAGATAAAACAAGCAAAATTAAATCATAGATAAAACAAGCATAAGGACTCACAGAAATAGCACACTGAAGTACCAGAGCTGAAGAAACCAATCAGTTAAACCACGGTGGGCCCGACCTTAAAGACGTCCCAGTACAGATGTCAGGCGCCAACCGTCTGTGTTAGTTTTATAGGTTGGCAGTACGAACTTAGCCGAAACAGATTTTGGTGCAAATTTCAGGAAACTTTTTTTTCGACCACCTTGCATGGGCTTATGCGGCAGTAAAATTAGATCAGATTACTACTATGGGGTCTTCGAGCATTAAATGAGCCGCGACACGAGAAAACCAACAAAGTGGTTGTGCGCCGTGCGCAGACTCAGATCAGCCTGGGCATTTGCCCAGTTTGGTCAGACTCATTGTTAAGTGCTCAAAGGGTAGCTAAGGGTCTAAGCTACCTCCATTCGGACAGCGAAGACTCTGATCAGACTGGCCGGATGCCCAAGCTGATCTGAGTCTGCGCTGGGCGCACAACCACATTGTTGGTTTTGTTGTTTCGCGGCTCAAATGTCAAATGTTTTCTTCTTGGATTTTTACCGGCACAAGTTCTTCATATTATATCCCTTTTCTGTCAACAGTACTCGCATCTGTCGTCGCGATAGTCATCTGTCGTCAAAGGCGCCGATTGTAAGGTATGACAGACCAAGGAGATGAATAAATTCTAAGCAAAAAGTGGCAAAAAAAATAAACAAAAAAAAGGAACACAAATCAGAAAACACACATATGAAACGGGGCAATAAGATATAAAAAATGGGCATACATGTCACTCAGGCAAAAAAGGGTCGGTATCTATAATCAAAACGTTAATGAAGATCTGTTCACCAAATATACGAATAGGGTCAAGTCAGGTAAATTCGGACAGCAGGTAAATTCGGACATACCATTGAAAACAGTGAAACTCCAGATGAGACGGCTCATTATGAGCCGTCTCATCTGGAGTTTCCCTGTTTGCCCAGTTAATTTTGTTTTCATTCCAAACAACTAACATATAAAGGAAACAATGTCACTGTCAGAATTTATCTGCTGTCCGAATTTAGCTGACTTAACCCTATGTATTTGCATATTATTTGATTTTAAGAAAATCCGCCCAACAGTCTTGATGGAACAGCGATAACAAACTTTAAATGAAAATTACAACATGTACAAAGGGGGATAGCTCAGCTGGAAAACCCTTCTGGGAAAATGAGAGGGGAAAACAACATAATTATGTGTCAATCATTCTCTAATACTGCATTCCATGAATTAAATTCCAATTAATTCGGAGCAAAGAAGACCAATGAGAAATACAGATTCTATCATTGGTGCCCAGTGGTGATAAAGAGATCCCATCCCTAGGGTCTACCATTCAAGTGGGAAACGGGGCTCTGCCGTTTCCCACTTGAATGGTAGACCCTAGGGTCCCCAGTAGACTCGAGGGTCCCCAATAGACACCAGTGATTGATTATTTTTCTCACCTACTACACCGTACAAGGTAGAGTCATCCGTGTGCTTTCATGACAGTAGCAAATCTTATGCCATACATGAAACTGTTAGATTATGACGTCACTCTATAAGTCACTCATTGAGTTCGTTTCAGGCAGAAGAAAACAAGCCGAAAAATATTTTTATTGGTAGGTCAGAAAAATATCATTCATTGGTTTTCAGTGGGGATAGGGATTCCAACCCTCTGGCCTATCTTCAAGTGGAAAACTCAACAGAGCCTTGTTTCCACTTTGAACGGTAGACCCTCTGGTTGGGATCTCCTTATCTCCACTGTGCATCAATGATAGACTCTGTTTTTCTCACCTATCAATATTAAAAAGATTGTTTGGTTGACTAATGCTTCTACATTAAAACGAACTATTTATATGACATTTTAAAATGAGTAACTAAGAGACTTCAATAAATCTAGCATGTTCACCTCAGATAGGAAATCGAACGAAGCCAAAGAATTGGTACCATAGCCAGTTAGCTATAAGAAAATTATAATATGACAATTATTAAGTAAAATGGATGTTTCTAAATCCTGTCTGGAAAGCCACTGAGCAAAAAAATGAACGAATTCACATGTAGCTTATTCCACATGGCTGGACGTTCGGGATAAGGTTTGCTGCTGTCTTGAAAGCACACGGATAACTCTTTATCACATGACGTCGCTGTTATTCAGTGGATAACGTCGTGTCATAAAAATCAAATGACCACACGTGTAATAACACTTTGGTGCGTAAATACGTAACGTCATTGACAACGTCCATGTCAACAATGCGTTTTCTTATTGAAATAATGTTCAGTTTGAAGACCTTTTAATCCCATTTTAAAGGGCCATATGATATACAGAATCTTACACCCGTGGTCATTTCATATGAAATTAAGAAACTCGCCGAATGCTCTTTTCATAAATTTCATATGAAATGACCACTCGTGTAAGATCCTCTATATCCTAAACGCTGTGGTAGATGAGAAAAATAGAATCTATCATTGGTGCCAAGTGAGAATAAGGAGATCCCAAGCCGAGGGTCTACCGTTCAAGTTGAAAACTCGGCAAAGCCTCGTTTCCCACTTGCATGGTAGACCCGAGAGTTGGGATCCCTATCCCCACTGGGCACCACTGATTGATTATTTTTCTCGTCTAGCAATATAAAAAGATTATTTGGCTTCTGCCTTAAAACGCAGCTATTCTGGCGTCATTTAATGAGTGACTTGGACAGTGATGTCATATATCTGATATGATAACCGCAGATAGAAAATCGAACGAAGCCAAGGAACTGGTACATTAATTGGTAAGCTCGAAGAAGATAATAATACTTATAATCATGTAAAATGAATGCCGAATAATCTTTTAAATATTGATTGATGAGAAAATAATCAATCACTAATGTCCAGTGAGGATAGGGGTCCCAACCCTCGAATCTCCTTATCCCCACTGGACACCAATGACAGATTCTGTTTTTCTCACAAAATGGATAAGAATATCCTTTTCTACAGCTATCTGATACAGTCACTGCGATGATGAATTCGTGTTTTGATCTATGCGGGCTGTTCAGCCTATTGAACTCAATTATAACCCCGACGTGCGTCGAGGGGTATACAGTTTTCGTCTTTCCGTCTGTTCGTCCGTATGTTAACATTTGCGTTAAAGTTTAACGTTAGGCTTAAATTTCTCGCTTATAGCCCCCAATATCTTTTGATAGAAGTTTTTGCTATGTCACTAGTATGGCAAGCTCTTAAACTATTCATTCTGTTAAATACATGTAGATATCTTATATGTTATATAAGATATCTTATTTCTTGATCTGATATGACATATAGGATATCTAAAGTAGTGTATTAGATACCTTGTATATCAGATATTTTTATATAATCTTATTTAGTTCAATATGTAAGATATCTTAAATCTGAAATTAGTTATCTTATATATAATATCATGTATCTAAGATGTTACATCAGATATCTTATATGATATATAAGATATCTGATATATGTGCCATCAGTTTGATTAAATCATAATATGTATCTGACATAAAATATATCAGATATCTTATATGGTAAATAAGCTATCATAAAGTTTATTAGATATCTTATATAGAATATAAAATACCTTATATAGTATATTAGATATTTTCAAGATATCTTATATAGTATATTAGATTTTTCTTCAATTAATGAGAAATCTCATAGTCATTATTAGATATTTTATTTAATATATAGGCTATCGTTAATGTTAAATATGATATTTAATATAGCATATAAGATACCTATATATCATTCCTTATCTAACATTTAACATATCTTAAATGTTAGAAGAGATACATTATATAGCAAATGAGATATCTGTATATAGAAATAAGATATAAGCTGTATTTTATATCTTATATGGTGTATAAGATATCTTATATGTCAGATTAGATATCTTTTATTAGATATTAGATATCTGATATATTAAATACGGTTTCTTATATATTCTTAAATATAAAGTATCTAATTAAATATATTAGATATCTTATTAAGCAACTCAGATCATTTCTTCCACAAATGAGATATCTTAATTCCTACATAAGATAGCGTCTTTAATAATAAGATATTTTTATTTGAATCATAATTAGGATATCTTATAAATTACATTAGATATCTTATATGCCATATTAGAAATCTTATATATGTTATTAGATATCTTATATCTCCAAGCAGATAGCTTATGTGCTACATTTGATATCTTAATTAACATATAATATATAAGATATCCTATTAAATGTAGATATTTGATATTCTATGTAAGATATTTATATTTTAATCAGATATAGATCTTATATATGATATCAGCATTATATTTAATACGATGAGTAGTAAGAGGCCTTGTCATAAGCTATGTTTACTTCTAGGTTCATACAGATTATTTTACATTATCTGAATGCAGCTGCTGAGCTAAGATCAAGGTTACAGACTTCAACATTTGCGTTAAAGTTTTGCGTTCAGTTTATATTTTCGCTTATAATTCCAATACCCTTTGATGAAACATTTTGATATATGGTTGGATTACTTTTTGGACTCAAAGTAGTTGACATCATTTGGATGCTGCTGTTCACCTAAGGTCAAGGTCGCAGACTTATACATTTGCTTTTAAGTTGCGTTTGCGTTAGTTTCTCCTTTGCTTATATGCCGATAGCTTTCAACCACAGGAGTCTGAAATTTCGACAGTAAAATAAAAAAAAATATGCAAATTCTACGCAATCGCGTACAATCTTATACATATATATACATATTTATTATAGTATATATATTTAACTAACTGGTGTGATTTTGTAGAATATGCCTTTTTTGGTATTCTATTGACAGAATTTCAAACTCCTGTGCTTTCAACTGATTGCCTATTTTGAAATGTGACTTGGTTTACTTGTGGATTCATACAGATTAGTTTATATCACCTGGATGTTGCTGCTTACTTAAGGTCACGGTCTCAGGCTTATACGTCTACTTGCTTGAGTATCCAGGATGAATATCCGTATTGAAGATTTTGTAAATGGCATGCAAGCAAGTACAAATGTAGATGTAATCATATTAAGGGCGGTCAGTTTACAACGGCATTAAAATATTGTAGCTTATTTTAGTCTAATAACGGCACTGGGCCCGAGGTTATAAAACTTGAGTATAATCTCAAACTCAAAATAAAGCACACTGATTGGCTGCTTCCGAGCAAGTGCTCGGAAGCAGCCAATCAGTGTGCTTTAAGGCCCTGTCACACTGTCACGAGTTTGACTACGATGAGCGACGAGTTTATAACTCGCCACATGTCGAGGTAAAGTGGAGGAGATGTCGCCATATCTCGTCTATAGTCGAACAAGCATCGTCATAACTCGCATATTGTCGGGAGGTGTCTACGAGAATTTTAAACTGTTTAAAATTCTCGCCGCCCAAAGTATTCTCGTAGCCAACTCGCAACTCACTCGTATATTGTCGTACAACTATCCTACACATTGTCGCCTATTGTCGCACCTTCTCGTGTGTTCTCGCCGTCCCAAAGCGACAAGCGAGTTCTGGCGATATAGTACGATATAAGGCGAGTTGGGTACGAGTAGCTGCGACATATAGTACGATACTGTGCCGAATATGGGGGATTCTCCACGAGATCCCTTCGAGTATTGTCGACAACTATACGACAGTTGGCGAGTGCTTTAGTCATGATAATCTCCTATAAATATTAGCTATGTCGTTGTCCCGAAGTGAATACCGAGATGTTAACTCAGCGACGGTTACATTGAAACTGTGGATTTCAGTTCAGTTCAATTCCCTTACTGAGTCACTTGGGTAACGTCGATAAGAGAATTGAACTGAACTGAACTGAAGTCCCGCAGTTACAATGTAACCGTCGCTGAGTTAACATCTCGGTATTCAGCATACGTTCACTTTACGTTTATCAGTGCATGATAATGGCTTCCAAGAAACAGGGAAAAGTTGCAACGAAAAAAAGGAGGTGGCACACCTCCTAGAGATACTCCAACGCCACTTCCTAGGGAAGATGTGTCTAATGTGGATGAGGTTCCTCCATGGGATAGGGAGCAGCCCCAAGACACGCATCCCCGTGAGGACGGTATTGTGTGGCACTCGAAACCCATACATGAGGCTCTTGTAGCTTTCTCCTGTGGCCAAGTACCTCAGGGCGGTAGCAAGCTTCAATCCCGGTTTCAGGGACTCTCGGTACCACATGTCCTGTTTCAGCAGCCTAGGAGTAAGTCTCTGCTCAAGCTCTCTGAACATTTCAGACGGTACTCTCAGGAAGTTGCACTGTAAAAAATCCGTAGATTTTACGTTAGAATATCTGGCTACCAGCTGCCAGTCCATTTCCCGTTATTTTTACGGCGTCTGCCTGTAGAACATATTTTGAAATCTCGCTATGGTAGAATTATGTTACCTGACCGCACTCGAAAATATCTTTATAGTGTTGAAGGGGTATATGACCAAAACAATATCCTGCTCTGCGTGATGATTCCGCCAGCGTTTACGGGCGCCCGTAAAAATAACGGGAAATGGACTGGCAGCTGGTTGCCAGCTATTCTACCGTAAAAAGTACGGAAATTTTTTACAGTGTGGTGAAAGCTTCATGGTCTTCAGTCTGCAGTTCATACATCGGACGATCATAGTGTCCAAAGTCTTTTCGCCTCATGAATCATGGTCTGATCCTAAATCTTCTAGGAGCCCTCCTCCTTCTTCTCCTTCTCTGCTGGAGCAGCTGGAAGAGGTCAAAATCAATTTCGGCATCATCTTCCTTCAGTTCCAACAGTAAACGAAGTCTAAGAAGCCTTTATGGGAGTTGAAGAGGCATGGTTCTCATTCGGTAACCAATGAGACTATGATCATTGATCTGCGGTATTCAACAATTTATGTGAACCCAAAATGCTGGAGAACTCGCACAGAAATCGCATTATGTCGCACAAAGTCGAACAAGGTTCGGATGATAACGTAAATTACGTCGAACAAAGAGCGTACTGATATCGCAATAAATCCTACCATATCGTACGAACTCGTACCTTGTCGTACAAAACTCGTATTAACTCGTACAAACTCGTAATGATATCGAACAAGTATCGAAGCTTTATCGTAGGAATGTCGAAGATACTCGTGCAAACTCGTACTAGTTTCGTACGTTTTGGTCAGAAATATCGAAGAGACCTCGTGCTCTACTCGTACAAATGTTTTGACAGAAATTTATTTTGTTATGGAAGCAGGATTTTCCACAACACTTTGCCGTACGATGAAGTGCAAGCTATGCTTGAATAGAAGCAACGAAAATGGGTAATTATTTAAAAGCCAGAAATAAGTTAGATATGCATGTACATGAATACTTGAAGCGGAGCAGTTGCAGATATAAAATGGGCAATTGTATAACTGCAACTGCACTTTAAGCGAAACTGCAGGCACCCTATTCTTCCGTGCCACAACTGCAACTGCATCTCCGACCTCTTTATGTGTACTTGCAACTAACACAGCTATACAAAATTACAGTGAACTATCTCAATCTGGGCAAATAAACCGCCGCTATCCCAATCTGGGCAAATAAACCGCCCTGTTCTAATGCCCCTCCGCGCAGCTCTCCTTAGATTAAGGGTGGGGGCTGTGCCTCAGTTCTGTTACCAGCGCATATACGCAAAAACGCACTTCACACTCAGTCAGTTCATTCGTGATTGACTGAGTGTTTTTTTTTTTTGAAACCTAGTAGAAGGGGAGTAAAGCTGACAGGCGTTAAGTATGGCATGGTCGGTGCATTCGTTCACCTGTTGTGTGACTGGTGTTTTAGATTGGGGTAGCTGAATACCAACTGTCTAGGAAAGACCTGTTCATTCAGTTTACCGTGTTTCGTAAACGCCTGTCAGTTTATGCATACATATTTTTTTTCCTTTGGGGTTGGCGGCAGTATATGGAATCTGATTATATTTGTTCCTGAGCATTGCCTACCTTTATTGCTTATAGGCAATAAATACACTAGCCCCATCGTAGGCATCGGGAACATGAGGAATGAGGAAACACCAAATGTGCATATTGTACAATATACAGTCCTGCAAAAAAGAGAATAGTATCGAGTTATTGAATTACACCTTTAGACAACAATCTTCTTCGTTATGAATTATATTTCTTCATTTTATCATCACTTTATCTGATAACTTATGTTACTCAACATGTAGCCGACTAAAGGCTACAACTTCTTTTGCATAAAAACCCTAAGATCTGAAAGCGAGGCGAAACACATTTTTTCTACTAACTGTCTCAATTTCAAAGTATTTGTTATCGTGCAAATGGAGGTTGCCGAACTCCTCAATATGTCCAGATGAGTCCATAAGCAAGTGCATCAGTAACCCTTGATTTGACATAATGTTATTGGCTATCTATAGATAAATCTATACCCTCTAAGACTGCGCGAACTATATTCAGATAATTCTGCCTAACTGAGCACTCAGGCACAAAATGTAACCTGTACCCCTCCCACTCTCTACAAAGAAAACACACTGGATTGACCTAATGCTGACTAATTTTAACTCGATTATATTCCAAAACTTCAAAACCTATACGCCGGTCAAGATTTTTACCTTGAAATGGACTCTCCTACCATCCCTCACAAATTATATGTCCAACACCGCTTATACCTCGTAACTTGTAACTAAGGAGTTCCACCTCTGTTAGGGTCACCGTATATTATACGTGGTCTTCTTGAGTGTCAACCGACTTAACCGACTATGGTTTGAGGGCTGGATTTGGATTTTGATTGTTTCAGTTCCTGGTCTTTGCATACTTTTTACTTTTAAATAGAGAATTAAATTATTTGAGAATGAATTATAGGTTTGAGAAAATCACTTTTCCACTGTATGAATTACAGGTAGCATCTCACTTATAAATAATTCGAGAGGAGCGCGGCATACATTGTATAATAATAGGTGAGAAAAGTGAGGTGGGATGACGTCATAGATCAGTTACAGACATATGGCGTCAATGGTATCGGAGCATGGCAAACATGCAATGTATGCCATCCTCCGCCGATTTGTCAAGAAGATTACAAACTGAAATTCGTTCAAAAGAAGCTTCAGATTTTCTCAAATAATTGTTCTCCTGTAGGCCCACGTGTTAATGGTAGCCACCATTTAAGTTTGGATTAAAAAAGGGCAGCATAAATACACCGGGCAGCATCCTCGCGGCATTAATTACAAAAGTTAAACCGTCTCTTCACAAACCTGAGCATTCGAATATACAGTGTATGATTATAGTGTTCAATATAAGTAGAAGCGTAGATCCAGCGAGTCAATGGCAAGAGCACGTGCATCAGTGCCGCAGCAAGCCAGTAGAAGATAAGACGAGATGAAAGATCCTTTCCGGTGATTATCACAATAGCGAGATATACACCCTCTGGAGTCCTCCTCGATAAGCACTATCTCTAACAACAGTCCCAGCCATAATGGGTTACCCATCACTGGCCACAATCATAACCTATCTATCTGTCTATCTTTAGATACGGCCTCAACCCCGTGGAGAGGACTTTAAATTTCGGGCAGGGCGCAGAGGCGTCGCGCCAAAAAAAAAAAAGAAAAGATAAAAAAGGAAGACAGGGAAGATTGAAAAGCTAAATGTTTTGTTTCAGAAGAGGCTAAAAAAGATAAAACGAGTGTTATGGCTTAGGGAATGCAATGTGTGACTGTCCTTACCGCTGACCTAAATGACTCGAGGTCTGGAAGGACAGGGATCTGATTGGGAAGACGATTCCTATGAACAATTGACAAGGGGAAAATACAATAGCTGGACAAAAGTATTCGTCACAAAGTGACGTTGTTTAAATAAATGTATTTACACAAATTTTGTAAAAATTATTATCGCAAGACATCGACAGTTATACTGATTTCACCAGGTATATGCAAATTAATTTCCACCGTAAACAAGCATTACAAGAAATTCGAATCTTTTGCTTTTTTCTTGTACCAACAGATTTTAATGAACGGAACACAAAAACTTCCATTTTTCGATGACGTTAAGATTAACGTCAATGGGAATCAAGGTTTTACATTTTTTAATTTATTCAATCACGTCGAACTCCTATCAAAAACATAGAATCATCTTACATATTCAATTTTATATTACTATTTTCGATTCGCCTTTTATCCCTGCATGTTTTATTACGTTTGCTTTTAAAAACTTTGCGACAGTAGTCTGTTAAAAAAAATCATGCAAATGCATTAACTTAAACGGCGACGTCACTTTGTGACGAATACTTCTATCTATCTTTTTATACCCTCTTTGAGTATTATGTGCAGTTGCGCTGTCAGTGCGAGGATAAAAGTAAGATTTGAGAAGACTTAAAAGTGCAAAAGTGAGACGTGATAAAAGATATAGTGTTAGTGCAGAAGAGGTGAAGTTAAAAACAGGTTAAAAACAGTGTTTGGAACTTAAGGGAACCTGTGACTGATCTTACAGACCCCTTCCCTGAAGGTGCCAAGATCAGTCTGAAGAACAATATCTGATGGAAGTCTATTCCAAAGTACAATAGTGGCTGGATAAAAAGATTGCTGATAATAGCTAGCAGTTGTATGTATTTGTCTGAATGAAAGAGGGTGCATGTGGCGAGTATATCTCCTGGGTTTCTCGAAATATGATGGGACTTGTAAGGCTACATGGCAAAAGACAATTTTGTAAAACATGATAAGCCGTGCATCTGTTCTTCTATTCACTAATGATCGCAAACCCAGGTCACTCAGCATTTGCGTGACACTTTCATATGGGGAATAGTTGTTTTTGATCCATCTTGCAGCTCTCCTTTGAACCATTTCAATTTTATTGATATTTTGATGTGTGTAGGGATTCCAAATAGTGGAGGCGTATTCCACTTGAGGGCGGACCAGTGTTTTATATGCAAGTTCTTTTACAGCCTGATTTCGGGTTTTAATATTTCTTTTTACAAATCCTAAGGTTCTGTTTGCTTTAGAGGTAATACTACTAATATGGGCATTCCAGTTCAAGTCTTTTGATATGGTCACACCAAGATACTTGGCAGAGTTTACTGTTTCAAGCACCTGGCCATGGAGGATATACTGGGACTGGAGTGGTTGCCTAGACCTTGTTATATGGAGGACCTGGCACTTGCCTGGGTTACTTTTGTCCACCTTCTGTACCTATTGACCTATTTTAAAATTAACGTGGCGTAACCTACGCAAAATGGGAAAGCAATTAGGAAATATAAGTAAATAATTTAGTTTTATTAAGCAACGTATGCAAATAGTAGCATCCAGCCAAGTGTAGATTCTATAACTGTAACTGCAAACATACTATGATTGCAGTTACAGTTATAGACTGTAACTGCAAACATAATACCACGATTGCAGTTACAGTGATAGAAGTCTGTAACAGTTGTCTACCTTACATATTTGTACCATTTATCTCAACTGCCTTTGTTTTTGTGGAGACTTGTCCCTGCCCTGGATTGTCAGTAGACAGTCTCAGGGTTCTATTCCATTTAAATCATTATCAGGAGGTTTGATATAATTCATATGGCATCACTGCTCAGGATAGGGGTGGGTGGCATATTGCTGCATGGAATTCTGTGTTGTCACTTCAGATTACCAGCCGGGCCGGGTAGCGCAATCGGTAGGGCACCTGACTCGTAAGTCAGAGGTCCTGGGTTCGAATCCCGGTCTGGCCACATACTTTCGTTTCTCCTTCCGCTGATTCAAGAAGGGCAGTTGTCAGTTACTGGCGAAAGTATGTGCACTTAGTACTGGTTAACCGCTTAGGAGGTCTAAGTCTGCCCAGGAATAGTGTGGTTAGGTTAACTGACAGTCCCGACATGACCTTAGTTGTTTACCGTGGATGTTAAGCATCAAATCAACCAACCAAAAAAAATCAGATTACCACATCTGAGTCAGCTAGTTTGAGTGGTATTGATGAGGGATCAATTCAATGTTTTCCTTAGGTAATGTTAAACGCTTCTCAAACCCTGCCCCTTATCTGGAGCTATGTGGTCTCTGATTGTCGTCATTCAATATTATGCTAGTCTGTTTTGCAGCTTTCTTCAAAATGTTTTTGATGTTATTTGTTATGTATTAAAAGTGCTTTTGGACCTATACCTCTGCTAGAGGTCTTGGTCTTTTATAAAATCTTCAAAAAAATCTTCAAATCTTCAATTCTGTAATTATCAATGTCAGTATACGTAATTTCCACAGGCATCTGGTTTCATCAATGCTATTTAGTATTTTTTTGTCCGGGTATCTCTTTTACTAGGGTGTAAGAAATTTAATTTATTAGCTTTCCTTGATATCCACCAACCTCATGTTGTGGCTGAATATTTCAGGAAACAAAAATTGACAGTTCAGTTGCAACTTCGGTATTGGTCCCTGACACATTGCCATACAATGTATTCAGGAATAACAGAAACTTTCATGGTGGCGGAGTGATGCTTCTCATCCATAAGGACATTCCGCACATGCCTTTGTCTGAACTGCATGGTTAAACAACAAGGAATTGGTTTGGGCTAAAATATTTGCAGACAAAACTTCTCATTCTGTAGCAAGTTGGTATTGCCAACTTCACAACTTGGTGTCTTAAGTGAGGAATTTCAACTGTTTTGTGATCTGTTACATGTAGATCATATTGGACATTTCCAATTTAATATGAATACAAATACAATACAGATTATGATAAATTTTCCTGGAGATTTGTGGGTTCTCTCAAGTTGATAAACCTATGTCAATTTTATCAAGGTCAATGTACATACAAGGATGGAGCCTCTGTTTTGCAGGAAGCAATCTAGGACCTTTTTAGCGCACCTTCAGGAATGCAAAGGAGATCTTATGCAATACCCTGGCAGCTTAGTCTGAATATGCGTTAGTGTCATTGTCCTCATCTGTGTCCCTGATCATGTTAACCAATGTTAACAATTGTGTTTAACTCTCAATGTTTAAGTCTGTATCCAACAATCTACAAGAGTTACAATCATCATACTTGGTACATATATACATCCAAATGACTCCAGCAGCTGCATCTGATACTCAATTGTATGTCCTTATCCTATATGTTATGGTTGACTGACTTTGCTGTTTGGCACCATTTTGAAGGCAAAATTTTTAGTTTTGATGATACTTTTGAGACAAGAGGGTTGATACTTGGTCACATAGCACAGCAGCTACAAGCATCCATGCTGGCTCCCGTGCCCTTGACCTTTATTCATGGTCTAGTGATAATGCCTTATATTTCCAACACTGTTTGATGGAATAGCAATAGCAGGGTACCGGGCATAGTCAATCAGTCTGACATTATGAATGACCTCATACTATTTATAGATACCTCATACTATTTATAGATCACTGTGACTCACATTTCATGGTTCAGTGATTCTGACATACCTTGATCATTATTTTAGTAGATATCTATCAAACCTGGTCTGGATGTATGGTTCTGTCTGACTCTGCAGATGACTTCATACTATTAGTAGGTCCTTGTGACCTATATTTCATGGTTCAGTGATTTTGCCTTGTATCACCAACAGTATTTGTAGGTCTTTGTAACTGTGAGAATCAGGTACCCATGAGGCACACTTTGTTGTCTTCTGAAAACTCTTGTTCATGGTATTTCATGGAAGGTTTTATGAATGTAATAAACAGTGTTCATTTTTATTAGCTCACCTTTGGGAATGCAAAAGAGAGCCTATGCTTCATTCCCCCCCCCCCCCCTTCCCACCCCCCACATCTTACAGTAGTCCTAATATGTTTTAGCATCAGCATCCTCGTCTACGTCCCTGATCAATATGTTTTAGCATCAGCATCCTCGTCTACGTCCCTGATCAGGTTCACCAATGTTAACAATTGCATTTAACTTAATGTTTAACTCTGTGTCTTACAAACTACAGCAGCTGCAATTATCATACATGGTTGGAATATACAGTAAAACCTGCATGTCTAAGTGGCCACCTCTATTAAGCTAGCAACAGACCCTGTATTAAGCATGCATGTATTCAGTTCCCAAAGCAGGCAAATACACTGAAATGTACCTGTATTAAGCAAGCACCTTTCTTAAGCAAGCAGATTTTGATTGTCCCTTAGCCCTTATTTGCTTGCTTAATACAGGTTGGACTGTATACATCAATATGACTGTAGCAGCTGCATCATTTAATTGTGTGTCCTTCACCTATATGCTACGGTTGACTTACTTTCGTGTTTGGTACCATTTTTACAGCAAAATTTTTAGTTGTGATGATACCTTTGAGACAAAAAAGTTGATAATTCAGGATCCATTGTTTTTTGGTTGTTTTTTTTTTTTTGTTTTTTTTTTTTGTTTTTCAAAACTGTTTGATTATGAGAGAAAGTGGATCAGTTTCACTTTGCTGTTGACCTCATACTATTTATGGGTCACTGTGACTTACGTTTTCATGGTTCAGTGATTTTGACATATATCTTGAACTCTCCATCATACATGGGATAATGGTTCAGTCTGACTGCAATTTGAAATCACTTCATACTATTTGTAGGTCAGTGTGATCTTTATTTCATGGTTCATTGATTTTTGCCTTCTATTTCCAACACTATTTAATAGATTTGCATCATACTTGGCAACATGGATTAGTCTGACTCTTTTGAAAGACCTCATCGTTTAATTGAGGTCACTCTGACATAACGGTAGATATGGTTCAGTGATTTTGCTCAATATTATTTTGAGCACTGTTTAGTAGGTATTCGTCATATACCTGGTACAATGATTTGGTCTGATAGTACAGACAACCTCATAATTTGTAGGACTTTGTAATGTAAGAACCAGGCACCCATGAGGAGTGCCCTGTTGTCTTCTGACAATTCTTGTTTTATAATTGGTATCAAATATGTATGTGCACTATTGTGAATACATTTTAATCTGAAAACCTGTTAAGCTGTGCATATGTAAATATAAAAAATCAAATATTTGCAGGCTTATATTTTAGCAAGTTCAAGTTCTTTATTGGACATAAACAGTAACATGTTTTTCGTCCTATTACAAATAGCTGTTTACAGAATGAGAAGAGCATGACAAAACATAACAAACAAAAAGCAATCACATAAAGACAATAGATACTGCATTTTAGCGCTTATTGCCTTAACCGCCAATATTATTGGCGGTTAAGGCAACAAGCACTAAAATATCGCCAAAATTTGGTAACTCCCAAATATAAGTGTTTTACGGTAGAAACAGGATTCCAAAGCATGTTTCTGCTTCAGGTAAAAGAATTAAGCTCTTGATCTCGTCTGTTCCCAGATACCGGGAGATAACCAGTGCCAAATACCAGGGAGATAACCCTGTTCCCAAATACCAGGGAGATTTGCCTACACCCCAAAATGGATGCCGGAAAACGAAAATTTTACTCTGTAGGCTCTTCTGAATCTGATGATCACGTCCCTGATAAACTTAGTAGGAGAGAATCATTGATTTATGGATCCCATAAGTATCTACCTGAGATGGTTTCCAACTGGACTGAAGAAGATTTAAATGGAATTGGAATTTTCTACAAAGAAAGTGGTTGTGAAAATGCCCACGAACTTCTTGACGGTGCTTATATGGTAAAAACTGATCATTTGTCAGAAGAAAGTAAATCGGCAATAGATTACTTAAAGAGATGCCTTCAGTTTGATATTAAAACAGATGCAAGTAGAACGTTTTCTGCTGCTGGATGCATCCCACTGACACAAGAAATTGCAGACCATATAGACAGAGAGCTTGATCAGCAGAACCTTGAGATCCCAGAAGGAAGTGAATGCTTAAGGTACCGTAAAAATTCTAAATATTGGGACACCAAAAATAATTACCATAATTGTCCTAAAATTGGAACAGTTTGGTTTTACAGCGCAGTAATGTGCCCAAAAATGCAAATGGGATGGCAAATAGTGTGATCTGAATTTGCACTGTGGCAAATAGTGTAAACCCTGATCAGACCTCTCTTCAGGAGCAGTCTGAAATGCGGTCTTATCTGGGTTTGCACTGTTTGCTTAGCCCTAACTGTCCCAATATATAGATTTTTTGCGGTAGTTTTTTGTTTGTTTTTTATGGCAGTGGCTAGGAAAATGGGTCTGTATCCATAGACTGACTGTTTAGCTGTACAGACCTGTACGTCTAGACCATTAAAGACCGTCGGTCTAGGTGTACGCGTCTAATGCTTGTGTGCAATTTCTATTATAAAGAAACCAAATACTGATAGGGGATGTATATTGAATTGTAATACCATGACAACTTTTACATTTCTTCAGCTAATTAAATAGACATCATATTAATAAGTGTAGTAAAAGGATAAAAAAAAATGGGTCGAGGAGGGTACTATTTGACTATTTGAGCTAGGATGATGATTTATAGTATGCAGCTCAGGATCTTAATCCAGTGTCACCAGTTTTCATTGGTGCATACTTCATAATTATGTGTGGCCATTCAAGGTCATTGCCATGAAACTAAGATGAGACTGCAGTCTGATCATGATGTCAGCACTTTTTGCCATTCCAATTGAATCTTCTGGACAGATAGTACTTCATTGACCAAACTGTTCAATTTTAAGACAGTTGGGTAATTACTTTATAGTATCCCAATATTTTAGAATTTTTATGGTAACTTCTGAAGTTCTGGGCCCGGTTGTTCAAAACTAATGACGTCATTAGTTAACGTTTCGTTAAATTTTCAAATGTTAATACCTCAAATAAGCCACCTTTCTTTTATTGAAAAAATGTGAGAAGCTTTTGTATTGCAAAAGCTTCGCACATATTTTCAACAAAAAATATTAGTGTATTTTGCTGTAAAGTCATAAAACACTAAACGAGCTGACCTCTTAACAAGCTTAATTGTTAGGCTAACGCTGCTTTGAACAGCAGCAAATTAAATGGGCCCTGATGTTTGAATATTTATCTTGTTCAAAGTTTTGGGTCATTTACCATACTACAGTAAAATTGGGACACATAACATAATTACCGTAATTGTGCTAAAATAGACTACCGTAATGTGCCAATATATTGGGATATCTAAAAATAACAAATTTTCCATTTGGGACAAATGGAAAATTAATTAGTTTAGGTGTCCCAATACTTAAGCGTATTAGGCCCTAATGTGCTTAAATATTGGGACACCTACAACCAATAATTTTCCATTTGGGACAAATGGAAAATTGATTATTTTAGGTGTCCCAATACTTATGCACATTAGGGGCAGTCTGATCTGGGTTTGCACTGTTTACTCAGACCTGCCCAAATGTACATTTTATGGTTTTTTGGGTGAAAATAGGTAGGGGTGACCAATTCTATTTATCACAGGGTATAATCGATTCCGCCAATTTTCGCTTCCTGCAGAGACTGTACATCATATTTGGCTTCCGCTGAGACTGTCCGCGAACTCTTGCTTCCTGCAGAGACTTCTGTCCTCGAAAAATGGCTTCCTGCCGAGACTGTCCGCGTGACTCTGCTTCCTGCCGAGAGCCTCGGCAGGAAGCAGAAATCACGCGGACAGTCTCTGCAGGAAGCCATTTATCATGTACAGAAGTCTCGGCAGGAAGCAAGAGATCACGGACAGTCTCGGCAGAAACCAAATATGATGTACAGTCTCTGCAGGAAGCGAAAATTGGCGGACTCGATTATACCCTGTGTTTATGCATATAAAACAAATTGCTTCAAAACTTCTTCAAAAGAGCTTTTCGGAACCTGAATTGTAGGGAGACTAAGCTTACAAATTCAGAAAGATAGTAAAACAAGCTGATTTCCTCAGGGGAGCAAATTTTCTAGATGCTTCTAACAAGATGGATCTAGATTTTTTGGGATTGTTTTTGGAGGGAAAACGTATTATAAGTGAATAAATATGATATCACATTATTTGCAGATCTGTCCAGAATGCTTTTCTGTATGCAGAAGACCTGATTGAACGTATCAGAACCCTTGTACTTCATTACAGAAAACATAAAAATATTCAGGAGCAGGCTTATACAGAGTTGTTGAAGACCTTTGGTCAGATGTGTGGCTTAAGAGGCGAGTATGTATTTTTTTCATTATTGTCCTTTTGAGCTGACCCAGCCAAAAGCCAGAGTGAGCTTTTGTCATACAAAAGCATCCTTTGTACCTTGTCCGTCGGATCACAGTGATTGAAAATAAAATATTCAAATGTCTTTTTCATGGAAACCACTGCACCAAGGGTTTTCAAATTTCTTGTGGAGTGTGACTGAACTACAGGGTTTCAGAATTTTGAAATTCAGCCAGGTGGAGAATCCAAGGTGGTCACTGTTATTAGAAAATAGCGAAACAACAAAATCAATGTTTTTACAGTGTTTGGCTTTGATATATGAGCCACGACACAACAAAACCAACAAAGTAGTTGTGCGCTCAGTGCAGTCTCAGATCAGCCTGGGCATCCAACCAGTCCGATCAGACTCTTTGCTAAGCCCTTAAAAGGTACATGTGTAGCTAAGGGTCTAAGGTACCTCCATGCGGACAGCGAAGACTCTGATCAGGCTGGGCGGCTGCCCAGGCTGATCCGAGTCTGCACTGGGCGCACAACCACATTGTTGTCTCGCCTGCCAAGCAGAGGCGAGACATAGGTATTGCTTTTCCGGTGTCGGCGGCGGCGTCGGCGTAAACTTTTGTCGAGTTTTTGCATTTAGGTCATTTTCTCAGAAACTATAAGGCCTAGAGCCATGAAACTTGGTTCATGGGTACGTCTGGAAGAGTAGATCTCAAAGCCATCATCAATATTGAGTCTTGACCTACATGTCACGGTTGACTGACTTTGCAAGTTTTTGTCGAGTTTTTGCGTTTAGGCCTTTTTCTCAGAAACTATAAGGCCTAGAGCCATGAAACTTGGTTCATGGGTACGTCTGGAAAAGTAGATCTCAAAGCCATCATCAATATTGAGTCTTGACCTACATGTCACGGTTGGCTGACTTTGCAAGTTTTTGTCGAGTTTTTGCGTTTAGGTCATTTTCTCAGAAACTATAAGGCCTAGAGTCATATTACTTGGTACATGGTTACGTCTGGAAGAGTAGATCTCAAAGCCATCATCAATATTGAGTCTTGACCTACATGTCACGGTTGACTGACTTTGCAAGTTTTTGTCGAGTTTTTGCGTTTAGGTCATTTTCTCAGAAACTATAAGGCCTAGAGCCATGAAACTTGGTTCATGGGTACGTCTGGAAGAGTAGATCTCAAAGTCGTCATCAATATTGAGTCTTGACCTACATGTCACGGTTGACTGACTTTGCAAGTTTTTGTCGAGTTTTGCGTTTAGGTCATTTTCTCAGAAACTATAAGGCCTAGAGCCATGAAACTTGGTTCATGGGTATATCTGGAAGAGTAAATCTCAAAGTCATCATCAATATTGAGTCTTGACCTACATT
This sequence comes from Ctena decussata, assembly GCA_963989385.1. Taxonomy (NCBI): domain Eukaryota; kingdom Metazoa; phylum Mollusca; class Bivalvia; order Lucinida; family Lucinidae; genus Ctena; species Ctena decussata. The sequence continues at coordinate 62,336,140 of OZ022503.1, forward strand.
TTACGTTTGACTGACTTTGCAATTTTGGTTGCATTTAGGTCTGTTTCTCTGAAACTATATGGGCTATAGAGCCATGAAACTTGGGTCATGCATTAATCTAGAAGAGAAGATCTCAAAGCCATCATCAATATTGAGTCTTGACCTAGAGTCATGAAACTTGGTTCATGGGTACGTCTGGAAGAGTAGATCTCAAAGCCATCATCAATATTGAGTCTTGACCTACATGTCACCGTTGACTGACTTTGCAAGTTTTTGTCGAGTTTTTGCGTTTAGGTCATTTACTCAGAAACTATTAGGCCTAGAGCCATGAAACTTGGTTCATGGGTACGTCTGGAAGAGTAGATCTCAAAGCCATCATCAATATTGAGTCTTGACCTACATGTCACGGTTGGCTGACTTTGCAAGTTTTTGTCGAGTTTTTGCGTTTAGGTCATTTTCTCAGAAACTATAAGGCCTAGAGCCATGAAACTTGGTACATGGGTACGTCTGGAAGAGTAGATCTCAAAGCCATCATCAATATTGAGTCTTGACCTACATGTCACGGTTGACTGACTTTGCAAGTTTTTGTCGAGTTTTTGCGTTTAGGTCATTTTCTCAGAAACTATAAGGCCTAGAGCCATGAAACTTGGTTCATGGGTACGTCTGGAAGAGTAGATCTCAAAGCCATCATCAATATTGAGTCTTGACCTACATGTCACGGTTGGCTGACTTTGCAAGTTTTTGTCGAGTTTTTGCGTTTAGGTCATTTTCTCAGAAACTATAAGGCCTAGAGCCATGAAACTTGGTTCATGGGTACGTCTGGAAAAGTAGATCTCAAAGCCATCATCAATATTGAGTCTTGACCTACATGTCACGGTTGACTGACTTTGCAAGTTTTTGTCGAGTTTTTGCGTTTAGGTCATTTTCTCAGAAACTATAAGGCCTAGAGCCATGAAACTTGGTTCATGGGTACGTCTGGAAGAGTAGATCTCAAAGTCGTCATCAATATTGAGTCTTGACCTACATGTCACGGTTGACTGACTTTGCAAGTTTTTGTCGAGTTTTTGCGTTTAGGTCATTTTCTCAGAAACTATAAGGCCTAGAGCCATGAAACTTGGTTCATGGGTATGTCTGGAAGAGTAAATCTCAAAGTCATCATCAATATTGAGTCTTGACCTACATTTTACGTTTGACTGACTTTGCAATTTTGGTTGCATTTAGGTCTGTTTCTCTGAAACTATATGGGCTATAGAGCCATAAAACTTGGGTCATGCATTAATCTAGAAGAGAAGAGCTCAAAGAAATCATCAATATTGAGTCTTGACCTACATGAGTTCATTTTTAACTCGCCTGTACAAAAGTACAGGGAGCTATTGTTGTGACCCTGACATCGGTGTGGGCATGGGTGTTGGCATTGGCCTTAGCGTGGGCGTCATGCTTTCAAGTTTTATTACAAAGTTTTTAAACTTTCAAATCTCAACAACCACTGACCAGAACCCGTTGATATTTGGAACATAATCACACCATAGCATATCCTTGTGTTCTGTAACCTCATATCCCAGAGTGAGGCCTTCTGAGGGGCATAGGGGTCAAAAATTAGGTCACACTCACTTAAAAGTTTACCACAAAGTTTTATTAAACCGTTATATCCCAGCAACCACTGTCAACAACCTTTCCATATTTGAAACAGAATCACATTATAGCATAACCTTTCATTACATAAACTACCCCCCAGGTTCAGACCTTGGAGTGGGGCTTACGGTTCAAAGATTAGGTCACACTGTAAAGTTGACGACAAACCAGTGACAAGAACCGTTCCATATTCGGAACATAATCATATAATAGCATAACCTTTTATTACGTAACACCATACCCCAGGGTCAGACCCTGGTGGGGCTAAGGGGTCAAATATTAGGTCACACTGTAAGGTTTACGACAGTTTTTTTAAACATCATATCTCAGCAACCAGTGGCAAGAACCCTTCCATATTTGGAACATAATCATATCATAGTTGAACATTTCATTACATACACTATACCCCAGGGTCAGACCCTGGGCTGGGGCTTAGGTGTCAAAAATAGGTCATACTCACTTTAAAGTTTTACAATTAAGTATATCTCCTTTTCTCATTAGTGGATTCTTTTGGTATTTGCACTGTAGTGAGAAATTGCTTCAAAGTTTTTCAGCTAGTGTTTTCCCTAGCCTGAAAAAGGGGCAGGGTGCTGGCCAGAAAAGGGGCACTTTTAGCACGTGACATGCTCCTCATAGGGCACTTTTTCTGAAGTTCTTATTTTGAAAGACAATGTAACAAAGAAAACTAATACTTTCTAACAGGATAAAAACCTTGTTTTTGCTGGGAGATATAAATATTTGTAAAATAAAAGCCTCTTTTACACATAGAATTTAAGAAAGCTGAATATTGCAAACAATATGACATTAATTTGAATGAAATTACCTTCCATATAGGAAGGGCAGAAGGGTAAGGCCAAAAGGTAGAAGGGTAAGGCCAAAAGGCAGAAGGGTAAGGCCAAAAGGCAGAAGGGTGCAGCATCTTTCTAAACCTATGCAGGGGAATCACTAACAGGGTACCACCCCTACCTCATGCAGTGACCTTGAGGTCAAGAACGTGCACTTAGAAATTTGGATTTTTGTTAAAGTATTCTGATAGCATACTATTCCATAGTGCTTGGAACGAATTTAGTTTATACTTGAATTGATGTTAGTTACTGGATGGAGTTTTCACAAAATACTACCCTTACTGGGTGACCATGAAGTTAAGGTCATTGATAAAGAATTTTATCTTAAAGCTTTTGTTTATAGATACTGGTATCTTGACAATACATGGACATGCTTGCATGAAGTTTTATGTAGTGCAAGCCATAGTAACGAATGCCTGTGAGATGGGCAAGCACCAGTTCAAGCAAGCTATGCTGTCAGGCGACAGCTCTTGTTTTCTCAGATGACAAAACAACTATCTTAAGAACCACAGAACAGGTTTTGATCAAATTTGTTGAGACTTGAAGTATGCCGAGGAGTATATAATTATGCCCCCCAACTTCGGAGAAGTTTAGGCGTATTTGTTTGGGCCTGTCCATCCATCTGTCTGTCTGTCTGTAACGCTTTTTGGTAGCTGGGAAACTCGAGAACCACGTATGCTAGGATCTTACAATTTTATAGGTGGCTTGTACATGAAACATGTATGCGGACCTGTATTTTTTTTTTACTTATCCAGTCTTGTCGTTCAGAAGTTATGCCCCCTTTTCGACTTTGTCATTTTATATAGGAAAAACCTTGTGACCAAAATATCTGTTGAACCATTTAAGCTAGGATCCTGGTGTTTGGCACAGCTACAGACTAGGATGTAGATGACCTGATTAACTTTTGAGCCTATTTCATAAATTTTGGTTGAGTTTTTCCCCTTTTTGGACATAGGTACTTGTGACCAAAATATCTGAAGAACCGCTGCAGCTATGATCCTCATATTTAGCATACAGGTTTGGACTAAGGTGTAGATGAAGTGAATAAGTTTTGGGTCTATTTCATAAATTTTTGGTTGTGTTATTCCCCATTTTATAGGCATTTTATATAGGAATAACCTTGTGACCAAAATATCCGAAGAACCGCTGCAGCTATGATCCTCATATTTAGCATACAGGTTTGGACTTAGGTGTAGATGAAGTGAATAAGTTTTGGGCCTATTTCATAAATTTTTGGTTGAGTTATTCCCCATTTTTGGACATAGGAACTTTATATAGGAAAAACCTTGTGACCAAAATATATATTTTTGGTTGAGTTATATCCCTTTGGACATAAACATTTTGTATTGTTCGTAAGTATTGACCTGGCACTCATGAATATTCCGTTCATCTCCGTAAATAAATTCACAGTGTCCGATTACGAACGGATAAAAGTAGCGTCAGTATGTACAGTCATTATTAAACAGAAAATAAAAAATATCACTTTATCAAGTGGCACAGTGGCTAAGGCATTGGGCTTTTAATCGTGGAGTTATGTGTTCGAATCTCCCAACCGTCTTTTTAATATTTTTACGTTTATTTTTTTCTTTGCGTAAAAATTTTATTGTTTCAGCTATTAATTTGTTTAGTTGCTTGGTTGGTTGGTTGTCTTGGGTTTAGCGGCCCTTTGAGACAGTACTTCATTCTATATCGGGCCGTCTTTCAAAGATAGGGAGAAAGAAAAAATGATAGGCGAGAGAAAAGCCCCCCCCCCCCCCCCCCCCAAAAAAAAGCCCCACCCGCATCTACTGCAAGCCCCATAGCTCTTTGTCGCACTGTCAGCCAAAATAATATGGCGGCCGGGCACTGAAAGTGACACAGCACCATCGCCAGACCTGACTACCCCATTCAACTACTGAACGAGATGCACTATCTTTCTACTATCACATGTACATGTAAATCCTACAACAACAAAAAAAACATCTCAGATTCAAAGAAAAATATACTCATGACTTCCACATCAAAGCATTTTCAGGAAAACCAGCACCTGTAGGCGGATCATATATCCAACAGACGTTAGATGCAGCTGCTGTCAGCAGATGGACAATTTTCAGAGTACGTAGAAACAAGAGAAACCGCGACTTACGTTCCCACGAAAATATATGGGGAAAACCTTAACGAGAGAAAAACGTTTAAAATTATTAAGTAAAAATATGCATTTTCATTCATTATATTAAAAATAAAGACAAAAGGTAAAAAATGAGATAAGTAAAAATGAATGCGATCAGATTCGATCGTGCGATATCTGCATCCGTAGTCAGAAGCCGTCACCACTACGCTACGGCGTCATCAACAAACAGTTGACTGTATTATATTCAAATAGCAGTATTTTCCGGTAAATCATTGCTAAACCTAACGAAAACATCCGAGTGTAATGTCGGAATTAATGAGTGCCAGGTCAATCCTTATCAACAATACAGGAACAAGCTTGTGAACAAAATATCTGAAGAACCCTTAAGCTATGATCTTTATATTTGGCATACAGTTACAAACCAAGGTGTAGATGACTTTATTAGTTTTATAGCCAATTCTAAAAAATACTTGAGTTATAAACCCCTTTCTGACTTAAACATTATGGGATGAACCTTCTTTAGAGACAAGCATACAGTTGGGGGCATAGTGTTTCATAAACACATTTTCTAGATTTCGCCTTTTCATGCATCTGCTAAGGTCATGGTCACAGACTTAAACATTTGCATTAAAATTTAGTGTTTTAAGTATTTGCTTTAAAGTTTTATGTTTATAGTCTTTGCTAAGACATGTTTTTATTTTAATCTTTTAATGGATGCTTTTAATATGTGAATTGGTTTAGACTAGGTGCAAACAAATTAGTTTACATAATGTGGATGCTGACCAAGGGTCAAGGTCATTTGTATAATAGGTATGTTAAGTTTTCAGTTTGTTTTGGCACTTATATACGTGTATTGTGGTGTTCACCTAGGTAAAGTGCTGGGTTTGATGTATATTTATGGATGCATTAATTAATGTGTATGTTTTTATTCAGTTTGGTTTCATTAGGCAGTGGCGCTGGGCAGGGGTCTACGTGAGCTCATGCTCACTTGCTTGAGTATTATTATTTTATGTTTTGCTACTTGCAGATATGGTGGTATAGTCAAAGAGAGAGTTACTATTGGAAGTAGAGTAGTCTCCTCTATTCCAGATATTCGATTTAAAACCAGAGGCAAGGAGCCTTTCCTGAAATCAGTTGAAGCAGTTGTCTCTGTGGCTGAGGTTTGTTTTTAGCTCACCTGAGCCACAGGCTCACAAGTGAGCTTGTAGTATAGGCAGGCATCCAATGTCCATCAACATTTGCAGCAATATCCTTCTATTGGCATGGCAATTGAAACCAAATTTTAGTTGGTAGCTCCATTGGGCTGGGGAAAGAATGTTTGTTCAAGTGGTCTTGGTTACTTGACCAGGAGGGCTGCCATGTCCATAATATTATGTGGAAATTCGTTTAGGAATAAACTTCTCTAGAACCAAAAGGCTGATGACCTTGAAACTTTTTCTGTTGCCTGCCGTACTTGAGTACTAATGATGATCCCAGGTTGACCTTTGATCTTCTTGTCGAAACGTCATTTTTGAACCATGTGCTTTGGTATTGGAAAATGCTTAAATATCTTTAGGTCTGTGATACAAAGGTATATATAGGCAGCTAAATGAGTAAATGAAGACATAGGTTACCAAAGGTCAAGGTCATGCGCTGACCTTTGTCCAGGGTCACTGAGATTTCGTAATTAACCATGTTTCGGGTGGAACCTCCATGGCACATACTAATAAAATTTGATTGAAATGGTCAAAGACATATGACGATGATGGTCACAATGCCAATATATGGTATAAAAATCTTCTTCTTTAGAATCAGAATGTAAGTGACCTTGAAGCTTTGGATGCAGGATTAAGTACTTTTAGTAGTAAGTACTACCAAGTTCATTTTTAGATGATAAGTCCAAGTTGAACTTAACTTTTTGATGGAAAGGTCAGCTTTGGTTTGTAATGGTTTTAAATGGGAAATGCTCAAACAGTGTATTTCTAAGAAGCTACTGAAGTCTGTGGGTGTAGTAATTGGTATAAAAGTCAACTAATTAAGTACATAAAGGCGCAAGGTTATCAAAGGTCAAGGTTGTTCTTCAACCAATATTCAGTATCATTTAGATTTCAACAATGTCAAGCATCTACCACAAGACCACTGTGCTATTGAAACCAAATTTTGTCATAGAGCCTCCATCAGGGTAGCTTATCATGTGGTTTTCACTTCACACAAAATAGTGGGAAGTCCCAGTGAAACTTCCCACCTTGTGGTAAGTTTTTTCAAGACTTTTATTTTTCATTTCTAAATCCATGCCATTTGGAGGTGCCGAAAAAGCACCACTATGACATAATTTGAGTTGAGTCTGAAGGAAAATATAAAGTAAATCAGAACAACAGCTGATCTCTTAAATTGTTACCATTCATATACTGCATGATTATGGCAAAATGGAATTTTCTTTAAGATAATATAAATGTGCCAAAGTAAAACTATTCCAATTGGTCTGTTTGTAAAGAAACTGCCAAATTTTACTGCCACTTTTAGTGCTGTTTTGTCAGCTCATATTTTCATTTTCCCACACTGAAGGGGTGTTGGGGGGGGGGGGGGGGGGGGAGAGACCTATTTGGTTTTGGTGGGGATCGTGTCAATGTAGCTTCTTGTCTGCACTCATCTCTTGAGCCAGTTATCAGATGTCTACTTAATATGCATGCATATTACATAGGGAGGGGGAAAAAGCCGACTAGGTTATCGTGACATTGACCCTACGGTAAAGGTAACATGAGGACTTTGGGTTCAAAAATAGCTTGTCTGTGCTCTATCTCCAGAACCTTACGTTGGATTTTTACCAAAAATAGCATGAAATCATCATTGGAAAAAGGCACAGAACTGATTAGGTTTGGTGACTGTGACCCAATTTTCAAGGTCACATGACGACTAAGAATGTTAAAAGATTGCTTGTTTGCACACTGTCTCCTGAAAGAAATGTTGGATTTGTAACAAATTAGCATGGAATCATCAGTTGGACTGGTGCAGAACTAATAAAACTTTGGTGACCTTGCCCCCATTTTCAAGATCACAGGACTTAGAATGTCAAAATTTTCCTTGCGCCCTGATAAATTTTCTCTGTAACCAGAAGGTGTATTTTCACGAAACTTAAATGAATATATCATTTTGCCGAGTCAAAGACCTAATTGAATTGTGGTGAACTTGACTGCTTTCTCAAGGTCAAAGGAAGATTTTCTCTAAAAATGAAGATATTTCTTGAACCAGTGGATAGAGTTCTACCAAACTTTCATAGGTGTACATTTGGACAAGTCAAAGACTTATTTGGTATTGATGACCTTGACCACATTTTCATGGTCACAGGAGGATTTTCCCTGAAAAAAGAAACTTTTGAGCCAGTGGATAGATTTTCACCAAATGTGCATGGATATATGGATGGGACAAGCCAAAGATCTGACTAGTTTTTTTAGCTCACCTGAGCCAGCGGCTCCGGGGGAGCTTATAGGATGGTAAGGCTCCGTCGTCCGTCGTCGTCCGTCCATCCACAATTTCAAACGACTTCTCCTCTGAAACCGCTAGGCCAATTGTAACCAAATTTCATATGTGGCCTCCAGAGGAAGGGGGAACGAAAAGTTGTTCAAACGGTCCTGGTCACATGACCAACATGGCCGCCACGCCCATATATGGTAAAAACCTAAAAAAATCTTCTTCTCCAGAACCAATAGGCCGATGGCCTTGAAACTTGGTATGTAGCATCGGGTACGCGAGTACTACCAAGATTGTTCAAATTATGACCTTGGGTTGACCTTGACCTTTTTTACGGCAAGGTCAAATTTGCTTCCTTGTGCTTTTATATGGCTTAATGCTAGAACATAAGATATCTTGGAAACTGTTGCAGATTTTGGGCTAAAAATCGGTATCTACAGTCATCTTAATGAGTACGTGAAGATTTATGAGTATAAGAGGTCAAGGTCATTCTTTGACTTTTGACCCAGAATGTCCATATTTTGACAATTTCGAACTATCTCCTCAACAGCCATTGGGCCAACTGAAAGCAAATTTCATATAGAGCCTCCAGGGGCTGAGGGAACAAAAATTTATTCATATGGTCCAGGTCACGTGACCAACATGGCCACCACGCCCATATATGGTAAAAACTTTTAAAAATCTTCTTCTCCAGAACCAATTGACCGATGGCCTTGAAACTTGGTATGTAGCATTGTGTACTCAAGTACTATCAAGATTGTTCAAATTATGACCTTGGGTTGACCTTGATCTTTTTACGGCAAGGTCAAATATGGGAAAATGCTAGAACATATGATTTCATGGAAAGTTTTGAAGAGTAAGGCCTAAAATTGGTAAATGCAGTCAAGTTCATGAAGAATTATGAGTATAAGAGGTCAAGGTCATTCTTTGACCTTTGACCCAGAACTCTCATATTTTGACATTTTCAAACAATCTTCTCCAAAGCCACGGGGCCAATTGTAACCAAATTTCATATTTTGCCTCTCGGGGTTGAGAGAATGAAATTTTTTTCAAACGGTTCAGGTCACATGTCCAACATGGCCGCCACGCCCATATATGGTAAAAACCTTTAAAAATCTTCTTCTCCAGAACCAGTTGACCGATGGCCTTGAAACTTGGTATATAGCATTGGGTACTCCAGTATTATCATGATTGTTCAAATTATGACCTTTGCTTGACCTTGACCATTTTACGGCAAGGTCAAATATGGCAAATGCTACTACATAAGATTTCATGGGAATTTTTGAAGATTTTGGCCTAAAAATAGGTATATACAGTCGTCTTAATGAGGTCATGAAGAATTATGAGTACAAGTGGTCAAGGTCATTCTTTGACCTTTGACCCAGATCTCATATTTTGACATTTTCAAAAGTTATTTCAAAAGCCAAAGGGCCAATTGTAGTCACATTTCATATAGAGCCTCCAGGGGTTGAGGGAACAAAAATGTGTTGAAATGGTCCAGGTCACATGACAACATGGCCGCCATACCCATTTATGATATAAACCTTTAATATTTTTCTTCTCCAGAACCAATATGCCTATGGCCTTGAAACTTGGTAAGTAGCATGGAGTACTAGAGTACTTCCAAGACTGTTCAAATGATGACCTTGGGTTCACCTTGACCTTTTTTGCAGCATGGTCAAATATGGGAAAATGCTAGAACATAAGATTTCATGGAAAGTTTTGAAGATTTTGGCCTAAAAATGGTATATATGGTTATCTTAATGCCTATTAGCACAATAAGATTTATGAGTAAAAGAGGTCATGGTCAGTCTTTGACTTTTGACCCTAGACTCATATTTTGACAATTTCAGACATAAGAAAAAGCCACTTTGCCAATTGCTCAGGTGAGCGGATCAGGGCCTCATGGCCCTCTTGTTTATGGTAACCATGATCTACTTTTCAAGGTCGCAGGAGGACTTCCATAAGTCCATTGGGAAAGCACTGGTAGGGGAAAATCATTCTGACAGCATTAATGGCCACATAGCCCAGTTTTTAGCTCAACTGGGCCACAGACTAAGGGTGAGCTATTGTGATCACTCAGTGTCCGTCGTCCATAGTACGTCGTTTGTCGTCAATAATTTGCTTTAAATGACATCTTCTCAGAAATAACTATGCCTAGGGCTTTAATTTTTGGTATGAAGCATTGTCTAGTGGACGTCTATCTACTTTGTTCAAATAATGGCCCTGGGGTCCAAAATGACCCTGGGGCAGGGGGTCTTGAGTTCGAAATTTAAATACACTTAAAAATCTTCTTCTCCAGAACTGCTAGCTTGGCTCAGATGCTTGAAATTTGGTATGTAGCATTGCCTAGTGGTCCTTTACCAAGTTTGTTCAAATGGTGGCCCCAGAGTCCAAAATGGCCTGCAGCAGGGAGTCCTGGGTTTGAACCATTGAAATACATAGAAGAATATTCAAAAGTCTCCTTCTTTAGAACCATGAGACTAAAATGGTTGAAATTTGGTATGTAGCATTGCCTGCTGATCCTTTACCAAGTTTATTCAAATGGTGGTGCCAGAATCCAAAATGGCCCCACAGGAGGGCGTCTTAGGTTTGAACCATATAAATACATATTTTTTTTTTGAAAAATCTTCTTCTCCAGAACTGCTTGGTTCAGATGCTTGAAATTTGGTAATAAACATTGCCTAGTGGTCCTTTACCAAGTTTTACCAAATGGAGTACCCAGGGTCCAAAATGGCATCCCGACAGGGGGTCCTGGAATTGAACTATAGAAATACATAGAAAAATATTCAAAAAATTTCTTCTTAGAATTGCTTGGCTTCGATGCTTGAAATTTGGTAAGTATCATTGCCTAGTAGTCCTTTACCAAGTTTGTCAAAATTGTGTCCCCAGGTTCCGAAATGGCCTCACAGCAGGCAATACTTGGTTTGAACCAAAGCAATACGTAGAAAAATATTCAAAAATCTTCTTCTCCAGAATTGCTTGCCTCAGATGCTTGAAATTTGGTATGTAGCATTGCCTAGTGGTCCTTTACCAAGTTTGTTCAAATGGTGGCCCCAGAGTCCAAAATGGCCTGCAGCAGGGAGTCCTGGGTTTGAACCATTGAAATACATAGAAAAATATTGAAAAGTTTTCTTCTTTAGAACCATGAGGCTAAAATGCTTGAAATTTGGTATTTAGCATTGCCTGCTGATCCTTTACCAAGTTTGTTCAAATGGTGGTACCAGAATCCAAAATGGCCCCGCAGGAGGGCGTCCTAGGTTTGAACCATATAAATACATAGAAAATTTTTGAAAAATCTTCTTCTCCAGAGCTGCTTGGTTCAGATGCTTGAAATTCGGTAATAAACATTGCCTAGTGGTCCTTTACCAAGTTTTACCAAATGGAGGACCCAGGGTCCAAAATGGCATCGCGACAGGGGGCCCTGGAATTGAACTATAGAAATACATAGAAAAATATTCAAAAATTTGCTTCTTAGAATTGCTATGCCCAGATGCTTGAAATTTGGTATGTATCCTAGGGCTTTGATTTTTGGTATGAAGCATTGTCTAGTGGACGTCTATCTACTTTGTTCAAATAGTGGCCCTGGGGTCCAAAATGACCCTGGGGCAGGGGGTCTTGGGTTCGAAATTTAAATACACTTTAAAATCTTCTTCTCCAGAACTGCTTGGCTCAGATGCTTGAAATTTGGTATGTAGCATTGCCTAGTGGTCCTTTACTAAGTTGGATCAAATGGTGTACCCAGGCTCAATAATGGCCGCGCAGCAGGAAATCCTGGAATTGTACAATAGAAATACGGAGAAAAATATTCAAAAACCTAACTCTGCAGAACTGCTATGCCTAGATGCTTGAAAGTTGGTATGTAGCATTGTCTAGTGGTCATTTACCCGGTTTGTTCAAATGGTGGCCTCAGGGTCCAAAATGGCCCCGCGGCAGGGAGTCCTGGGTTTGAACCATAGAAATACATAGAAAAATATTCAAAAGTCTCCTTCTTTAGAACCACATGGCACATATGCTTGAAATTTGGTATGTAGCATCGCCTAGTAGTCCTTTATCAAGTTTCTTCAAATGGTGGCCCCATGATCCAAAATGGCTCACAGCAGGAAGTTTTGTGTTTGAACCATAGAAATACATAGAAATATGTTCAGAATTTTTCTTCTACAGACTGAACCACTTGGCTCAGATGCTTGAAATATGTTGTGTAGATTTTCCTATTAGTCATTTTCCGTGTTTGTTCAATGGAGGTCCCAGTGTCCAAAATGGACCTAACCTAGATAGGTCCCGAGTTTGAACCATTGAAAAACATAGAAAGATATTTAAAAATCTTCTTCAGGACAGCTAGGCTCAGATGCTTGAAATTCGGCATGAAGCATTGTCTGATGGACTTCTACAATGTTTTATTCAAATGGTGGCCCCGGGGTCCGAAATGGCACTGCGCCAGAGGGTCCTGGATTTGACCAAAAGAAATACATACAAAAGATATTCAAAAACTTCTTCTTCAGAACCACATGGCTCAGCTGCTTTGATATTAAGCATTGCCTGGTGGTCCTTCACCAGTTTGTCCAAATGCAGGTCTATGGGTCCGAAAAAGACCTACCCCAGGGGTCCTGGGTTTGAACCATAGAGATACGAAAAAAGTATTCAAAAATCTTCTTAAGAACCTGCAGGCTTAGATGCTTGAACCTTTGTATGTAGCATTTTCTGGTGGACCTCTACCAAGTTTCTTCAAATGGTGGCCCCTAGGTCCAAAATGGTCCACAGCAGGAGGTTTTGTGTTCGACAATAAGATATACTTAAAAATCTTTTTCTTCAGAACTGCTAGGCTCAGATGCTTGAAATTTGGTATGTATCACTGCCTAATGATCATTTTCCAAGTTTATTCAAATGGTGGCCCCAGGATCCAAAATGGCCCCACCCCAGGGGGTCCTGGGTTTGAACCATAGAAATACATAGAAAAGTATTAAAAATTCTTCTTCTTCAAAACCACTAGGCTCAGATGCTTGAAATTTGGTATGAAGCATTGACTAGTGGACATCGACCGAGTTTGTTCAAATGGTGGCCCCAGGGTTTGAATAGGTTCACTCATATTTTGACAGTTATTTCAAACTATCAAGTTTGTTCAAATGTTGACCTTAGTTTCACCTGTTTGCTAAGGTGAGTGATTCAGGGCCTCTTGGTCCCCTTGTATACTATAGCCTATTCACAATTTTTCACTCTTCTGCCTCTCACATAATTGTTTGATGCAGTGATTGGGATTTTGAGATTGTGGTTGCGTGTGGGGTGGGTAGGGGGGCAGGGGGCTTGGTTGGGGTAGGGAAGGGGTGGGTGGGGGAGTGAGAGGGGGTAGGACATCTGCTTCTGTATCAAAAAACAAAACCTTTCTACTCCTTCATTTCAGGTACAGAGAAGATCTACAGATGAAACCAAAGACCTAGACCAAAGTGTTGCCAAAAGTGCAGGATATAGGGAAAATTATGACATCCACAGTATTAGTTTTATTGATCGCCATGTACTTGGGCAACATGGTGGGGAATTATTTGTAGACTGGGAAAATTCTCTTACAAATCCAACAATAATTGGAATGATAGTATATCGAACCAAGGTATACAGGCATTACCATATTTCTTTGGTTATAAGAAGGATTTTTCTCTTCCAAAACAATCCCAAAGATCTAGATCCATCTTGAAAGATGGATCTAGAACTATGATTTTTTTTTTGAAATTTATAGCTAAATAACAGAAGCCTGATCAAAATATTCGTAGTTGGAAGGTTAAACTCCCATCTTATAACTGAAAAGATATGGTATTAATCTAAAAACTGCACACATCCGGTGGGGGTGGGATATTAATTAATCTCATTGTGCATAATATTGCTGATGTAGGCTATAAACATTGTTAAATGTTTAATGCTGAATAAAGATTTGTAGTGTATAATTTCAGCCATATTTGTTCACCACAGGGAAGATGAATCTGATTATATTTTTTTGTTTTCAAACAATCATAAAACTTTTTCGGTGACTTCATGAACAAGTGAATAGGTAATGATGAAACTTGGAATGAAGCATACTTGACCTGTCAATCTTACAAAAATGAGTTTGATCTGGAATACAGATCGGACATAGGGGTCAGTATAAGGGAACCTTCAAAGATTGATGGACTACTTGCTATTTTACGTCCTTAGACATGTTTTCAGTCATATCAGGATGATTGGAGGGTGATAACGAAAGGCTACATGCAATGGAACATTGTTTGATGGCACCTACAGCGGGTGACTTTGGACTGCTATATCAGCAGGCCAATGCTTAAACCACTGGGCTATCAGGGTTTCAAGGAATCTTTAAACAAATTCTCGTGAATGGCTATTAATATAAAATAAACTTTGCAGAAGTTGGACTCAAGCGTACTTGCATTAGTTTCTCACAACCCTGAAATATTTTATGCTCAGGGATCTAGTAGTTGATGGGACAGTATAAGTATTTGAAATAACTTGGAATGCCCGAAACCTTTTTAAGGCTCAGACATTCAAAAGGTTGAGGGGGGCATATTGATTTTGTCCTCAAACAGAATGAAAACAAGGGTTATCATTCTTGTATGTGACACATCATCATGACCTATTCTGCAGATTTATGTTACATCTGTTACATCTTCCATACCTGATTATTTCCAAAATTCTGAACCACCTATTATTTGTTATAAGTATAACAAACCGATTAGAAGTATCATATTTAATTTCAATAAACTTGTGTCTGATCTTGACATCGATGCTAATACTCCTGATTCATGAGATTGTAAAGATTCCAAATTTATTTACCCATCAGCAGGTCATGTTGTGACTGGAAATTTGAAGATCATCCCGGATTCTAGAATTCGTAACATTGTTTCTAAGGGTCCTAAGTATAGATTCCCTTCCCATATCGATTTCAACAGATGTAGGGAAGAAATTGCATCTGCATTAAATGATTTTGGTAATCGTTGGTGTAAACGAGAGGGTGTTGAAAGTAACGCTTTAAAGAAATGGAAACTAAGTATCTTTAATATTGTGGATAAACGTATAAAGTTTTATTCACACAATACTAATCTTTTACCTCCTAAGCCTAAATCTTCCTTTAGATATTTGAAGCAGGGTATCCAGGATTTTCATAGGAAGTATGTTTTGGTTCCTGCTGACAAGGCCGCAAACAACATTGTTGTTGTTTGTCGGATGCACTATATTAACACTTTGAAGCAGGAACTTAACGGCACCACGGCTTACGAAGAGACTTTTACAGATGAGAAGACTGTCGTTAATAGCCACTCAAATAATTTGCCTTTAAAGTTTGCTGTAAACGTTAAGGAACGCCAAGACAAACTTCCTACGATGTATTGGTTACCTAAGCTTCACAAAAAACCGTATAAAGCTAGATTCATTGCCAACTCTAGCTCTTGTACTACTACAGAATTATCTAAATTATTAACTTCTTGCCTCACTGCTGTGAAATCTCGTGTCATTTGGTACTATGAGACAGTGTATGAGAGGTCAGGGAAAAATATGTTTTGGTCTATAAAAAATTCTGGTGAGGTACTTAGTAAACTGAAGTCAAGAGGGTTCCGTGCGACTAGTTTGTCCACTTATGATTTTTCTACTCTTTATACCACATTACCCCATAATTTAATAAAGGAAAAACTTGTTGATTTGATTGAGAGGGCCTTCAAAAAGTTCTCCAAAAATGAAGATACCCTTTATATTGCCTGTAACGATAAGAAAGCGTTTTTCACTTCTACTGACCGTAAAATATATAGAGGATATAGTCTTCGGTCATGTCAGAATGTATGTGACGCCTTATCATATCTCTTAGATAATATTTACATCAGATTTGGTAATAAGTTATACATACAAATTGTTGGTATTCCGATGGGTACAAATTGTGCTCCTCTTGTGGCCGATTTGTTTTTATTTTGTTATGAAAGAGATTTCATGACTTCTCTTTCGGTTGATAATCAAGCTGATATCATTGAGGCATTTAACTCAACCTCTAGATATTTAGACGATCTTCTGAATATCGATAATCCTTATTTTGAAAGCATGGTTAACCAAATTTACCCACCTGAACTTAAATTGAATAAAGCTAATACTTCAGATACCGAGGCCCCCTTTTTGGATTTACATCTATCTATTTCTAACGGTTTTGTATCTTCTAAAATTTATGATAAACGTGATGACTTTGACTTTGATATAGTTAATTTTCCATTTTTGGATGGTGACGTTCCACGTCGTCCCTCTTATGGAGTGTATATTTCTCAACTTATAAGATTTGCTAGAGTGTGTAGTCATGTAGATGACTTTAATGCTCGTAATAAATGTTTAACTGCTAAACTTCTTCAACAGGGATATCGGTATCATAAGCTTAGAAAGGCTTTTTCTAAATTCTATCGCAGACACCATGAATTGGTTTCAAAATTTGATGTCGGATTAAAATTTCTTTTACACCAAGGCCTATCGGAACCAGAATTTTATGGTGACTTAGTATACAAATTCAAAAAGATTAAGGGTAGGACTGATTTTTCTGATCAATTCCGAAAAATAATAATACGTCACAAACGTATTGGCTATAATTTAAATGTTATGCGACAGTCTGCATGCTTAGTGATTAACCCAATCACGGTTGATAACTTTGCTGCACTCTTTAATTGCACACCGGGGGATCGGTCGTCAGACTCTATGATGGCCCCGACCTAAAGCTATATATTTTAGTTGGTTGGGACCGGAGCCTTTTTGTCTGTTGCTTGGTCCACCGGGGCTCAACTGGTGACCTTCTTTTGCTTCAGATTTCCAGTGGGGTCGTTTGGCAGGACAGGGATCTCCACCTGTCAGACGGCCCGTTGTATCTGTTGAGTCCTCGTCTTTGCTTCTTCATGGTGTTGAAATTTGATTTATGTGTTTACCGTGATGATTCATTGACGAGTTAGAGGGTTATCATGCGAACCGAACAACCAACTAAATGTTTTGTACCACTTCAGAAACTGAGGGTGAGGTTGGGCCTGTAAAATCGATTTAAGCCCCCCAGTAATTCATTACTGACCGTTCCAAGGCGGTAGTTCTGTTGTGGTTCTCTGTTGCCTGTTTTTGGTGTCAGAGTTTCTGTGATGTTTTACCTTATGTATGTTCTTATTATTTGTGGTTCGGTTTGGGTTGCTGAGTGGCCACCTTTTGGAAACAAGCTGCTCACTCGGTTGGCCATATGTTCTCTGTATCTTGATTATTTGTAATCTTAGTTGTTTCCAACTATGGTTTGAGGGCTGGATTTGGATTTTGATTGTTTCAGTTCCTGGTCTTTGCATACTTTTTACTTTTATGAAGTACCATGAAAACATCCCAAAGGATATTCAAGTTATGAAGTTTGCAAGAAAATATTTATAGATATCACAGGTTACCCAATCTAGGGGAAATAACTGTAAAAGTAAGATGGCATGTGTTATCATTTTTGTAAGCAACACCTGCATATGACTGTTAGCAATTTATGAAGTATCTTGAAAATGTTCCAAAGGGTATTCAAGTTACAGTGCAGACACAAGTCTGCCAAAAAGGGCATCAAATAGGGGATATCTCAAAAAGCACAAAAGCAGGAGTTGTTGTTATTGTACGCCACGCTTCTACATAACTGTGAAGTAGCATGAAAGTATTCACGAGGCTGTTCAAGTTAGGGAGCAGATAAGAAAATTTTTACGCAAGATGGACAGACTGACAGATGCATGCTAGGCTCCTCGCTTTATCCCTAAAACATTATGGGCGCTCTGTAGCAAAGGAAACTTGTGTTCCTGTTTCATTATAAAACCACCATAGTACTGGTCTGTCACGAATACTTTGGTTTTATGGATAAAACTGCTGGACAGGTAAAAACAGTAGGTGACCTTATGAAGGACGATGATAGACACCACTGTGTCAATACATCAATACTATTCAGTGTAAGAAGATTGTCCTTGCAAAACATAGCATAGTTTTGAGTATTTGTAGTTCCATACAGACAGAAAGGGACAAAATCAAAATTACTGATGAGAATATGTTTTTGTGCAGAAATATGGAAAATTATCCCTGTTACCCCAGCTTATCTGGAGCAATGCAGACTAGTTGTTTGGCTCACTGACATCACACTATACTTTTTATATTCCAGATTATTTTCACATCACTGATTATGACATCAGAGGATTATCAGGAAGTTCGAGATAAAGGAAAACTAGGAAAGGGGAAAAAAGTGGAAATAGCCTACTGTAAACCCTTGGATTTTTTCTTACAAGAAGACCGGAAAACACTTTACGAACTTTTCTTCCGAATGTCTGAAACAAACTTAAGTAGAACTTGACATAAACAAGACACACCATGATGGTTGTTTAGTGCTATGAAAGGTCATATTCACAGCAGTAAAACCAGTTTGCTTATCTGTGCTGTTGAGTCCAATCTAGTACTGTGCAAAATTGCTGTCAACCAAGAATTCAGTTGTAATTAATACCAGTAACAGTAAATTATACCATGGACTGAGCTTAAACTGCTGTTGATTGTCCTGGTCGACAGCCACTTTTGCATGTATGGTAATGACTGTCTGGCTCAGTCAACAGCACAGGTAAGGAAATTGGTATTAACCCTGTGATAATGATTTGGGAATCTTCTAGTCAAAATTGCAAGCTGTAGGATTAAAAACTTTTAGCAAACGTGAATGACACATTTCTACAGAAGATTGCCGCAAAGATTCTTTGTGGCGCTTACTACACAAACAGTCTGAAACTATATAATGGGGATAAGATGTGCACAAGAATACCGTAAAAAATCTAAGAATTAGGACAGATAGGTATAAGCACAGTCCGAAACTCTATATAGGGAATAAGGTGTGCACAAGAGTACCACAAAAATTCTAAGAATTGGAACAGATAAATATGAGCCACGACATGACAAAACCAACAATGTGGTTGTGCGACCAGCGCAGACTCAGATCAGTCTGGACATCCACCCAGTTTGACCAGACTCTTCGTTAAGTGCTCAAAGGGTAGCTAAGGGTCAAAGCTACCTCCATGCGGACAGCGAAGAGTCTGATCGGACTGGGCGGATGCCCAGGCTGATCTGAGTATGCGCTGGGCGCACGACCACATTGTTGGTTTTGTCATGTCGCGGCTCAATTATAAGCAAACATTGCATACCCAAGTCAGTCTGCTCCTAAAAATTCTAAGAGTTGGGACAGAAGGGATAAAATGGCAGTCACAGATCAGACTGCTCTTAGTCTGATCAGGATTTACACTGTTTGCCATTGCATGTGCATCTTTAGGATGCATTACTGCATTGGAAAATAAAACTGTTCCATTGTTTGGACAGTTAGGACAATTACAGAAACAGGTACCCTAATTGGCTTGTATATAGGTTGTTTGCGAAAATGTGGAGGGCAAAAAATTGATTTTATTTCATTACTAGTGAAATTACATTTTCATGAAACTTTCCCTACCTAAATCAGTTGCCTATACGAACTCATGCAAGGAAATTCAGATTTTTTTCACCTTTAAACAATAAGTTACTCTATTAATCATTACCGTTTTTCTTCTCTATTTTATGCCATTCTTATTTCCAAATTACAATGTGGTCTGAAACGTGTTCACTAACTACCAGGTAAACAAGAGGCTTTAGCAATAATTGGCCAATCATTTTAAAAAGATTTTCTTGTACGTTTCTCTAACAGAGAGTTTGGATGGATAGCTGGATGGGTGGATGGATGACTTGCAATTTTACATCCTTTTCAACAGTATTTCAGTCATATCAAGGCGAGGGGTGGATGATATTGGAAGGCTGTGTGCAATGATACCCCGTTTACCATTGAAAAGATTCCGCCTACAGAGGGGCTCTAACCCGGGACCACTAAATCAGTGGGCCAGCACTTTACCAACTGAGCTACCGGGGCTCCTCTAACAGGGAGTAAATGTCCATATAATGGATTATATTAAGAGTATGTACAACACTTGCTGTTCCAAAAACTGCACCAGTCATGCGTAAGATCTCAAATATTAGAGACATTTTTTAACATGTAGTTGTTTTGACAATTTTTAATTTATTAAAATATTCCGAATTCCTTGCATGAGTTTGTACCGGTAACAGGTTAAGGTGTGCAAATTTGTATAAAAAATATTCAGTAGTAATAAAATTAAAACAATTTTTTGCCCTCCACTTTTTTGCAAACAGCCTTTAGCAGGATGTGAATTGAAATCACAGTTGTCACTTCCATTTCAATGGCTTTTTTCCACTATCATTCAATCGGGGACACTTGTTAACACAAATTTCTCAATCACTATGAATCTGATTGATGTTAGAGAGTGAGTGGGGAGGTTAAGAGAGAGAATGGGGGCAGGGGAGGATATCTACGGTAAGGTACAAATGGAATAAACATTCTTATTCAGTTTCGTCTTTTTATTGTGATATATAGACAAGGCATTGATCCCTTTATACAAAATATTATAGTAATATAATGACAGAAT
Organism: Ctena decussata; assembly: GCA_963989385.1. NCBI lineage: Eukaryota > Metazoa > Mollusca > Bivalvia > Lucinida > Lucinidae > Ctena > Ctena decussata. Next base: position 62,356,638 of record OZ022503.1, read on the forward strand.
ATTAATATCTACTGATGCACATCATGGTCTTGGCACCATTTTCAAAGGGAGACAATTTTGATGGACGGTTTTTGCTTTCATGATAGATGAATCCCTTCTTCAAGGGGAGGGGAGGATGGTTAGGATCTACTTTTGAACAAAATACTTTGCCCTTATGAGACAGTAAATTCGTTCAAGAGCAGCTCCTATGAGACGACTGATAATAAATCCAGTCAGAGCAATCTCCTTTTAATATAGTGAAAAGAAGGGGCTACAGTGATAATTAAGGGATAATTGTCCTTATTTTTCCATAAAAATATATGTTGTGACCCTGCATTAGAACCATCTTGCCGAGACAGTTCTAATGAGAGGTCCAAACATTTGTTTTCTTGGTGAAATAAAAAAAAGATCTCTGAATTATCTCAGTTACTCCCTATCTGGAGCTCTGTGATACACCTTGAGATACTGTATAACCAGAAGCTTACAAGAATAATAAGTTTCATGTGTTACGCAGAAGGTTTTACACTCGGTCGACACGGGTGTAGAGCCTTATGCGTCGCCAGGACGGCGGAGGGTGACTTCCGGTTAAAGGGTTATCTACTAGTGTAATACACTGACAAGGAAACTCTAACAACGTTAGAATTTTTTTAAGTTTATATATAATGTAAATTCTATATACAACAATACAATTTACAACTGTCACAATTACAATAATATACAACACATATTAGTTCATGTCGCTGGCCCAAGTAAGGTGTTTGTTTCAAATCTGTAATCGATTTGCGCACAATACGCAAATAGATTACCGTATGACGTCAACACCGTACTCGGCTCAGCGCCACGAACTAAAGGAAAACACAAAGAACAAAAAAAACTGTTAGTTTGAGCTCATACAAAAAAAACAAGGCCTTATGTTGGTAGACTTCAATTCGTCGTTCCCTGGATCATGTCATGGGCCAGTCCATATATCATGAGGAACACCAACTTATAATTACACGTGCACGATTATATACTGGTCGCTCCCTGGATCGTACCAGGGACCAGTCTATATATATATTAATACACCTTAGTGGACGAACACTGTCCCACACTTGATGTGACTTTTAGATCTTATCACAGAATCTGGCAAAACTGTGCTAACCACTTCCGCCTACATTTTGTGCTTCCCGCCTCTGCTTGGGAACCCTGCACAAACGGCGTTGTAACTGCCTCTACCCGGGTTGGTATTAACCTGGAGACGTATATCGATTCTCCAGGTGAGACGTGGCTCTAAGCCCTAACAGCTGACTGCCGGACTTGATGTGCCTAAAAATAACGAACTTACACTTAATACATTGTAACTACATAATAATAATACGTAAGACTTGGGCCTGTCTTGGAAATACCATACAACGCCCTCGGCGAATGCCGAGCATAACGTGCACACGCCAGCCGTGTCACTAGACACGACTCGCGCTCACGATGTAAAGCTAAAAGTGTGCTTACCACTTCCGCCAATGAAGAAACGTAGATCCTACCACGCATGTGCGTCGAAGGATCTGACGTCAAACATTGTCAAGAAGTATACTGACGTCAACAGGCATTACCATGACATACCCCACATAAAACATGAATAATCTAAACAATGACCTATTTACATTAAATTGATCGACCAAAATCTAACTCGCCTATGTATTAATTCATTTCTTTAAACTAAGCGTAATACCATTTGCCATAGAATATAATAGCTGAATAAGCGTTTCTCACACATTTGGGATCATAACGTTTGATCTGACATCATGACATCAATGATGTTATACCATATGACGCCGTCTAATGAAGGCAAATCAAACGCATGATGACCAAATGTTACCATTATAACTTATGGAAAAAACCCTTAATGCGGTGCATGCTATGGCGTCAATTGACGTCACGAGTATATAAATTAGTTCCATTACAAATCAATCTACTTCTATAGGCTACGTATACGTGAAACTAATATAAAAAGTGCTGACGTCGCAATAACATGAATGCAACTGACGTCACATGAATAACCTGAATACAACTGACGTCACTGGACGTCAAATAGACGCACACCATTGCAACCAACATCAGTGATATAAACTATTTCCGTAGCCTACAAAACTTTCTAATATACAAATATGCGCAGCAGTATCACTACCAACAAAATCAGTGGATAATCCAAATATACAAATATTATGCGCAGCATGATTATTAACAAAATCAGTCGACACATGCGCAGTCTGATCACTGCCAACAAAATCAAATCGGTCGACACATATAATCATACCATATCAATCAGAAGTCACATTTTTCATTCTTAGCCAAACTATTCTAAATAAATGTAATAAAATCTTACCCTTCTAGGTCTTAACTCAGAATCTGGGCACACCACAATATAACATCCTCAGTATAAGAATTAAACAGCCACGTCTAACTTTTCATTAAAAGATAGGCGTATAAATACTATGCGTCTCACATTAAAATCATGCAAAGCGCTTTCCACAATCAAAAGACTCGTGCAGGTATTCACCTTAAAATCATGCAATATGCTGTCCACGAGAGGTATTCACAAACAACCCATGCATAACGTAGTCACAATTTCCGTAAACGTTTTATTACCACAGTTGCCCTAAAAACTGTAGCTCTACTGATTGAAAGGATTAAAATAATCTCGACGACATAGTGGACGATTAGATCCATTTCGTAACATAGGTTTCCCCTTAGGGAGAAAAAAACATAACAATGTTTCTTTTCTGAAATAGTACGAAATGCGATCGAATCGTATGCTATGTCAAAACTGGAAAACTAGCTATATACACAACAACGGTGCGATGCATAACGTGGCCAAACTATCTACTAAGGTAGTCCGCCCCCAAATTATCTTGGCCGCGGATAGCAACGATCCTGAATCTGTACGGCTGTAATTTCATGGCCCAACGCATGATTCGGGGATTGAGCACCTTAGCTGTCTGCATATAAGACAAAGGTTTGTGGTCAGTTTCAAGTAGGAACTCCGCCCCATACAGGTACTTACGAAATTTCTCAACACCCCAGATAATACCCAAACATTCCTTCTCAATTACAGAGTAGTTCTTTTCCCGAGGTAACAATTTCTTGCTAGCATAAGCAATCGGCAAACGACCTTCACCTTCGAACTCCTGAAGCAAAATAGCTCCAAGACCAACGTCTGAAGCGTCTGTTCGAAGTACGAACGGGTTACCTTCTTGAAAAACAGGTAAGCGAAGAATAGGACTAGACGTGAGCCTACTCTTCAGGGTTTGAAATGCCCTTTCATGCTGATCTTGCCAATCTTTGATAGAATTAGGTCTATCCCGTTTAGTTAAATCAGTCAGAGGAGAAGCTATGGATGAGAAATTTGGGATAAAACGACGGTAAAACCCAGCTAATCCCAGAAAAGATTTAATTTGCCTTTTCGTACATGGACGAGGAGCATCTCTGATAGCCTGTATCTTGTCCTCTTGCGGTCGTACCGTCTGTCCGACGATATTGTGACCAAGGCACTCGATACTGCCATAACCGATCATGCATTTAGATGGTTTTGCCGTCAATTTGGCCGACCTGAGCCGATCTAACACTTGACGTAATGACGTCACATGATCCTTCCATGTTTCAGTAAATATCCACATGTCATCAACAAAGCTGTCAACATTTGGGAGATTGGACAATATGATTCTCATTAACCTACAAAATGAGGCTCCCGAATTGACCAAACCGAAGGGCATAGTTTTAAACTGGAATAAACCCTTAGGCGTTTCAAATGCCGTCAAAGGTTTAGACCTTTCAGTAAGACTGACTTGCCAATAACCCTTACTCAGGTCCATCTTTGTAAAGAATTTATGTCCCGACATTTTATTGATAACCTCCTCCATATTTGGCATAGGTTCTGCATCGAATTCCGTCACTTTGTTAAGCTTCCGGAAGTCGATACAGAATCTAACTGATCCGTCTTTCTTCGGAACTAGGACAACAGGAGATGAATACGGTGAAATCGACGGCTCGATTACCCCTAAATCCAACATATCCTGTATCTCCGTCTCCATGACGTTACGCGTCTTATACGGGATAGAATAACCCTTCGTCCGTATGGGTTCTGACGTGAGTAGTTTGATATCGTGCTGTATTTGATCAGTTCGACCGGGTAAACTTGATAGTACATCCGGGTACTGTTTAATCAACGCTTCAACCTCCATACGTTGTTCTGACGTTAACGTATCCGAGATACTGACGTCATTATAAGTTTCCGGCTCTTTAGCTGTCGGAAAAGCACAGTCATCAAGAGAATATTCATCACTACCATCGTCATCAACCGACTCTGTAGTCTCAGTCGACAATAAACAATGTGACGGCACAGTACGACGTTCGACATACTGTTTCAGCATATTAGCATGATATGTACTCACGACACCATTGACGTCGATTTTATAGTCCATTCTATTCACCACCTCTACTACTTCATATGGACCCTTCCACTGCAATAACAGTTTATTACTGTCAGTTGGCAGTAATAACAGTACTTTATCTCCCACGTTAAATTTACGCGACCTAGCGCGTTTGTCATAATAAGCCTTTTGCTTTACCTGTACTTTCCGTAAATTATCATGTGCTAATTTACACGTCTGCTCTAACCGTTCTCTCAACTCAATTACGTACTGGTACGTAGACAGAACCTGCTCATCCTGTACCTCTTCAGACCATAATTCACGTAATATTGCCATAGGGCCCTTAACGTTACGTCCGTATAACAATTCGAACGGAGAAAACCCTAATGACTCTTGCGGAACCTCCCTTATTGCAAACAGTAGTGCTGGGAGATATTTATCCCAGTCTTTTGGACGTTCTGCGCACATCCTACGTAGCATTTGCTTCAACGTCGCGTGAAAACGCTCTACGAGACCGTTGCAGATAGGATGATACGGCGTCGTGGTTAACTGCTGGAGTGATAACAGCCTGCTTACTTCTTTCATAACTTCAGCAGTAAACTGACTTCCGCAATCTGTTAACATTTCATCAGGTATGCCAACTCTACTAAACATCTCAACTAACGCTTCGGCTACGCGTTCCGTCTCAATGCCGGGTAACGCTACCGCCTCGGGATATCTCGTCGCATAGTCTATCATTGTTAAAATATAGCGGGATTTCCTGCCAGAACGAGGTTCTATCGGTCCAACTATATCAACAGCGACTCGTTTAAATGGTGTGTCAATCTGTGGCAACTTTCCTAAAGGAACCTTAGTGACACGACCTTTTTGAATAGTCCTTTGACATATGTCACAAGATTTACAAAACCTTGCCACATCACCACAAATTCCAGGCCAAAAGAACTCAGTTAAAACTCTATCCATAGTTTTCTTTATGCCCAAATGACCTGACATCAAGGTTTCGTGTGCCAATCTTAACACCTTTTCACGAAAACCTTCAGGGATAATAAGTTGCAAAGTGACCTTGTTTCCCTTAGTAAACTGCCTATACAATAAATCTTTCTTTCGGATAAACTTAGTTTCACCTCGGTTTAATCCACGACTAATAGTCACATTCCCAGATTCCACTCTTTGCCTTATGCCATTCAATTTAGGGTCAACAACTTGGGCCTGCTTCAATGCCTCCTTATCACTAGCAATAATTTGATCAGGAACTTTAAGTTTCCTATAGACCTCTTCACCTTGCTTAGCTTGTGACCTAGTCACTGCCGCCATTGCAAAATGGGACATATCGGGAAGTTTTGACCCGTCAATATTTCCAATAACCAGGTCATACAATGTATCTTCCATGCACAATGCCTCAGTTTTTCCTGTGAAAAATGGACAATCTATGTCAACCATTGCTAAGGGATACCTTTGGGTAGATTCATCAATCAAAGTTACATCAGATTCTCTACCAAGTAGCTGATCATTAGAAACCAAGTTTCTACGAACGACACACCCAGTACAACCTGTGTCCCTTAAAACTACAACAGTCTTACCATTAACCGTACCCTGCGCTGTTGGTAATCGCGACCTTAAAAAGTAACAGACACCTTCCCTATCCACGCTATCATCGATTAATGGACTTTCTTCCTTACTCTTATAGAGACCTTCAATTTCATGAGACCTATTCATTGTAGTTTTACAAAAGCTCATTTGATGTCCGCCACCCCGACCACGTCCGCGGGAATAACCCCGACCACGGCCACGATCTGAATTACTACCCTTCGTCTGCACAGTATCGCTCTTACTCTGTGATTTTAGTGTTTCATCTTTCGGTGCATAACTACTCCCCTTACTTCCGCTATACCCGCTTGCACTTGCACCTACCTCCGCACTATATGCTTGCTTCCTATCGGGATTCTTAAAACATTTATATGTTAAATGTCCCTTACCACAAATACTACATTTTTTCTCTGGCTTCGCACTCGGCTTATTATCAGATCTACTCTGAGTTACGCCCTTACTATCACGCTGCCCCTTATTAACACAAGCGTAGACGCCGCCACGTGCTTCTGCAAATAAATCTGCTTCCCTAGCCATCTCACCTAGATTCGTGAATGTTTTCGGTTTCAAATGAACATATAGTTCTTTACTACAGGATTCTAAAAACTGATCTCTAGCGAAAAAATCGCAAACAGCTTCGTAAGACTGGTCTACTTTCGCCATTTTCAACCATTTATTAAGATACGACCTAAGTCTACTACTAAACTGAATAAACGTTTCGGACTTTTCAGGCCTATCATAGCGAAATTTCTTCCTAAATCCGCGTTCAGTCATATCAAAATTCTTTAACAACGCATCTTTCAACTTGTCATAATCTGCTGCATCATCTACAGACAATCTATCATAGACATCAAGCGCGCGACCTTTAAGTAATGCGCTTAAATATGCAGCCCAAACGTTTTTATCCCATTTATTCGCCGTCGCGTATTTTTCAAACCTTGATAAGTAACTATCCATTTTGTCCTTACTTTCATCAAAATACGGTAACTTGGGATCTCGCGCATGCGCTAACTTTTCAGCCTTCTGTTTTTCTAATTCAACTCTAAACGTTACCTTCTGCAACTCTATCTGATTCTTTAACTCGCGTTGCTGCAATTCAAAACTATACTTCAACTTTTCTAACTCAACTTCGCTCGACAACTTTGCTTCCTTATCGCTTTCGACTTGATACAACCTAGCTTCCCTATCTTTCTCGGCTTGCCGCTCTATACTTTCAATCCGCGCCATCTCGATTTCCCTATCCGCCGCAATCTTAGCTTCTTCCGTCGCGATCCTAGCCAATTCAATTTCCCTATCTTTTTCGGCTTGCGCGATCCTAGCTAACTCAATTTCCCTATCTTTTTCGGCCTGCGCAATCTTATCTTTCTCCGCCGCGATCTTCTCTTTCTCCGCCGCGATCTTCTCTTTATCAAGTTCCCTTACCGCGTGCCTTTCTGCCCTCTCAGTCTCTTGCTGTTGCTTAACAAATTCCTGCAATGCCTGCCCTTCATAACCTAACTCCCTTCCCGTCTTAACTAACTGATCCATGACGCTTAACGTAATGCTCACGTTAATTTAACTGAAACCGACGTTCACTTATAGTCACACACGTTAACTAAAACGTTAACAATAATAATAACAAACTAATCCAACTAAAACGTTGATAAATTAGTATACTCGCGATCTAGACGTAGCCGTTAAAGTTACGTTCATAACAGACCGGAAATGACGTCATAAACTGACGTTGACTTTGCCGAGAATTACTTTTCACTATTAGATGACGTAATTAGATGACGTAAATAACCCACATTACAATTACGCCCAACTTGATCTAGCGTATCGGATATACAAACGTAACGTATGTAACGCAACGTATTAACACTGACACGACAACTGTACGTCCTACATTACAAAACCTTATAGGATACCAACGGTAAATCAAACTTAAGATTCTGCTATTAGGTTTAATTCATTGTAACGATATTATATTACGCTACGGGTAACCTACGTTACTAAATCAGGACATAAAATGGACCTCAGTAACGGTTACGACACAACGTACAAAACGTTTAAGTTAATAAACTTACAGATTGTCATGCAACAGCAGTGCCAAGGTACTCAACCGGACCTTAAAGCTAAATACGTATCATCCGTGCCAAGACAATTCAGGTCTATATACCTCAGTTTCCCCACTCAGATATGCAACCTGTTACATTCTATCACAAATTAATGCATGGGCTATCGCACTTCATCACGTAGGGAATAAGGATAGTTGACCTTAATTGAGTGTAGGTTACATTTACAAGAATTTAGTGGCAAAATTGCTCCCCTAAAATTCACAGCCTTACAAACATCCTTACGTCACCTTAGAAAAGAACAATCAGAAAGTCAATAATAAAAAAAAAATGTCTGACAAAATTGTGCCTAGATTCTGTATATATTGTCAATGTCTTACACTGGCAGATATTAACCAGAAGTCAAATCCCGTTACTTCATGACACCATGTTACGCAGAAGGTTTTACACTCGGTCGACACGGGTGTAGAGCCTTATGCGTCGCCAGGACGGCGGAGGGTGACTTCCGGTTAAAGGGTTATCTACTAGTGTAATACACTGACAAGGAAACTCTAACAACGTTAGAATTTTTTTAAGTTTATATATAATGTAAATTCTATATACAACAATACAATTTACAACTGTCACAATTACAATAATATACAACACATATTAGTTCATGTCGCTGGCCCAAGTAAGGTGTTTGTTTCAAATCTGTAATCGATTTGCGCACAATACGCAAATAGATTACCGTATGACGTCAACACCGTACTCGGCTCAGCGCCACGAACTAAAGGAAAACACAAAGAACAAAAAAAACTGTTAGTTTGAGCTCATACAAAAAAAACAAGGCCTTATGTTGGTAGACTTCAATTCGTCGTTCCCTGGATCATGTCATGGGCCAGTCCATATATCATGAGGAACACCAACTTATAATTACACGTGCACGATTATATACTGGTCGCTCCCTGGATCGTACCAGGGACCAGTCTATATATATATTAATACACCTTAGTGGACGAACACTGTCCCACACTTGATGTGACTTTTAGATCTTATCACAGAATCTGGCAAAACTGTGCTAACCACTTCCGCCTACATTTTGTGCTTCCCGCCTCTGCTTGGGAACCCTGCACAAACGGCGTTGTAACTGCCTCTACCCGGGTTGGTATTAACCTGGAGACGTATATCGATTCTCCAGGTGAGACGTGGCTCTAAGCCCTAACAGCTGACTGCCGGACTTGATGTGCCTAAAAATAACGAACTTACACTTAATACATTGTAACTACATAATAATAATACGTAAGACTTGGGCCTGTCTTGGAAATACCATACAACGCCCTCGGCGAATGCCGAGCATAACGTGCACACGCCAGCCGTGTCACTAGACACGACTCGCGCTCACGATGTAAAGCTAAAAGTGTGCTTACCACTTCCGCCAATGAAGAAACGTAGATCCTACCACGCATGTGCGTCGAAGGATCTGACGTCAAACTTTGTCAAGAAGTATACTGACGTCAACAGGCATTACCATGACATACCCCACATAAAACATGAATAATCTAAACAATGACCTATTTACATTAAATTGATCGACCAAAATCTAACTCGCCTATGTATTAATTCATTTCTTTAAACTAAGCGTAATACCATTTGCCATAGAATATAATAGCTGAATAAGCGTTTCTCACACATTTGGGATCATAACGTTTGATCTGACATCATGACATCAATGATGTTATACCATATGACGCCGTCTAATGAAGGCAAATCAAACGCATGATGACCAAATGTTACCATTATAACTTATGGAAAAAACCCTTAATGCGGTGCATGCTATGGCGTCAATTGACGTCACGAGTATATAAATTAGTTCCATTACAAATCAATCTACTTCTATAGGCTACGTATACGTGAAACTAATATAAAAAGTGCTGACGTCGCAATAACATGAATGCAACTGACGTCACATGAATAACCTGAATACAACTGACGTCACTGGACGTCAAATAGACGCACACCATTGCAACCAACATCAGTGATATAAACTATTTCCGTAGCCTACAAAACTTTCTAATATACAAATATGCGCAGCAGTATCACTACCAACAAAATCAGTGGATAATCCAAATATACAAATATTATGCGCAGCATGATTATTAACAAAATCAGTCGACACATGCGCAGTCTGATCACTGCCAACAAAATCAAATCGGTCGACACATATAATCATACCATATCAATCAGAAGTCACATTTTTCATTCTTAGCCAAACTATTCTAAATAAATGTAATAAAATCTTACCCTTCTAGGTCTTAACTCAGAATCTGGGCACACCACAATATAACATCCTCAGTATAAGAATTAAACAGCCACGTCTAACTTTTCATTAAAAGATAGGCGTATAAATACTATGCGTCTCACATTAAAATCATGCAAAGCGCTTTCCACAATCAAAAGACTCGTGCAGGTATTCACCTTAAAATCATGCAATATGCTGTCCACGAGAGGTATTCACAAACAACCCATGCATAACGTAGTCACAATTTCCGTAAACGTTTTATTACCACAGTTGCCCTAAAAACTGTAGCTCTACTGATTGAAAGGATTAAAATAATCTCGACGACATAGTGGACGATTAGATCCATTTCGTAACATCATGCTTTATTACTGCTGACCCTTTTATCCCTAAAAGTCTAGGCCTTGTCTTTGTCGATCAGTTGTCGTGTCGGTGAATATTATTTTGTCTGTCAGTTTTTGTCTGCGAGTTGACTTTCGGTCAGTTGTCTGTCGGTGAGTTGTCGTGTAGTGGTTCAACACATTGTAAGCTTAACTAAGGCCTAAGACATGGATTTGTTAAGCTTTAGTACGTTTAAAAGCTTTTTTGCAAAAAAAAAAATGTGAGGAGCTAGTCAAGGATAGGTTAGGTCTTAGTACACACATAAAATCTAAGATCTTCCAGTTCAGAATTAGATAGAGTTCATTATTAAGAAATCAAACATTTGATTAAAAATCATGAAGTTTCAGGCAGTTTAGCTCCAATTGAGCTGTCTCGTTAGCACCTTGCATGATTATGCCCCCAACTCCGAAGAAGTTGTTGAAGGGACATATTGCTTCTGGATTGTCTGTCAGTCAGTCTGTGCATCGCTTTGTTACTGTTTTTAATACACACATTATCTTCAGAACTATGCATGCTAGAGTTTTGAAATTTCATATGTGGATCATTCATCAAAAAATAGCTGACCCATATTTTTAGCTCACCTGAGCCAAAGGCTCCGGGGCAGCTTATAGGAGGCAAACTCCGTCGGGACAGCTTGTAGGAGGCAGACTATGTCGTCATACCACATCGCATGAGAAACTCAAAACGCATTTACAATCATCGATCTCTTGGCTTCTTCTCTATGATATCACATCGTGGATCTTTCTGTACATACAATAAACATTCCATGTCTCATACACGCAAAAGATATTAATCAGATCAAACAGGTTCCACAGAATATTGTCTCAAACACACTTGGGGTCCCATCATATGGATGCAACCGACTTCAGTGTGTTTCTGGAGGATGCACCCGACTTAGATGAGCTTTCACTGTATATGATACAAAGGGATTCGTAATATGCAACAGAAGATGGTGCAACGGACTTCTTGAAAAGCATTAAAAAAGTTGTATTCTTCAGAATGTAGTTTAGTACTGAATTGAAGTTATATTGCAAGGGAAATGACTATTATTAAGTTTTCGAGAAAAAGAAATGCAAACATCAACTGGCTCAGCATCGGAATTGATGTTTCTGAAAACTCTGATGTAAGCAAAATGTAGCTGCTGTCACTTCTTGTTTGGGTTCTGTAGATCCATTGCATAGCGGAAGTTAGCATCAAAGTACGGTGACTTCCCAGCAGTTTTAACCTCCCCTTTACAACAGATCCACAGAACCCAAATAATAAATTAAGAATAGACCCACGTTTAAAAATACCACTATGTTAGATTTTTCATAACTATGCCTGTCCGGATAAATTTACATCTGGGGGATAACACTTTTTTAACAGAAGATTAGATTGCCACCCAAACATTTAGAGAGACTAAATTTTCTTAGAGAGAGAGAGAGAGTGAACTTAGTAGCCAGACCGGATACACAATGCTGCAACAACGTTGATTTGGCAGTTAAAGCCTTGATTTGATGTTTTTATACCCCACCACATGTTAGTGGAGGGGTATTATGTTTTCCTGCTGGCTGGCTGTATATCCATCCATCCGTTTGCTGTACGTACATCTGTCTGTCGCATGCACTGGTCTCGGGAGTATCTCAGGTAGGATTGTTAATGTGTTAATGGGCGAATTTCGATTTCTTCTGCTGGAGTTATTGCCCTTGTCAAGGTCTTAAAATAGTTTTGGGTCTATAGTTCCTTCACACTATGAATTAATTCGATGAAATTACGCAGAGGTGATCAAAGCAGCATAAGCTTTCTGTTACAAGCGGAATTTTGTCTGCCTGGGTTATCTGTCCCTTCCCTTGGCCTACATACATTTAATCTACAGCTGACAGTACTTTTCTTTGAAGTTGCCAGTACTGATAAATTCTGATTATATAGTTATCGTGTACTGTTATCATGTACAGTTAACATCATGTACAGTTATTATGTACAGTTTTGAATAGACAAATCATTACAGAGCTGCAATTAAACAAACTTCTGTTTCAGTAAACTCTGCTGTTTTCCTTTGGCCACAGAAATATTTGTTAAGGGAATTCATTTGACTCCCCTCGCTTAAATGAGTCTTCACAACATATGTTATATGATAATAATCCATTAAACCGTATGACTGCATTAGACTCACCTCAGTGGTTATTGATGGTTACCAACATTTTGTGCGGAAATGAGCACTGAATTAAGGTCACAGTAAACTGTTTGGGTAAGAAACTCTGCGATTCTCATTTTTAGCTCGCCTGAACGAAAGTTCAGGAAGAGCTATTGTTGTCACCACGGCGTCGGCGTCAGCGTCAGCGTCAGCGTCCGCGTCCGCGTCGGCGTTCGAATTGGATGTTTTGGTTAAAGTTTTTTAAAGACCTATATCTCCTTAACCCATGGATGGATTCTTTTGATACTTGCACTGTAGCTAGATATTGGTCTAAGGTTTAACAGGGTACCACCCACACCCCACTCTGTGACCTTGATGTCAAGGTCATGGACTTAGAAAATTGGTGTGTTTTTTGGACTGGATGTTTTGGTTAAAGTTTTATAAAGCCCAATGTCTCCTGAACCCATGGATGGATTCCTTTGATACTTGCTCTAAAGTTAGATATTGGTCTAAAGTTTTCAAAGGTACTACCCCCACCCCCCTCTATGACCTTGATGTCAAGGTCATGGACTTAGAATATTGTCTTTTTATTGATTGGATGTTTTGATTAAAGTTTTTTAAAGACACATATCTCCTGAACCCAGAGATGAATTCTTTTTATATTTGCACTGTAGTTAGATCTACAGAGTACTACCCCAACCCCGCTCAGTGATCTTGATGTCAAGGTCAGGGACTTAGGAAATTTTTGTCTTTTTTAAAGTTTTGTAATTGCATACTGATTCATAATGCTTTGCAGAGATTTAGTTTATACTTGAACTGATGTTAGACTCTTTTTTGAGTTTTTACAAAACACCTTATACTTACCCCACTGGGTGACCTTGAAGTCAAGGTCATCGACTTAGAATTTTGTTTTAAAGATTTTGGTTAAAGTTTTATATTTATGAAGACATAATTTCACAGTGCCATGATGATGGACTCAGTTGATACTAATACTTGGACTGATGTTAGATAATGGTTCAGGGTTTTGATACATATTAGCGCCCCCCCCCCCCCCCCCCCCCCCCACACACACACACACCTGTCAGTTTTTTTACCTCAAGCTCATGGACTTGGAAATTTCATTTCATTTTTTTTTAATTTAACAGTATTTTAAGACTTATTTCTGACATAGCTTTTGTGTTTTCATTATGGACATGCTTGCATGAAGTTTTTTGCATAGCAGTCCACATAGCTCCCCCCCCCCCCCCACACACACACACACACACACCACCCGTCAGTTTTTTTTTTACCTCAAGCTCATGGACTTTGAAATTTCATTTCATTTTTTTTATTCTAATTTTATTTTAAGACTTATTTCTGAGATAGCTTTTGTTTATAAATGTGTTTTCATTATGGACATGCTTGCATGAAGTTTTATGCATAGCAGTCCACACCACCATAGCGGCTGAGTGATGGGCAAGCACCAATTCAGGCGAGCTATGCTGTCAGGCGACAGCTCTTGTTGCTTCCCTTCCCAATGGGGCACAACTCTTGGAAACAGAAATTTGCTCCTTTAATGGCAAATCTTTCCTTTAAGAGTAGACTACTGGGAAGAGCTATGCCATGGGAAGAGCTATGCCATCCAGAGAAGCAATTTGTTCCTCTTGCATAAATGGCAGAAAAACATTGCTGTGTATCCGTACATCATAAAACATTTGTTGTGTTTACTCAACAATTAGGTGAATCCCTACAACATATGTTTTAGTAAAAAATTTTGGACGCATCACTGTATGGGGAAATCAAACTGTTCCATTTCTTGGACAATTAGGAAACTACAGAAATCAATTTAAGTATCTCAATAGAACTGTAACAGGTACCATAATAATAACAGTTTATTGGCCTGTATAAATAGGACATGAATTGAAATCACAGTTGTCAAGTGCGTTTCAATGGCTTTTGTTTGCTATCATTCAAGTGTGGACTATTTAACACAATTTCTAAATTACAATGAAACTGAATTGATGTGAGGGAGTGGGGAGGAAGTCGAGTGAAGGGAGAGAGTGGGGGCAGGGATGAGGTACAAAATGAATTAAAAATCTTATTCAGTTTTGTCTTTTTAATGTGATATATAGACAAGGCATGCACTGGTCCCTTTATATAAAATATTATAATAATTTAATATAATAAAGGAATATTGATATCTACTGATGCACGCCATGGTCTTTGCACCAGTTTTTAAAGGGAGACAGCTTTGGTGGAACAGATTTTATTTTCCTGATAGGTGAATCCCTTCTGCAAGGGAGGATGGTTAGGAGCTGCTTTTAACAAAATACTTTGCCCTTATGAGACAGTATATTCATTTAGAGCAGCTCCTATGAGATAACTGAAAATACATCCAGTCAGAGCAATCTCCTTTTAATATAGTGAAAAGATAGGGCTACAGTGATAATTAAGGGATAATTGTCCTTATTTTTTCATAAAAATATATGTTGTGACCCTGCATTAGAACCATCTTGCCGAGACAGTTCTAATGAGAGGTCCAAACATTTGTTTTCTTGGTGAAATAAAAAAAAAGATCTCTGAATTATCTCAGTTACTCCCTATCTGGAGCTCTGTGATACACCTTGAGATGCTGTATAACCAGAAGCTTACAAGAATAATAAGTTTCATGCTTTATTACTGCTGACCCTTTTATCCCTAAAAGTCTAGGCCTTGTCTTTGTCGATCAGTTGTCGTGTCGGTGAATATTATTTTGTCTGTCAGTTTTTGTCTGCGAGTTGACTTTCAGTCAGTTGTCTGTCGGTGAGTTGTCGTGTAGTGTTTCAACACATTGTAAGCTTAACTAAGGCCGAAGACATGGATTTGTTAAGCTATAGTACGTTTTAAAGCTTTTTGCAAAAAAAATGTGAGGAGCTAGTCAAGGATGGGTTAGGTCTTAGTACACACATAAAATCTAAGATCTTCCAGTTCAGAATTAGATAGAGCTCATTATTAAGAAACCAAACATTCGATAAAAAATCATAAAGTTGCAGGCAGTTTAGCTCCAATTGAGCTGTCTCGTTAGCACAACTTGCATGGTTATGCCCCCAACTCCGAAGAAGTTGTTGAAGGGACATATTGCTTCTGGATTGTCTGTCAGTCAGTCTGTGCATCGCTTTGTTACTGTTTTTAATACACACATTATCTTCAGAACTATGCATGCTAGAGTTTTGAAATTTCATATGTGGATAGTTCATCAAAAATAGCTGGCCCATATTTAAGCTCACCTGAGCCAAAGGCTCGAGGGTAGCTTAAAGGGGTCAAACTCCGTCTGGAAGCTTATAAGAGGCAGACTATGTCGTCATGCCACATCGCATGAGAAACTCAAAACGCATTTTACAATCATCGATTTCTTGTCTCCTTCTCTATGAAATCACATCGTGGATCTTTCTGTACATACAATAAACATTCCTTGTCTCATACACGCAAAAGATATTAATCAGATCAAACAGGCTTCCACAGAATATTGTCTCAAACACACTTGGGGTCCCATCATATGGAAGCAACTGATTTCAGTATGTGTTTCTGGAGGATGCACCCAACTTAGATGAGCTTTCACCGTATATGATACAACGGGCTTCGTAATATGCAACAGAAGATGGTGCAACGGATTTCTTGAAAAGCATTAAAAAAGTTGTATTTTTCAGAATGTAATTTAGTACTGAATTGAAGTTATATTGCATGGTAAATGACTATTATTAAGTTTTCAAGCAGAAGAAATGCAAACATCAACTGTCTCAGCATCGGAATTGATGTTTCTGTGAAAACTCTGATGTAAGCAAAATGTAACTGCTGTCACTTCTTGTTTGGGTTCTGTGGATCCATTGCATAGCGAAAGTTAGCATCAAAGCACGGTGACTTCCCAACAGTTTTAACCTCACCGTTACAACAGATCCACAGAACCCAAATAATAAATTAAGAATGAACTCACGTTTAGAAATACCACTTTATCAGATTTTTTAAAACTATGCCTGTTCGGATAAATTTACATCTGGGGGATAACACTTTTTTAACAGAAGATTAGATTGCCACCCAAACATTTAGAGAGACTAAATTTTGTTAGAGAGAGAGAGAGAGAGAGAGCGAACTTGGTAGCCAGACCGGATACACAATGCTGCAACAACGTTGATTTGGCAGTTGAAGCCTTGATTTGATGTTTTTATACCCCACCACATGTTAGTGGAGGGGTATTATGTTTTCCTGCTGGCTGGCTGTATATCCATCCATCCATTTGCTGTACGTACATCTGTCTGTCGCATGCACTGGTCTTGGGAGTATCTCAGGTAGGATTGTTAATGGGCGAATTTCGATTTCTTCTGCTGGAGTTATTGCCCTTGTCAAGGTCTTAAAATAGTTTTGGGTCTATAGTTCCTTCACACTTTGAAATATTTCGATGAAATTACGCAGAGATGATCAAAGCATCATAAGCTTTCTGTTACAAGCGGAATTTTGTCTGCCTGGGTTATCTGTCCCTTCCCTTGGCCTACATACATTTAATCTACAGCTGACAGTACTTTTCTTTTTGAAGTTGCCAGTACTGATAAATTCTGATTGTATAGTTATCGTGTACTGTTATCATGTACAGTTATCATCATGTACAGTTATTATGTACAGTTTTGAATAGACAAATCATTACAGAGCTGCAATTAAACAAACTTCTGTTTCAGTAAACTCTGCTGTTTTCCTTTGGCCACAGAAATATTTGTTAAGGGAATTCATTTGACTCCCGTCGCTTAAATGAGTCTTCACAACATACATGTATGTTATACGAAAATAATCCATTAAACCGTATGACTGTATTAGACTCACCTCAGTGGTTATTGATGGTTACCAACATTTTGTGCGGAAATGAGCACTGAATTAAGGTCACAGTAAACTGTTTGGGTAAGAAACTCTGCGATTCTCATTTTTGCTTCCCTTCAAGATGGGGCACAACTCTTGGAAACAGGAATGGCAAATCTTTCCTTTAAGAGTAGACTACTGGGAAGAGCTATGCCATCCAGAGAAGCAATTTGTTCCTCTTGCATAAATGGCAGAAAAACATTGATGTGTATCCGTGCATTATAAAACATTTGTTGTGTTTACTCAACAATTAGGTGAATCCCTACAACATATGTTTTAGTAAAAAAATGTTAAAATTAACCACTGAAACTTGTTGGTAATCATATAAAAAGGCATGCCAAGGAGGTTATTTCAGTAACAAAACATGTTTTAGTTGAAAAAAGGCCTCTATGGTGTTATCTGTGGACACTTCTTTACCGCTGAAGATGTGAAGCAGTTCAGAACTATATCCAAGATACAAAACGATTTTAAATTCAGCTCTACTGACGTCACCTCATACTCTTAACGTGTTTTAAAAACTAGATACATTTACATTAATTCACAGCTGACAGTACTTTTCTTTGAAATTGCCAGTACTGATAAATTCTGATAAGTGTATACTTATCATGTACTGTTATCATGTACAGTTATCATATACAGTTTTGAATAGACCAATCATTACAGAGATACAATTAAACAAAATTTCTGTTTCAGTAAACTGCTGTTTTTCTTTTGGCCACAGAAATGTTTTTAAGGGTATTCATTTGACTCCCCTCACTTAGATGAGTCTCCACAACATATTCTATGTGAAAATAATCCATTAAACCATATGATTACATTAGACTCATCTGAGAGGTGTTGATGGCTACCAACTATTTTATGAGAAAAATGAGCACTGAATGCAGGTCGGATAAACTTTTTGGGAAAGCAACTCTGCCATTTACATTTTTGCCTCTCTTTTCAATGGGGACACCTCTTGAAAGCAAGAGTTAGCTCCTTTAGGAGCAAATTCTTTCCTTTAAGAGTAGACTACTGGGAAGAGCTATGTCATCCAGACAAGCAATTTGTTATCTTTGCATAAATGGCAGAAGAATATGGATGTGTACCTATACATGTACCTTAAACATATATTGTGTTTACTCATCAGTTAACTGAGTCCCCACAACATATGTTTTAGTAGAAAAATGTTAAAATTACCACTAAAACATGTTGGTAATCCATATAAAACGGCCCACCAGTGAGGTTATTTCAGTAGCACAACATGTTTTTGTTGAAAAAAAAATGCCTGTAAGTCTTGTGTTCTGATCGAACACACACAACATACCAGGTAGTTGAAAAAATGAGCATTAAAAAGTATGTTATTGAAATAACCCAAACAATGTGAGAGTAATGAATACCCTGAACAAACATTTTCTATGTGATTAAAAAGAACAGCAGAGCTGACCCAACAAAATTTGTTTAAACGGCAGCCCAGTTTTTGGTCTTTCTCCTTCTATTTACAATGTTAAAATGAGACAACAGTCTGATTCAAATTTCCCTCTGATCACTCCGGCCGTTTCTGATTGGTCAGGTAATTGATGATCTTAGTGCATCAGACAGGAATGTCCATTTTCCAGCCAGGGTGAGGCAGGTTGAATTAGATGAATTTAAATGAACAAATAAAATATATATATTTATTGGTTTAATTATTTGTTTTTAGATGAAAAGTTCAATAAAGTTGTGGATTTAAACAGATATATCCTTTTTGGGATATATTAGTAAATATCAGAACTGATTGTCAGGAGTACAGGATAATTAGACTCGCCCTAAATGACTCGTCAGTTATCTTATACCCCTGTCAATCAGTCCTGATATTTACTGATACATCTCAAAAGGAATGGATATATCTATTACTTCTCAATTCCAAAGTTCATTATGCAAGTATACATAAAAGTATGTCTTTTCTACTTTAGTAAAACCAGTGCTCTCTAGGAATCGGGGAACACAAGCTCTCGCTCTTGCTCCAAAACGTTATCTTTTTGTTTTTATCAATTTCTGAAATCGTTTAAGTATTTCTCGTCGCACTTGCTTTAGCAAGGTGCGATATAGGAGTTCACTTTTCTGTCAGTCCTTCCGTTCGTCCGTCCGTCCACAATTGTGTCGACCCTAACGTTCGTGTCCATTATTCTCAATCTATGATACTCATCAAATCTGGTATAAAGTTTCCTTCTTAGAATGGTCTCGAGGAACCTTGTACTTATTTTGACCTTTGACATATTTTTCATGCTCCAATGACTTCGTAAAATATTACTTCAAAACATTAGGTTGAAACTAGTGTTTAAGTCCATTCCTCTCCATCTATGATACCTGCAATCACCAATCCTGGTATAATATTTTTTCCTAGAATGGTCTAGAAGATGGATGCCTTTATTTGACCTTTGACCTATATTTTATGCTCAGCTGACTTAGTAAAAGTTTACATCAAAAATTGCGTCAACCCTAGTATACTGGCACATTTCTCTCAGTCTATGATACACATAGTCATCAAACCTGGTTTAAAGTTTCTGCTTAGGTTGATCTAGAGGATTGTTGCACTTATTTTGACCCTTGACCCATATTTCATGCTCTGCTGACTTAGTAAACTTTTCCTAAAAGAATCACATCGACTCCTATTGTTCAACTCCATTTTTCTCAATCTATGATTTGACTACTTTATACCTTTAACCTATATTTTATATAACTGCATCTTTTCTAGTTTGAAAGTCCAATTTGCTGAAACTCTACATGAATTCATCAGACCAAGTGTACACTTTTCTCTAACCATGGTATCTACTATTGACAAAGCATAAGACAGGTGCGACATAGCATTTCGTGGAATTCTCGTTTTTACTTCTTCTTTTTTTTTTTTTTTCATTTTTAGCTTGTCTGGACGAAGTGCAGGAAGAGCTATTGCACTACCCCCGGCGTCGGCATCGGCGCCAGCCTCGGCTCCACATTTACGTTAAAGTTTTTTTAAAAAAAAAAGCTTTCTTTTTCCTGAACCAATGGATGGATTTGATTGATTCATTTATTGCTTACGCCCACGGTAAACAACTATGGTCATGTCAAGACGGTCAGTTAACCTAACCACACTATTCCTGGACAGGTTTAGACCTCCTAAGCGGTTAACCTGTACTAAGTGCACATACTTTCGCCAGTAACTGACAACAGCCCTTCTTGAATCAGCGGAAGAAGAAACGAAAGTATGTGCTCAGACCAGGGTTCGAACTCAGGACCTCTGGCTTAAGAGTCAGGTGCCGTACCGACTGCGCTACGCGGCCCGGCCTACCAATGGATGGAATTTCACCAAACTTGCATGGATACTTTATTGGGATAAGTTTAAGAGCTAATAAGATTGTGGTAACCTTGACCTCATTTTCAAGGTCACTAGGACTTAGATGACAATACTGTACCCACGATATCTCATGAACCAGTGGATGGAATTTCACCAAACTTGCATGGATATCATTGGGACAAGTTAAAGAGCTGTTTAGATTTTGGTGACATTGACCTGATTTTCAAGGTCACTAGAGGACTTAGATGACAATTTCTTATACAGTCAATATTTCATGAACCAATAGACGGAATCTGGCCAAACTTCATGGATACATCATTGGGACAAGTTTAAGAGCTGATGAGATTTTGGTGACCTTGATACCATTTTCGAGGTCACTGGAGGATTTAGATGACAATTTCTTGTACCCATGATATCTCCTGAACTAATGGATGGATTTTCACCAAACTTGCATGGATACATCATTGAGAGTTTAAGAGCTGATTAGATTTTGGTGATCGTGACCACATTTTCAAGATCACCGGAGGATTTAGACGACAACTTTTTGTACCAGTACAATCTCATGAACCAGTTGATAGAATTGCATTAAACTTGCATGGATACATCATTGGGACTCTCTCAGGAGCTGATTAGAGTTTGGTGACCTTGACCTCATTTTCAAGATTACTGGAGGACTTAGACTACATTTTCTTGTACCCATGATATTTCCTGAGCTAATGGATGGATTTTCACTAAACTTGCATGGATACATCAATGGGATAAGTTTAAGAGTTAATTTTATTTTGATCAGCTTGACGTCATTTTCAATGACACTGGAGGACTTAGACGACAATTTCTTGTACCCACAATATTTCATGAATCAGTAGATAGTATTGCACCAAACTTGCTTGGTTTAATCATAGGGACGAGCTTAAGAGCTGATCCGATTTAGTGACCTTGACGTCTATTACAAGGTTACATGAGGACTTAGATATTTGAAATTTCACTAAAATTGATATATCGCATTAGCCTTTGGCTTGATTTCCACGTCACTTTCATATATATACCTTCGGGACAATGTATGTATGTATGTATGTATGTATGTATGTATGTATTTATCCTGCATCACCCCCCTCGCGGGGATTACGTGCAGGTGCGCGTCTGTGCGTTGTTAGTAGAAGAAATATTATAAAAGTAAAAAGTTCCGGTAATATTTGTTAGTAGAGTTGGACTAAAAGATGATAGGGTTAAAATGTTAAAAGTCAGAAACAAGCTGGGTAAAATAGATAGGTAAAATGATAGGTAAAATGATAAACAAGATAGGTAAAATGTTAAAACAGCGCGCTGACATTTATGGCATTGGATGATTGAATGCACACACTGCCCTCTTAAAGGAGTCAACAGTGGGCAGCAGTGCTATGTGTGATGGCAGCCGATTCCATTGCATGATTGCGAGGGGGCAGAACGAGTATTTGTAGTAATTCGCAGAGGTCTGAATTTGACGGAAGCAAACGGGGTGTGAATATCTGAGGATTCTTGATGGATGCACAACATACGGAGGTCGGTCAATGGCTACATGGCTATGTACAATTTTATAAAATAGGCAAAGCCGGGAGTCGGACCTTCTCTGCTCAAGAGATCGCCAGCCTAAAGATTGAAGCATCTCTGTCACGCTTGCATATGTGGAATAATTATTTAGAGTCCAGCGGGCCGCTCTATGTTGGATCATTTCAAGTTTGTCAATATTTTGATCAGTGTAGGGGCTCCATACGGTTGATGAGTATTCCACCAAGGGGCGAACAAGAGTTTTATATGCCATCTCTCTTAATGCTTGGTTTTGTGTCCTGATGTTTCTCCTGAGGAAGCCAAGTGACCGACTTGCTGAAGTGGTTACGTTCTGGATGTGGTTGTTGAATGATAGGTTGCTGCTGATTTCCACGCCCAGATACTTGGAGCCTGCAACTGATTCCAAAACTTGGCCATGCAGCAGGTAATGGCTTGGGATTGGGGTTCTAGACCTGGTAACGTGTATAACGACACACTTACCAGGATTGAACTCCATGTCCCATTCCAGCTCCCATTTGTGGAGATGATCGAGATCCTGCTGCAAAATTTGAGCATCTTACAAGCTGGAGACCGCCAAGCATATGGCCGTGTCATCAGCAAACAACCATACCTTAGACTTTGTTGAATCAGGGAGGTCATTTATATATATGAGAAATAAGATGGGGCCCAGGACAGAGCCTTGAGGAACCCCAGATGTGACAGGTACAGTGTTTGATTTTTCATTTTCTAAGACAACAGTCTGAGTCCGATCAGATAATAAAGTTTCCTTTTTAAAGGAAAGGCTTGCCAAGTTAGCGCTTTGTTTCTGAAATACATGTAGTTCAATGTTTTTGGTATTTTGTGGTTTATGGTTTGTGGTCTTGGGAGATGGTATCTTACTTGGAGACACTTTCTTCATTTAAAAACGTCCACAACTGTAGTAACAATGAGGTTGCGCTACATTCTGGTTTTTCTGACAATCATATGATAACCTTCAGTGAAAAGGTCAATTTTTGTATTACTGCTAATGAAAAATATTTCATAAAAGCATTTAGAAATAAGGATTTTCGTATTCTGTTATGTATTGTAATAGAAGAAATTTTAGGACATTAGAAGATTTAGTAGGAGTTTCGTCCTGTTTTTTGTGAACTAAGCAGAACTGTGTTTGTACTTTGGAGCAAATGGACTATACATAACTGGTGAAGTGTAATGAAAATAGTCCAGAGGGAATTCAAGTTATAGAGTGGACAACAAAATGTTAATGGACGTACATGTACTCACATACGGACAGAGACAGATGGACGGGAATTTGATAGCTATATTCCCTGAACCGTTTGGTTAGGACAAAATTATGTTTAATATTAGATCGTCAAGTCTTGATGTTGAAAGAATACATCTTACATTGGAAAAGTTCTTTTACAAGTCCCTTACACATAAGCTGATATATGGTTCTTGACTTCGGATATGAGAAGGAAATAGTGGAAGTAGTTCGACCTACTAGCCTCATTTGTGACAGATTGGTAGGAAAAAATCTTACTGTCCGCAACAATGGCTAATATTACAAGGGGAAGCAACTTTAATGACTGTTTGTCTCCTTGTTTCTGTTGGAGCACATTTAAAAGCTGACTACCACTGAGAGGAGGTTATAATGAAAATGATAGTTCCTTCCCAAACAGTTGCCATAGATCGTCTGCAAATATTCAGCTTATTCTTTTTAGTATGTTGTCATCACTGAGTTCAATTATAAGTACTGGTTAAGCTTGTGGTATGTTGTTGTATTATTGTTTTACGTCCACGGTAAACAGCTACAAGGACGGTCAGATAATTTAACTACAATATCCCTGGGAAGGCTTAGCCATCCTAAGCGCTCAACTAGTATTAAGTGCACTTACTTTCACCAGTAACTGACAACTGCGCTTCTTGACTCAGCGGAAGCGGAAACGAGAGTAAGTGGCCGGACCGAATATCGAACCCGGGACCTCTGTTTCTTTTAGTCAGACGCACCGCCGACTGCACCATGCGGCCCAGGAAGTCTGCGGTATAGAGTATAACTGGTAAATGGTAATTTGTTGCTTCCACAGGATGTTTGTTTTCAGAATCTTGCGTGTTGTCCTTGGTCATCACATATTTTGTCATTATATAGTGATTTAATGCAATAGAAAAAAGAAGTCCAGAGTCCAAGTCCAGTCCATATTTTACATAATGTCCGCGAATTGCGCATGTCGTTATTTGACCTTATTTGACAGTGGACAATCAAGAAACATTCAAATACACCGGATAATTAAATAAAAAATGTGACCCGTCGCGCAAAAAGGGACGAGTTGGGTGTCCTATAGCGAAATTTAGTTTTATGTCTCATAGGTTAAGCAAATCTAAGAGGATTCGGAAAATATCAAAATATTGGTGGTTCTTGTCCATTTTGGGGTTCAAATTGTCTGCAGAACGCAGGTACCGTCATGAATCTTCACAAATGTTTTGATGACGTTATGCTGACGTCGGAAAATAAAGTCGTTCAAAACTTGTAACTGATAGATAAAGAAACTGTTTGTTTGTATGCCGTCCTTCGAAGCTTTGTTTGCTGAATAAATATTCCGAATCATGCTTCTCGGGGACCACTTCCTGCAGGTATGACAAAGACATCAAATTAAACAAGCATTTCGATTTGCTATCAATTGACATATATATGAGCCGCGTCGCGACAAAACCAAGACAGTGGCATTTGCGCCAAACGAAGACTCAGATCAGCCTGGACATCCGCCCAGTCTGATCAGAAGCTTCGCTGTGCACGTAAAGGATGGCAAAGGGTCTACGCTATCTTCATGCCGTCGACGAAGACTGATCAGACTAGGCGTAAGCCCAGGCTGATCTGAGTCTTCCCTGGACGCACATGCCACTTTGTTGGCTTGTTGTATGGCGGTTCCATTATGTAACCATTATCAAAACAATATAAAGCAAACTGGCCGCACTCGAAAATAACTTTATAGTATTGAAGGGCTATATTACTAAAACAACACCTGCTATATTCTATCCTACTGTGCGTGATGGTTTTTGTAATTTTTACGGGCGCCCGTAAAAATTACAAGAAATGGACTGGCAGCTGGATTCCAGTTATTCTACCGTAAAATCTACGGATTGTTTCACAAGGTAATGGTAACTGATGGTATTTTCCTTGTTTTTGGTCCAAAAAGATCGGCGATGAGGCGGTTTTAACGAGTAGTAACCATCTATGTTTTGAGAAAAAATAAGTAAAATAATGCCGTGTTCACGAATCGTGTAGGACAGTCTGACAGAGTCTGGTAAACATCCTCGGCAAATTTATTCTAAAATTTCACGCGTACAACTGCATTTAGCAGTTTTGGTTAGACATTTCAATGCCCCACTTTTTCCTCTGCAAAGTTACACGACCTTGTTAACATGGTGCTTGCATTTTTTTCTCTTTTCTCTCTCTCTCTCTCTCTCTCTCTCTCTCTCTCTCTCTCTCTCTCTCTTTTGCATGAAATCAGTCCAAATTTCAATGAAAATGACTGGAAAATTATAGAATAACCGCTTTTAAGTAAAAAAAAGGAGCATGACGTCATTCCGCAAAAAAAAAATACAAAAAAAATGGACCAGTACACGCCTGCTTCTTATCTCCTACAGCACAACACTGTGTTGTGAATAGAAAATATTGAGGGGATGTCCGGTTGCGCTGGAGGGGACTAGAATGAGATGGAATGACACAAAGGTGAGTGAACCCTGAGTTGAACCGAGATTTATTCTTTTCCAACGTCAAGTCTCAAAAATCGGAAAATGTCATGAATGCAACACTCTATTCATTCTTCTACATGTATAGGTGTGAATCGACTTTGAAACCAGATTCTATGTTTAACAGCAGACATCAGTTTTGATGGCATGCATGCGAACAAATTGGATACAGATTCCTGAAGTTGTCGAGCGTAAATGATCCCATCCATCACCATAACTTAAAAGGGCTTTAAGGTTAATGTTGTTTACCGACCGAAATATATTCCGTTACTATTCGTTGCCAAGAAAATGGGCATTTTGTTGAATTTTGTGATAAAGGGGATCGGTTGTGCTTAAATGGATAGGTTGTATTTGAGGGGAGTGTGAAATATTGGTTTGGTGTTTGTCCCCTTTGAGTCTGTTTCTAGGGCGAGGTGAGGCTTGGCTGGCAGTTGCTCTGGTAACCAGGATTTGGTAGACTGGTTTGTGTAAGGTAGGCGATGTGTGTAGGTATCTAAACTCCACCTTCGGAAGTTAGACCCACTTATCTTCTCTACTCTATTTTTCTCTGCTCTACTCTTATTTACTCTACTCTAGGCGGACAGTGCAGTGAATCACAATGCCGTACAGTAAACTGTAAGGTAAGTAACATACTATTAATTTCAGTACTGTACATTGTTCCTCCCTCCAAAAGGAAGTCCGAGTAGACCAGGCATCGCCGCCACGGGAAACTAACAGGAAGCCATAAATGGGAAGCCACAAAAGTTGTATCCTTGGCATGAAGTAAACCAAGTTCTAAGTGATGGCAGAAACAGACGCGCAATATATGCAGTATTAAACAAATAAAGCCGTCATGCCAACGTACCGCCGCAAGTGTAAGTTTGCTATCTTGATTCACTTTCTTGTACTGACAATTTTATACAAAAACAATACATGTACTTTCTCAGTATTAATACAGCTGCATGAAAGTGAGTTCTTAGCATGCAAATTGAGTATGCACAGAAACCGCAAAAGACTAATGCCAGGAAAATTGGCTCAAATAAATGCCGACTTTATTTTCAACTTAATACTTTTCAACTTAATACTTTGTTTCTCCGTTGTGATATTCGCAATATGGCTTGACATACTCTTATCCAGCTCTGGTGATGTTCACCCTAACCCAGGTCCCTTATCAACATCTTCATCCAGTAGCACCAGCAGCGCATCGTCGAGTATGTCTAATACTTTATTTAGTTCATTAGATCTTACACATAACTTATCTTTTGTGCACTATAATGTTCAAAGCATTTTTTCGAAATTGGATATATTACAGACTGAACTCTTTGAATTTGACATTTTAGCTTTCACAGAAACATGGCTAAGTCCTTCTATTGATACAAATGAGTTACTGTTGCATTCATATAATACTCCTGAGAGGAAGGACCGAGTTGGTGATAATCACGGAGGTGTTATGATTTATGTAAAGGACTGCCTACATTATAAGCGCCGTGAAGATTTAGAGCCACGTAATATTGAGAGCATATGGCTCGAATTAACTAATAACCATAAACATATTTTATTTGGTTTGTTTTACCGCCCCCCCAAACTCTAATTCTAACTATTTTTCTGATATTGAAGATTCTATAGCACTGGCAGTAGACTCACCAGGAATCTCTGAGATAATTATTACAGGTGACTTTAATTTAAACTTACTTAATTCTCAAACAGCGAAAAAAATTAATTCAATTTGTTCCCAGTTCTCTTTCTACCAATCTATAACTCAGCCCACACATTTTACAGAAAACTCATCTTCATTAATAGATATCCTTCTTGTTACTAACAAAACTCATTTGATAGTCAGTGGAGTTGGTGATCCCTTTCTAAATCAAGAAATAAGGTACCATTGTCCGATATATGGTATATTTAAGTTTTCTAAGCCTAAATATGCTTCATTTACGCGACATATTTGGAATTATGATAAAGGTAATTTTACTGCATAATAAGGCAACATCTTTTGACTGGGATTATATTAAAGATAATGACATTAATACATACGCAAATAATATAAGTTCTACGGTAATTACTATTGCTAAAGAATGCATACCTAATCGACACATCAAAATTAAACCTTCAGAACCGCCTTGGATTAATTCGACCATTAAACGCAACATTAGAAAACGGAAAAGAGCCTATAGGAAAGTCAAAAGAACTAACTTAGAATCAGACTGGAAAAAATTTAAATCATTACGTAACAAAGTAGTTCAAAATATTCGTGATTCAAAAAAATCTTTCTACGACAGAATTGCGGCCAAACTTACGTCTGAGACACTTGCCTCAAAAGACTGGTGGACTACACTAAAAACATTCATCGCTCCTAATAACAAAACAGCCATTCCACCTCTTGAATTTAACGATAATGTTTATACGGAGGAAACTGACAAAGCTAATGTCTTAAATACTTATTTTCAAAGCCATACACTTTTAAACGAACAGAACGCACTTATTCCAAGCCTTTCCCCAGCCATTGTTATTACACAACTGAATAGCATTGTTTTGTCTCCATTAGAAGTTGAATCGGTCCTTACAACTCTGCCTGCTGCCAAAGCCTCTGGTCCTAATGGCCTGAGTAATCGTATTCTTCGCGAACTGTCTAAAGAGCTTTCATCACCCTATTGTTCTCTTTTCAACCAGTCACTACGCGAGGGCAAAGTTCCTTCTTCATACAAAGAAGCTAATGTATGTCCAATTCCTAAGAAAGGCGACCTATCTGGTGTCTCCAATTATCGACCCATTTCCTTGCTCAATTCGGAAGACAAAATTCTGGAAAGACTCGTATTTAAATATTTATTTAACCACTCACGTGATAACAATTTACTTTCTTCTTTACAATCTGGCTTTCTTCCTGGTGACTCAACCGTCAATCAGTTAACTTTTCTCTACAACACGTTCTGTCAAGCTCTCGATTCTGGCAAAGAAGTACGGGCTGTTTTCTGTGACATCAGCAAAGCTTTTGACCGTGTATGGCACGCTGGCCTCCTAGCTAAACTTCAAGCGGCTGGTGTCTCAGGAAACGTCCATGCTTGGTTTGCAGATTATCTCCTTGACAGAAAACAACGAGTTGTCCTCCCTGACGCTGTTTCTGATTGGACTTACATTCGTGCTGGAGTTCCCCAGGGATCGATTTTAGGCCCCCTTCTTTTTCTGTTGTATATTAATGATATTGTTAATGATATTGGATCAAGTATTAGATTGTTCGCAGATGACACTAGCCTCTTTATTATTGTAGATGATCCTGTTACAGCAGCCGGTTGCATTAACGCAGATCTTGGTAAAATCTCAGCTTGGGCTTCAACTTGGCTTGTTACCTTCAATCCTTCTAAAACCGAAACCTTACTTGTCTCTCGCAAATTAAATAGACCTCTCCATCCACCTATCTATATGCAAAACCAACAGATATCTGAAGTTGATTCCCACAAACATCTTGGCCTTTACTTTTCTAATGATTGCACCTGGCATCAACACATAAAATATATTACGGATAAGGCTTGGACTAGAATTAATACTATGAGAAAATTAAAATTCAGATTAGACAGAAAATCCCTCGAAACTATTTACACTGCATTTATTAGACCCCTGATTGAATACGGAGACGTCATATGGGACAATTGCACATTATATGAGAAACAAGAGCTCGATAAAATACAAAATGAAGCGGCTCGAATCGCCACAGGAGCCACTAGACTTGTTTCCATTGCTATTCTTTATAAGGAAATCGGATGGGATCCGCTCGAAAAGCGACGAACAGATCATAAGCTTACCTTGTTTTATAAAATGACCCATAATCTAACTCCTTTATGTCTATCTTCCTTAGTACCCCAGTCCGTTAGTAATATTTCACGCTATAGTCTCAGAAATTCTAATGATCTTCAAACTATAGATGCAAGGACAACTCTCTATTATAATTCTTTCTTACCGTCAACCGTCAGAGCCTGGAATAATGTACACGACGAGGCAAAACAATCCGACTCTTTAAGCACCTTCAAAGGTTTTCTTCACAAAGGCAGATCACGCACTCCAAAACACTTCTATGTGGGCAACAGGAAAGCTCAGATATTACACACCAGACTACGGACCAATTGTAGCTTGCTTAACTTAGATCTTTTCTTGAAAAACATTTCCGATTCTCCTTTATGCCAGTGTGGAAGCATAGAAAATGCCCAACATTACTTCTTTCACTGCAGGCACTATCAGGTCCAACGAACTGAACTCTTAAATTCAGTGTCACAGTATCAGACTCCCTCGCTGTCTCTTTTTTTATATGGTAATGATTCTTTTTCACTTGATACAAATACAGTTATATTCGAAAAGGTGCATAAATTTATTTTGGATTCTAAACGGTTTTGAGCATATAATCTTATTAACAAGCATGCGGTTGGTTTTTTTCTTGTCAGGAATGAAAATTGTTGTGTTTGATGCGACTGTCACTGCAAATCTGCACCCTCTCTCTCATCCTCAACTACATAAATTGCATATTTATATTGAAGGATTTTTTTTTCGATTGATCTTTTTCTCTCCAGTTCTTTTTTTTTTTTTTTTTCCTTTTTTTTCCTTTTTTTTTTTTTTTTTTTTTTTGTTTCATGTACGGAAATTCTGTGTTATTATTTTTTTTTTACTGATTCTATCTGTTTTTGAAAAATTATGTCATTTATATATTTACCTGATAATTTGGTTCAACAATTAAAACAATTTTGACAAACTGTCGCCATGATGTATACTTGCTAGAAATATGTAGGGAGAGGAACTTTATAAGTACATGTGCTTTCGTTCCAATCCCATTATTTGTATT
Organism: Ctena decussata; assembly: GCA_963989385.1. Classification (NCBI taxonomy): domain Eukaryota; kingdom Metazoa; phylum Mollusca; class Bivalvia; order Lucinida; family Lucinidae; genus Ctena; species Ctena decussata. The sequence continues at coordinate 62,387,657 of OZ022503.1, forward strand.
GTAACAATGTTTATGTGAACTGTAAAAAAAGTTTGAAATAAATATGTTTAAACCAAACAAATAAAGTTGTTCGGGCCATATGATACAGGATTAGGATTTCTAATAGTTTGAATATAGTAATAAAAAGTAAGGAAGAAAAAGAAGAAAGACTTGATATTCGAACTTACACTGGACAACTCTCATGTCAACAACTCAGCGGAGAAAACTGCTCGGCTATCTTCCCACATATCACAACTGGTAAACAATTAGGACATATAAGCTATAACACACGGTACAACTTTCCTTTTTTATGATAATTTTCTCTCTCTCTCTCTCTCTCTCTCTCTCTCTCTCTCTCTCTCTCTCTGTCTCTCTCTCTCTCACACACACACATACCCCATACATACAACAGATTGATTTAGTTAGCTGTATGTACAAAATCAATATTGTTGTATATTAGAAAAGCTTTCGGACAAGTCAGCAGATTTCATTCAACGGTGTGAAATAAGATCCAAAATTATTTTATGAATCTTTAGCTTTAATAGACTGACAGCCACATCCCGATTAAAAAAAACTCGGACACATCTTTAACATATTCAGTGTCTTCCCGACTTTCAAGTACAGTCCCAAATGACCCCTCGTCTTCATCGCCGCCAGAATCACTGTCCGAATCACTGACACTTTCTACATTTTCAAGGTAATACTGTTCACTTCTTAAGTAATCACTTCTTGAGGTATTAAAGCAAATGTTATTCACATCAGTAACTAAATCTAGGGTCTCTTTATCGCCATCTTCTAAGCTTAGGAAACAAATATCGGAAAGGAAATCTTTGACTGAAGTTGTTGTGCGACTCATATTTTCGCGGCATCAAAACTTTAATAAATACTCTTCCAAGGAACGCAACTTTATTTACGTCAAATATTTGACAGGCTGTCGGAATAAAAGCCCCTACAATAAAGGCAGAAATGATTGACAAAAATGAGGGCACCTGTTTATCGCGCGACTGAAATTAAGAAATCGTGACGTTAACGTCATAACGTAATTTCTTGAAACAACGTCATCCACCCAACTCGTCCCTTTTCGCGCAACGGGTCACAAATATTAACAAATCACGTTTTAGTAAGGCAAAAGATACTAGACATGTTCGATTATTTGGTGTGCCAGATTGTGGCGTGTCGTTATTTTTCGGTGCTTGGGTAAAAGAAAGTCAAACGAAAATGCGCCCCGTAGACGCTCTCCATATATTGGTTCTCCACTTGCAATTATGAACCATTCTCGAAGCTGGGAACAAATCAGCGTCTTCCGCTGGAGTGCGCATGACAGGAAGTCATAACCTGTATGAATACATAGGCTTGCCGCCGAAGCGGCAAGCCAAAAATGCTTGAATCCATTTCAGGGTGGGGCCTCTTATTCCATATCTGTGGAGTTTGAGCAGTAGTTTCTGGTGACTTACCTTGTCAAGCGCCTTCGAGAAGTCTAGTAAGACTAGGTCAGTTTGACTACCAGCTGTGCAGTTCTAAGAGTTTACTGTCTTTTGATGACCATGACCCCATTTTCAAGGTCAAAAGCTAACTTATAAATGCTTATTTTTTGCTGTTAAAAATGAGTTATACTTTGAACTGATTGATGGATATTCATCAGACTTGCATGAATAAATCGTTGTCATAGGTTTAAGACATGTTTAGTAGTCGGTGACCTTGACCCATTTTCAAGGACATAGTCTTCTATGTAGGATACCTTTAAAATCAGTGGATGGATTTTCTCCAAACTTGCATAGATATTTAATTTCTATAAGATTTTTATTCATGATGGGAAATGGACTGGTGGGGGACACCAGTTTTTCTCTGAAAAACATTTTAGTTGTCTCGCCTGCTAAGCAGAGGCGAGGCATATGTGTTGCTTTTCCGTTGTTGTCGTCGGCATCAGCGGCGCCTGCAGTGTAAATTTTTTTCGAGTTTTTACGTTCAGGCCATTTTTTTTCAGAAACTATATAGGCTAGAGCCATAACTTGGTTCATTCGTACCTCTGGAAGGGTAGATTTCAAAGCCATCATCAATATTGAGTCTTGACCTACATTTTACGGTTAACTGACTTTGCAATTTTTTGTCGAGTTTTCACGTTTAGATCATTTTCTCAGAAACTATAAGTGCTTGCGACATGAAACTTGGTTTATGCGTACATCTGGAAGAGTAGATCTGAAAGCCATATCAATATTGAGTCTTGACCTACATTTTACGTTTGACTGACTTTGCAAGTTTTCGCGTTTAGGTCTGTTTCTCAGAAACTGTAAGGGCAGAGCCATGAAACTTGGGCCATGCATTGATCTGGAAGAGAAGAGCTCGAAGTCATCATCAAATACTGAGTTTTTATCTACATTTTACGGTTGACTAGCTTAGCAATTTTTTGTAAATTTTTCGCGTTTAGGTCTGTTTCTCAGAAACTATAAGAGCTAAAGCCAAGGAACTTGGTTCACCGCTTCGGCGGAATTCTTGCTCTTTTTTTTCCTAGCTTGTTCCCAATAGGATAGAGAGCTTCTAAGGCCTTTGAACACCCTAAAGCCTTCATCATGGTGGCACAGTTTCTCAACATTTTCAGGTGATTTAAAAAGTGCAGCTGTCAATTCTTTGCTGCCTTTTCTCTTCTAAATACAAAGGTTAGCTTATTGTCACCCATTTATCACTTGGAGTATTAGTTATCTCCTTCTATCACCCCAATTCCAGGCGAGCCATGCTGTCTGCTGACAGCTCTTGTTTTCTTCCTGCCTCAGATATTATTTACTCGATTTTTGTTTGCTAAAGACTGGATTGCTTTATTTTTTCTTACTTTCTAGTTTAGATTATTCAATTTTTGTTTATATTCATACTTTATTGCTCGCTGATTGATTATAGATCTGAAATTATATTGCCACTCATTTGTCACAGAGATTATATGTAACAAGGAGAGGAACTAAATAGGCAGAGTCTGCTTCCAGTCCCATCCTTCAACTTATTCCAAGTATATATCTGTGTCATGTATGTAAATACAGAGGAGAATAAATATGTTTAAACCAATTAAACTAAAAACACGACCGCGGTATTTCTTATGCGATCTTTACAAAAATACATCAGGCCGTTCGAAATTAATGCGGTTTTAAAAATGAACACGGAAAATGAATGTGACTATAAGGAGAAATAAAATTAGATGAAAAAGATGAGTTTCCCATCTCTCGTAGTGTATTTCATTACCTGTTCGATTCGCGAATATTAACTATCGATGATCAAAGAGGGGTATGAAAAGTTATCCATGGTTATAATGTGACGTAGCCTTATTATTTTAGGCCGTAATAGCCTTAGAGTTTTCTTATTTTGCAATGCATATTTAGAAGGGAGGGGTATTTGCTTATGTTTCTATGAGTTTCTTTTTCTCTGCTATGAAATCCTGAGTTCTGATAACCAATAAGCAAGTAGAGGTTCTGTACTTGCTATTCTGTTGCAAATATCTTCACTGAAGAAGTCAACAGTAAACATTGTACACCTTAATTGCACAACCCGCAGGTTTGCACTATAAACACTGTGTGAGTCCGTCCGTTATCAGTTAGCGAAAACCGTTATCAGTTAGCGAAAACGCTTATAACTCTTGAACCGCGTGGGATATTTTGACCAAATTTTGCATACTTATACATGTCAACATTGTCTAACGACTCGCACGCATAACAACCTTATTTGATGGACGAGGCTTTGCTGAGCACAAGTTGAAAATTTACGGCCAACTACTGAAAATGCTCATAACTCTTGAACACGTGGTAAATATGGTTCAAATTTTGTATGCTTATGTATTTTAACATAGTCCAGCCACCGGCATGCAAAACAGTGACGAGGCTTCACCAAGCATCAGTTTGGCCGGTCGAGCTCTTTTATTGAAAATGCTCATAACTCTTGGACCGCTTGGTATATTTGCTTCAAATTTTGTATACATATGTAATAACATTGCCCAGCCACTGGTATGCAAAACATTGACGAGGCTTCACCGAGCATCAATTTGGCCGGTCGAGCTCTTTTATTGAAAATGCTCATAACTCTTGAACCGCTTGGTATATTTGCTTCAAACTGTATACTTATGTAATTTAACATTGCCCAGCCCCTGGTATGCAAAACATTGACGAGGCTTCACCGAGCATCAGTTTGGCCGGTCGAGCTCTTTTATTGAAAATGCTCATAACTCTTGGACCGCTTGGTATATTTGCTTCAAATTTTGTATACTTATGTAATTTAACATTGCCCAGCCACTGGTATGCAAAACTTCTTATTGCACAACCCGCAGGTTTGCTCTATAATCACTGTGTGAGTCCGTCCGTCCATCCGTCCGTTATCAGTTAGCGAAAACGCTTATACATGTAACTCTTGAACCGCATTCTATATTTTGATAAAATTTTGCATACTTATACATGTCAACATTATCTAACGACTCGCATGCATAACCGTCTTTTTTGATGGACGAGGCTTTGCTGAGCACAAGTTGAAAATTTACCGTCAAGTAGTGAAAATGCTCATAACTCTTGAACCCCTTGGTATATATGGTTCAAATTTTGTTTTCTTATGTATTTTAATATTGTCCCGCCACCGGCATGCAAAACGGTGACGAAAGTCTAAACAGTATTGCACGACCTACAGGTGTGCACTTTAATCGCTGTGCAAGTCCATCAGTCTGTTTGTCCTTCCGCTGTAGTCAGTGAGTGAAATTGCTCATAACTCTTAACCACATGGTGTAGTTTGATAAAAAATATGCATCATTCTACAAGAAATGACCAATTTCGTTTCCATACATTCCTTCTGGCACCAGAAACTGATTATTCTACATTCACCACGGACTGTGCACATTACCATCAGTTGATTTAAAGTTATTTTCAAGACAAATTTCAACGTAAACGCGACACCACAACACCGTAGAATAAAAATTGCAGCGCATTTACTGTAGCTACCAATTAAAAGCTCTTACGAAGTACCATTTCATTTCATAACTGAGCCACGACACGAGAAAATCAACAAAATGGTTGTGTGATGAGTGCAGACTCAGATCAGCCTGGGCGTCCGCCCAGTCTGATCAGAGTCTTTGCAGTCCGCATGGAGGTAGCTTAGATCCTTAGCTATCCTTTAAGCCTACAGCAAAGACTCTGATAAGATTGGGCGGATGCCCAGGCTAATCATGAGTCCGCGCTGGGCCCACAACCACTGTTGGTTTTGCCGTGTCGCGGCTAAACTGATGTTTCACTCTTTTCCATTTACTCAGTACTCAGAACCAGAGATCTGTAAAATCGAGATTCTAACTTTTAATCTGATGTTTGCAGTAGCACCTTTCCTTAGGCCGGATATCTGCCGTACTATATGGGAGCTTGACTTTCTCAAGTGACTTTAATATGAAAATATAGGCCAAATAAAATGGGATCAGCCGCAGTATCAGAATGAACAATGCTCCTAAGAACTATTCAAATCCTGAAATAGTGCTGGAGATATAAGACAATATCAGTTAGCTGTGAAACATAGGTCACAGTGACCTATAAGTAATAGGAGGTCAGTCAGTGTGTCTGACTTCACCATTACATCAGTTATGATACAAATCCATCAAATTAGGCAAAACCACTGGACCATGAAATATAGGCCACACTGACCTACAGCTATGTACACGAACAGAAGAGAGCACACCTTTATTAAATCCGGGGTCATCGACATGGCATATGAGTAAATACAATAAAATATATTAAAGAATCACTGAAGACAAGTTGTAAACTAAACAAACACAGCGGTTGCAATAACCATACATCACTTCGGGTATTTACGAGGGGGAGGGGTGGGGGTTTGATTTTAGCGAACGTGGCAATTTTTAGCACCACTTCCTACGATTGCCAGCCCCAGGTCGCTATATTGTCATCATGTACTGCAGATAAACAGTAAGTTTGGAAGTTTTTTGGTGAGGGTTAAAACTGACAGAAAAAGGAAAGAAAAAAAAATAAATAAATAAAATTCAAAGTAAGATAACCTAACATAGATATAATTATTTACTTTGGGCGGGGTTTGCCCCACAAGCTAATTCATAACTCCTCCGTTCATGTGCACTGAACCGTAGGAGGTAACCTTGCACGTGCTGTCCTCATTACGCCTCGATAAACAACTGAAAAAAACTCAGTCCAAGCTACGCATGTAGCGATGAACTTCAGGATTTATATAACTATTCTCAATTCTGTGTATTTTATTCGAATGGAATCATACGTGTAGTGATGTACTTCAGGATTACTTATAACTATTCTCAAATTGTGTATTTTATTCGAGTGGAATCGTACGTATTACTACCGTACGTGCTGCATGTGTTTTAATTTTAATTCCAATTTTAAGAAAAACTAGTAGGACGAGTGCGGGTGTACGTCACACAGTGTCAACGTGACGTCATGATGTCACCCCGATGCCGCAATCGTAACATTTCGGCCAATTCCGTATCCTGAATTAAATCTTTATCGACGATATCGGCGAGGATGTCCGATTGCCCGATGCCGGTGCGACGGTCCGACGACGTCATCAAACACACGGGTAAAATCATTTCATCATTTAGCACAATGAATGGGCTGAATAGTGAATCAAACAACTTGGGTCAGCTTCTAAAAACTCTGCCAAGTCGAGATATTTCCATTCGTTTTGGAAAATCTAAACTACATTACCATCTCAGCTACTAGGTAAATCGTTAGCTGAAAATTTTGTATTTATTAGAATTTTTTGCTGTATCAGGCGAATAATATATATACAGATATATGCAATCGAATTTAAGTTTGCCGTACAGCTCCCAGTTGCAGCACCAGATACTACACTGTACTATAAGCAGTGTATAAGCACTGTAGGGCAAGTCGAGCATTTTTATGCTTTTGAGAAAATCGAAGAAAATTAATGTGTTAGTTACTTGGAAATTCATAAAATGAAAAAAAAATCTAATTGTACAAAACTTCCCACACACAACGCTGAATCAGCGATGAATCATCGGTCCATAGGCGCTGTTAGGATTGCCTCCAGTCACGGTCCGAATTTTCGCCGTTTCACTAGCCTCATGTACTATATCGCTTCTGCCTGAATCTGGAGCATTTAAGAGTAATCATAGGCTACCTCACGGTCTACTTTTTGAAAATTTGTAGGAAACAAAGCAAAAATCAGCCGCGACATGAGAAAACAAACAAAGTTGCATGTGAACCCAGCGAAGACTAAGATCAGGCTTGGCGTGCACCCAGTCAGACCAGAGTCCTCACTTTGCGCTTAAAGGGTAGCTCATGGTCTAAGCTTGCCCCATGCGGACAGCGAAGACTCTGATCAGACACTTCAGATTTGGACTTTGGTCAAACTGAGATATCAGCAGATCGGAATTAGAATCGTTTACCTCTAACAGGACAATCGTGTGGCCAGGACATGTGATCAGGGAAGTACCGAGCCCTTACAAGAGAAGTAAACTTAGTGACTGAATCCTATGCACACTCAGCAGCAGTTCCTCCTCTTTTTCAGAATTCCCACTTAAGTTTCTCCAGAATGCCAGTCATACTCCCAGTTTCATATGTGTACATGTATTTTCCAGTCACAAATCTAGTTGCCCTTTTCTGCACCTTCTAGAGTTCATCTTGAAGAAATATGACGTTTAAACTCCAAGCGCCTATGGAATATTTGATACGGTTGTTATCCCACACAAACATGCCACAGGATCCCATCAGGGACGTTTAAACAAATTGATTCCAGTGAGATCTCATGCCTAGACTTAGACAGATAAACGTCAGTTTATTCTATCCTCGTATCAGCTTTTTATAGGAAAAAAAACATGGATGAATGGATGACTTGCGATTGTTCGTCCTTTTCAACAGTGTTTCAGTCATATCAAGACGATGGGAAGGTGAGAATGAAAGGCTGTGTGCAATGGAAGCCCGTTTACGTTTGAAAAGATTCCCGTCTACAGCTGGGCTCGAATCCGGGACCGCTACATTTAGATCAGCATGCCAGCGCTTAACCCACTGAGCTGCCGGAGCTCCTTTTACAAAAAACAATCTATAAGCAAACTTATTAATGAAATGAGTAATCCGTCATCCCAGCAGTACACAACGTTGAAACAATGTTGATTCAACGTCATGACATTGAATGAACGTTGTCAACACTGCCTCAACGTAGATGTCACCTTCAGAATTACAGCTGAATATCACACAGACAGACTCTGTGAAGTGAGGTATCAGCGGATTGACTTTTTGTCTCTCTATTCAGACCGATTTTTACACTACTGCCATGTTTAGAAAAAAAAATCTGCTTAATTAACCGGAAATACAAAAGTCACCCACTGGGCACACCTCGTTCGTTGAAAAAACAAAAACGAAAAAAAAAATTGATTCACCGCTGATTCAACATTCTTATGATCAATCAGCCAAGAGCCAACGCTGACCCAATCCCGTGCGACCCCACCACGCGGTTTCTTACCCGGTCATATTGTTAGATTTATTGAAACGCAAGTAAAGAGTCCCGCTAATAGTTCTAGTCTAGTCTAGTCTATCCCATGATCTTGCGAGGTCGTTGGGGCACCAAAGATGACTACAACGATCCCTTTATACCAGCTAGTTTTGTCTTCAGTTGCCGTAACCGACTCATGGAGCAAAGTACAGCCTGTTCACTCCTTGATATTGTCTTTCCATCTCTTCTGATGACCACCTCCTCTTCTTTTTTTTCCTTTCACTGTGCCCTGCAGACTGACAGAATGAATTGTCTGCTAAGCCAGAAGACCTTGAGACATGGCCAAACCACCTCAGTTTCCGCTTCTTAACCAAGGTCAGGAGTTCACCGGCTGCTTGGATCTTTCTGCGAACATCCTCATTAGTGAAATGGTCCTTGTACAAGGAGATGTTCAGTAACCTTTGATAGCATCTTATCACAAATGTCTGCGTTCTTTTCACTTCCTCTGCTATCAAGGTATATGACTCGCATAACTATACAGAAATATGGATATTTAATCTTGGCGTCAACCGCGTATTAACAGCCACAAGGTCTATGACTCACAGGCATACAGAAATATGGATATTTAATCTTGGCATAACCCACGTATTAACAGCCACAAGGCGGACAAACAACCTCGAGAAAAGTTCATATCATAGTCAACACGACGTCAACGCCGAACCAACATTGCATCAGCATCAGTGCCACGTCATGCACGTCGGAACACACTTCACCGGTGATGATGCATAAGAGATTTGCAATGCATTCTGGGGGAGGGTACGTGGCAGCAACATTGAAGCAACGTTGATTCTTCGCCGGGCCACAAATCAGTGCCCCCACAGCGCCGTCCCAAAGATACATTCCTTCTGAGAAAAGTTTCGGAATTGTATTCAGCTTGAAATTGGCAAAATTTTAGCACATTTATGGATTCAAAGAATCGCAAATATTTACTCATAGCATAAACCACATACACTGAAAAAATCCCGTAGATTTTGCGGTAAAATACCTGGAAACTGGCTAATACCTTAAGTTTTTAATACGGCAACCAACATCATTGTACAAAAACGTTCACAATCAATAAAAAATCAAATGCGGAATTCCAACAAGGATTTTACACAATGCCGTCAGTTTTCCTCTTAAAAGCGTACGGTACTGTCCCGTACTTTTGACGGTAAAGGGCAAGGCAGCCAATTGGCTGTAACCGCAAAATCTGTGGGACTTTTACAGTGTATAAACAACTAGTTCAAGCAGGCATACAGCGTCAATATGACACGGTATCATAGTCTACACTACGTCAACGCCGACGCAACGTCACATCAACGTCAGCGCAACGTCTGTGTTATACACTGACTCCCGTAAGTTGCTCCAGTGCTGTATGTCAGCTGGGCATCCTGCCATGGACTACAAAACAAGCCAACAATTTGGTGACAAGAGATTCGCAATATAATCCAGTGGGCACTCTGAAACAACATTGAAACAACGTCCCATCAGCGTCAATGCAATATCGGAACGATATACTGACGCCGATGCGCTGCTTCAGTGCTGCATGTCCATTGGACGACAAAACCACCAAAGTGTCATGTGCGCCACGCAAAGACTCAGTTCAGCCTAAGCACCCGTCCAGTCTGATAAGAGTATTCGCTGTATGCTTTAAGGCTAGATAAAGGTCTACGCTACCTCCATGCCAACAGCAAAAACTTTTATCAGACTGGGCGACTGCCCTTGCTGATCTGAGTCTTCGCTGGGTGCACATGCCACTTTGTTGGTTTTGTCGTGTCGCGGCTCAAATGGTCTTCAGTATATCATGGTGCTATTAGATTCGTATCAATACAAACCTTCAGCTTTGTAAAATATGAGTCGGCGTTGTTGTTTTTTTATGTTGTTGTTGTTGTTGTCGTTTTTGCTCTTCTTTTTTTTTTTACAAAACTCCCGAAATTGCTATGTTTTTTGTGAAAAATCTTCTTTATTTTTCCACGAAACGTCTGACTCAAAAGCCAGAGGTCCCGGGTTCGATACCCGGACCAGCCGCATACTATTGTTTCTCCTTCCGCTGACTGATTCAAGAAGGGCAGTTGGCCGTTACTGGCGAAAGTATGAGCACTTGGTACTGGTTAACCACTCAGGAGGTCTGAGCCTACCCAGGAATAGGCGGTAAGGTAAACTGACCGCCCCGACATGACAATAGCTCTTAACCGTGGGTGTAGAGCCACACGGATCCCCGGTAGCTTAGTGCGTTTGGCGCTGCCTTGCTGATCTAGCTGTCAGGGTTCGAGCCCCGCCGTAGGCGAGAACCTTTTCAATCGTAAACGAGATTTCATCGCACACAGCCTTTCATTATCACCCAACCATCGTCTTAATATGACTGAAATAGGCCTGTCTGTTTCTGTTTCTGTAAATCCCGCCAGTAGAATGGCGCACCCAGGTCGTTGACCGGTAGATGTTTTAGGTTGATTCGTTGATTCACATAAGTAGGTGAATCCAGGAATAACAGCTATATACGCACTATGTACAGACAAGTTAGACTTGTGGTGGCGGCCACGTTGATAAATCGGGAATATAGCTTAATTGGACAATTTTCTGTAGAGTTGCAACCTTTTTGCATTCAACCGAAAACAGAACCTACGACTCAGAGCCTCCAGCTGCAACAAGACCTCCTCTGCAACACGAGCCCCTAGCAGGCTCATCAGGTTATGACTGTCTAGCAGAATCTTCACCAAGTCCATCCTTGATCGGGATGACCAGAATGGCTGACCAAACTGACTTGCCAGGAATACCCTGATATCTTTCAGTGACGAGTCTCTAATCTCAGCCAGAGCAGGGCAACGTAGGAGAACATGACTGAGGTACATCTTCTGGGTCGAGTCTACACAACGGACAGGTCTCATCCACACTGTACTGATTGAATCTAGCTTTTGTTGACTGATGCATATATACTCCTGTCATCATACGTACTTTAGTGATACTTCTAATATCATGCTCGTTGTTTGCAGCTGATTCCCATACTGTATGAGCAACACCCACCGCCATGGAGGTAAGATTACAGTTAACCAAGGTAGACCTCGTCTGGGCATCTGCAACCAAACGCTGGGTCCAGAACTGACATATTGACTCACGAGTGATCTTTTTCCAGGAGAACTTTGTATAATTTTCAAGACAAGAGGGCTGAGGAAGGTTATACATATCCAAGATGCATTCAACCGTACAGAAGAAACTACCCTGGCATTTAACAGAGCTCTAGATAAGAGGGGTATTTGATGATAATTGAGAGATAATTTTCTTTAATTCTCATTTAAACCATATGTTGTGACCCCTCATCTGAACCGTCTCGTCGAGACGGTTCAGATGAGGGGTCACAACATATGTTTTTATCCAGAATTAACAAAAATTATCCCTAATTATCACCAAATACTCCCTCTTATCTAGAGCTCTGAATTTTAAGTGTCAGCTGTCGAGCCATCAACCCCTTTATCTTCTCATTTCTGGAACGGGTAATGGAGTGGAGTAGACTTAACTGCCTCTTATGCAGTTCGGCCTGTATTGGAAGAGCGCCCAACAGTAGCTGCACTGCCGAAGAGACCGTCCGCTCTGGTAACGATTGTAGTTTCTTCAGAGTTGATATGTGAAACCGCTGTAGTTGACCGACTTGGGTGTCAGTCAGCGACAATGTCTCCAGACCGTACAGCAACCTGGGAATCACATAGACCTGATATATCCTAAAGGAAATCTTCGGATTTAGTCCACTCGTACCATGAACCCCAGTTTTCATCAGGGCATACAAGGTCCTTCGGGCCGCACTTATTCTTTCTGTGATATTGATGCAAGTTTCTAATTTTTCTGCCCTAGTCAGGCCAAGATGGGTTAACCTTGGTTCAACCTATACCCCTTTGAACCCAGCTTCCAAGTAGTTATAATTTCATTGTTTCTTACACTTTTACTAACATTACGTCGTAGGGCTGTACTTTTTGGGGGGTGGATAATATATCTCTTCTCCTGTGAGTTGATATAAGCAAGATTGAGCATTAGCTGCATTTCATCGTCACTGGAAGACACCAAGAGAACATCATCAGCCACGGTCGGACATCTTTCTTTCTTTTCTTTCTATCTATACTGTCTCGGTCAACTTTGACCATGATGACAGGTTTCTGGTGTGGCGCATAAGTTGTCACAAAAAAAAATAAACAAATCAAAAAAATGAATTTGTGACAAAGCCACCAGCAGATTAAAACTATTTACAAGAAGTCCTCAGGGGCTGGCATTCCATGCCTAACCCCTGCTCTACCCTAGGATATCAAATTTTGGCCTTAAACCCATCAGTAGTAAGGACAGGCACTTTGGACACGGATTTTCTCATGTATTTTTACATAGACTTTTGGCCTGAAAAAAACTAAGTCCGCACGGTCGCCTAGTGTAAAAATACATGGCCGTGTCCAAAGATGCCAATCCATGAGTTAACTTCCTCAGGCTAGGGAGCCCCTGTTAGGCCCTTTTAAAGCCGTAGAAGTCAAGTTCCTAGGCTCGCAGAGTTGTGCTTAGGACGATTCAGCGCCATTTTCCCACACGAAATAGCCGTGGGATTATGCACGCAACTTTGCGGGACGTTGTAGGAAGTTTGTAGGATCTGTAGGATCACACAAGAAAACTTGCGGGATCACGCGACGTCTGTGGCCAGTTGTGTCGTTATGTTATAGGACGTCTGTAGGAACTGTAGGATCACACAAGAATTCTTTGCGGGATCACGCGACGTCTTTGACCAGTTGTGACGTTATGTTTGTACGTTTATGACGTCAGTTATTTTTAGCCGAAGTAAACAAGACGTTGGCCGCCATAGAAGCTGCGCTTATCATATTTTAAAGGGAAAATAGCAACATCCACATATCCCCGCTGTAATTGTGGAGTTAATGTGGATGATGTGGATTTGATGTGGATGTTGTGTGGATGTTTTGTGGGGTCTATGTGGATGATGTGGATGCTATGTGGATGTTTTGTGGCTAATGTGGATCCACAATGTGGAGTTTCCACACGTCCACATCTACACATTCGAAAGTGTGGATGATGTGGATGTTTTGTGGACGTTTAGTGGATGTTTTGAGGGGCTCATTTCTCAAGTATGCGAACAGACAGATAAACTACACACAACATCCACAAAACATCCACATCATCCACATTGTCGAATGAGTAGATGTGGACGTGTGGAAACTCCACATTGTGGATCCACGTCAGCCACAAAACATCCACATCAAATCCACATCATCCACATAAACTACACACAACATCCACATAAACTCCACAATACATCCACATCAAATCCACATCATCCACACTGTCGAATGTGTAGATGTGGACGTGTGGAAACTCCACATTGTGGATCCATATCAGCCACAAAACATCCACATCACATCCACATCATCCACATAAGCTCCACACAAACATCCACAAAACATCCACATCATCTATATAGACCCCTCAAAACATCCACACAACGTCCACAAAACATCCACATCATCCACACTTTCGAATGTGTAGATGTGGACGTGTGGAAACTCCACATTGTGGATCCACATTAGCCACAAAACATCCGCATAGCATCCACATCATCCACATAGACCCCACAAAACATCCACACAACATCCACATCAAATCCACATCATCCACATTAACTCCACAATTACAGCGTGGATATGTGGATGTTGCTATTTTCCCTTTAAAATATGATAAGCGCAGCTTCTATGGCGGCCAACGTCTTGTTTACTTCGGCTAGAAATAACTGATGTCATAAACGTACAAACATAACGTCACAACTGGCCAAAGACGTCGCGTGATCCCGCAAAGAATTCTTGTGGGATCCTACAGTTCCTACAGACTATAACATAACGTCACAACTGGCCACAGACGTCGCGTGATCCCGCAAGTTTTCTTGTGTGATCCTACAGATCCTACAAACTTCCTACAACGTCCCGCAAAGTTGCGTGCATAATCCCACGGCTATTTCGTGTGGGAAAATGGCGCTGAATCGTCCTAAGAACAACTCTGCGAGCCTAGGAACTTGACTTCTACGGCTTTAAAAGGGCCTAACAGGGGCTCACTAGCCTGAGGAAGTTAACTCATGGATTGGCATCTTTGGACACGGCCATGTATTTTTACACTAAGCGACCGTGCGGACTTAGTTTTTTTTTTAGGCCAAAAGTCTATGTAAAAATACATGGGAAAATCCGTGTCCAAAGTGCCTGTCCTTACTACTCCCATCAACTGTCTCCGAAGAGACAGCTTCGGTTGTAAGGCCATTCCAAGTTGCAATTGTCCTGGGGAAAAAGGAATTCTTAAAACCGTCCGTGTAGGCAATTGGACGGTGGTACTGGAATGGGTGGGACCTAGTTCTCCTGCTCCCTTCACCTACCTCAGATAGGTACTTATTCTTATCTACAATGGCAAGAGTATTGTGAATTTTGTAGAATAGCGACAAAGAAGCCTGCTGTCGTCTTTCCTGCAGGTCTGGCCATTGGAGTTCTTCTAACATTTCGCCCACATGGGCCGGGCCGGGTAGCGCAATCGGTAGGGCACCTGACTCGTAAGTCAGAGGTCCTGGGTTCGAATCCCGGTCTGGCCACATACTTTCGTTTCTCCTTCCACTGATTCAAGAAGGGCAGTTGTCAGTTACTGGCGAAAGTATGTGCACTTAGTACTGGTTAACCGCTTATGAGGTCTAAGCCTGCCCAGGAATAGTGTGGTTAGGTTAACTGACCGTCCCGACATGACCTTAGTTGTTTACCGTGGACGTTAAGCATCAAATCAACCAACCAACCAACCAACCAATCGCCCACATGGCTTTGGTTGCGCCAGCGCCTACAGGTCCAACGGGCAGCAGTCCTCTGTACTTTTTCTATTCTGTTAATATCTACTTGGTGATGGGGCATCCAAACTGGCGCTGCATATTCTATCCTACATACAGGTCACCAATATACTTCCCTAGAGGCCTAGATTTTTCTCCAAAAGAAAGTCGTTAAGAAAAGCCTTGTAGAAATGTGTAGACAGAATCGCCTGTGCGCCTGCTCATTTTGCTCTGGCACATCATGATGTATTTCACGAGCTTAGCCGGTCAGCGCACAAGTGAAAAAAGCAAAGTTCTGCTTTCGGAAGGTAATGTTGCTTCCCGGAAACTCCGGTTTTCGTCCACCTTTGCTTAATGATTGGCCCGAAATAAGAACTATTCTTAAAAGGGTCATAAGGCCCATATAAAAAAAAAAAAAACAAAAAAACATCTTCATGGTGCGGAACAAATGCCCCAGGCTACATGTATGCGATACTTGTACTGCTATTGTTAAATCCAAGTCTTGATTGGCATTGTGGTTTTGTTCATTTTCATTGGTCAACGTGCGTGAGTACTTAATATTTGTAATGTGTTGACCGTCACTCTAGATTTGGCGCTAAAAGTGAGAAGATGGTGTTTGGCTTTGTAAGTAGAACATTTCTATTTCTGCATGTTGTATTCAGAATCTCTTCAATTTAAGTCTTCATCTGTACCGTAAAATCTTTGTGAATTCCATTTTCTGTCCTTTTACCCAGTCAATTCACTTCGGCCTTTTTGACGCTGGCCTTTTGATCTAGCGATTCCGGGTTCCAGCCCCGCTGGATGCGGGAATTTAACAACCGTAAACTGGATCCCATTGCACACAGCCTTTCATTATCACCTTACCATCGTCCTGAAATAGCTGAAATACTGTTTGAAAAGGACGTAACATCGCAAGTCATCCATCCATCCGTCCTCTATGAAATTTTGTCTCAGCTTCTTAGTGACACCACAGTGAGCAAGCCCAGAATCGTACCACTCTATATACGGGTGGTCGGGTCGAGCGATGGAGCTGCGTTATATTCAGCGTCCTGATATGACTGAAATACTGTTAAAAATGACGTAAATCGCGAGTCATCCATCCAGCCGTCCTATTTGAAATTTAGTCTCAGCTTCTAACAATGACACCACAGTGTGAAAGACCAGCATCATTTGTACCAGCCTATACGGGTGGTCGTGTCGAGCGATGATGCTGTGTTTCTTTCAGTGCAGGGACGTCCGGCCAGTTTGGATGATAGAAGGGCAAGGGCTGGCTGTACTTGCAGCAGGTGCGCGAGGGGGGGGGGGGGGGGGGGTCATTTGGGTTTCTCAGTCTCATCTATACTGTCTGTTCTATTCTTTCTCCTTCTCTTTAAAGACGGCTCAGTATGGACTGAAATATTGTCTCATAGAGCCGTTGACCCCACAACAACTTAACAAATCTATAGTTTGCTAACCCCTAACCCTTACGGAAAAAAATCTAAAAAGTATGACATCTAAAATAATTAACTTAACTGTCCTTAAAACGGAACAATGTGTTTTCACAGTACAACATCGTAATGACCCTAACACTTTGGGCACTAGAAAGTCGGACAGTTATTGTTAGAAAATTGTTAGAAAGTGGATTTTACACACGCTAATGCATCCAAATGATGCTTAGTGAATTGTAAACCTTGCAGACCCTGATCAAACTGCTCTTTGATCTGGGTCTACAATATTTGCTCAGACCTGTCTGTCCCAATATTTAGGGTCATTACGGTAATGTTTCCGAAAGATCCAGGTAGAATGAGAAGCACTAAATGCTGACCCAGATCAGACAGCTCCTTCAAACAGTGCAGCTTGATCTGAATCTACATTTTTGCTCAGATATAATTGAGCCGCGACACGACAAAACCAACAATGTGGTTGTGTGCCCGGCGAAGACTCAGATCAGCCTGGGCATCCGCCCAGTCTGATCAGAGTCTTCGCTGTCCGCATGCAAATAGCTTAGACCATTTACTATTCCTTTATCGCTTAGCGAAGAGTCTGATCGGACTGGGCGGATGCCCCGGCTGATCTGAGTCTTCGCTGGGCGCACAACCACTTTGTTGGTTTTCTCGTGTCGTGGCTCATATCTGCCCTGCATACGGTAAAAAATGAATGGGTGGTGTTGGCTATAATACACTTTCTCCATAGTCACAAGATCCTGAGTTCATATTCCGCCACATTGTAGCTGCACAAGGGAGTGAAATAATGTATCACCATAAATATACTGTGAAAAATTTCCGTAGGTTTTACGGTTAAATAACTGGCAACCAGCTGCCAGTCCATTTCCCGTTCTTTTTACGGGCGATCGTAAATATTTGCAAGAATATCGCGCATCGGAGGGTAGAATAGGACGGGTATTGTTGTAATGGTCATATAGCCCTTCAACACTATAAAGGTATTTTCCGGTGCGGTCATATACGAAAAAAAATCTGCCATATCGTGATTTCCGAAAATCTTCTACAGACAGACGCCCGTAAAAATAACGGTAAATGAACTGGCAGCTGGTTGCCTCCTCCTGCTTTAGTAAAATCTTCGGATTTTTTACAGATTTTTTTTTCTGAGTAAAAGGGGAAAAAATAAAATGCGACCATTTTTTATTGCAAGTTAATTAAAAGGTCATAAATGAGTTTCTCTAAGTGCAAAGAAAATATGAGCCGCGACACGAGAAAACCAACGATGTGATTGTGCGCCCAGCGAGGACTCAGATCAGCCTGGACATCAGCCCAGTCTCATCAGACTCTTCCCTAAGGGATTAAACGGTAGCTAAGGGTCACAGCCACCTGCATGCGGACAGTGAAGACTCTGATCAGACTGGGCGGAAGCCCAGGCTGAACTGAGTCTGCGCAGGGCGCACAACCACATTGTTGGTTTTGTCGTGTCGCGGCTCATATAAGATAGAAGGTTGCATAGACTGGGTAGTTCCGGCTAATAAAGCCTCATCAGTCAGACCCTGTAATGGCCTGGCAACGAAAGCCGGGGAAAACGTACTGTAATTCGAAGACGTTTTGGGGGCATATTGCTTCTTGGTTATCCGTCTGCGCGTCCGTTCGTTTGTCATGCAAACCATATAGGAGCCCAAGTAGCTTAGTAGGTTTAGCACTAATCAAGCGGTCCAAGGTTCGAGCCCTTCTGTCGTAACCAGGGTTCAGTTGTACACAGCCTTTCATTATCGCCCTTCCATCGTCCTGATATGACTGAAATACTGTTGAAAAAGACGTAAAATTGCAAGTCATCCATCCGTTCTATGCATCTATAAAGTACCTGACATGCTAGAGTTTTGAAATTTTACATATGGGTTTATCATATAAAAATAGCAGACCTGTATTGTTCTTGTCCGAGTTTTGAAGTTACGCCCCTTTGGAAAAATCATGTTGAAATCTTGTCAGCAAGCTGCCTCAAAAAGTATTTAAGCCAGGGGCTTGAGTCTTTGCCATCTTACTAGGAATGATAAGTAGATAAACTGATTAACTTTTGAATAAATTCCGTCATTTTTAGCTCGCCTTAACGAAAGTTCAGGAAGAGCTGTTGTTCTAACCCTGGCGTCAGCGTCAGCGTCTGCGTCCGCGTCCGGATTGGATGTTTTGGTTAAAGTTTTTCAAAGACCTATATCTCCTTAACACATGGATGGATTCTTTTGATACTTGCACTGTAGTTAGATTAACAGGGTATCACTCCCACCCCGCTCTTTTTCGGACTGGATGTTTTGGTTAAAGTTTTATAAAGCACAATATCTCCTTAACCCATGGATGGATTCCTTTGATACCTGCACTGTAGTTAGATATTGGTCCAAAGTTTTCCAAGGTACTACCCCCACTCCTCAGTTACCTTGATGTCAAGGTCATGAACTTAGAAAATTGTCTTTTTATTGATTGGATGTTTGGTTAAAGTTTTTAAAGACACATATCTCCTGAACTCATAGATGAATTCTTTTTATATTTGAACTGTAGTTAGATATTAGTCCAAAGTCTTACAGTATACTACCCCACCCCACTCGGTGACCTTGATGTGAAGGTTATGGATTTAGGAAATTTGGTCTTTATTAAAGTTTTCTAATTGCGTACTGATTCATAATGCTTGGCAGAGATTTAGGTTACACTTGAACTGATGTTAGACACTTTTTTAGTTTTTGCAAAACACTATATACTTACCCCACTGGATGACCTTGAAGTCAAGGTCATCGACGTAGAATTTTGTCTGAAAGATTTTGGTTGATGTTTTATATTTTAAAAGACATAATTTCACATTTCACAGTGACACGATGGACTCAGTTGATACTTATACTTGGACTGATGTTAGAAAATTGTTCAAGGTTTTGATACATCCTAGCCCCCCCCCCCCCCCCCCCCCCCCCCCTTCCCCCCACACACCCCTTAGTTCTTTGACCTCAAGCTCTTGGACTGAAATTTCATGCGAATTTTTTTATTTTAATTTTATTTTAAGACTTATTTCTGTTTCTGAGATAGCTTTTGTTTACAAATGTGTTGTCATTATGGACATGCTTGCCTGAAGTTTTATGCATAGCAGTCCATGCCACCATAGCAACTATTCAGGCGAGCTATGCTGTTCTGCAGAAGTTCAGGCTGAGCTGCATAATTGTTAGTCATTCAAAGCGTAAGGTCCCTTTCCACCCGTCGAAACAGCCCCGTTGTTGCCCATCATCAGACGTCATCCAACAGGTATATGACGTCGAATATCGTCAACTTAACGTCGATGCGACGCAATGACGTCGCATAAACGTCAATTCGACGTCATGTGACTCCTGGGTGCAGTTCAGCAATGTGCCCGGCGCACTGGTACATGTACTAGAAAGTATACAAATTGTGTACAGTTTGTCCGTCTGTCCATAGACAACTCTTGTCACCTCAAGTCCTTCAGTTATCATCCGATTTCCGTGAAACTTTCAGGATATAGTTATCAACACTTGAGGTGGATCATATTTTATCGGGGTCATAAATGAACCATTCTGCTAGAGTGACGGTCCTGTACAATGTATCTGTAAATCTGTGGAAAAATCTTGTGACCGCAAACCCAGTCCAGTTTTCAGGCGATTTTCATTAAACTTTCAGGGTATTGTCATCATCATTCTGATTTCGATCATAATTTATAGTGTTCGTGGTCTGGTCTTTTTTATCAGAGTTACAGCCCTTGATCTGTCAAGTGACACAAATCTTGTGGTCACAGCTCCTCCTTCTTTCTCAATATATGATACCAGGTCATGTATTTAATATGGCGAATCGTTTCTGCCAGAGTTACAGTCCTTGGTATGTCTATCTATTCTATTCTATCCCATAATCTTACTAGGTCGTTGGGGCACCACACATGACTTCGAAACAACCCCTTTTCACCTTGTCCTGTTTTCAGCTGCCCTAGTTGAGCGGGCAAAATCCATCCATATCCACTCTTTAATATTGTCTTACCACCTCCTCTTCTGTCTATCTCTTCTTCTCTATCCTTTCACTGTGCCCTGTCGAATCGTCTTTGCTAAACCAGAAGACCTAGACCTTGAGACGTGGCCAAACCATCTTAGTTTCCATTTCTTGACCAGCGTCAGGAGTTCATCATACTCTGGAATGGCTGCTTGGATCTTTCTGCGAACCTCTTCATTGGTTATATGGTCCTTGTACGAAATTTTAAGTAACATTTGGTAGCATCTCGTATCAAAGGCCTGCGTTCTTTTCTCTAACTCTGCTGACAAGACCCATGATGCACAGGCATACAGAAATATGGAAATGACAAGGGAGCGCATAGGTGTTACCTTTGATCCAAGAGATATATTGTTATCTCTCCAAATTGGTTTCAGCTTGGTAAGAGCTGAAGTGGCTTGTGCAATCCTAGATAGAACAACCTGTTTTGAACCATCATCTGAGACAACTGCTTCAAGGTATTTGAAGCTTTTTACGGTACCCAGCTTCTGCCCTTTTACCTTGATCTCACTCTGGATGCCATCTGCGCTGTTTGTCATCAGTTTGATCTTCTCAGCACTGATCTCCATCTTATACCTTGTGCAGGTTTGGTCGAGACTTTCAACTAGGGCTTCTAGTTCCTGCTCTTCCTCAGCTAGAGTGTCTATGTCATCGGCAAACCGCAGATTGGTAATGTTTCTGCCGCCTATATGTTCTTCTAGAGCATGAGACATGATCCGTTCGAGAAAAATGTTGAAGAGGGTGGGTGACAGAAGACATCCTTGTCTTACTCCAACTGTTGTTCTGAACCATTCTCCTGTGTTGTCATTCTTCAGGACTGCACTTATAGCCTTGTCGTATAGCTGCTCAATGGTGCGAACTAGATTTGCACTGATATTGTGGCCCATAAATCTGCTTGCCATACCCTGTCAATTGCTTTTTTTTAAAAATCATTGAAGACATGGTACAGATTCTGCTGATGTTGGAGATACTTTTCACACAAGATTCTAAGGTTGAAGGCCTGTTCTGTGGTGCTCCTTCCTGCTGGGAACCCAGCCTGTTCCTCAGCGACTATCTCTTCGGCTTCTGGTTTAATCCTGTTCAAGGTGACTTTCAGCATGACTTTGCTTGAATGACTGATGAGGCTGATGGTTCTGTAGTTCTGACAGAGCTGTAGGTTGCCCTTTTTAGGGAGTGTAATGATCAGCGACTGAGTCCATGGGGTAAGCCTTTCTCCTGTTCTCCAGATCCTGTTACAGATATCTTTTAAAACATCAATCATGGTCTCCCCGCCAGCTTGAACAAGTGCTGCTGGTATATTATCAACTCCGGCAGACTTCCCCCTTTTTAGTGCTGCTACTGCACTCTCAACTTTCTCACGAAGGAATGTTGTAGATCTTCTTCTGGGGGCTGATTGCAGTCCAGAACCGCATTGTCACCGTAATTCTCATGGTAGTATAGTTTTGAGCAATATTCTGTCCATCTGCTGAGAATTCTCTTGTTCCTCTGTAAGGCATTTCCCCGACCTGACCTGGATAGTTGTGGATCTACCCTGTTTCTCTGAAGTTAGATCCTTCACCAGCTGGTATGCTTTCTTGCTGTTGTTTTTGTTCAGGCAAGTTTCGATCTCCTAGCACTGACTAGCTATCCAGTCCTCCTCCGCTTTCTTCACTGCCTTTTGAATCCTCCTGTTTGCTTCCCTGTATTCTTTTGCTCCTCCTGCTTCATACCGCTTCTTCTCCAAGTTTCTCCTCTCATCACAGAGGTCGAGAACATCTCTGGTGACCCAGCGCTTTTTCCTGCGACGTTCCTTCCCAAGTATATCTCACTCGCTGCATCAGTCACTACAGTATTGTAGATGGTAATCATGATATCTTTGTCCATGTCATCATCCCTCAGACCAAGAAGTGGTGCAAATTGCCCACCTATTGTTGCTTTAAAAGTGCATGCCACATCTAGGTCCCTTATCTGCTCAAGATAAAACTTCAGTATTGGCTGGGTTGGCTTTCTAGCCTTCTTCAGACGACCTCGGAAGGTCATCATCACCAGGTCATGGTCACTTCCTATGTCTGCTGCAGGAAAACTCCTTGTCCTATGGATGTTAACACCTGATCGGAAGCGCTTCCTCACCAAGATGTAATCAACCTGATTGTGGTGTTTCCCATCTGGGCTGTGCCATGTTCATCTTGTTGGTGGTTTGTGAGGGCCAAGGGTGTTTGTCAGTACTAGGCTGTTACAGGTTGCAAACTCTAGAAGTCTGAGACCTCTCTCCTGGTCTGTAGCAATGCAAAAATTGTGGCCGCAACTTCGCATTTAGTTCCCAGCTGGTTTTAATGAAAATTCAAATATATTGTTATCACCATCTGATGTAGAAAACACTTTAATGGGGTCATTTTTTGCAGAGTAACTGTCCTTGGTCAACCTATGAGATAAATCTGGGGACCGCAACTCCTACACTTTTCAGCTGGTTTTACAGGAAACTCAAAGTCACGCCCCTTGACCAGTCCAACAATACAAATCTTGTGACTACAACTCTTCCTTCAGTTATCAACTGGTTTTCACGAAACTTTCAAGAAAATGTTCCTATTACATGTATCAGAATGGATCCGAGTCCGGATAAGATCCTTTTCGCCAGAGTTACAACCGTGATTAATCTAGCAACATTTCCTACAGTATCTTTCAATTAACTGTTTTAATTACTGCAACATTCGTAAAATTTCTAAGAATTGGGACACCTATAATAGTTACCGTAAAATTACCGTAATCATACTAAAATAGAACAGTTTGGTTTTAAATGAAATAATGCGTCCAAATGATATAGATTGAATGTCAAACTTTGTAGACCCAATTCAAACTGCTCCTTTGGGAGTAGTCTGATCTGCATCTACTCTGTTTGCTCAGACTTACATGTATATGTCTCAATATTTAGAGTTTTATTTGATCGATTTTATCCTTGGTCATGATCACATGCTTTGTTCCAGAGTTATGGTCCTTGAATGCCTCTTGACTATGACATGAATTTCCCATTAAATTTCAAACCATCTTTAATGAAACTTACCGGAAATAGATGGCCCCACCCATCGAGGCCCGGGAAATAGATGGACTTCCTGGTGCCTCTGCGACAGAGCTGCTGGTAGTTGCTGTAGCATGACTAGAGTGTTATTTGTTGGGTAAAAGTCCTTCGAATTCGGAGGCAATGTCTCGACATGACTGGAATATTGTTTAATGGGACCGATTTCAACAACCTGTTTTTAAGCGCGCCTTTGCGAATACAAAGGAGAGATTATGCTATACCTCAAGCGTCGTAGCCCGAGTATGCGTTTGCGTCCGCGTCAGCGTCTTCGCCAGCATCCTCTTTGGCGTCCGTGATCAGGTTTACCAATGTTAGCAATTGTGTTTAACTCGATGTTCAACTCTGTCTCTCACAAACTGCAGCAGCTTCAATCATCATAGCTGGTACAGATGTACACCTATAGATATGACTGCAGCAGCTGCATTCCACAATTATGCGTCCTTGACCTCTATGTTACGGTTGAGTGACTCTGCTGTTTAGCACTGTTTTAAAGCCATTATTTTCTATTTTCGCGTCACAGACGCGTATAATTTCGGTATTGTTCCACATTTCACAAGATTTCATTGGTCAAATAACACGTATGTCAAAATTTAGCCAATAATATCAAAGGTCAAGGAATATTTTATCTTCGTTTTTTCTCGTCGCATGCACTGTGAATATACTAGCACTATGTCATAATGTTTCTCTTGTTGGCAGATATTCAATTTTTTTTGTTTTTTCGACGTAGATCTACTTTTGATTTCTACTTTCGGTTTAATACACACAAATAAATAGTGCACCATGTTGGTAACTATTTTGAAATCAGGTCATTTTCTAAATTGACTGCAGTCCATTTTTGAATTCCAAATTGGACGGCCCAATTTTGAGATAGGTCATTGTCGCTACCCAGTGTCAATATTACGGTTGTGGGTGCCTACCGAAATAGCTGACGTGAGTCATATTCAGGAAAGTTATTGTCTACTCTTCAACTAGAGACATATTACAAAACACAAAACACACTTCCATTTAATCGGCGACGATTATCATTTTTATGCCCCCAATTTCGGAGAAATTGTGGGGGCATATTGGTTTGGGCCTGTCCGTCCATCTGTCCGTCCGTCAGTCCGCTATCTATAAGTCAAGAACCGTAAGAGCTAGGAGCTTGAAACTTAATACACATGATCAGTATGATAAATTAGCGAACACATATTTTTCTTTTTTTCCGCTGGTCACATATTGTCAGAGTTATGCCCCTTTTTCGACTTAGCCTTGGGAACCTTGTGAACAAATTTCTCAAGAACCCCTGATGCTAGGATCATGAGGTTTTGCAAGATGACAATGCCCAAGGTGTAGATGACCTGATTAACTTTTGAAAAAAAATCGTGAATTTTTTACCAAGTTATGCCCCTTTTCGACTTAGTGCATTGTAAGCCTATGGAACCTTGTGAACAAAATATCTCAAGACCCCTGATGCTAGGAGCATGATTTTTTGCAGGGGTAAACTGCCTAAAGTGTAGATGACCTGATTAACTTTTGAAAAAAAATATAAATTTTTGACCGAGTTATGCCCCTTTTTCGATTTAGTGCATTAAAGCCTATGGTCCAAAGGTACCCTTACTTACAGTCAAGAACAGTAAGAGCTAGGAACTTGAAACTTTATACACATGATCAGTATGGAAAATAAGCAGACCCGTATTTTTTTTCCGCCGGTCATGTATTTCCAGAGTTATGGCCCTTTTTCGACTTAGCCTGTGGAACCTTGTGAACAAAAATTCTCAAGAACCCCTGACGCTTGGATCATGAGGCTTTGCAGGATGACAATGCTCAAGGTGTAGATGGCCTGATTAACTTTTAAAAAAAGTTCGTGAATTTTCGACCAAGTTATGCCCCTTTTTCGACTTAGTGCATTGTAAGCCTTTGGAACCTTGTGAACAAAATATCTGGAGAACCCCTGACGCTAGGACCATGATATTTTACAGGAAGATATTCCCTAAGGTGTAGATGACCTGAATAACTTTTGAGAAAAAAAAAACATAAATTTTTGACCGAGTTATGCCCCTTTTTTGGACTTAGTGCATTGAAGCCTATGGTACTAAGGTACCTTTTCATCCAGTCAAGAACAGTAAAAGCTAGGAACTTGAAACTTTATACACATGATCAGTATGAAAAATAAGCGAACACGTGTTTTTTCTTTTTTCTGTGGGTCACATATTTTCAGAGTTATGCCCCTTTTTCGACTTAGCTTGTGGAACCTTGTGAACAAAATAGTTCAAGAACCCCTAATGCTAGGATCATGAGGTTTTGCAGGATGACAATGCCTAAGGTGTAGATGACTTGATTAACTTTTGAGAAAAGTTTGTATATTTTTGACCAAGTTATGCCCCTTTTCGACTAAGTGCATTGGAAGCCTATGGAACCTTGTGAACAAAATATCTGGAGAACCCCTAATGCTAGGATCATGATTTTTTGCTGGAAGATACTGCCTGTGGTGTAGATGACCTGATTAACTTTTGAAGAAAAAAAATCGTGAATTTTTGATCGAGTTATGTTGTCAGTTACTGGCGAAAGTATGTGCACTTAGTACTGGTTAACCGCTTAGGAGGTCTAAGCCTGCCCAGGAATAGTGTGGTTAGGTTAACTGACCGTCCCGACATGACCTTAGTTGTTTACCGTGGACGTTAAGCATCAAATCAACCAAAATGCCCCTTTTTCAACTTAGGGCATTATTTGCCTATGGAACCTTGTGAACAAAATATCTGGAGAACCCCTGATGCTAGGATCATGATTTTTTGCAGGAAGATATTGCCTAAGGTGTAGATGACCTGATTAACTTTCGAAAACAATTCATAAATTTTTGACTGAGTTAAGCCTCTTTTTCGACTTAGTGCATTGAAGCCTATGGTACAAAGGTAAAAGCATTATTGGATGAACCTTCTTTAGAGGCAAGCATATGGTTGGGGGCATAGTGTTTCATAAACACAAATTAGTTAAAGATTTTTCTTGTTAGTTTTAATGGTACCTTTGAGACAAGAGAGTTAGTACTTGGTCGCCAAAACCAACAAAGTGGCGTCGATAAAACCAACAAAGTGGCGTGTGTGCCCAGCAAAGACTCAGGTCATTCGCCCAAGAGTTCCTCCGAGGCATTCTGCCAACCTTCTTAGCTTCAATAATTTTGCTACATAAACAGTTGGACCTATTAAACTCTAAGAGAAAACTTTTTACGGCCTTTCAACGATATTTTTCACGTGGTTCTTCACCAGCAACGGTTATTTCTGTTAAATAAAAGTTGAATGTATACAAAAGTACAAGCATGCCAAAAGTTCCTAACCCAGTAACCCCCTGCGCCCCATAGCACGGAACTACTCAAACAGTAAAGATCATAATCTGCCTTTGCAAAGTGTAGACCCTGATAAGACCGTAGTGTCTGATTAGGATCAACAAATTTACGGTGATTTTCCGCCTTAACATTGACATTTCAATGCAATCAGTGTGTAAACACTTCATGGTCATTCAACCAGGGGCCGTATTCATAAAACTACTTAAGTCGTTGCTATGCTGTTGCTAAGGCTAAATTTCTTTGAAGGAGATTCCCTACAACTATGAAATTTGCTCTGGAGGAACAGTCTTACAATTTACAAAGACTGTTCCTCCAGACCGAATTTCATAGTTGTAGTGAATCTCCTTTATAGATATTTAGCCTTAGCAACAGCATAGCAATGACTTAAGTGGCTTTATGAATACGGCCCCTGTTCTCCGGAATTAATCGGAGTCTGCACAGTGCACAGATGTCCATCCGATGAACGCCAGTCATTACTGGGTTCACGCACAAGCGATCTGATCTCGAATGTTTCTTCAGAATGTTTAGCAGAAGCTTGGGTGTGCTACGCATAACCTTTATTATCATACGCTAGCGTGTGGGGCGTGGGATGGGGACATTTTACATAAAGGATGTTGTCTTAGTTTTATACTGAACTTCTTTGAAAGGAGACACAGCAGCCACTAAGGTAGGTGATTTATGACTTGTGTTCAGCATCAGACCATACATCACAGTATCCGAACGCACTGTACCATCTCTGCCGGGTTTCATAGCGTTTAATCGAGAGTACAAGCATTCGCTTATAACCAGTAGTCGGAAATCATTATTTTTTGCGGCTTTGTCTCACATATGCTGCTTCATTTATAATAATTTAGTTTTAGTAAAATTTCCAAAGGTAAGAAATGAAATTTTATTGAAGTGCTGTAAATAATTCCATTATTTTATTGTTAAACTCCCTTCTAACACATTGTGTATATTACAAAGTTGGGCAAATTATCAGCCTGTATATGTCTGAAAATGTTTGTTTACGCATCTTTTTTGGTTCTAATGTCATTATAGGTCATCTTTTGACATTAACATTTACTTTTTGTCGTTATAGTTTGCGAACTTGGTGGATAGTTTCATGTTAATATGATGAGGGGTTGGAGTGGTAACTGTACGCCTTACTATCGTTTTTGTGTATTCCTTACTACTGAGTTACTCTACCCTTTACTGTGATGACAAATTCGTTTGGATCGTAATACCATTCAACAATCATGCGACTGTTTCTTCACGAGAACGTTGTTCTATCAAAAAGCAAATTTATGATATCAGGAAATCTATATTGTGAATTTTTATAAAAAACAAAAACAAAACAACAACAACAAAAAAAACTATTTAATTTTATACTATTAGACAATCTATTTTGCAATATCAGAAAGGCCATTTTGCGACATCATAAAAAACAACAACTATTTTTCTGACAACAGGAAATGCATTTGATGATATCAGAAAAGAAGGGCGATTTTTTTTTCGAAAAAAAAAAAAAAAAAAAAAAAAAAAAAAACAACAAAATAAACCTATTTTGTGATATCAAAATATATTCAGTCAAAAAATGTAACGATACCAACTATTGGCTATATTTTCAAGGAACCCAGTGCTTATTTGAGTTAACTGAGGCTTATGTATGTGATGGGAAGCGCCAAGGAATAAAATAGTCAGAAAATCGTCAATCCATACTTTTCATCATACGAGTTATTTGGCAATATTCGATAAGACCTAAGTTGAATGAACATCATTACTGCGCATGCGCAGTAATAAATTTTGTATTACGTAGAAAAGTCCACAATGCATGAACCTCGAAAAACACTCAAAATGTCCAATATCTTGTACTCAGGCTTTTCATGCGAGGTTTAAATTCTTCAAAATCTCAGATTATCTCCCTTTGAATTAAAAATATAGCGCTTTTCAATGCATCAGTATTACTGTACATGTCCGTCTTTTTTTCAAAGTTTCTTCATTAACATTTGTGTTATGTCATTGTTTTAATTGCATAATGACAAAATTGGAAGAATCGTTACGCGCCCACTGGCCGTTGAGATTTCGAATTTCCATGCAAATCCCACTGAAAGTGACATTTAGACAGTCTTTGAAGGAATCACAGTACCCGGAGTTGTGGATCAAATGTTTGCATCAGAAGGGGTCAAATTTTAATTTCTTTTGCATGCAGCATTGCCTAAGTCCTGCTCTAGTGTATAGAGCGCAGAATCTTGGGAAGCAGTTTTCATAAACCAGTTTTAAATGACTTTAAAATTGAGCAATTTTTACGATGTTACTCTGTGAAAATGAAAATTCACCCCTTTCATAGTCAGACGACCACTGTAGCATGTGAGTCTTAAGAAACCAAAACGAATAAATCTGTCCAATAGACAAATGGATACTCTTTTGAAGTCAGTAAAAACGGAATGATCATAACTTCCGCAGTTGCCGTGGTAACACAAGGAGTTTCATGTTTAGGAACTTTTTCGACTCGGTATAGTTGTACTATTTACCATAATGTGGTTTCGATTGTACATGTACCGCCGCATGGCGAACTTATAATTCGTTTGTGCTCCCAGGGACGACTTTGATTAGCCTGGGAATCTACCCATATGTAATTATATTTAGATAGGTAGGCTCAGAAGTTTGGTTTCTAGGCATGATGTGATGAGTTCGATTATATCAGTCCCGCATCAAAGTACTTGAAGTGACTCTTAATGACCTTGTCCAAATGTTAAATGATAACCTTGACACTGAGTATTCTCACATATTGACACAAAAGCCATTAATTCAATATGATAAACTTGATGATTTCTAAATATAGCTTTTAAGCATTTTCCCATCATAGATAAGCTGAAGGGAAAATCATTTTCCTATAAATAAGTTCTGAATAGGTAAATCCTTTGGAAGCAAGGAATGCACTACAGAAATGAAAATAGAGGACTCAGTTTTACTGAGTATGTTCATGGCCAGTAATGAAATTTGCAGACCGGTTTTGATTGTTGTTGAAACTTCACTCAGCGATAAACTTTTATTTGCTGAGAGACAAAAAAAATATAACAAAAAATGAATAAAAAATGGGGTCGCCATACTTTCTTTTTGAGGTAATACAGCGCCATCTACGCGCCTGTGTGAATCATGGCTATGTCTGTTTCTATAACCTCACTCGAGAAACAAGATGACCGATCGGGTTGAAGTAAAGATTAATTAGCGCCTCTTTATTTTCTCTGTTACTGAATATCAAAATTGCAATCGTCTTGAGCCTTATTTCATACCTATTTTTCAGTTCTTCATTTCCCACAATTAACCTCTACTGGAGAAAATGGAATTCCTTGCAAGTTAATATTCAAAGGATCCTCGATTTACGTTTCTTTATATACTTTTGGTGTACAGAAGAATCGGTCTGCCTCGTACAAATGAGCAAACAAAATATAGGTAGCCGGCCAAATATTAGAGTTATCAAAAAGAAAGAAAAAAATAAAATAAAGAAAAATAAAGAAAAAAAAAAAAACACTTTTAGTTTCGCGAAGTTTTCCTGTAAACTTGTTGAGGTCTTTTTGTGCGTTGACGTAGCTTACTTTTTCATGCCATCAACTGCTAAACAATAAACGCGCTTTAACCAAAGGATGCCTGTTTATATCGATTTTTTTTATTATTTTTTTTTTTTTTTTTTTGGTTATGAACTTAGTCTATTTTCATTCTATTTATTTATAAAGAATTTTTTTTTTTTCATTTTTTTATTATTGTTTTTTATTATAATTATTTAAGTAACTATTTTTCTTATTCCAAAGGCTAACTGAGTAGATACTTTGTGTGTGCAACTTCTCCTACGGTTTTCAGGGGCTCATTGAGAAACTTTAAAAAATTCTTTTGTATGGTCTACACAAAGATAGTGACTGACGAAGCTGTCAGAGAGTGCCCCCCCCCCCCACTCGCCCGGAAAAATGGCTATAGGAAGGACTTCTACATACATAGAGCCACTTTCACCCCATAATCCTTTTCCCCCACCAGGTAATTGGCTATTTGTGAATTTGGTATGGTTATTGGTATTTCGCGTAACGGAACGAGACGGAACGGAATGGAACAGAGACATTTTATGGAATTAATCACATAAGAAATGTATCAGTACTTCAGGGGAGGCAATATACGTGTTTAATTTAAAAAAATGCAAATTTAGCAACCATATTTTATGATAATCAATAATGACTGATTTAAGGAACAAGCTGGGTGCGGTTTCTTCCCGTCGCAGATATTTTACGCATGCAAGCTTATTGGAAGATGTACGGACGGGTGTTTTGTCAAGTAATGTTTGATTTTGTAGAGCGTTTAAAAGGTAAAGGTAAAGGTTCCCATAGCCTAATAGCCGTAGGGGCAGTGGGGGCACAGCTGAGGAAAGGCGGAACCCGCATCTCTCTCCTTTCGCTGCCTTAGCCTTCCCTAATTCGAAAAAGGTACCCATTTATTACTGGGTCGACAGAGAGAGTTTTTCAGTCATCGGATGGCGACAGTGAGCCGCGAACTCACGACCTTCCGGTGACTTTCTGCACAATAACCGCGCCACTCTAACCACTCGACTACGGCGCCTCTCTAGAGAGTTTATTACATTGAAAATAATAATCGGACGTGTGTCCCGATGGGTGTCGAGCCCACGACTCCTGCATGAAAGGCGAACGCTAGTCCAGGCACTCCGCTGCGCGCACGCACAGCTGATCGCTTGTACAAATGCAAAATTATACAAATTTATGCACACAAACACGTTCACGCCGTTTTTGGCTAACATGGAAAAGCAAAATGCCTACTTGTTTTCCCAAAAATGACAATAAGACAGACTGATGGACACATGCACGAAGTTCTAGCATCTGTTACTCATCGATATTTTACGGACAGATACTCGTATTTCTGTTTCAGTTATGAACCTCACTATTATAATTGGAGAAGGAGCAAAGTCCACTAAGTAACGTGTCTTCCTGTTTCCCAGGGAAATTCCACTATAGAGGGGGAAAACGGCTATGCAAAAACACGTATACTATAGTAGATTATCTCCGGGGAAAATTGGCTATATGGTCATATTTCCGGGGGGCGGGGATAATTCTACTATATAGCCATTTTCCGTAGGGAAATTCTACTATGGAAAAAATCATAGTCATTTTTCCGGGGGAAAACAACAGGGTGGGGGGGGAAGCTATCTGACAAAAGCCAGTGACATACTTGAGAAGGAAATAAAAACCTGAGTCACCAGAGAATGTTCTGGACCTCTGTGATGAAAGGAGAGATTTGAAGAAGAAACAGAAGGAGCTAAAGGATACAGGAAAGCTAACAAGAGGATTTGGAAGGCGGTGAAGAAAGCAAAGGACGACTGGAAGGGTATTCGGTGCGAGGCTGGCCTGAACAAAACACCAGAAGTGGAGCGTACCAGTTGATGAAGAGTCTGGCTTTGGAGAAATAGGGTTTGATCTGCAACTGTCCAGGACAAGTCTGGGAAATGTCTTACAGAAGAACAAAAGATTCTCAGCGGATGGACTCAGTTTTGCTCAGATCTCTGCAGCCATGTTGTATTGACAGTGCAGTTCTGAACTGCAATCAGCCCCCAGAAGAGGATCTAAAGCCGGTACTTCGGGAGAGGGGATTGCAGTGGCGGCAGTAGAGGAGGGAAGGACTGCCGATGTGCCAGCATGGCTTGTTCAAACTGGCGGGCAGACCATGATTGGTGTTTTAACAGAGATCTGTAACAAGATCTGAAGAACGGGTATTGGCCAACACCATGGACTCAGTCACTGATTATTACACTCACTAAAATGGCAACGTATAGCTCTGCCGGAACTACAGAACGATCAGCCTCGTCGGTGGTTCAGGCAGGGTCGTGCTGAGGATCGTCTTGAACAGGCTCGGACCCCAAGCCGGGGAGATAATCGTTGGGTAACGGGCTGGTGTCGGAGCCGGAGGGAGCAAGCAGATCTTCAACCAACATCAGCAAAACCTGTATCAAGTCTTCATTTCAAAAACAGCCTTGTGGGCCGCATTACAGGGGTGCAATGTCGGTGTGGGTCTAGTTCCCACCACTGAGAAGCTCAACGACAAGGCTACAAGTGCAGTGCAGGCCGTGTCAGCACGGGAGAACGATTCGGAATAACAGTTGTAGTCAGGCAGGGATATCTTCTGTTTCTCACTCTTTGGTTTTCTACTCGAATGGATCACTACTGATGCTCAGGAAGAACATGATGAAAAGGTAAGCCTAAGCGACAGATTTTTACTAATCTGCGGTTTGCCGATTACATATATGCTCTTTGTTGTGAAAAAACAGGAACTGCAGTCTGTGGTTGAAAATCTTGACAGGATCTGCACACGGTGTGGAATAGAGATCGGTGAGAGTACCGGGTTGGTGGCTGGGGGCGCCGGTGGCGTTCGACGGGGTGTGTGTAGGGGGCGTGGGGGGGGGGGGGGGGGGGGGGTTAGGTTAGGCAGAGGATGCTGGCAGCTGGATACCGTGGCGAACTTCAAACCAGATAACTTGGAGCATTTGTCTTGGATAATATGGATGATGGCTCGAAACCGGGGGTTCTCTTGGAGCTTGCACAATCCATTGCAGCTCTTACAAAGCTGAAGCCAATTCGAAAATGTACAAAATATCTTGGATCAAATGTTGAACTCATGCGCTCCCATGTCATTTCCACGAGTCTTATGTCTGAATCGTGAACCTTAACACCAGATTTGGAGAAAAAACGCGGGCCTTTGGGATGAGCTGTTACTAAAACTTATTGAATATTACGTACAAGGACCACATGGTCAGTGAGGAGGTTTGCCGAAAGATCCAAGCAGCCATTGGAGAATATGATGAGCTCCTGACCAGGGTCAGGAAATGGAGGCTGGGGTGATTTGGCCACGTCTCAGCGACTTCTGCTTAAGTAATATCAAGACATTGCCTCCGAATTCGTAGGACTGTTATCCGATCGGAGATACTTGACATCCAGGTCCTGCTGCTACCAGACGCTCTGCCGCCGAGGCACTAGGCAGCTCATCTATTTCGCGGGATCCGATGACAGTGGAAGGGGAAACAGGAATGGGATTGGTGGGACAGCGTTGGAGAGTGGATAGGGATGGACTTTGCCAGCTCATCTAGGCAGCGGAAAACAGGACAAGATGTAAAGAGATTGTTGCAAAGCCATCTCTGGTGCCCCAACGACCTTGCAAGATAATGGAATAGAATAGAACAAAAATGCACATTGCTTTTGGGTCAAAACCGGGTAATTTTTATAGATTCTCTTTTAGCGTAAGGAATTTAATAATATTTTTGGGGCTCAAATACTACCAAAGTGCACAGATTCTGGGTACCTTGTGTATCCAACCCCTCATAGGAGGTTGTGCATGTACCCTTTTTTAAACTTAGCATAATAAATTATTGTAACAGATGACAGTACAACTGTCTTATTTATTAAATTCAAAATATTACTGAATTGTAGCATAGCCAAGTGTCCAAACTTTTCAAAGCTGTATTAAACAGTGAAGCCTTCTCATTTAGAGGATATTTTCATGAGAAGCGCGGTGGCTCATGGTTAGTGCACTTGACTCTGGAGTCAGAGGTCGTGTGTTCGAGCCTCACCCGAGGTGAAATCTTCCTATGTCCGAACGCGTTTTTCTAGCATCATTTGCAGGGATGATGCTAACAAGTGTGTCGTCCTTCGGATCGGTACGTTAACTGGAGGCCCCCTGTGCAGGGAGAGTCATCCCCTCTGCAGGTTAAAGATCCCTACTATAGCTACATGGCTATATGTAGGCTTTCATCCTGCAACACTGGAGTGTCAAAAGTCTGTGTCCCCTTCTGGGGTTAAGGCGTAAATGGAAGAAAGAAAGAAAGAAAGAAATGTTTGGCTGAGTATAGCTTAACTTTCCGTGACCTTGGAAAACGGTCGAGGAATGAGATCTTGTCGAGACTGCAAACGGCATCAAGTCAAGTTAATCATAAAAGGTTTCTTAAAGTCTCCTGTTAAGGCATTTGCCCATATGCAAGCTTAAAGAGGCAGAACTGATCTAGCTCTAGAATAAATTAAGGTCAAACCAGGTTCATAATTTATGCAAACTTCGTTATAGTGAAAAGTACTCGATTCTGCATACCAAGTTTCAAGCTCATTCAACTTTTGTT
The DNA here is from genome assembly GCA_963989385.1 of Ctena decussata. Lineage (NCBI taxonomy): Eukaryota > Metazoa > Mollusca > Bivalvia > Lucinida > Lucinidae > Ctena > Ctena decussata. The sequence continues at coordinate 62,422,883 of OZ022503.1, forward strand.
TAAGGAGAAGAGGAGTATTTAAGTTTTTTTAACATGTGGGCATGGCGGCCATCTTGGTTATTTAGCATAGCAGCCCGAAGTCTTCTAAGATATTTAGTATTGAAGTCTGATTCTCAGCGACCTTGGACAAAGGTCAGGTAAGTACCTTGACCATGAATATTTACAAATTTTGCAAAAGGCAGTTAGGCAAGAGCAAAAACTTTAAAAAAATCTGAAAACATCTAAAGTTGAAGCAAGCATAAGGAAGCAGAATTGTCCTTCAGATAATCCAGGATTTTCATTTGAATGAGCTTTGATAAGCCTAAGTGTCCAATGTCATGTGCCAAGGTTCAGTGTCAATAAGCAATTTACCTTCCGTCGGTCCTGCATATTCAGAAGAGAGACTCAAGAGAGGTTTGAAAGTTCTTACAACGGATGACCGAAGGTTGCCAACCTAATTTTTTTATTTCTAATTAATGTGTATTTTTATTTTTTTAATTTATTTATTTTTTGGAATTAACATGATTAAAAGGACAAAAAATAAATAAACAAATAAATAAACCAGAGGACCAATGGTCCTGTAGCTCACCCGACACTTGGTCCTGGTATATATTTTCATACTTTTATACATGTATATAGCACCAGGGCAGGGGCCCCCTCCCTTTGGGATTAATGTTGAGTCCCAATTCTATATACCAAGCCACAAGGTCACTGGGCCTTTGTTTCTGGACAAAGATTTCTGAAGGGTTTTTATCATAAATGGGTGTGGCGGCCACCATGTTCATACGACCATGACCATCTGAACAAACTTTGATTCCTTTGACCCAGTATTAAAGCTCCATATGAAACACAGTAATCATTTGCATAAACTATGATGGGCCTGAGTGCCCAATGCTACATACCGGTACATACAAGTTTCAAGATTATAGGCCTTTCGGTTCTCGAGAAAAAGATGTTTGAAGAGTTTTTACTATATATGGGCATGGTGGCAATCTTGGTCAAGTGACCAAGACCATCTGAACAAACTATGGTTCCTTTAAGCTGGTGAAGCTCCATATGAAATATGGCTTCAATTGACCCTAGTGGCCTCTGAGAAGATGTTTGAAAATGTTGACGGGTGACAGAATCTCAATGACCTTGTACAAAAGTCAAAGAATGACCTTGACCTTTAACGACACAATATCTTCATCTGGTCATTTAGTCAACCATATATACCAAATTTTGCACCTTAGACTTAAATAGTTTCTGAAAAATCCACTGTTTAAGCATTTTCCCATATAAAAGACTACATAATGTACCAAAGTTGACAGTGTCATAAATTAGGTCAAGGTCAACGCATGATCATTTGTATAAACTACGATGGGCTTGAGTGCCCAAAGCTACATACCAAGTTTCAAGGTCATACACCTTTTGGTTCTGGAGAAGAAGATTTTGAAGGGTTTTTACCATATACGGGCATGGCGGCCATCTTGGTCAAGACCCTGAGAACAAACTTTTATTCCCTGATCACACTTAGACTCCATATGAAATTTTGCTTCAATCCGCCCAGTGGTTTCAGAGGAGAAGATGTTTGAAAATCTTGACGACGGATGGTCCGACGGAATGACCTTGACCTTTAGTGACATAATAGCTTCATCTGGTCATTTAGTCGACCATGTATACCAAGTATTGTACCTTAGACTTAAATAGTTTCTGAGAAATCCACTGTTTAAGCGTTTTCCAATATAAAAGCCTAACGTACCAAAGTTGACCATGCCGTAAATTAGGTCAAGGTCAACGCAAGGTCATGATTTGTATAAACTATGATAGGCCATCATGCCCGATGCTACATACCAAGTTTCAAGGTCATAGGCCTTTTGGTTCTGGAGAAGAAGATTTTTGAAGGGTTTTTACCATATATGGGTGTGGTGGCCATCTTGGTCATGTGACCCAGATACCCGGAACAAACTTTCGTTCCCCCGACCGTAGGCTCCACATGAAATATGGCTTCAATCGGCCCAGTGGTTTCAGAGGAGAAGATGTTTGAAAATGTTGACGGACGACGGACGGACGGACGGACGGACGACGGATGCCTGGCTATACTATAAGCTCACCTATGAGCCTAAAGGCTCAGGTGAGCTAATAAAACAGCCAAAAAAGTGATTTTAAACACGTTAAAAGGTAGAACATATTCCAGTCTAAAAATAAAGTACGAACTAACCAGGAATCTAGTAAGGGCCTTCACTGATAAGTTAATTTACAGTCTGAACAATGAAGACAAATCTCATCTGAAGTCAGCTAAATTCATTATCCTCTTAGCCAGGCGTACACTGGGTGGATAATAATGCGTACAGTATTCAAATCGCCCATGGCATGATTCTTAAACCATTTTGAGCCTTTTCTTACATGTTTTATAAAAAATCTTTAAAATAAACGGAAGACGTTATCAATCTAAAGTTTGTTAGTTTTGATAATAGGATGATAGCCAGGTTTTGCACGACACAAGCTGGTGTTATATTCAGCTGTTCGGAATAAAATTTCTGTGACGGCAAGGAGTTTTTCATTGTACAGGGCAATAAAGTAAAAGACAGAGGAGCAAATTATATTAAACTTACCTCTTTACATTTTCGAAGCTGAATAACTATAAATGACGCAGCAGATTCCGGATAAAAACTCAAAACATAATGATTTCCGACTACTGGTTATAAGCGAATGTTTGTACTCTCGATTCAACGCTCTGAAAACCGGAAGAGCTGGTACAGTGCGTTCTGATACTGTGTACATCCAACATACAGTTTTCTAGCAGAAGCCTGTATTTCAGTTCAAATTATATAATGATCCGTTACTGTCGCACAGCGGTGCCCCACTTTTCAAGTCTTTAGTTTCATCAAATACCGGGATGTCACAAAAATAACGACTGCTTGCAATTTCAGGGATGCCAGGACACATTATAAAGCAAAATTGATTTCAATCGCCTGATGATGAAATAGTTTCGATAACCGAAATCTAGTTTGCGGGTAACAAGCAAAAGGCAAAATGCAAGCGCCCTGAAGAGGGGCCAAGCTTTTCAACAACTCTGATTTGTTGCACAGCCGCCGATTTCGATCGAATTTTTCACCCTGCACTTTGCCATTGGTCTAGCTTGATGACTGTAATATAATGGTAAAAAATATTTACTTCATTTGTTAAAAAAACGGGTGATAACTTACAAGTGATCCGATACTGTCGATGATCCGATACTGTCGAGTCCACTATACCACTGTGGAAGCGCAGTGCAAGTGCGACATAGCATATTACCATCATATTATTTCTTGGTAAGGGATGGATGGATGACAGGCGATTTTACGTCCTTTTCAAGAGTATTTTAGTTACATCAGGACGATGGGACGGTGATAATGAAATGCTGTATACAATGAAACCCCGTTTACGGTAGGAAAGATTCTCGCCTCAAGCGGGGCTCTATCCCGGTCTGCTAGATCAGTAGGTCAGTGCTAATACAGATGTTTAATATATGGTCAGCCAAGATGTCTTGCAAACGTCATCATATTTTATTGATCGAGCTAAGGTTATCAAATTACACCATAAACAGATCAAGCACAGTATACACGTGTGCTAAAATTCATACTTGTGGCATAGCATTCTAAAAACTGGACGGGTTTTCAAACGTATAGGCAAACCAATATTACCGTCACAAAGTACAGATCAAATTTTGTTTACTGTCGTGTCAATGCACTTTTAATTTTGGACCAAACCTCGAAATAGGTTGGTCACGGAAGAAGTCGGCTCTGACGGCTCTTTCCGTATCAATCAGAACACCCTTATATATTACCATATAAACGTTCCCGATACATGTCAGTGTGGTACAGAGGTCCAGCTTGTAGTGTTCAATATCAGACTATTCGACTAAATGTCACGAGTCAGTGGTTCGGGTCTCGTATTTTTTTTATTTATTTTTTTTATTTTTTTTGGTAATATGCCCCTCCGCCAACCGGCCCTTCCCCTTTTTTGCTCTTTTTACTTATTTATTCTTTTAATTTTTTTTTTCAATTTTATTTCAATTTAATTCTCCACTTCTAATAACGAATTCTTGTTTTACTATGACTTATGTGAAACTTCACATATAGCTAGGGTTTATATAATGCATATGGTGTTCTTGTATTAAAACGAGAAATCACGGGATAAAAGGATGAAATAGCGGCTTTACAGTTTATTCAACAATACTTCAGTCATACCAGGACGGTGCAAGGGTGATTGTGAAGGACTATGTGCAATAAAGCACCGGTTATGTTTAAACAGAGCCTTGTCTGCCATTTGGAGTCGAACCCGCCACGACCACATGATCCAAAGTCGGGAACGCTAACCACTTGGCTACGCGGATGCTTCAGCATCAACTGCAACTCCAAACACAACGCTCAACTGTGACAAAACCGAATCTCTGTCTGACCTGGGGAAAGCATAAAATTTTTCATTTTGAGCAGCGGGGGCGATGGTGTTAGGTAACTTTCAGTGCCGGAACGTCCAACTACATGTAATTTGGATGCTACATGTAGTAGGGTAAGGGCCTACTGTACTTACAGTAGGTGCGGATGGGGTTGTTTGGATATTTTTCTCTCACCTATCACATCTCTTTTCTTTCTCCCTCTGTCTGGCAGACGGCTCAATATAGACTGAAATACTGTCCCAACGAGTCGTATAACCCCAAACCGTGAACTAATTAAGCAACATTTTGAGCTGACTTTTCTGCTTTGTCTTTAATATCAGCAACATCCTGGTCAAACTGAATGCTGCGTTGAGGCTGTGTTTCGCTCTTTCTCTGTTGGATAGGCAAGTTCATGAGACTTCTAAAAGAGACTTTTTAAACAGATTGATTATGCACGACTATGCCTAAATCTACATGACAGGCTATCGTCCAGCCATAATATGTATGGGTTCAACAGGTTTGTTCCAATTCTCGTAGAAGATTCGCCACGCCTTATCCCAACTTATTCCGAAATGTAAGAGGAACGGAGAAAATAAAAAACAACAAAAATATGAACACCTTCATGTATCATTTGGCTTTACGGCGAGGGCAACGACACAGTAGCTCGACAGAATATATTGCTCAGTGCCAATGAGACCCATAAACACTTAAAAAATACCACCATGCTTTATCGGTGAAAAAAATACCCATCGGCCCCTGCTGTTGAAAACAAAAAGAAAAAGAAAAAGGAAACACTGACCCAACGGTGTGCCCATGCAAAACTTGTTTTATATTCAGTGTTTGTTGCTTTACCCACTTCGCCACGACGGACAGTTTAACTTTTGGCACTATTTCTCAACATTTATACCGTGCACTAGGCTGACGGATAATGACGAGTGCATTCGGGTATATTACGGAGAAAGGCGGACGGTTGTTTGCTACAGATATAGCCGTGGTTACCCATTTACGAGGTTTGAATGGAATCGGCGACCTTTTGACACGACAGGCTAGAAATTTTATTTATAGGGGTAACATTGTTTTGGTACGGTGTAAAGTAGTTCCTAAGAAAATTACAAGATCCTCATCTGTAGGTAAGTCGTGTTGGGATTATGAGAGACATAATTGTTTTTTTTTTCTTCTTTTTTCCAGGTGGGACTGGAAACGAAGAATATAGTTCAGTGATGTTTAAAAACAATGAAAATGGAACTACTTTTTGTCTCACTAAGAGACAAGACATCCTAGGATTTTTTCCAAAACTCGCGAACTTGAAAGTGCATTGGGATACCCAATCAACAATTTGGAGATGTCACTAGAATAGTACGGTGGTAATGGTATGGTGAAAGTTTGAGATGTCACTAGAATAGTACGGTGGTAATGGTATGGTGAAAGTTTGAGATGTCACTAGAATAGTACGGTGGTAATGGTATGGTGAAAGTTTGAGATGTCCCTGGAATAGTACGGTGGCAATGGTATGGTGAAAGTTTGAGATGTCCCTGGAATAGTACGGTGGCAATGGTATGGTGAAAGTTTGAGATGTCCCTGGAATAGTACGGTGGTAATGGTATGGTGAAAGTTTGCAGGCTTGTTCGAGTTTGCTTGTCAAAACTACGCCATTATATCTGGAAAAGACATCTAAACTAAACACTGGAAATTTGCTTTGATTCGACGTCATGAGAGGGGGGGGGGGCTGAACAAAAAAAACGTAAGTATTCTTTGATTTCCTTCTTACAAATGAGTTGCAATACGTGTAAAGTCATGCATAAGGTAGACTCAGGTGAAACTGTGAAACTGGCCCAATATTTGGTCTGTCTCTAATAGGTATATCAGCCCAACTCCCCGGGAGGCGTATGACGTTAGGTCAACATTGAATCAACGTTGATTCAACGCCCCATGACGTTGAGTCGACGTTGATTGAAATTGAATCACCGTTGATTCATCTTCATGGGATTGAATCGACGTTGATTCAATGTTGATTGAGCGTTGTGTGCGGGACGCGTCCACCCCTTTGGTTTCTCTCTTCTCCTGTCGTACACGTGTCAAAATAAAAGATAAGTTTCAAGCTAGGTTAGGTTGTGATGTGATTGGTTGATTTTCTTCTCACAAATGAGTTGCAATAAATGTAAAGTCAGGCATAAGGTATACTCGGGTGAAACTGGTTCAATATTTGCTCTGTCTCTAATAGTATGTTAAACTAGGTTGTGTTGTGATGTGATTGGTTCCCAACAGGCACTCGCCGTAGAATCAACACTGAATCAACTTTGATTCGACGTCATGACGTTGAATCAACTTTGAATCAGTGTTGATTCAACCTTGTGTGCCCAGTGGGTTATGTCATGTGATAATAGTTGCTTTATAACCCAAGTGTGTTGGACTTCTTTTGTCTCTCTTCTTTTTTCCATTTCAGATTCTGCGAGGAGGGAGAGAGAGGGGGGGGGGACAACAAAAAAAAAAACGTAAGTATTCTTTGATTTCCTTCTTACAAATGAGCCGCGACACGACAAAACCAACAAAGTGGTTGTGCGTCCAGCGAAGACTCAGATCAGCCTGGGCATCCGCCCAGTCTGATCAGAGTCTTTGCTGTCCGCATGGAGGTAGCTTAGACTCTTAGCTACCCTTTAAGCGCACTGCAAAGACTCTCACCAGACTGGGCGGATGCCCAGGCTGATCTGAGTCTGCGCTGGGCGCACAACCACATTGTTGGTTTTGTCGTGTCGCGGCTCAAATGAGTTGCAATACATGTAAAGTCATGCATAAGGTAGACTCTGGTGAAACTGGCACAATATTTGCTCAGTCTCTAATAGGTATATCATCCCAACTCCCCGGGAGGCATACGACGTTAAGTCAACATTGAACCAACGTTGATTCAACGCCCCATGACGTTGAGTCGACGTTGATTCAATATTGATTGAGCGTTGTGTGCGGGACGCGTCCACCCCTTTGGTTTCTCTCTTCTCCTGTCGTACACGTGTCAAAATAAACGATAAGTTTCAAGCTAGGTTAGGTTGTGATGTGATTGGTTGATTTTCTTCTCACAAATGAGTTGCAATAAATGTAAAGTCAGGCATAAGGTATACTCGGGTGAAACTGGTTCAATATTTGCTCTGTCTCTAATAGTATGTTAAACTAGGTTGTGTTGTGATGTGATTGGTTCCCAACAGGCACTCGCCGTAGAATCAACACTGAATCAACTTTGATTCGACGTCATGACGTTGAATCAACTTTGAATCAGTGTTGATTCAACCTTGTGTGCCCAGTGGGTTATGTCATGTGATAATAGTTGCTTTATAACCCAAGTGTGTTGGACTTCTTTTGTCTCTCTTCTTTTTTCCATTTCAGATTCTGCGAGGAGGGAGAGAGAGGGGGGGGGGAACAACAAAAAAAAAAAAACGTAAGTATTCTTTGATTTCCTTCTTACAAATGAGCCGCGACACGACAAAACCAACAAAGTGGTTGTGCGTCCAGCGAAGACTCAGATCAGCCTGGGCATCCGCCCAGTCTGATCAGAGTCTTTGCTGTCCGCATGGAGGTAGCTTAGACTCTTAGCTACCCTTTAAGCGCACTGCAAAGACTCTCACCAGACTGGGCGGATGCCCAGGCTGATCTGAGTCTGCGCTGGGCGCACAACCACATTGTTGGTTTTGTCGTGTCGCGGCTCAAATGAGTTGCAAAACATGTAAAGTCATGCATAAGGTAGACTCTGGTGAAACTGGCACAATATTTGCTCAGTCTCTAATAGGTATATCAGCCCAACTCCCCGGGAGGCATACGACGTTAAGTCAACATTGAACCAACGTTGATTCAACGCCCCATGACGTTGAGTCGACGTTGATTCAATATTGATTGAGCGTTGTGTGCGGGACGCGTCCACCCCTTTGGTTTCTCTCTTCTCCTGTCGTACACGTGTCAAAATAAACGATAACTTTCAAGCTAGGTTAGGTTGTGATGTGATTGGTTGATTTTCTTCTCACAAATGAGTTGCAATAAATGTAAAGTCAGGCATAAGGTATACTCGGGTGAAACTGGTTCAATATTTGCTCTGTCTCTAATAGTATGTTAAACTAGGTTGTGTTGTGATGTGATTGGTTCCCAACAGGCACTCGCCGTAGAATCAACACTGAATCAACTTTGATTCGACGTCATGACGTTGAATCAACTTTGAATCAGTGTTGATTCAACCTTGTGTGCCCAGTGGGTTATGTCATGTGATAATAGTTGCTTTATAACCCAAGTGTGTTGGACTTCTTTTGTCTCTCTTCTTTTTTCCATTTCAGATTCTGCGAGGAGGGAGAGAGAGGGGGGGGGGGGGGGGGGGGAACAACAAAAAAAAAACGTAAGTATTCTTTGATTTCCTTCTTACAAATGAGCCGCGACACGACAAAACCAACAAAGTGGTTTTGCGTTCAGCGAAGACTCAGATCAGCCTGGGCATCCGCCCAGTCTGATCAGAGTCTTTGCTGTCCGCATGGAGGTAGCTTAGACTCTTAGCTACCCTTTAAGCGCACTGCAAAGACTCTCACCAGACTGGGCGGATGCCCAGGCTGATCTGAGTCTGCGCTGGGCGCACAACCACATTGTTGGTTTTGTCGTGTCGCGGCTCAAATGAGTTGCAATACATGTAAAGTCATGCATAAGGTAGACTCTGGTGAAACTGGCCCAATATTTGCTCAGTCTCTAATAGGTATATCAGCCCAACTCCCCGGGAGGCATACGACGTTAAGTCAACATTGAACCAACGTTGATTCAACGCCCCATGACGTTGAGTCTACGTTGATTCAATATTGATTGAGCGTTGTGTGCGGGACGCGTCCACCCCTTTGGTTTCTCTCTTCTCCTGTCGTACACGTGTCAAAATAAAAGATAAGTTTCAAGCTAGGTTAGGTTGTGATGTGATTGGTTGATTTTCTTCTCACAAATGAGTTGCAATAAATGTAAAGTGAGGCATAAGGTATACTCGGGTGAAACTAGTTCAATATTTGCTCTGTCTCTAATAGTATGTTAAACTAGGTTGTGTTGTGATGTGATTGGTTCCCAACAGGCACTCGCCGTAGAATCAACACTGAATCAACTTTGATTCGACGTCATGACGTTGAATCAACTTTGAATCAGTGTTGATTCAACCTTGTGTGCCCAGTGGGTTATGTCATGTGATAATAGTTGCTTTATAACCCAAGTGTGTTGGACTTCTTTTGTCTCTCTTCTTTTTTCCATTTCAGATTCTGCGAGGAGGGAGAGAGAGGGGGGGGGGGGGGGAACAACAAAAAAAAACGTAAGTATTCTTTGATTTCCTTCTTACAAATGAGCCGCGACACGACAAAACCAACAAAGTGGTTGTGCGTCCAGCGAAGACTCAGATCAGCCTGGGCATCCGCCCAGTCTGATCAGAGTCTTTGCTGTCCGCATGGAGGTAGCTTAGACTCTTAGCTACCCTTTAAGCGCACTGCAAAGACTCTCACCAGACTGGGCGGATGCCCAGGCTGATCTGAGTCTGCGCTGGGCGCACAACCACATTGTTGGTTTTGTCGTGTCGCGGCTCAAATGAGTTGCAATACATGTAAAGTCATGCATAAGGTAGACTCTGGTGAAACTGGCCCAATATTTGCTCAGTCTCTAATAAGTATATCAGCCCAACTCCCCGGGAGGCATACGACGTTAAGTCAACATTGAACCAACGTTGATTCAACGCCCCATGACGTTGAGTCGACGTTGATTCAATATTGATTGAGCGTTGTGTGCGGGACGCGTCCACCCCTTTGGTTTCTCTCTTCTCCTGTCGTACACGTGTCAAAATAAAAGATAAGTTTCAAGCTAGGTTAGGTTGTGATGTGATTGGTTGATTTTCTTCTCACAAATGAGTTGCAATAAATGTAAAGTCAGGCATAAGGTATACTCGGGTGAAACTGGTTCAATATTTGCTCTGTCTCTAATAGTATGTTAAACTAGGTTGTGTTGTGATGTGATTGGTTCCCAACAGGCACTCGCCGTAGAATCAACACTGAATCAACTTTGATTCGACGTCATGACGTTGAATCAACTTTGAATCAGTGTTGATTCAACCTTGTGTGCCCAGTGGGTTATGTCATGTGATAATAGTTGCTTTATAACCCAAGTGTGTTGGACTTCTTTTGTCTCTCTTCTTTTTTCCATTTCAGATTCCGCGAGGAGGGAGAGAGAGGGGGGGTGGGGGGGAACAACAAAAAAAAAAAACGTAAGTATTCTTTGATTTCCTTCTTACAAATGAGCCGCGACACGACAAAACCAACAAAATGGTTGTGCGTCCAGCGAAGACTCAGATCAGCCTGGGCATCCGCCCAGTCTGATCAGAGTCTTTGCTGTCCGCATGGAGGTAGCTTAGACTCTTAGCTACCCTTTAAGCGCACTGCAAAGACTCTCACCAGACTGGGCGGATGCCCAGGCTGATCTGAGTCTGCGCTGGGCGCACAACCACATTGTTGGTTTTGTCGTGTCGCGGCTCAAATGAGTTGCAATACATGTAAAGTCATGCATAAGGTAGACTCTGGTGAAACTGGCACAATATTTGCTCAGTCTCTAATAGGTATATCAGCCCAACTCCCCGGGAGGCATACGACGTTAAGTCAACATTGAACCAACGTTGATTCAACGCCCCATGACGTTGAGTCTACGTTGATTCAATATTGATTGAGCGTTGTGTGCGGGACGCGTCCACCCCTTTGGTTTCTCTCTTCTCCTGTCGTACACGTGTCAAAATAAAAGATAAGTTTCAAGCTAGGTTAGGTTGTGATGTGATTGGTTGATTTTCTTCTCACAAATGAGTTGCAATAAATGTAAAGTCAGGCATAAGGTATACTCGGGTGAAACTGGTTCAATATTTGCTCTGTCTCTAATAGTATGTTAAACTAGGTTGTGTTGTGATGTGATTAGTTCCCAACAGACACTCGCCGTAGAATCAACACTGAATCAACTTTGATTCGACGTCATGACGTTGAATCAACTTTGAATCAGTGTTGATTCAACCTTGTGTGCCCAGTGGGTTATGTCATGTGATAATAGTTGCTTTATAACCCAAGTGTGTTGGACTTCTTTTGTCTCTCTTCTTTTTTCCATTTCAGATTCTGCGAGGAGGGAGAGAGAGGGGGGGGGGGGGGGGGGGGAACAACCAAAAAAAAAACGTAAGTATTCTTTGATTTCCTTCTTACAAATGAGCCGCGACACGACAAAACCAACAAAGTGGTTGTGCGTCCAGCGAAGACTCAGATCAGCCTGGGCATCCGCCCAGTCTGATCAGAGTCTTTGCTGTCCGCATGGAGGTAGCTTAGACTCTTAGCTACCCTTTAAGCGCACTGCAAAGACTCTCACCAGACTGGGCGGATGCCCAGGCTGATCTGAGTCTGCGCTGGGCGCACAACCACATTGTTGGTTTTGTCGTGTCGCGGCTCAAATGAGTTGCAATACATGTAAAGTCATGCATAAGGTAGACTCTGGTGAAACTGGCCCAATATTTGCTCAGTCTCTAATAGGTATATCAGCCCAACTCCCCGGGAGGCATACGACGTTAAGTCAACATTGAACCAACGTTGATTCAACGCCCCATGACGTTGAGTCGACGTTGATTCAATATTGATTGAGCGTTGTGTGCGGGACGCGTCCACCCCTTTGGTTTCTCTCTTCTCCTGTCGTACACGTGTCAAAATAAAAGATAAGTTTCAAGCTAGGTTAGGTTGTGATGTGATTGGTTGATTTTCTTCTCACAAAAGAGCTGCAATAAATGTAAAGTCAGGCATAAGGTATACTCGGGTGAAACTGGTTCAATATTTGCTCTGTCTCTAATAGTATGTTAAACTAGGTTGTGTTGTGATGTGATTGGTTCCCAACAGGCACTCGCCGTAGAATCAACACTGAATCAACTTTGATTCGACGTCATGACGTTGAATCAACTTTGAATCAGTGTTGATTCAACCTTGTGTGCCCAGTGGGTTATGTCATGTGATAATAGTTGCTTTATAACCCAAGTGTGTTGGACTTCTTTTGTCTCTCTTCTTTTTTCCATTTCAGATTCTGCGAGGAGGGAGAGAGAGGGGGGGGGGGGGAACAACCAAAAAAAAAACGTAAGTATTCTTTGAATTTCTTCTTACAAATGAGCCGCGACACGACAAAACCAACAAAGTGGTTGTGTTTCCAGCGAAGACTCAGATCAGCCTGGGCATCCGCATAGTCTGATCAGAGTCTTTGCTGTCCGCATGGAGGTAGCTTAGACTCTTAGCTACCCTTTAAGCGCACTGCAAAGACTCTCACCAGACTGGGCGGATGCCCAGGCTGATCTGAGTCTGCGCTGGGCGCACAACCACATTGTTGGTTTTGTCGTGTCGCGGCTCAAATGAGTTGCAATACATGTAAAGTCATGCATAAGGTAGACTCTGGTGAAACTGGCCCAATATTTGCTCAGTCTCTAATAGGTATATCAGCCCAACTCCCCGGGAGGCATACGACGTTAAGTCAACATTGAACCAACGTTGATTCAACGCCCCATGACGTTGAGTCGACGTTGATTCAATATTGATTGAGCGTTGTGTGCGGGACGCGTCCACCCCTTTGGTTTCTCTCTTCTCCTGTCGTACACGTGTCAAAATAAAAGATAAGTTTCAAGCTAGGTTAGGTTGTGATGTGATTGGTTGATTTTCTTCTCACAAATGAGTTGCAATAAATGTAAAGTCAGGCATAAGGTATACTCGGGTGAAACTGGTTCAATATTTGCTCTGTCTCTAATAGTATGTTAAACTAGGTTGTGTTGTGATGTGATTGGTTCCCAACAGGCACTCGCCGTAGAATCAACACTGAATCAACTTTGATTCGACGTCATGACGTTGAATCAACTTTGAATCAGTGTTGATTCAACCTTGTGTGCCCAGTGGGTTATGTCATGTGATAATAGTTGCTTTATAACCCAAGTGTGTTGGACTTCTTTTGTCTCTCTTCTTTTTTTCCATTTCAGATTCTGCGAGGAGGGAGAGATAGGGGGGGGGGGAACAACAAAAAAAAAAAACGTAAGTATTCTTTGATTTCCTTCTTACAAATGAGCCGCGACACGACAAAACCAACAAAGTGGTTGTGCGTCCAGCGAAGACTCAGATCAGCCTGGGCATCCGCCCAGTCTGATCAGAGTCTTTGCTGTCCGCATGGAGGTAGCTTAGACTCTTAGCTACCCTTTAAGCGCACTGCAAAGACTCTCACCAGACTGGGCGGATGCCCAGGCTGATCTGAGTCTGCGCTGGGCGCACAACCACATTGTTGGTTTTGTCGTGTCGCGGCTCAAATGAGTTGCAATACATGTAAAGTCATGCATAAGGTAGACTCTGGTGAAACTGGCCCAATATTTGCTCAGTCTCTAATAGGTATATCAGCCCAACTCCCCGGGAGGCATACGACGTTAAGTCAACATTGAACCAACGTTGATTCAACACCCCATGACGTTGAGTCGACGTTGATTCAATATTGATTGAGCGTTGTGTGCGGGACGCGTCCACCCCTTTGGTTTCTCTCTTCTCCTGTCGTACACGTGTCAAAATAAAAGATAAGTTTCAAGCTAGGTTAGGTTGTGATGTGATTGGTTGATTTTCTTCTCACAAATGAGTTGCAATAAATGTAAAGTCAGGCATAAGGTATACTCGGGTGAAACTGGTTCAATATTTGCTCTGTCTCTAATAGTATGTTAAACTAGGTTGTGTTGTGATGTGATTGGTTCCCAACAGGCACTCGCCGTAGAATCAACACTGAATCAACTTTGATTCGACGTCATGACGTTGAATCAACTTTGAATCAGTGTTGATTCAACCTTGTGTGCCCAGTGGGTTATGTCATGTGATAATAGTTGCTTTATAACCCAAGTGTGTTGGACTTCTTTTGTCTCTCTTCTTTTTTCCATTTCAGATTCTGCGAGGAGGGAGAGAGAGAGGGGGGGGGGGGAACAACAAAAAAAAACGTAAGTATTCTTTGATTTCCTTCTTACAAATGAGCCGCGACACGACAAAACCAACAAAGTGGTTGTGCGTCCAGCGAAGACTCAGATCAGCCTTGGCATCCGCCCAGTCTGATCAGAGTCTTTGCTGTCCGCATGGAGGTAGCTTAGACTCTTAGCTACCCTTTAAGCGCACTGCAAAGACTCTCACCAGACTGAGCGGATGCCCAGGCTGATCTGAGTCTGCGCTGGGCGCACAACCACATTGTTGGTTTTGTCGTGTCGCGGCTCAAATGAGTTGCAATACATGTAAAGTCATGCATAAGGTAGACTCTGGTGAAACTGGCCCAATATTTGCTCAGTCTCTAATAGGTATATCAGCCCAACTCCCCGGGAGGCATACGACGTTAAGTCAACATTGAACCAACGTTGATTCAACGCCCCATGACGTTGAATCGACGTTGATTCAATATTGATTGAGCGTTGTGTGCGGGACGCGTCCACCCCTTTGGTTTCTCTCTTCTCCTGTCGTACACGTGTCAAAATAAAAGATAAGTTTCAAGCTAGGTTAGGTTGTGATGTGATTGGTTGATTTTCTTCTCACAAATGAGTTGCAATAAATGTAAAGTCAGGCATAAGGTATACTCGGGTGAAACTGGTTCAATATTTGCTCTGTCTCTAATAGTATGTTAAACTAGGTTGTGTTGTGATGTGATTGGTTCCCAACAGGCACTCGCCGTAGAATCAACACTGAATCAACTTTGATTCGACGTCATGACGTTGAATCAACTTTGAATCAGTGTTGATTCAACCTTGTGTGCCCAGTGGGTTATGTCATGTGATAATAGTTGCTTTATAACTCAAGTGTGTTGGACTTCTTTTGTCTCTCTTCTTTTTTCCATTTCAGATTCTGCGAGGAGGGAGAGAGAGGGGGGGGGGGGAACAACAAAAAAAAAAAAACGTAAGTATTCTTTGATTTCCTTCTTACAAATGAGCCGCGACACGACAAAACCAACAAAGTGGTTGTGCGTCCAGCGAAGACTCAGATCAGCCTGGGCATCCGCCCAGTCCGATCAGAGTCTTTGCTGTCCGCATGGAGGTAGCTTAGACTCTTAGCTACCCTTTAGCGCACTGCAAAGACTCTCACCAGACTGGGCGGATGCCCAGGCTGATCTGAGTCTGCGCTGGGCGCACAACCACATTGTTGGTTTTGTCGTGTCGCGGCTCAAATGAGTTGCAATACATGTAAAGTCATGCATAAGGTAGACTCTGGTGAAACTGGCCCAATATTTGCTCAGTCTCTAATAGGTATATCAGCCCAACTCCCCGGGAGGCATACGACGTTAAGTCAACATTGAACCAACGTTGATTCAACGCCCCATGACGTTGAGTCGACGTTGATTCAATATTGATTGAGCGTTGTGTGCGGGACGCGTCCACCCCTTTGGGTTCTCTCTTCTCCTGTCGTACACGTGTCAAAATAAAAGATAAGTTTCAAGCTAGGTTAGGTTGTGATGTGATTGGTTGATTTTCTTTTCACAAATGAGTTGCAATAAATGTAAAGTCAGGCATAAGGTATACTCGGGTGAAACTGGTTCAATATTTGCTCTGTCTCAAATAGTATGTTAAACTAGGTTGTGTTGTGATGTGATTGGTTCCCAACAGGCACTCGCCGTAGAATCAACACTGAATCAACTTTGATTCGACGTCATGACGTTGAATCAACTTTGAATCAGTGTTGATTCAACCTTGTGTGCCCAGTGGGTTATGTCATGTGATAATAGTTGCTTTATAACCCAAGTGTGTTGGACTTCTTTTGTCTCTCTTCTTTTTTCCATTTCAGATTCTGCGAGGAGGGAGAGAGAGGGGGGGGGGAACAACAAAAAAAAAAAAACGTAAGTATTCTTTGATTTCCTTCTTACAAATGAGCCGCGACACGACAAAACCAACAAAGTGGTTATGCGTCCAGCGAAGACTCAGATCAGCCTGGGCATCCGCCCAGTCTGATCAGAGTCTTTGCTGTCCGCATGGAGGTAGCTTAGACTCTTAGCTACCCTTTAAACGCACTGCAAAGACTCTCACCAGACTGGGCGGATGCCCAGGCTGATCTGAGTCTGCGCTGGGCGCACAACCACATTGTTGGTTTTGTCGTGTCGCGGCTCAAATGAGTTGCAATACATGTAAAGTCATGCATAAGGTAGACTCTGGTGAAACTGGCCCAATATTTGCTCAGTCTCTAATAGGTATATCAGCCCAACTCCCCGGGAGGCATACGACGTTAAGTCAACATTGAACCAACGTTGATTCAACGCCCCATGACGTTGAGTCGACGTTGATTCAATATTGATTGAGCGTTGTGTGCGGGACGCGTCCACCCCTTTGGTTTCTCTCTTCTCCTGTCGTACACGTGTCAAAATAAAAGATAAGTTTCAAGCTAGGTTAGGTTGTGATGTGATTGGTTGATTTTCTTCTCACAAATGAGTTGCAATAAATGTAAAGTCAGGCATAAGGTATACTCGGGTGAAACTGGTTCAATATTTGCTCTGTCTCTAATAGTATGTTAAACTAGGTTGTGTTGTGATGTGATTGGTTCCCAACAGGCACTCGCCGTAGAATCAACACTGAATCAACTTTGATTCGACGTCATGACGTTCAATCAACTTTGAATCAGTGTTGATTCAACCTTGTGTGCCCAGTGGGTTATGTCATGTGATAATAGTTGCTTTATAACCCAAGTGTGTTGGACTTCTTTTGTCTCTCTTCTTTTTTCCATTTCAGATTCCGCGAGGAGGGAGAGAGAGGGGGGGGGGGGGGAACAACAAAAAAAAAAAAAAAACGTAAGTATTCTTTGATTTCCTTCTTACAAATGAGCCGCGACACGACAAAACCAACAAAGTGGTTGTGCGTCCAGCGAAGACTCAGATCAGCCTGGGCATCCGCCCAGTCTGATCAGAGTCTTTGCTGTCCGCATGGAGGTAGCTTAGACTCTTAGCTACCCTTTAAGCGCACTGCAAAGACTCTCACCAGACTGGGCGGATGCCCAGGCTGATCTGAGTCTGCGCTGGGCGCACAACCACATTGTTGGTTTTGTCGTGTCGCGGCTCAAATGAGTTGCAATACATGTAAAGTCATGCATAAGGTAGACTCTGGTGAAACTGGCCCAATATTTGCTCAGTCTCTAATAGGTATATCAGCCCAACTCCCCGGGAGGCATACGACGTTAAGTCAACATTGAACCAACGTTGATTCAACACCCCATGACGTTGAGTCGACGTTGATTCAATATTGATTGAGCGTTGTGTGCGGGACGCGTCCACCCCTTTGGTTTCTCTCTTCTCCTGTCGTACACGTGTCAAAATAAAAGATAAGTTTCAAGCTAGGTTAGGTTGTGATGTGATTGGTTGATTTTCTTCTCACAAATGAGTTGCAATAAATGTAAAGTCAGGCATAAGGTATACTCGGGTGAAACTGGTTCAATATTTGCTCTGTCTCTAATAGTATGTTAAACTAGGTTGTGTTGTGATGTGATTGGTTCCCAACAGGCACTCGCCGTAGAATCAACACTGAATCAACTTTGATTCGACGTCATGACGTTGAATCAACTTTGAATCAGTGTTGATTCAACCTTGTGTGCCCAGTGGGTTATGTCATGTGATAATAGTTGCTTTATAACCCAAGTGTGTTGGACTTCTTTTGTCTCTCTTCTTTTTTCCATTTCAGATTCTGCGAGGAGGGAGAGAGAGGGGGGGAACAACAAAAAAAAAACGTAAGTATTCTTTGATTTCCTTCTTACAAATGAGCCGCGACACGACAAAACCAACAAAGTGGTTGTGCGTCCAGCGAAGACTCAGATCAGCCTGGGCATCCGCCCAGTCTGATCAGAGTCTTTGCTGTCCGCATGGAGGTAGCTTAGACTCTTAGCTACCCTTTAGCGCACTGCAAAGACTCTCACCAGACTGGGCGGATGCCCAGGCTGATCTGAGTCTGCGCTGGGCGCACAACCACATTGTTGGTTTTGTCGTGTCGCGGCTCAAATGAGTTGCAATACATGTAAAGTCATGCATAAGGTAGACTCTGGTGAAACTGGCCCAATATTTGCTCAGTCTCTAATAGGTATATCAGCCCAACTCCCCGGGAGGCATACGACGTTAAGTCAACATTGAACCAACGTTGATTCAACGCCCCATGACGTTGAGTCGACGTTGATTCAATATTGATTGAGCGTTGTGTGCGGGACGCGTCCACCCCTTTGGGTTCTCTCTTCTCCTGTCGTACACGTGTCAAAATAAAAGATAAGTTTCAAGCTAGGTTAGGTTGTGATGTGATTGGTTGATTTTCTTTTCACAAATGAGTTGCAATAAATGTAAAGTCAGGCATAAGGTATACTCGGGTGAAACTGGTTCAATATTTGCTCTGTCTCTAATAGTATGTTAAACTAGGTTGTGTTGTGATGTGATTGGTTCCCAACAGGCACTCGCCGTAGAATCAACACTGAATCAACTTTGATTCGACGTCATGACGTTGAATCAACTTTGAATCAGTGTTGATTCAACCTTGTGTGCCCAGTGGGTTATGTCATGTGATAATAGTTGCTTTATAACCCAAGTGTGTTGGACTTCTTTTGTCTCTCTTCTTTTTTCCATTTCAGATTCTGCGAGGAGGGAGAGAGAGGGGGGGGGGGGGAACAACAAAAAAAAAAAAACGTAAGTATTCTTTGATTTCCTTCTTACAAATGAGCCGCGACACGACAAAACCAACAAAGTGGTTATGCGTCCAGCGAAGACTCAGATCAGCCTGGGCATCCGCCCAGTCTGATCAGAGTCTTTGCTGTCCGCATGGAGGTAGCTTAGACTCTTAGCTACCCTTTAAGCGCACTGCAAAGACTCTCACCAGACTGGGCGGATGCCCAGGCTGATCTGAGTCTGCGCTGGGCGCACAACCACATTGTTGGTTTTGTCGTGTCGCGGCTCAAATGAGTTGCAATACATGTAAAGTCATGCATAAGGTAGACTCTGGTGAAACTGGCCCAATATTTGCTCAGTCTCTAATAGGTATATCAGCCCAACTCCCCGGGAGGCATACGACGTTAAGTCAACATTGAACCAACGTTGATTCAACGCCCCATGACGTTGAGTCGACGTTGATTCAATATTGATTGAGCGTTGTGTGCGGGACGCGTCCACCCCTTTGGTTTCTCTCTTCTCCTGTCGTACACGTGTCAAAATAAAAGATAAGTTTCAAGCTAGGTTAGGTTGTGATGTGATGGGTTGATTTTCTTCTCACAAATGAGTTGCAATAAATGTAAAGTCAGGCATAAGGTATACTCGGGTGAAACTGGTTCAATATTTGCTCTGTCTCTAATAGTATGTTAAACTAGGTTGTGTTGTGATGTGATTGGTTCCCAACAGGCACTCGCCGTAGAATCAACACTGAATCAACTTTGATTCGACGTCATGACGTTGAATCAACTTTGAATCAGTGTTGATTCAACCTTGTGTGCCCAGTGGGTTATGTCATGTGATAATAGTTGCTTTATAACCCAAGTGTGTTGGACTTCTTTTGTCTCTCTTCTTTTTTCCATTTCAGATTCCGCGAGGAGGGAGAGAGAGGGGGGGGGGGGAACAACAACAAAAAAAAAAAAACGTAAGTATTCTTTGATTTCCTTCTTACAAATGAGCCGCGACACGACAAAACCAACAAAGTGGTTGTGCGTCCAGCGAAGACTCAGATGAGCCTGGGCATCCGCCCAGTCTGATCAGAGTCTTTGCTGTCCGCATGGAGGTAGCTTAGACTCTTAGCTACCCTTTAAGCGCACTGCAAAGACTCTCACCAGACTGGGCGGATGCCCAGGCTGATCTGAGTCTGCGCTGGGCGCACAACCACATTGTTGGTTTTGTCGTGTCGCGGCTCAAATGAGTTGCAATACATGTAAAGTCATGCATAAGGTAGACTCTGGTGAAACTGGCCCAATATTTGCTCAGTCTCTAATAGGTATATCAGCCCAACTCCCCGGGAGGCATACGACGTTAAGTCAACATTGAACCAACGTTGATTCAACACCCCATGACGTTGAGTCGACGTTGATTCAATATTGATTGAGCGTTGTGTGCGGGACGCGTCCACCCCTTTGGTTTCTCTCTTCTCCTGTTGTACACGTGTCAAAATAAAAGATAAGTTATTTTGCTGTCCGCATGGAGGTAGCTTAGACTCTTAGCTACCCTTTAAGCGCACTGCAATGACTCTCACCAGACTGGGCGGATGCCCAGGCTGATCTGAGTCTGCGCTGGGCGCACAACCACATTGTTGGTTTTGTCGTGTCGCGGCTCAAATGAGTTGCAATACATGTAAAGTCATGCATAAGGTAGACTCTGGTGAAACTGGCCCAATATTTGCTCAGTCTCTAATAGGTATATCAGCCCAACTCCCCGGGAGGCATACGACGTTAAGTCAACATTGAACCAATGTTGATTCAACGCCCCATGACGTTGAGTCGACGTTGATTCAATATTGATTGAGCGTTGTGTGCGGGACGCGTCCACCCCTTTGGTTTCTCTCTTCTCCTGTCGTACACGTGTCAAAATAAAAGATAAGTTTCAAGCTAGGTTAGGTTGTGATGTGATTGGTTGATTTTCTTCTCACAAATGAGTTGCAATAAATGTAAAGTCAGGCATAAGGTATACTCGGGTGAAACTGGTTCAATATTTGCTCTGTCTCTAATAGTATGTTAAACTAGGTTGTGTTGTGATGTGATTGGTTCCCAACAGGCACTCGCCGTAGAATCAACACTGAATCAACTTTGATTCGACGTCATGACGTTGAATCAACTTTGAATCAGTGTTGATTCAACCTTGTGTGCCCAGTGGGTTATGTCATGTGATAATAGTTGCTTTATAACCCAAGTGTGTTGGACTTCTTTTGTCTCTCTTCTTTTTTCCATTTCAGATTCCGCGAGGAGGGAGAGAGAGGGGGGGGGGGAACAACAAAAAAAAAAACGTAAGTATTCTTTGATTTCCTTCTTACAAATGAGCCGCGACACGACAAAACCAACAAAGTGGTTGTGCGTCCAGCGAAGACTCAGATCAGCCTGGGCATCCGCCCAGTCTGATCAGAGTCTTTGCTGTCCGCATGGAGGTAGCTTAGACTCTTAGCTACCCTTTAAGCGCACTGCAAAGACTCTCACCAGACTGGGCGGATGCCCAGGCTGATCTGAGTCTGCGCTGGGCGCACAACCACATTGTTGGTTTTGTCGTGTCGCGGCTCAAATGAGTTGCAATACATGTAAAGTCATGCATAAGGTAGACTCTGGTGAAACTGGCCCAATATTTGCTCAGTCTCTAATAGGTATATCAGCCCAACTCCCCGGGAGGCATACGACGTTAAGTCAACATTGAACCAACGTTGATTCAACACCCCATGACGTTGAGTCGACGTTGATTCAATATTGATTGAGCGTTGTGTGCGGGACGCGTCCACCCCTTTGGTTTCTCTCTTCTCCTGTCGTACACGTGTCAAAATAAAAGATAAGTTATTTTGCTGTCCGCATGGAGGTAGCTTAGACTCTTAGCTACCCTTTAAGCGCACTGCAATGACTCTCACCAGACTGGGCGGATGCCCAGGCTGATCTGAGTCTGCGCTGGGCGCACAACCACATTGTTGGTTTTGTCGTGTCGCGGCTCAAATGAGTTGCAATACATGTAAAGTCATGCATAAGGTAGACTCTGGTGAAACTGGCCCAATATTTGCTCAGTCTCTAATAGGTATATCAGCCCAACTCCCCGGGAGGCATACGACGTTAAGTCAACATTGAACCAACGTTGATTCAACGCCCCATGACGTTGAGTCGACGTTGATTCAATATTGATTGAGCGTTGTGTGCGGGACGCGTCCACCCCTTTGGTTTCTCTCTTCTCCTGTCGTACACGTGTCAAAATAAAAGATAAGTTTCAAGCTAGGTTAGGTTGTGATGTGATTGGTTGATTTTCTTCTCACAAATGAGTTGCAATAAATGTAAAGTCAGGCATAAGGTATACTCGGGTGAAACTGGTTCAATATTTGCTCTGTCTCTAATAGTATGTTAAACTAGGTTGTGTTGTGATGTGATTGGTTCCCAACAGGCACTCGCCGTAGAATCAACACTGAATCAACTTTGATTCGACGTCATGACGTTGAATCAACTTTGAATCAGTGTTGATTCAACCTTGTGTGCCCAGTGGGTTATGTCATGTGATAATAGTTGCTTTATAACCCAAGTGTGTTGGACTTCTTTTGTCTCTCTTTTTTTTTCCATTTCAGATTCTGCGAGGAGGGAGAGAGAGGGGGGGAACAACAAAAAAAAAAACGTAAGTATTCTTTGATTTCCTTCTTACAAATGAGCCGCGACACGACAAAACCAACAAAGTGGTTGTGCGTCCAGCGAAGACTCAGATCAGCCTGGGCATCCGCCCAGTCTGATCAGAGTCTTTGCTGTCCGCATGGAGGTAGCTTAGACTCTTAGCTACCCTTTAAGCGCACTGCAAAGACTCTCACCAGACTGGGCGGATGCCCAGGCTGATCTGAGTCTGCGCTGGGCGCACAACCACATTGTTGGTTTTGTCGTGTCGCGGCTCAAATGAGTTGCAATACATGTAAAGTCATGCATAAGGTAGACTCTGGTGAAACTGGCCCAATATTTGCTCAGTCTCTAATAGGTATATCAGCCCAACTCCCCGGGAGGCATACGACGTTAAGTCAACATTGAACCAACGTTGATTCAACGCCCCATGACGTTGAGTCGACGTTGATTCAATATTGATTGAGCGTTGTGTGCGGGACGCGTCCACCCCTTTGGTTTCTCTCTTCTCCTGTCGTACACGTGTCAAAATAAAAGATAAGTTTCAAGCTAGGTTAGGTTGTGATGTGATTGGTTGATTTTCTTCTCACCAATGAGTTGCAATAAATGTAAAGTCAGGCATAAGGTATACTCGGGTGAAACTGGTTCAATATTTGCTCTGTCTCTAATAGTATGTTAAACTAGGTTGTGTTGTGATGTGATTGGTTCCCAACAGGCACTCGCCGTAGAATCAACACTGAATCAACTTTGCTTCGACGTCATGACGTTGAATCAACTTTGAATCAGTGTTGATTCAACCTTGTGTGCCCAGTGGGTTATGTCATGTGATAATAGTTGCTTTATAACCCAAGTGTGTTGGACTTCTTTTGTCTCTCTTCTTTTTTCCATTTCAGATTCTGCGAGGAGGGAGAGAGAGGGGGGGGAACAACAAAAAAAAAAACGTAAGTATTCTTTGATTTCCTTCTTACAAATGAGCCGTGACACGACAAAACCAACAAAGTGGTTGTGCGTCCAGCGAAGACTCAGATCAGCCTGGGCATCCGCCCAGTCTGATCAGAGTCTTTGCTGTCCGCATGGAGGTAGCTTAGACTCTTAGCTACCCTTTAAGCGCACTGCAAAGACTATCACCAGACTGGGCGGATGCCCAGGCTGATCTGAGTCTGCGCTGGTCGCACAACCACATTGTTGGTTTTGTCGTGTCGCGGCTCAAATGAGTTGCAATACATGTAAAGTCATGCATAAGGTAGACTCTGGTGAAACTGGCCCAATATTTGCTCAGTCTCTAATAGGTATATCAGCCCAACTCCCCGGGAGGCATACGACGTTAAGTCAACATTGAACCAACGTTGATTCAACGCCCCATGACGTTGAGTCGACGTTGATTCAATATTGATTGAGCGTTGTGTGCGGGACGCGTCCACCCCTTTGGTTTCTCTCTTCTCCTGTCGTACACGTGTCAAAATAAAAGATAAGTTTCAAGCTAGGTTAGGTTGTGATGTGATTGGTTGATTTTCTTCTCACAAATGAGTTGCAATAAATGTAAAGTCAGGCATAAGGTATACTCGGGTGAAACTGGTTCAATATTTGCTCTGTCTCTAATAGTATGTTAAACTAGGTTGTGTTGTGATGTGATTGGTTCCCAACAGGCACTCGCCGTAGAATCAACACTGAATCAACTTTGATTCGACGTCATGACGTTGAATCAACTTTGAATCAGTGTTGATTCAACCTTGTGTGCCCAGTGGGTTATGTCATGTGATAATAGTTGCTTTATAACCCAAGTGTGTTGGACTTCTTTTGTCTCTCTTTTTTTTCCATTTCAGATTCTGCGAGGAGGGAGAGAGAGGGGGGGGGGAACAACAAAAAAAAAAAACGTAAGTATTCTTTGATTTCCTTCTTACAAATGAGCCGCGACACGACAAAACCAACAAAGTGGTTGTGCGTCCAGCGAAGACTCAGATCAGCCTGGGCATCCGCCCAGTCTGATCAGAGTCTTTGCTGTCCGCATGGAGGTAGCTTAGACTCTTAGCTACCCTTTAAGCGCACTGCAAAGACTCTCACCAGACTGGGCGGATGCCCAGGCTGATCTGAGTCTGCGCTGGGCGCACAACCACATTGTTGGTTTTGTCGTGTCGCGGCTCAAATGAGTTGCAATACATGTAAAGTCATGCATAAGGTAGACTCTGGTGAAACTGGCCCAATATTTGCTCAGTCTCTAATAGGTATATCAGCCCAACTCCCCGGGAGGCATACGACGTTAAGTCAACATTGAACCAACGTTGATTCAACGCCCCATGACGTTGAGTCGACGTTGATTCAATATTGATTGAGCGTTGTGTGCGGGACGCGTCCACCCCTTTGGTTTCTCTCTTCTCCTGTCGTACACGTGTCAAAATAAAAGATAAGTTTCAAGCTAGGTTAGGTTGTGATGTGATTGGTTGATTTTCTTCTCACAAATGAGTTGCAATAAATGTAAAGTCAGGCATAAGGTATACTCGGGTGAAACTGGTTCAATATTTGCTCTGTCTCTAATAGTATGTTAAACTAGGTTGTGTTGTGATGTGATTGGTTCCCAACAGGCACTCGCCGTAGAATCAACACTGAATCAACTTTGATTCGACGTCATGACGTTGAATCAACTTTGAATCAGTGTTGATTCAACCTTGTGTGCCCAGTGGGTTATGTCATGTGATAATAGTTGCTTTATAACCCAAGTGTGTTGGACTTCTTTTGTCTCTCTTCTTTTTTCCATTTCAGATTCTGCGAGGAGGGAGAGAGAGGGGGGGGAACAACAAAAAAAAAAACGTAAGTATTCTTTGATTTCCTTCTTACAAATGAGCCGCGACACGACAAAACCAACAAAGTGGTTGTGCGTCCAGCGAAGACTCAGATCAGCCTGGGCATCCGCCCAGTCTGATCAGAGTCTTTGCTGTCCGCATGGAGGTAGCTTAGACTCTTAGCTACCCTTTAAGCGCACTGCAAAGACTCTCACCAGACTGGGCGGATGCCCAGGCTGATCTGAGTCTGCGCTGGTCGCACAACCACATTGTTGGTTTTGTCGTGTCGCGGCTCAAATGAGTTGCAATACATGTAAAGTCATGCATAAGGTAGACTCTGGTGAAACTGGCCCAATATTTGCTCAGTCTCTAATAGGTATATCAGCCCAACTCCCCGGGAGGCATACGACGTTAAGTCAACATTGAACCAACGTTGATTCAACGCCCCATGACGTTGAGTCGACGTTGATTCAATATTGATTGAGCGTTGTGTGCGGGACGCGTCCACCCCTTTGGTTTCTCTCTTCTCCTGTCGTACACGTGTCAAAATAAAAGATAAGTTTCAAGCTAGGTTAGGTTGTGATGTGATTGGTTGATTTTCTTCTCACCAATGAGTTGCAATAAATGTAAAGTCAGGCATAAGGTATACTCGGGTGAAACTGGTTCAATATTTGCTCTGTCTCTAATAGTATGTTAAACTAGGTTGTGTTGTGATGTGATTGGTTCCCAACAGGCACTCGCCGTAGAATCAACACTGAATCAACTTTGATTCGACGTCATGACGTTGAATCAACTTTGAATCAGTGTTGATTCAACCTTGTGTGCCCAGTGGGTTATGTCATGTGATAATAGTTGCTTTATAACCCAAGTGTGTTGGACTTCTTTTGTCTCTCTTCTTTTTTCCATTTCAGATTCTGCGAGGAGGGAGAGAGAGGGGGTGGGGGAACAACCAAAAAAATAAACGTAAGTATTCTTTGATTTCCTTCTTACAAATGAGCCGTGACACGACAAAACCAACAAAGTGGTTGTGCGTCCAGCGAAGACTCAGATCAGCCTGGGCATCCGCCCAGTCTGATCAGAGTCTTTGCTGTCCGCATGGAGGTAGCTTAGACTCTTAGCTACCCTTTAAGCGCACTGCAAAGACTCTCACCAGACTGGGCGGATGCCCAGGCTGATCTGAGTCTGCGCTGGGCGCACAACCACATTGTTGGTTTTGTCGTGTCGCGGCTCAAATGAGTTGCAATACATGTAAAGTCATGCATAAGGTAGACTCTGGTGAAACTGGCCCAATATTTGCTCAGTCTCTAATAGGTATATCAGCCCAACTCCCCGGGAGGCATACGACGTTAAGTCAACATTGAACCAACGTTGATTCAACGCCCCATGACGTTGAGTCGACGTTGATTCAATATTGATTGAGCGTTGTGTGCGGGACGCGTCCACCCCTTTGGTTTCTCTCTTCTCCTGTCGTACACGTGTCAAAATAAAAGATAAGTTTCAAGCTAGGTTAGGTTGTGATGTGATTGGTTGATTTTCTTCTCACAAATGAGTTGCAATAAATGTAAAGTCAGGCATAAGGTATACTCGGGTGAAACTGGTTCAATATTTGCTCTGTCTCTAATAGTATGTTAAACTAGGTTGTGTTGTGATGTGATTGGTTCCCAACAGGCATTCGCCGTAGAGTCAACACTGAATCAACTTTGATTCGACGTCATGACGTTGAATCAACTTTGAATCAGTGTTGATTCAACCTTGTGTGCCCAGTGGGTTATGTCATGTGATAATAGTTGCTTTATAACCCAAGTGTGTTGGACTTCTTTTGTCTCTCTTCTTTTTTCCATTTCAGATTCTGCGAGGAGGGAGAGAGAGGGGGGGGACAAAAAAAAAAAAACGTAAGTATTCTTTGATTTCCTTCTTACAAATGAGCCGCGACACGACAAAACCAACAAAGTGGTTGTGCGTCCAGCGAAGACTCAGATCAGCCTGGGCATCCGCCCAGTCTGATCAGAGTCTTTGCTGTCCGCATGGAGGTAGCTTAGACTCTTAGCTACCCTTTAAGCGCACTGCAAAGACTTTCACCAGACTGGGCGGATGCCCAGGCTGATCTGAGTCTGCGCTGGGCGCACAACCACATTGTTGGTTTTGTCGTGTCGCGGCTCAAATGAGTTGCAATACATGTAAAGTCATGCATAAGGTAGACTCTGGTGAAACTGGCCCAATATTTGCTCAGTCTCTAATAGGTATATCAGCCCAACTCCCCGTGAGGCATACGACGTTAAGTCAACATTGAACCAACGTTGATTCAACGCCCCATGACGTTGAGTCGACGTTGATTCAATATTGATTGAGCGTTGTGTGCGGGACGCGTCCACCCCTTTGGTTTCTCTCTTCTCCTGTCGTACACGTGTCAAAATAAAAGATAAGTTTCAAGCTAGGTTAGGTTGTGATGTGATTGGTTGATTTTCTTCTCACAAATGAGTTGCAATAAATGTAAAGTCAGGCATAAGGTATACTCGGGTGAAACTGGTTCAATATTTGCTCTCTAATAGTATGTTAAACTAGGTTGTGTTGTGATGTGATTGGTTCCCAACAGGCACTCGCCGTAGAATCAACACTGAATCAACTTTGATTCGACGTCATGACGTTGAATCAACTTTGAATCAGTGTTGATTCAACCTTGTGTGCCCAGTGGGTTATGTCATGTGATAATAGTTGCTTTATAACCCAAGTGTGTTGGACTTCTTTTGTCTCTCTTCTTTTTTCCATTTCAGATTCTGCGAGGAGGGAGAGAGAGGGGGGGGGGAACAACAAAAAAAAAAACGTAAGTATTCTTTGATTTCCTTCTTACAAATGAGCCGCGACACGACAAAACCAACAAAGTGGTTGTGCGTCCAGCGAAGACTCAGATCAGCCTGGGCATCCGCCCAGTCTGATCAGAGTCTTTGCTGTCCGCATGGAGGTAGCTTAGTCTCTTAGCTACCCTTTAAGCGCACTGCAAAGACTCTCACCAGACTGGGCGGATGCCCAGGCTGATCTGAGTCTGCGCTGGGCGCACAACCACATTGTTGGTTTTGTCGTGTCGCGGCTCAAATGAGTTGCAATACATGTAAAGTCATGCATAAGGTAGACTCTGGTGAAACTGGCCCAATATTTGCTCAGTCTCTAATAGGTATATCAGCCCAACTCCCCGTGAGGCATACGACGTTAAGTCAACATTGAACCAACGTTGATTCAACGCCCCATGACGTTGAGTCGACGTTGATTCAATATTGATTGAGCGTTGTGTGCGGGACGCGTCCACCCCTTTGGTTTCTCTCTTCTCCTGTCGTACACGTGTCAAAATAAAAGATAAGTTTCAAGCTAGGTTAGGTTGTGATGTGATTGGTTGATTTTCTTCTCACAAATGAGTTGCAATAAATGTAAAGTCAGGCATAAGGTATACTCGGGTGAAACTGGTTCAATATTTGCTCTGTCTCTAATAGTATGTTAAACTAGGTTGTGTTGTGATGTGATTGGTTCCCAACAGGCACTCGCCGTAGAATCAACACTGAATCAACTTTGATTCGACGTCATGACGTTGAATCAACTTTGAATCAGTGTTGATTCAACCTTGTGTGCCCAGTGGGTTATGTCATGTGATAATAGTTGCTTTATAACCCAAGTGTGTTGGACTTCTTTTGTCACTCTTCTTTTTTCCATTTCAGATTCTGCGAGGAGGGAGAGAGAGGGGGGGGGGAACAACAAAAAAAAAAACGTAAGTATTCTTTGATTTCCTTCTTACAAATGAGCCGCGACACGACAAAACCAACAAAGTGGTTGTGCGTCCAGCGAAGACTCAGATCAGCCTGGGCATCCGCCCAGTCTGATCAGAGTCTTTGCTGTCCGCATGGAGGTAGCTTAGACTCTTAGCTACCCTTTAAGCGCACTGCAAAGACTCTCACCAGACTGGGCGGATGCCCAGGCTGATCTGAGTCTGCGCTGGGCGCACAACCACATTGTTGGTTTTGTCGTGTCGCGGCTCAAATGAGTTGCAATACATGTAAAGTCATGCATAAGGTAGACTCTGGTGAAACTGGCCCAATATTTGCTCAGTCTCTAATAGGTATATCAGCCCAACTCCCCGGGAGGCATACGACGTTAAGTCAACATTGAACCAACGTTGATTCAACGCCCCATGACGTTGAGTCGACGTTGATTCAATATTGATTGAGCGTTGTGTGCGGGACGCGTCCACCCCTTTGGTTTCTCTCTTCTCCTGTCGTACACGTGTCAAAATAAAAGATAAGTTTCAAGCTAGGTTAGGTTGTGATGTGATTGGTTGATTTTCTTCTCACAAATGAGTTGCAATAAATGTAAAGTCAGGCATAAGGTATACTCGGGTGAAACTGGTTCAATATTTGCTCTGTCTCTAATAGTATGTTAAACTAGGTTGTGTTGTGATGTGATTGGTTCCCAACAGGCACTCGCCGTAGAATCAACACTGAATCAACTTTGATTCGACGTCATGACGTTGAATCAACTTTGAATCAGTGTTGATTCAACCTTGTGTGCCCAGTGGGTTATGTCATGTGATAATAGTTGCTTTATAACCCAAGTGTGTTGGACTTCTTTTGTCTCTCTTCTTTTTTCCATTTCAGATTCTGCGAGGAGGGAGAGAGGGGGGGGGGGGGGAACAACAAAAAAAAAACGTAAGTATTCTTTGATTTCCTTCTTACAAATGAGCCGCGACACGACAAAACCAACAAAGTGGTTGTGCGTCCAGAGAAGACTCAGATCAGCCTGGGCATCCGCCCAGTCTGATCAGAGTCTTTGCTGTCCGCATGGAGGTAGCTTAGACTCTTAGCTACCCTTTAAGCGCACTGCAAAGACTCTCACCAGACTGGGCGGATGCCCAGGCTGATCTGAGTCTGCGCTGGGCGCACAACCACATTGTTGGTTTTGTCGTGTCGCGGCTCAAATGAGTTGCAATACATGTAAAGTCATGCATAAGGTAGACTCTGGTGAAACTGGCCCAATATTTGCTCAGTCTCTAATAGGTATATCAGCCCAACTCCCCGGGAGGCATACGACGTTAAGTCAACATTGAACCAACGTTGATTCAACGCCCCATGACGTTGAGTCGACGTTGATTCAATATTGATTGAGCGTTGTGTGCGGGACGCGTCCACCCCTTTGGTTTCTCTCTTCTCCTGTCGTACACGTGTCAAAATAAAAGATAAGTTTCAAGCTAGGTTAGGTTGTGATGTGATTGGTTGATTTTCTTCTCACAAATGAGTTGCAATAAATGTAAAGTCAGGCATAAGGTATACTCGGGTGAAACTGGTTCAATATTTGCTCTGTCTCTAATAGTATGTTAAACTAGGTTGTGTTGTGATGTGATTGGTTCCCAACAGGCACTCGCCGTAGAATCAACACTGAATCAACTTTGATTCGACGTCATGACGTTGAATCAACTTTGAATCAGTGTTGATTCAACCTTGTGTGCCCAGTGGGTTATGTCATGTGATAATAGTTGCTTTATAACCCAAGTGTGTTGGACTTCTTTTGTCTCTCTTCTTTTTTCCATTTCAGATTCTGCGAGGAGGGAGAGAGAGGGGGTGGGGGAACAACAAAAAAAAAAACGTAAGTATTCTTTGATTTCCTTCTTACAAATGAGCCGCGACACGACAAAACCAACAAAGTGGTTGTGCGTCCAGCGAAGACTCAGATCAGCCTGGGCATCCGCCCAGTCTGATCAGAGACTTTGCTGTCCGCATGAAGGTAGCTAGGACTCTTAGCTACCCTTTAAGCGCACTGCAAAGACTCTCACCAGACTGGGCGGATGCCCAGGCTGATCTGAGTTTGCGCTGGGCGCACAACCACATTGTTGGTTTTGTCGTGTCGCGGCTCAAATGAGTTGCAATACATGTAAAGTCATGCATAAGGTAGACTCTGATGAAACTGGCCCAATATTTGCTCAGTCTCTAATAGGTATATCAGCCCAACTCCCCGGGAGGCATACGACGTTAAGTCAACATTGAACCAACGTTGATTCAACGCCCCATGACGTTGAGTCGACGTTGATTCAATATTGATTGAGCGTTGTGTGCGGGACGCGTCCACCCCTTTGGTTTCTCTCTTCTCCTGTCGTACACGTGTCAAAATAAAAGATAAGTTTCAAGCTAGGTTAGGTTGTGATGTGATTGGTTGATTTTCTTCTCACAAATGAGTTGCAATAAATGTAAAGTCAGGCATAAGGTATACTCGGGTGAAACTGGTTCAATATTTGCTCTGTCTCTAATAGTATGTTAAACTAGGTTGTGTTGTGATGTGATTGGTTCCCAACAGGCACTCGCCGTAGAATCAACACTGAATCAACTTTGATTCGACGTCATGACGTTGAATCAACTTAGAATCAGTGTTGATTCAACCTTGTGTGCCCAGTGGGTTATGTCATGTGATAATAGTTGCTTTATAACCCAAGTGTGTTGGACTTCTTTTGTCTCTCTTCTTTTTTCCATTTCAGATTCTGCGAGGAGGGAGAGAGAGGGTGGGGGGTACAACAAAAAAAAAACGTAAGTATTCTTTGATTTCCTTCTTACAAATGAGCCGCGACACGACAAAACCAACAAAGTGGTTGTGCGTCCAGCGAAGACTCAGATCAGCCTGGGCATCCGCCCAGTCTGATCAGAGTCTTTGCTGTCCGCATGGAGGTAGCTTAGACTCTTAGCTACCCTTTAAGCGCACTGCAAAGACTCTCACCAGACTGGGCGGATGCCCAGGCTGATCTGAGTCTGCGCTGGGCGCACAACCACATTGTTGGTTTTGTCGTGTCGCGGCTCAAATGAGTTGCAATACATGTAAAGTCATGCATAATGTAGACTCTGGTGAAACTGGCCCAATATTTGCTCAGTCTCTAATAGGTATATCAGCCCAACTCCCCGGGAGGCATACGACGTTAAGTCAACATTGAACCAACGTTGATTCAACGCCCCATGACGTTGAGTCGACGTTGATTCAATATTGATTGAGCGTTGTGTGCGGGACGCGTCCACCCCTTTGGTTTCTCTCTTCTCCTGTCGTACACGTGTCAAAATAAAAGATAAGTTTCAAGCTAGGTTAGGTTGTGATGTGATTGGTTGATTTTCTTCTCACAAATGAGTTGCAATAAATGTAAAGTCAGGCATAAGGTATACTCGGGTGAAACTGGTTCAATATTTGCTCTGTCTCTAATAGTATGTTAAACTAGGTTGTGTTGTGATGTGATTGGTTCCCAACAGGCACTCGCCGTAGAATCAACACTGAATCAACTTTGATTCGACGTCATGACGTTGAATCAACTTTGAATCAGTGTTGATTCAACCTTGTGTGCCCAGTGGGTTATGTCATGTGATAATAGTTGCTTTATAACCCAAGTGTGTTGGACTTCTTTTGTCTCTCTTCTTTTTTCCATTTCAGATTCTGCGAGGAGGGAGAGAGAGGGTGGGGGGGAACAACAACAAAAAAATACGTAAGTATTCTTTGATTTCCTTCTTACAAATGAGCCGCGACACGACAAAACCAACAAAGTGGTTGTGCGTCCAGCGAAGACTCAGATCAGCCTGGGCATCCGCCCAGTCTGATCAGAGTCTTTGCTGTCCGCATGGAGGTAGCTTAGACTCTTAGCTACCCTTTAAGCGCACTGCAATGACTCTCATCAGACTGGGCGGATGCCCAGGCTGATCTGAGTCTGCGCTGGGCGCACAACCACATTGTTGGTTTTGTCGTGTCGCGGCTCAAATGAGTTGCAATACATGTAAAGTCATGCATAAGGTAGACTCTGGTGAAACTGGCCCAATATTTGCTCAGTCTCTAATAGGTATATCAGCCCAACTCCCCGGGAGGCATACGACGTTAAGTCAACATTGAACCAACGTTGATTCAACGCCCCATGACGTTGAGTCGACGTTGATTCAATATTGATTGAGCGTTGTGTGCGGGACGCGTCCACCCCTTTGGTTTCTCTCTTCTCCTGTCGTACACGTGTCAAAATAAAAGATAAGTTTCAAGCTAGGTTAGGTTGTGATGTGATTGGTTGATTTTCTTCTCACAAATGAGTTGCAATAAATGTAAAGTCAGGCATAAGGTATACTCGGGTGAAACTGGTTCAATATTTGCTCTGTCTCTAATAGTATGTTAAACTAGGTTGTGTTGTGATGTGATTGGTTCCCAACAGGCACTCGCCGTAGAATCAACACTGAATCAACTTTGATTCGACGTCATGACGTTGAATCAACTTTGAATCAGTGTTGATTCAACCTTGTGTGCCCAGTGGGTTATGTCATGTGATAATAGTTGCTTTATAACCCAAGTGTGTTGGACTTCTTTTGTCTCTCTTCTTTTTTCCATTTCAGATTCTGCGAGGAGGGAGAGAGAGGGGGGGGGAACAAAAAAAAAAACGTAAGTATTCTTTGATTTCTTTCTTACAAATGAGCCGCGACACGACAAAACCAACAAAGTGGTTGTGCGTCCAGCGAAGACTCAGATCAGCCTGGGCATCCGCCCAGTCTGATCAGAGTCTTTGCTGTCCGCATGGAGGTAGCTTAGACTCTTAGCTACCCTTTAAGCGCACTGCAAAG
Source organism: Ctena decussata (assembly GCA_963989385.1). Lineage (NCBI taxonomy): Eukaryota > Metazoa > Mollusca > Bivalvia > Lucinida > Lucinidae > Ctena > Ctena decussata. The sequence goes on from OZ022503.1 coordinate 62,456,934, forward strand.
ACTCTCACCAGACTGGGCGGATGCCCAGGCTGATCTGAGTCTGCGCTGGGCGCACAACCACATTGTTGGTTTTGTCGTGTCGCGGCTCAAATGAGTTGCAATACATGTAAAGTCATGCATAAGGTAGACTCTGGTGAAACTGGCCCAATATTTGCTCAGTCTCTAATAGGTATATCAGCCCAACTCCCCGGGAGGCATACGACGTTAAGTCAACATTGAACCAACGGTGATTCAACGCCCCATGACGTTGAGTCGACGTTGATTCAATATTGATTGAGCGTTGTGTGCGGGACGCGTCCACCCCTTTGGGTTCTCTCTTCTCCTGTCGTACACGTGTCAAAATAAAAGATAAGTTTCAAGCTAGGTTAGGTTGTGATGTGATTGGTTGATTTTCTTCTCACAAATGAGTTGCAATAAATGTAAAGTCAGGCATAAGGTATACTCGGGTGAAACTGGTTCAATATTTGCTCTGTCTCTAATAGTATGTTAAACTAGGTTGTGTTGTGATGTGATTGGTTCCCAACAGGCACTCGCCGTAGAATCAACACTGAATCAACTTTGATTCGACGTCATGACGTTGAATCAACTTTGAATCAGTGTTGATTCAACCTTGTGTGCCCAGTGGGTTATGTCATGTGATAATAGTTGCTTTATAACCCAAGTGTGTTGGACTTCTTTTGTCTCTCTTCTTTTTTCCATTTCAGATTCTGCGAGGAGGGAGAGAGAGGGGGGGGGAACAACAAAAAAAAAACGTAAGTATTCTTTGATTTCCTTCTTACAAATGAGCCGCGACACGACAAAACCAACAAAGTGGTTGTGCGTCCAGCGAAGACTCAGATCAGCCTGGGCATCCGCCCAGTCTGATCAGAGTCTTTGCTGTCCGCATGGAGGTAGCTTAGACTCTTAGCTACCCTTTAACCGCACTGCAAAGACTCTCACCAGACTGGGCGGATGCCCAGGCTGATCTGAGTCTGCGCTGGGCGCACAACCACATTGTTGGTTTTGTCGTGTCGCGGCTCAAATGAGTTGCAATACATGTAAAGTCATGCATAAGGTAGACTCTGGTGAAACTGGCCCAATATTTGCTCAGTCTCTAATAGGTATATCAGCCCAACTGCCCGGGAGGCATACGACGTTAAGTCAACATTGAACCAACGTTGATTCAACGCCCCATGACGTTGAGTCGACGTTGATTCAATATTGATTGAGCGTTGTGTGCGGGACGCGTCCACCCCTTTGGTTTCTCTCTTCTCCTGTCGTACACGTGTCAAAATAAAAGATAAGTTTCAAGCTAGGTTAGGTTGTGATGTGATTGGTTGATTTTCTTCTCACAAATGAGTTGCAATAAATGTAAAGTCAGGCATAAGGTATACTCGGGTGAAACTGGTTCAATATTTGCTCTGTCTCTAATAGTATGTTAAACTAGGTTGTGTTGTGATGTGATTGGTTCCCAACAGGCATTCGCCGTAGAGTCAACACTGAATCAACTTTGATTCGACGTCATGACGTTGAATCAACTTTGAATCAGTGTTGATTCAACCTTGTGTGCCCAGTGGGTTATGTCATGTGATAATAGTTGCTTTATAACCCAAGTGTGTTGGACTTCTTTTGTCTCTCTTCTTTTTTCCATTTCAGATTCTGCGAGGAGGGAGAGAGAGGGGGGGGGGGACAACAACAAAAAAACACGTAAGTATACTTTGATTTCCTTCTTACAAATGAGCCGCGACACGACAAAACCAACAAAGTGGTTGTGCGTCCAGCGAAGACTCAGATCAGCCTGGGCATCCGCCCAGTCTGATCAGAGTCTTTGCTGTCCGCATGGAGGTAGCTTAGACTCTTAGCTACCCTTTAAGCGCACTGCAAAGACTCTCATCAGACTGGGCGGATGCCCAGGCTGATCTAAGTCTGCGCTGGGCGCACAACCACATTGTTGGTTTTGTCGTGTCGCGGCTCAAATGAGTTGCAATACATGTAAAGTCATGCATAAGGTAGACTCTGGTGAAACTGGCCCAATATTTGCTCAGTCTCTAATAGGTATATCAGCCCAACTCCCCGGGAGGCATACGACGTTAAATCAACATTGAACCAACGTTGATTCAACGCCCCATGACGTTGGGTCGACGTTGATTCAATATTGATTGAGCGTTGTGTGCGGGACGCGCCCACCCCTTTGGTTTCTCTCTTCTCCTGTCGTACACGTGTCAAAATAAAAGATAAGTTTCAGGCTAGGTTAGGTTGTGATGTGATTGGTTGATTTTCTTCTCACAAATGAGTTGCAATAAATGTAAAGTCAGGCATAAGGTATACTCGGGTGAAACTGGTTCAATATTTGCTCTGTCTCTAATAGTATGTTAAACTAGGTTGTGTTGTGATGTGATTGGTTCTCGCCGTAGAATCAACACTGAATCAACTTTGATTCGACGTCATGACGTTGAATCAACTTTGAATCAGTGTTGATTCAACCTTGTGTGCCCAGTGGGTTATGTCATGTGATAATAGTTGCTTTATAACCCAAGTGTCTTGGACTTCTTTTGTCTCTCTTCTTTTTTCCATTTCAGATTCTGCGAGGAGGGAGAGAGAGGGGGGGAACAACCAAAAAAATAAACGTAAGTATTCTTTGATTTCCTTCTTACAAATGAGCCGTGACACGACAAAACCAACAAAGTGGTTGTGCGTCCAGCGAAGACTCAGATCAGCCTGGGCATCCGCCCAGTCTGATCAGAGTCTTTGCTGTCCGCATGGAGGTAGCTTAGACTCTTAGCTACCCTTTAAGCGCACTGCAAAGACTCTCACCAGACTGGGCGGATGCCCAGGCTGATCTGAGTCTGCGCTGGGCGCACAACCACATTGTTGGTTTTGTCGTGTCGCGGCTCAAATGAGTTGCAATACATGTAAAGTCATGCATAAGGTAGACTCTGGTGAAACTGGCCCAATATTTGCTCAGTCTCTAATAGGTATATCAGCCCAACTCCCTGGGAGGCATACGACGTTAAGTCAACATTGAACCAACGTTGATTCAACGCCCCATGACGTTGAGTCGACGTTGATTCAATATTGATTGAGCGTTGTGTGCGGGACGCGTCCACCCCTTTGGGTTCTCTCTTCTCCTGTCGTACACGTGTCAAAATAAAAGATAAGTTTCAAGCTAGGTTAGGTTGTGATGTGATTGGTTGATTTTCTTCTCACAAATGAGTTGCAATAAATGTAAAGTCAGGCATAAGGTATACTCGGGTGAAACTGGTTCAATATTTGCTCTGTCTCTAATAGTATGTTAAACTAGGTTGTGTTGTGATGTGATTGGTTCCCAACAGGCACTCGCCGTAGAATCAACACTGAATCAACTTTGATTCGACGTCATGACGTTGAATCAACTTTGAATCAGTGTTGATTCAACCTTGTGTGCCCAGTGGGTTATGTCATGTGATAATAGTTGCTTTATAACCCAAGTGTGTTGGACTTCTTTTGTCTCTCTTCTTTTTTCCATTTCAGATTCTGCGAGGAGGGTGAGAGAGGGGGGGGGGACAACAAAAAAAAACGTAAGTATTCTTTGATTTCCTTCTTACAAATGAGCCGCGACACGACAAAACCAACAAAGTGGTTGTGCGTCCAGCGAAGACTCAGATCAGCCTGGGCATCCGCCCAGTCTGATCAGAGTCTTTGCTGTCCGCATGGAGGTAGCTTAGACTCTTAGCTACCCTTTAAGCGCACTGCAAAGACTCTCACCAGACTGGGCGGATGCCCAGGCTGATCTGAGTCTGCGCTGGGCGCACAACCACATTGTTGGTTTTGTCGTGTCGCGGCTCAAATGAGTTGCAATACATGTAAAGTCATGCATAAGGTAGACTCTGGTGAAACTGGCCCAATATGTGCTCAGTCTCTAATAGGTATATCAGCCCAACTCCCCGGGAGGCATACGACGTTAAGTCAACATTGAACCAACGTTGATTCAACGCCCCATGACGTTGAGTCGACGTTGATTCAATATTGATTGAGCGTTGTGTGCGGGACGCGCCCACCCCTTTGGTTTCTCTCTTCTCCTGTCGTACACGTGTCAAAATAAAAGATAAGTTTCAAGCTAGGTTAGGTTGTGATGTGATTGGTTGATTTTCTTCTCACAAATGAGTTGCAATAAATGTAAAGTCAGGCATAAGGTATACTCGGGTGAAACTGGTTCAATATTTGCTCTGTCTCTAATAGTATGTTAAACTAGGTTGTGTTGTGATGTGATTGGTTCCCAACAGGCACTCGCCGTAGAATCAACACTGAATCAACTTTGATTCGACGTCATGACGTTGAATCAACTTTGAATCAGTGTTGATTCAACCTTGTGTGCCCAGTGGGTTATGTCATGTGATAATAGTTGCTTTATAACCCAAGTGTTTTGGACTTCTTTTGTCTCTCTTCTTTTTTCCAATTCAGATTCTGCGAGGAGGGAGAGAGGGGGGGGGGGGGGAACAACAAAAACAAAAAAAACGTAAGTATTCTTTGATTTCCTTCTTACAAATGAGCCGCGACACGACAAAACCAACAAAGTGGTTGTGCGTCCAGCGAAGACTCAGATCAGCCTGGGCATCCGCCCAGTCTGATCAGAGTCTTTGCTGTCCCCATGGAGGTAGCTTAGACTCTTAGCTACCCTTTAAGCGCACTGCAAAGACTCTCACCAGACTGGGTGGATGCCCAGGCTGATCTGAGTCTGCGCTGGGCGCACAACCACATTGTTGGTTTTGTCGTGTCGCGGCTCAAATGAGTTGCAATACATGTAAAGTCATGCATAAGGTAGACTCTGGTGAAACTGGCCCAATATTTGCTCAGTCTCTAATAGGTATATCAGCCCAACTCCCCGGGAGGCATACGACGTTAAGTCAACATTGAACCAACGGTGATTCAACGCCCCATGACGTTGAGTCGACGTTGATTCAATATTGATTGAGCGTTGTGTGCGGGACGCGTCCACCCCTTTGGTTTCTCTCTTCTCCTGTCGTACACGTGTCAAAATAAAAGATAAGTTTCAAGCTAGGTTAGGTTGTGATGTGATTGGTTGATTTTCTTCTCACAAATGAGTTGCAATAAATGTAAAGTCAGGCATAAGGTATACTCGGGTGAAACTGGTTCAATATTTGCTCTGTCTCTAATAGTATGTTAAACTAGGTTGTGTTGTGATGTGATTGGTTCCCAACAGGCACTCGCCGTAGAATCAACACTGAATCAACTTTGATTCGACGTCATGACGTTGAATCAACTTTGAATCAGTGTTGATTCAACCTTGTGTGCCCAGTGGGTTATGTCATGTGATAATAGTTGCTTTATAACCCAAGTGTGTTGGACTTCTTTTGTCTCTCTTCTTTTTTCCATTTCAGATTCTGCGAGGAGGGAGAGAGAGAGGGGGGGGGAACAACAACAAAAAAAAACGTAAGTATTCTTTGATTTCCTTCTTACAAATGAGCCGCGACACGACAAAACCAACAAAGTGGTTGTGCGTCCAGCGAAGACTCAGATCAGCCTGGGCATCCGCCCAGTCTGATCAGAGTCTTTGCTGTCCGCATGGAGGTAGCTTAGACTCTTAGCTACCCTTTAAGCGCACTGCAAAGACTCTCACCAGACTGGGCGGATGCCCAGGCTGATCTGAGTCTGCGCTGGGCGCACAACCACATTGTTGGTTTTGTCGTGTCGCGGCTCAAATGAGTTGCAATACATGTAAAGTCATGCATAAGGTAGACTCTGGTGAAACTGGCCCAATATTTGCTCAGTCTCTAATAGGTATATCAGCCCAACTCCCCGGGAGGCATACGACGTTAAGTCAACATTGAACCAACGGTGATTCAACGCCCCATGACGTTGAGTCGACGTTGATTCAATATTGATTGAGCGTTGTGTGCGGGACGCGTCCACCCCTTTGGTTTCTCTCTTCTCCTGTCGTACACGTGTCAAAATAAAAGATAAGTTTCAAGCTAGGTTAGGTTGTGATGTGATTGGTTGATTTTCTTCTCACAAATGAGTTGCAATAAATGTAAAGTCAGGCATAAGGTATACTCGGGTGAAACTGGTTCAATATTTGCTCTGTCTCTAATAGTATGTTAAACTAGGTTGTGTTGTGATGTGATTGGTTCCCAACAGGCACTCGCCGTAGAATCAACACTGAATCAACTTTGATTCGACGTCATGACGTTGAATCAACTTAGAATCAGTGTTGATTCAACCTTGTGTGCCCAGTGGGTTATGTCATGTGATAATAGTTGCTTTATAACCCAAGTGTGTTGGACTTCTTTTGTCTCTCTTCTTTTTTCCATTTCAGATTCTGCGAGTAGGGAGAGAGAGAGGGGGGGGGGAACAACCAAAAAAATAAACGTAAGTATTCTTTGATTTCCTTCTTACAAATGAGCCGTGACACGACAAAACCAACAAAGTGGTTGTGCGTCCAGCGAAGACTCAGATCAGCCTGGGCATCCGCCCAGTCTGATCAGAGTCTTTGCTGTCCGCATGGAGGTAGCTTAGACTCTTAGCTACCCTTTAAGCGCACTGCAAAGACTCTCACCAGACTGGGCGGATGCCCAGGCTGATCTGAGTCTGCGCTGGGCGCACAACAACATTGTTGGTTTTGTCGTGTCGCGGCTCAAATGAGTTGCAATACATGTAAAGTCATGCATAAGGTAGACTCTGGTGAAACTGGCCCAATATTTGCTCAGTCTCTAATAGGTATATCAGCCCAACTCCCTGGGAGGCATACGACGTTAAGTCAACATTGAACCAACGTTGATTCAACGCCCCATGACGTTGAATCGACGTTGATTCAATATTGATTGAGCGTTGTGTGCGGGACGCGTCCACCCCTTTGGGTTCTCTCTTCTCCTGTCGTACACGTGTCAAAATAAAAGATAAGTTTCAAGCTAGGTTAGGTTGTGATGTGATTGGTTGATTTTCTTCTCACAAATGAGTTGCAATAAATGTAAAGTCAGGCATAAGGTATACTCGGGTGAAACTGGTTCAATATTTGCTCTGTCTCTAATAGTATGTTAAACTAGGTTGTGTTGTGATGTGATTGGTTCCCAACAGGCACTCGCCGTAGAATCAACACTGAATCAACTTTGATTCGACGTCATGACGTTGAATCAACTTTGAATCAGTGTTGATTCAACCTTGTGTGCCCAGTGGGTTATGTCATGTGATAATAGTTGCTTTATAACCCAAGTGTGTTGGACTTCTTTTGTCTCTCTTCTTTTTTCCATTTCAGATTCTGCGAGGAGGGTGAGAGAGTGGGGGGGGACAACAAAAAAAAACAAAACGTAAGTATTCTTTGATTTCCTTCTTACAAATGAGCCGCGACACGACAAAACCAACAAAGTGGTTGTGCGTCCAGCGAAGACTCAGATCAGCCTGGGCATCCGCCCAGTCTGATCAGAGTCTTTGCTGTCCGCATGGAGGTAGCTTAGACTCTTAGCTACCCTTTAAGCGCACTGCAAAGACTCTCACCAGACTGGGCGGATGCCCAGGCTGATCTGAGTCTGCGCTGGGCGCACAACCACATTGTTGGTTTTGTCGTGTCGCGGCTCAAATGAGTTGCAATACATGTAAAGTCATGCATAAGGTAGACTCTGGTGAAACTGGCCCAATATGTGCTCAGTCTCTAATAGGTATATCAGCCCAACTCCCCGGGAGGCATACGACGTTAAGTCAGCATTGAACCAACGTTGATTCAACGCCCCATGACGTTGAGTCGACGTTGATTCAATATTGATTGAGCGTTGTGTGCGGGACGCGTCCACCCCTTTGGTTTCTCTCTTCTCCTGTCGTACACGTGTCAAAATAAAAGATAAGTTTCAAGCTAGGTTAGGTTGTGATGTGATTGGTTGATTTTCTTCTCACAAATGAGTTGCAATAAATGTAAAGTCAGGCATAAGGTATACTCGGGTGAAACTGGTTCAATATTTGCTCTGTCTCTAATAGTATGTTAAACTAGGTTGTGTTGTGATGTGATTGGTTCCCAACAGGCACTCGCCGTAGAATCAACACTGAATCAACTTTGATTCGACGTCATGACGTTGAATCAACTTTGAATCAGTGTTGATTCAACCTTGTGTGCCCAGTGGGTTATGTCATGTGATAATAGTTGCTTTATAACCCAAGTGTGTTGGACTTCTTTTGTCTCTCTTCTTTTTTCCATTTCAGATTCTGCGAGGAGGGAGAGAGGGGGGGGGGAACAACAAAAAAAAAACGTAAGTATTCTTTGATTTCCTTCTTACAAATGAGCCGCGACACGACAAAACCAACAAAGTGGTTGTGCGTCCAGCGAAGACTCAGATCAGCCTGGGCATCCGCCCAGTCTGATCAGAGTCTTTGCTGTCCGCATGGAGGTAGCTTAGACTCTTAGCTACCCTTTAAGCGCACTGCAAAGACTCTCACCAGACTGGGTGGATGCCCAGGCTGATCCGAGTCTGCGCTGGGCGCACAACCACATTGTTGGTTTTGTCGTGTCGCGGCTCAAATGAGTTGCAATACATGTAAAGTCATGCATAAGGTAGACTCTGGTGAAACTGGCCCAATATTTGCTCAGTCTCTAATAGGTATATCAGCCCAACTCCCCGGGAGGCATACGACGTTAAGTCAACATTGAACCAACGGTGATTCAACGCCCCATGACGTTGAGTCGACGTTGATTCAATATTGATTGAGCGTTGTGTGCGGGACGCGTCCACCCCTTTGGTTTCTCTCTTCTCCTGTCGTACACGTGTCAAAATAAAAGATAAGTTTCAAGCTAGGTTAGGTTGTGATGTGATTGGTTGATTTTCTTCTCACAAATGAGTTGCAATAAATGTAAAGTCAGGCGTAAGGTATACTTTGGTGAAACTGGTTCAATATTTGCTCTGTCTCTAATAGTATGTTAAACTTGGTTGTGTTGTGATGTGATTGGTTCCCAACAGGCACTCGCTGTAGAATCAACACTGAATCAACTTTGATTCGACGTCATGACGTTGAATCAACTTAGAATCAGTGTTGATTCAACCTTGTGTGCCCAGTGGGTTATGTCATGTGATAATAGTTGCTTTATAACCCAAGTGTGTTGGACTTCTTTTGTCTCTCTTCTTTTTTCCATTTCAGATTCTGCGAGGAGGGAGAGAGGGGGGGGGGGAACAACAAAAAAAAAGCGTAAGTATTCTTTGATTTCCTTCTTACAAATGAGCCGCGACACGACAAAACCAACAAAGTGGTTGTGCGTCCAGCGAAGACTCAGATCAGCCTGGGCATCCGCCCAGTCTGATCAGAGTCTTTGCTGTCCGCATGGAGGTAGCTTAGACTCTTAGCTACCCTTTAAGCGCACTGCAAAGACTCTCACCAGACTGGGCGGATGCCCAGGCTGATCTGAGTCTGCGCTGGGCGCACAACCACATTGTTGGTTTTGTCGTGTCGCGGCTCAAATGAGTTGCAATACATGTAAAGTCATGCATAAGGTAGACTCTGGTGAAACTGGCCCAATATTTGCTCAGTCTCTAATAGGTATATCAGCCCAACTCCCCGGGAGGCATACGACGTTAAGTCAACATTGAATCAACGTTGATTCAACGCCCCATGACGTTGAGTCGACGTTGATTCAATATTGATTGAGCGTTGTGTGCGGGACGCGTCCACCCCTTTGGTTTCTCTCTTCTCCTGTCGTACACGTGTCAATATAAAAGATAAGTTAAGCTAGGTTAGGTTGTGATGTGATTGGTTGATTTTCTTCTCACAAATGAGTTGCAATAAATGTAAAGTCAGGCATAAGGTATACTCGGGTGAAACTGGTTCAATATTTGCTCTGTCTCTAATAGTATGTTAAACTAGGTTGTGTTGTGATGTGATTGGTTCCCAACAGGCACTCGCCGTAGAATCAACACTGAATCAACTTTGATTCGACGTCATGACGTTGAATCAACTTTGAATCAGTGTTGATTCAACCTTGTGTGCCCAGTGGGTTATGTCATGTGATAATAGTTGCTTTATAACCCAAGTGTGTTGGACTTCTTTTGTCTCTCTTCTTTTTTCCATTTCAGATTCTGCGAGGAGGGAGAGAGGGGGGGGGAACTACAAAAAAAAACGTAAGTATTCTTTGATTTCCTTCTTACAAATGAGCCGCGACACGACAAAACCAACAAAGTGGTTGTGCGTCCAGAGAAGACTCAGATCAGCCTGGGCATCCGCCCAGTCTGATCAGAGTCTTTGCTGTCCGCATGGAGGTAGCTTAGACTCTTAGCTACCCTTTAAGCGCACTGCAAAGACTCTCACCAGACTGGGCGGATGCCCAGGCTGATCTGAGTCTGCGCTGGGCGCACAACCACATTGTTGGTTTTGTCGTGTCGCGGCTCAAATGAGTTGCAATACATGTAAAGTCATGCATAAGGTAGACTCTGGTGAAACTGGCCCAATATTTGCTCAGTCTCTAATAGGTATATCAGCCCAACTCCCCGGGAGGCATACGACGTTAAGTCAACATTGAACCAACGTTGATTCAACGCCCCATGACGTTGAGTCGACGTTGATTCAATATTGATTGAGCGTTGTGTGCGGGACGCGTCCACCCCTTTGGTTTCTCTCTTCTCCTGTCGTACACGTGTCAAAATAAAAGATAAGTTTCAAGCTAGGTTAGGTTGTGATGTGATTGGTTGATTTTCTTCTCACAAATGAGTTGCAATAAATGTAAAGTCAGGCATAAGGTATACTCGGGTGAAACTGGTTCAATATTTGCTCTGTCTCTAATAGCATGTTAAACTAGGTTGTGTTGTGATGTGATTGGTTCCCAACAGGCACTCGCCGTAGAATCAACACTGAATCAACTTTGATTCGACGTCATGACGTTGAATCAACTTAGAATCAGTGTTGATTCAACCTTGTGTGCCCAGTGGGTTATGTCATGTGATAATAGTTGCTTTATAACCCAAGTGTGTTGGACTTCTTTTGTCTCTCTTCTTTTTTCCATTTCAGATTCTGCGAGGAGGGAGAGAGGGGGGGGGGGGGAACAACAAAAAAAAAGCGTAAGTATTCTTTGATTTCCTTCTTACAAATGAGCCGCGACACGACAAAACCAACAAAGTGGTTGTGCGTCCAGCGAAGACTCAGATCAGCCTGGGCATCCGCCCAGTCTGATCAGAGTCTTTGCTGTCCGCATGGAGGTAGCTTAGACTCTTAGCTACCCTTTAAGCGCACTGCAAAGACTCTCACCAGACTGGGCGGATGCCCAGGCTGATCTGAGTCTGCGCTGGGCGCACAACCACATTGTTGGTTTTGTCGTGTCGCGGCTCAAATGAGTTGCAATACATGTAAAGTCATGCATAAGGTAGACTCTGGTGAAACTGGCCCAATATTTGCTCAGTCTCTAATAGGTATATCAGCCCAACTCCCCGGGAGGCATACGACGTTAAGTCAACATTGAATCAACGTTGATTCAACGCCCCATGACGTTGAGTCGACGTTGATTCAATATTGATTGAGCGTTGTGTGCGGGACGCGTCCACCCCTTTGGTTTCTCTCTTCTCCTGTCGTACACGTGTCAAAATAAAAGATAAGTTAAGCTAGGTTAGGTTGTGATGTGATTGGTTGATTTTCTTCTCACAAATGAGTTGCAATAAATGTAAAGTCAGGCATAAGGTATACTCGGGTGAAACTGGTTCAATATTTGCTCTGTCTCTAATAGTATGTTAAACTAGGTTGTGTTGTGATGTGATTGGTTCCCAACAGGCACTCGCCGTAGAATCAACACTGAATCAACTTTGATTCGACGTCATGACGTTGAATCAACTTTGAATCAGTGTTGATTCAACCTTGTGTGCCCAGTGGGTTATGTCATGTGATAATAGTTGCTTTATAACCCAAGTGTGTTGGACTTCTTTTGTCTCTCTTCTTTTTTCCATTTCAGATTCTGCGAGGAGGGAGAGAGGGGGGGGGGGGAACTACAAAAAAAAACGTAAGTATTCTTTGATTTCCTTCTTACGAATGAGCCGCGACACGACAAAACCAACAAAGTGGTTGTGCGTCCAGCGAAGACTCAGATCAGCCTGGGCATCCGCCCAGTCTGATCAGAGTCTTTGCTGTCCGCATGGAGGTAGCTTAGACTCTTAGCTACCCTTTAAGCGCACTGCAAAGACTCTCACCAGTCTGGGCGGATGCCCAGGCTGATCTGAGTCTGCGCTGGGCGCACAACCACATTGTTGGTTTTGTCGTGTCGCGGCTCAAATGAGTTGCAATACATGTAAAGTCATGCATAAGGTAGACTCTGGCGAAACTGGCCCAGTATTTGCTGAGTCTCTAATAGGTATATCAGCCCAACTCCCCGGGAGGCATACGACGTTAAGTCAACATTGAACCAACGTTGATTCAACGCCCCATGACGTTGAGTCGACGTTGATTCAATATTGATTGAGCGTTGTGTGCGGGACGCGTCCACCCCGTTGGTTTCTCTCTTCTCCTGTCGTACACGTGTCAAAATAAAAGATAAGTTTCAAGCTAGGTTAGGTTGTGATGTGATTGGTTGATTTTCTTCTCACAAATGAGTTGCAATAAATGTAAAGTCAGGCATAAGGTATACTCGGGTGAAACTGGTTCAATATTTGCTCTGTCTCTAATAGTATGTTAAACTAGGTTGTGTTGTGATGTGATTGGTTCCCAACAGGCACTCGCCGTAGAATCAACACTGAATCAACTTTGATTCGACGTCATGACGTTGAATCAACTTTGAATCAGTGTTGATTCAACCTTGTGTGCCCAGTGGGTTATGTCATGTGATAATAGTTGCTTTATAACCCAAGTGTGTTGGACTTCTTTTGTCTCTCTTCTTTTTTCCATTTCAGATTCTGCGAGTAGGGAGACAGAGAGGGGGGGGAACAACCAAAAAAATAAATGTAAGTATTCTTTGATTTCCTTCTTACAAATGAGCCGTGACACGACAAAACCAACAAAGTGGTTGTGCGTCCAGCGAAGACTCAGATCAGCCTGGGCATCCGCCCAGTCTGATCAGAGTCTTTGCTGTCCGCATGGAGGTAGCTTAGACTCTTAGCTACCCTTTAAGCGCACTGCAAAGACTCTCACCAGACTGGGCGGATGCCCAGGCTGATCTGAGTCTGCGCTGGGCGCACAACCACATTGTTGGTTTTGTCGTGTCGCGGCTCAAATGAGTTGCAATACATGTAAAGTCATGCATAAGGTAGACTCTGGTGAAACTGGCCCAATATTTGCTCAGTCTCTAATAGGTATATCAGCCCAACTCCCTGGGAGGCATACGACGTTAAGTCAACATTGAACCAACGTTGATTCAACGCCCCATGACGTTGAGTCGACGTTGATTCAATATTGATTGAGCGTTGTGTGCGGGACGCGTCCACCCCTTTGGGTTCTCTCTTCTCCTGTCGTACACGTGTCAAAAAAAAGATAAGTTTCAAGCTAGGTTAGGTTGTGATGTGATTGGTTGATTTTCTTCTCACAAATGAGTTGCAATAAATGTAAAGTCAGGCATAAGGTATACTCGGGTGAAACTGGTTCAATATTTGCTCTGTCTCTAATAGTATGTTAAACTAGGTTGTGTTGTGATGTGATTGGTTCCCAACAGGCACTCGCCGTAGAATCAACACTGAATCAACTTTGATTCGACGTCATGACGTTGAATCAACTTTGAATCAGTGTTGATTCAACCTTGTGTGCCCAGTGGGTTATGTCATGTGATAATAGTTGCTTTATAACCCAAGTGTGTTGGACTTCTTTTGTCTCTCTTCTTTTTTCCATTTCAGATTCTGCGAGGAGGGTGAGAGAGGGGGGGGACAACAAAAAAAAACAAAACGTAAGTATTCTTTGATTTCCTTCTTACAAATGAGCCGCGACACGACAAAACCAACAAAGTGGTTGTGCGTCCAGCGAAGACTCAGATCAGCCTGGGCATCCGCCCAGTCTGATCAGAGTCTTTGCTGTCCGCATGGAGGTAGCTTAGACTCTTAGCTACCCTTTAAGCGCACTGCAAAGACTCTCACCAGACTGGGCGGATGCCCAGGCTGATCTGAGTCTGCGCTGGGCGCACAACCACATTGTTGGTTTTGTCGTGTCGCGGCTCAAATGAGTTGCAATACATGTAAAGTCATGCATAAGGTAGACTCTGGTGAAACTGGCCCAATATGTGCTCAGTCTCTAATAGGTATATCAGCCCAACTCCCCGGGAGGCATACGACGTTAAGTCAACATTGAACCAACGGTGATTCAACGCCCCATGACGTTGAGTCGACGTTGATTCAATATTGATTGAGCGTTGTGTGCGGGACGCGTCCACCCCTTTGGTTTCTCTCTTCTCCTGTCGTACACGTGTCAAAATAAAAGATAAGTTTCAAGCTAGGTTAGGTTGTGATGTGATTGGTTGATTTTCTTCTCACAAATGAGTTGCAATAAATGTAAAGTCAGGCATAAGGTATACTCGGGTGAAACTGGTTCAATATTTGCTCTGTCTCTAATAGTATGTTAAACTAGGTTGTGTTGTGATGTGATTGGTTCCCAACAGGCACTCGCCGTAGAATCAACACTGAATCAACTTTGATTCGACGTCATGACGTTGAATCAACTTTGAATCAGTGTTGATTCAACCTTGTGTGCCCAGTGGGTTATGTCATGTGATAATAGTTGCTTTATAACCCAAGTGTGTTGGACTTCTTTTGTCTCTCTTCTTTTTTCCATTTCAGATTCTGCGAGGAGGGAGAGAGGGGGGGGGGGGGGGGGAACAACAAAAAAAAAACGTAAGTATTCTTTGATTTCCTTCTTACAAATGAGCCGCGACACGACAAAACCAACAAAGTGGTTGTGCGTCCAGCGAAGACTCAGATCAGCCTGGGCATCCGCCCAGTCTGATCAGAGTCTTTGCTGTCCGCATGGAGGTAGCTTAGACTCTTAGCTACCCTTTAAGCGCACTGCAAAGACTCTCACCAGACTGGGTGGATGCCCAGGCTGATCTGAGTCTGCGCTGGGCGCACAACCACATTGTTGGTTTTGTCGTGTCGCGGCTCAAATGAGTTGCAATACATGTAAAGTCATGCATAAGGTAGACTCTGGTGAAACTGGCCCAATATTTGCTCAGTCTCTAATAGGTATATCAGCCCAACTCCCCGGGAGGCATACGACGTTAAGTCAACATTGAACCAACGGTGATTCAACGCCCCATGACGTTGAGTCGACGTTGATTCAATATTGATTGAGCGTTGTGTGCGGGACGCGTCCACCCCTTTGGTTTCTCTCTTCTCCTGTCGTACACGTGTCAAAATAAAAGATAAGTTTCAAGCTAGGTTAGGTTGTGATGTGATTGGTTGATTTTCTTCTCACAAATGAGTTGCAATAAATGTAAAGTCAGGCATAAGGTATACTCGGGTGAAACTGGTTCAATATTTGCTCTGTCTCTAATAGTATGTTAAACTAGGTTGTGTTGTGATGTGATTGGTTCCCAACAGGCACTCGCCGTAGAATCAACACTGAATCAACTTTGATTCGACGTCATGACGTTGAATCAACTTTGAATCAGTGTTGATTCAACCTTGTGTGCCCAGTGGGTTATGTCATGTGATAATAGTTGCTTTATAACCCAAGTGTGTTGGACTTCTTTTGTCTCTCTTCTTTTTTCCATTTCAGATTCTGCGAGGAGGGAGAGTGGGGGGGAACTACAAAAAAAAAAACGTAAGTATTCTTTGATTTCCTTCTTACAAATGAGCCGCGACACGACAAAACCAACAAAGTGGTTGTGCGTCCAGCGAAGACTCAGATCAGCCTGGGCATCCGCCCAGTCTGATCAGAGTCTTTGCTGTCCGCATGGAGGTAGCTTAGACTCTTAGCTACCCTTTAAGCGCACTGCAAAGACTCTCACCAGACTGGGCGGATGCCCAGGCTGATCTGAGTCTGCGCTGGGCGCACAACCACATTGTTGGTTTTGTCGTGTCGCGGCTCAAATGAGTTGCAATACATGTAAAGTCATGCATAAGGTAGACTCTGGCGAAACTGGCCCAGTATTTGCTGAGTCTCTAATAGGTATATCAGCCCAACTCCCCGGGAGGCATACGACGTTAAGTCAACATTGAACCAACGTTGATTCAACGCCCCATGACGTTGAGTCGACGTTGATTCAATATTGATTGAGCGTTGTGTGCGGGACGCGTCCACCCCGTTGGTTTCTCTCTTCTCCTGTCGTACACGTGTCAAAATAAAAGATAAGTTTCAAGCTAGGTTAGGTTGTGATGTGATTGGTTGATTTTCTTCTCACAAATGAGTTGCAATAAATGTAAAGTCAGGCATAAGGTATACTCGGGTGAAACTGGTTCAATATTTGCTCTGTCTCTAATAGTATGTTAAACTAGGTTGTGTTGTGATGTGATTGGTTCCCAACAGGCACTCGCCGTAGAATCAACACTGAATCAACTTTGATTCGACGTCATGACGTTGAATCAACTTTGAATCAGTGTTGATTCAACCTTGTGTGCCCAGTGGGTTATGTCATGTGATAATAGTTGCTTTATAACCCAAGTGTGTTGGACTTCTTTTGTCTCTCTTCTTTTTTCCATTTCAGATTCTGCGAGGAGGGAGAGAGGGGGGGGGGGGGGAACTACAAAAAAAAATGTAAGTATTCTTTGATTTCCTTCTTACAAATGAGCCGCGACACGACAAAACCAACAAAGTGGTTGTGCGTCCAGCGAAGACTCAGATCAGCCTGGGCATCCGCCCAGTCTGATCAGAGTCTTTGCTGTCCGCATGGAGGTAGCTTAGACTCTTAGCTACCCTTTAAGCGCACTGCAAAGACTCTCACCAGACTGGGCGGATGCCCAGGCTGATCTGAGTCTGCGCTGGGCGCACAACCACATTGTTGGTTTTGTCGTGTCGCGGCTCAAATGAGTTGCAATACATGTAAAGTCATGCATAAGGTAGACTCTGGTGAAACTGGCCCAATATTTGCTCAGTCTCTAATAGGTATATCAGCCCAACTCCCCGGGAGGCATACGACGTTAAGTCAACATTGAATCAACGTTGATTCAACGCCCCATGACGTTGAGTCGACGTTGATTCAATATTGATTGAGCGTTGTGTGCGGGACGCGTCCACCCCTTTGGTTTCTCTCTTCTCCTGTCGTACACGTGTCAAAATAAAAGATAAGTTTCAAGCTAGGTTAGGTTGTGATGTGATTGGTTGATTTTCTTCTCACAAATGAGTTGCAATAAATGTAAAGTCAGGCATAAGGTATACTCGGGTGAAACTGGTTCAATATTTGCTCTGTCTCTAATAGTATGTTAAACTAGGTTGTGTTGTGATGTGATTGGTTCCCAACAGGCACTCGCCGTAGAATCAACACTGAATCAACTTTGATTCGACGTCATGACGTTGAATCAACTTTGAATCAGTGTTGATTCAACCTTGTGTGCGCAGTGGGTTATGTCATGTGATAATAGTTGCTTTATAACCCAAGTGAGTTGGCCTTCTTTTGTCTCTCTTCTTTTTTCCATTTCAGATTCTGCGAGGAGGGAGGGAGAGAGAGGTGGGGGGGAACTACAAAAAAAAACGTAAGTATTCTTTGATTTCCTTCTTACAAATGAGCCGCGACACGACAAAACCAACAAAGTGGTTGTGCGTCCAGCGAAGACTCAGATCAGCCTGGGCATCCGCCCAGTCTGATCAGAGTCTTTGCTGTCCGCATGGAGGTAGCTTAGACTCTTAGCTACCCTTTAAGCGCACTGTAAAGACTCTCACCAGACTGGGCGGATGCCCAGGCTGATCTGAGTCTGCGCTGGGCGCACAACCACATTGTTGGTTTTGTCGTGTCGCGGCTCAAATGAGTTGCAATACATGTAAAGTCATGCATAAGGTAGACTCTGGTGAAACTGGCCCAGTATTTGCTCAGTCTCTAATAGGTATATCAGCCCAACTCCCCGGGAGGCATACGACGTTAAGTCAACATTGAACCAACGGTGATTCAACGCCCCATGACGTTGAGTCGACGTTGATTCAATATTGATTGAGCGTTGTGTGCGGGACGCGTCCACCCCTTTGGTTTCTCTCTTCTCCTGTCGTACACGTGTCAAAATAAAAGATAAGTTTCAAGCTAGGTTAGGTTGTGATGTGATTGGTTGATTTTCTTCTCACAAATGAGTTGCAATAAATGTAAAGTCAGGCATAAGGTATACTCGGGTGAAACTGGTTCAATATTTGCTCTGTCTCTAATAGTATGTTAAACTAGGTTGTGTTGTGATGTGATTGGTTCCCAACAGGCACTCGCCGTAGAATCAACACTGAATCAACTTTGATTCGACGTCATGACGTTGAATCAACTTTGAATCAGTGTTGATTCAACCTTGTGTGCCCAGTGGGTTATGTCATGTGATAATAGTTGCTTTATAACCCAAGTGTGTTGGACTTCTTTTGTCTCTCTTCTTTTTTCCATTTCAGATTCTGCGAGGAGGGAGAGAGAGAGGGGGGGGGGAACAACAACAAAAAAAAAACGTAAGTATTCTTTGATTTCCTTCTTACAAATGAGCCGCGACACGACAAAACCAACAAAGTGGTTGTGCGTCCAGCGAAGACTCAGATCAGCCTGGGCATCCGCCCAGTCTGATCAGAGTCTTTGCTGTCCGCATGGAGGTAGCTTAGACTCTTAGCTATCCTTTAAGCGCACTGCAAAGACTCTCACCAGACTGGGCGGATGCCCAGGCTGATCTGAGTCTGCGCTGGGCGCACAACCACATTGTTGGTTTTGTCGTGTCGCGGCTCAAATGAGTTGCAATACATGTAAAGTCATGCATAAGGTAGACTCTGGCGAAACTGGCCCAGTATTTGCTGAGTCTCTAATAGGTATATCAGCCCAACTCCCCGGGAGGCATACGACGTTTAGTCAACATTGAACCAACGTTGATTCAACGCCCCATGACGTTGAGTCGACGTTGATTCAATATTGATTGAGCGTTGTGTGCGGGACGCGTCCACCCCGTTGGTTTCTCTCTTCTCCTGTCGTACACGTGTCAAAATAAAAGATAAGTTTCAAGCTAGGTTAGGTTGTGATGTGATTGGTTGATTTTCTTCTCACAAATGAGTTGCAATAAATGTAAAGTCAGGCATAAGGTATACTCGGGTGAAACTGGTTCAATATTTGCTCTGTCTCTAATAGTATGTTAAACTAGGTTGTGTTGTGATGTGATTGGTTCCCAACAGGCACTCGCCGTAGAATCAACACTGAATCAACTTTGATTCGACGTCATGACGTTGAATCAACTTTGAATCAGTGTTGATTCAACCTTGTGTGCCCAGTGGGTTATGTCATGTGATAATAGTTGCTTTATAACCCAAGTGTGTTGGACTTCTTTTGTCTCTCTTCTTTTTTCCATTTCAGATTCTGCGAGGAGGGAGAGAGAGGGTGGGGGGAACTACAAAAAAAAAAACGTAAGTATTCTTTGATTTCCTTCTTACAAATAAGCCGCGACACGACAAAACCAACAAAGTGGTTGTGCGTCCAGCGAAGACTCAGATCAGCCTGGGCATCCGCCCAGTCTGATCAGAGTCTTTGCTGTCCGCATGGAGGTAGCTTAGACTCTTAGCTTCCCTTTAAGCGCACTGCAAAGACTCTCACCAGACTGGGCGGATGCCCAGGCTGATCTGAGTCTGCGCTGGGCGCACAACCACATTGTTGGTTTTGTCGTGTCGCGGCTCAAATGAGTTGCAATACATGTAAAGTCATGCATAAGGTAGACTCTGGTGAAACTGGCCCAATATTTGCTCAGTCTCTAATAGGTATATCAGCCCAACTCCCCGGGAGGCATACGACGTTAAGTCAACATTGAACCAACGTTGATTCAACGCCCCATGACGTTGAGTCAACGTTGATTCAATATTGATTGAGCGTTGTGTGCGGGACGCGTCCACCCCTTTGGTTTCTCTCTTCTCCTGTCGTACACGTGTCAAAATAAAAGATAAGTTTCAAGCTAGGTTAGGTTGTGATGTGATTGGTTGATTTTCTTCTCACAAATGAGTTGCAATAAATGTAAAGTCAGGCATAAGGTATACTCGGGTGAAACTGGTTCAATATTTGCTCTGTCTCTAATAGTATGTTAAACTAGGTTGTGTTGTGATGTGATTGGTTCCCAACAGGCACTCGCCGTAGAATCAACACTGAATTAACTTTGATTCGACGTCATGACGTTGAATCAACTTTGAATCAGTGTTGATTCAACCTTGTGTGCCCAGTGGGTTATGTCATGTGATAATAGTTGCTTTATAACCCAAGTGTGTTGGACTTCTTTTGTCTCTCTTCTTTTTTCCATTTCAGATTCTGCGAGGAGGGAGAGAGGGGGGGGGGACTACAAAAAAAAAACGTAAGTATTCTTTGATTTCCTTCTTACAAATGAGCCGCGACACGACAAAACCAACAAAGTGGTTGTGCGTCCAGCGAAGACTCAGATCAGCCTGGGCATCCGCCCAGTCTGATCAGAGTATTTGCTGTCCGCATGGAGGTAGCTTAGACTCTTAGCTTCCCTTTAAGCGCACTGCAAAGACTCTCACCAGACTGGGCGGATGCCCAGGCTGATCTGAGTCTACGCTGGGCGCACAACCACATTGTTGGTTTTGTCGTGTCGCGGCTCAAATGAGTTGCAATACATGTAAAGTCATGCGTAAGGTAGACTCTGGTGAAACTGGCCCAATATTTGCTCTGTCTCTAATAGGTATATCAGCCCAACTCCCCGGGAGGCATACGACGTTAAGTCAACATTGAATCAACGTTGATTCAACGCCCCATGACGTTGAGTCGACGTTGATTCAATGTTGATTGAGCGTTGTGTGCGGGACGCGTCCACCCCTTTGGTTTCTCTCTTCTCCTGTCGTACACGTGTCAAAATAAAAGATAAGTTTCAAGCTAGGTTAGGGTGTGATGTGATTGGTTGATTTTCTTCTCACAAATGAGTTGCAATAAATGTAAAGTCAAGCATAAGGTATACTCGGGTGAAACTGGTTCAATATTTGCTCTGTCTCTAATAGTATGTTAAACTAGGTTGTGTTGTGATGTGATTGGTTCCCAACAGGCACTCGCCGTAGAATCAACACTGAATCAACTTTGATTCGACGTCATGACGTTGAATCAACTTTGAATCAGTGTTGATTCAACCTTGTGTGCCCAGTGGGTTATGTCATGTGATAATAGTTGCTTTATAACCCAAGTGTGTTGGACTTCTTTTGTCTCTCTTCTTTTTTCCATTTCAGATTCTGCGAGGAGGGAGAGAGGGGGGGGGGGGGGAACTACAAAAAAAAATGTAAGTATTCTTTGATTTCCTTCTTACAAATGAGCCGCGACACGACAAAACCAACAAAGTGGTTGTGCGTCCAGCGAAGACTCAGATCAGCCTGGGCATCCGCCCAGTCTGATCAGAGTCTTTGCTGTCCGCATGGAGGTAGCTTAGACTCTTAGCTACCCTTTAAGCGCACTGCAAAGACTCTCACCAGACTGGGCGGATGCCCAGGCTGATCTGAGTCTGCGCTGGGCGCACAACCACATTGTTGGTTTTGTCGTGTCGCGGCTCAAATGAGTTGCAATACATGTAAAGTCATGCATAAGGTAGACTCTGGTGAAACTGGCCCAATATTTGCTCAGTCTCTAATAGGTATATCAGCCCAACTCCCCGGGAGGCATACGACGTTAAGTCAACATTGAATCAACGTTGATTCAACGCCCCATGACGTTGAGTCGACGTTGATTCAATATTGATTGAGCGTTGTGTGCGGGACGCGTCCACCCCTTTGGTTTCTCTCTTCTCCTGTCGTACACGTGTCAAAATAAAAGATAAGTTTCAAGCTAGGTTAGGTTGTGATGTGATTGGTTGATTTTCTTCTCACAAATGAGTTGCAATAAATGTAAAGTCAGGCATAAGGTATACTCGGGTGAAACTGGTTCAATATTTGCTCTGTCTCTAATAGTATGTTAAACTAGGTTGTGTTGTGATGTGATTGGTTCCCAACAGGCACTCGCCGTAGAATCAACACTGAATCAACTTTGATTCGACGTCATGACGTTGAATCAACTTTGAATCAGTGTTGATTCAACCTTGTGTGCGCAGTGGGTTATGTCATGTGATAATAGTTGCTTTATAACCCAAGTGAGTTGGCCTTCTTTTGTCTCTCTTCTTTTTTCCATTTCAGATTCTGCGAGGAGGGAGGGAGAGAGAGGTGGGGGGGAACTACAAAAAAAACGTAAGTATTCTTTGATTTCCTTCTTACAAATGAGCCGCGACACGACAAAACCAACAAAGTGGTTGTGCGTCCAGCGAAGACTCAGATCAGCCTGGGCATCCGCCCAGTCTGATCAGAGTCTTTGCTGTCCGCATGGAGGTAGCTTAGACTCTTAGCTACCCTTTAAGCGCACTGTAAAGACTCTCACCAGACTGGGCGGATGCCCAGGCTGATCTGAGTCTGCGCTGGGCGCACAACCACATTGTTGGTTTTGTCGTGTCGCGGCTCAAATGAGTTGCAATACATGTAAAGTCATGCATAAGGTAGACTCTGGTGAAACTGGCCCAGTATTTGCTCAGTCTCTAATAGGTATATCAGCCCAACTCCCCGGGAGGCATACGACGTTAAGTCAACATTGAACCAACGTTGATTCAACGCCCCATGACGTTGAGTCGACGTTGATTCAATATTGATTGAGCGTTGTGTGCGGGACGCGTCCACCCCTTTGGTTTCTCTCTTCTCCTGTCGTACACGTGTCAAAATAAAAGATAAGTTTCAAGCTAGGTTAGGTTGTGATGTGATTGGTTGATTTTCTTCTCACAAATGAGTTGCAATAAATGTAAAGTCAGGCATAAGGTATACTCGGGTGAAACTGGTTCAATATTTGCTCTGTCTCTAATAGTATGTTAAACTAGGTTGTGTTGTGATGTGATTGGTTCCCAACAGGCACTCGCCGTAGAATCAACACTGAATCAACTTTGATTCGACGTCATGACGTTGAATCAACTTTGAATCAGTGTTGATTCAACCTTGTGTGCCCAGTGGGTTATGTCATGTGATAATAGTTGCTTTATAACCCAAGTGTGTTGGACTTCTTTTGTCTCTCTTCTTTTTTCCATTTCAGATTCTGCGAGGAGGGAGAGAGGGGGGGGGGGAACTACAAAAAAAAAACGTAAGTATTCTTTGATTTCCTTCTTACAAATGATCCGCGACACGACAAAACCAACAAAGTGGTTGTGCGTCCAGCGAAGACTCAGATCAGCCTGGGCATCCGCCCAGTCTGATCAGAGTCTTTGCTGTCCGCATGGAGGTAGCTTAGACTCTTAGCTACCCTTTAAGCGCACTGCAAAGACTCTCACCAGACTGGGCGGATGCCCAGGCTGATCTGAGTCTGCGCTGGGCGCACAACCACATTGTTGGTTTTGTCGAGTCGCGGCTCAAATGAGTTGCAATACATGTAAAGTCATGCATAAGGTAGACTCTGGTGAAACTGGCCCAATATTTGCTCAGTCTCTAATAGGTATATCAGCCCAACTCCCCGGGAGGCATACGACGTTAAGTCAACATTGAACCAACGTTGATTCAACGCCCCATGACGTTGAGTCGACGTTGATTCAATATTGATTGAGCGATATGTGCGGGACGCGTCCA
Organism: Ctena decussata; assembly: GCA_963989385.1. NCBI lineage: Eukaryota > Metazoa > Mollusca > Bivalvia > Lucinida > Lucinidae > Ctena > Ctena decussata. The sequence goes on from OZ022503.1 coordinate 62,480,538, forward strand.
CCCCTTTGGTTTCTCTCTTCTCCTGTCGTACACGTGTCAAAATAAAAGATAAGTTTCAAGCTAGGTTAGGTTGTGATGTGATTGGTTGATTTTCTTCTCACAAATGAGTTGCAATAAATGTAAAGTCAGGCATAAGGTATACTCGGGTGAAACTGGTTCAATATTTGCTCTGTCTCTAATAGTATGTTAAACTAGGTTGTGCTGTGATGTGATTGGTTCCCAACAGGCACTCGCCGTAGAATCAACACTGAATCAACTTTGATTCGACGTCATGACGTTGAATCAACTTTGAATCAGTGTTGATTCAACCTTGTGTGCCCAGTGGGTTATGTCATGTGATACTAGTTGCTTTATAACCCAAGTGTGTTGGACTTCTTTTGTCTCTCTTCTTTTTTCCATTTCAGATTCTGCCAGGAGGGAGAGAGGGGGGGGGACTACAAAAAAAAACGTAAGTATTCTTTGATTTCCTTCTTACAAATGAGCCGCGACACGACAAAACCAACAAAGTGGTTGTGCGTCCAGCGAAGACTCAGATCAGCCTGGGCATCCGCCCAGTCTGATCAGAGTATTTGCTGTCCGCATGGAGGTAGCTTAGACTCTTAGCTACCCTTTAAGCGCACTGCAAAGACTCTCACCAGACTGGGCGGATGCCCAGGCTGATCTGAGTCTGCGCTGGGCGCACAACCACATTGTTGGTTTTGTCGTGTCGCGGCTCAAATGAGTTGCAATACATGTAAAGTCATGCGTAAGGTAGACTCTGGTGAAACTGGCCCCATATTTGCTCTGTCTCTAATAGGTATATCAGCCCAACTCCCCGGGAGGCATACGACGTTAAGTCGACATTGAATCAACGTTGATTCAACGCCCCATGACGTTGAGTCGACGTTGATTCAATGTTGATTGAGCGTTGTGTGCGGGACGCGTCCACCCCTTTGGTTTCTCTCTTCTCCTGTCGTACACGTGTCAAAATAAAAGATAAGTTAAGCTAGGTTAGGTTGTGATGTGATTGGTTGATTTTCTTCTCACAAATGAGTTGCAATAAATGTAAAGTCAGGCATAAGGTATACTCGGGTGAAACTGGTTCAACATTTGCTCTGTCTCTAATAGTATGTTAAACTAGGTTAGGTTGTGTTGTGATTGGTTCCCAATAGGCACTCGCCGTAGAATCAACACTGAATCAACTTTGATTCGACGTCATGACGTTGAATCAACTTTGAATCAGTGTTGATTCAACCTTGTGTGCCCAGTGGGTTATGTCATGTGATAATAGTTGCTTTATAACCCAAGTGTGTTGGACTTCTTTTTTCCATTTCAGATACTGCGAGGACGGAGAGGGTGGGGGGGGCTGAACAAAAAAACCGTAATCGACGTTGATTCAAATTGAATCACCGTTGATTCATCTTCATGGGGTTGATTCGACGTTGATTCAATGTTGATTGAGCGTTGTGTGCGGGACGCGTCCACGCCTTTGGTTTCTCTCTTCTCCTGTCGTACACGTGTCAAAATAAAAGATAAGTTAAGCTAGGTTAGGTTGTGTTGCAAAGCTTCATTGTTGATTGAGCGTTGTGTGCGGGACGCGTCCAACCCTTTAGTTCTTCTCTTCTCCTGTCATACACGTGTCAAAATAAAAGATAAGTAAAGCTAGTTTTGGTTGTGTTCTGGTTGGTTGATTTTCTTCTCACAAATGAGTTGCAATAGATGTAAAGTCAGGCATAAGGTATACTCGGGTGAAACTGGCCCAAGATTTGCACTGTCTCTTGATTTTCTTCTCAGAAACGAGTTGCAATAAATGTAAAGTCAGGCATAAGGTAGACTCAGGTGAAACTGGCCCAATATTTTCTCTGTCTCTAAGAGATATATTATCCCAGTTCCCCGGGAGGCATACGAGGTTAGGTCAGCATTGAAGCTCCATGACGTTGAATCGACGTTAATTCAAATTGAATCACCGTTGATTACACTTCATGGGATTGAATGGACGTTGATTCATTCTTGATTGAGCGTTGTGTGCGGCACGCGTCCACGCCTTTGGTTTCTCTCTTCTCCTGTCGTACACGTGTCAAAATAAAAGATAAGTTAAGCTAGGTTAGGTTGTGTTGTGATTGGTTGATTTTCTTCTCACAAATGAGTTGCAATAAATGTAAATCAGGCATAAGGTAGACTCAGGTGAAACTGGCCCAATATTTGCACTGTCTCTTGACTTCCTTCTCACAAACGAGTTGCAATAAATGTAAAGTCAGGCATAAGGTAGACTCAGGTGAAACTGGCCCAATATTTGCTCTGTCTCTAATAGTATGTAAAGCTAGGTAAGGTTGTGTGGTTGTGTTATGATTGGTTCCCAGTAGGCACTCGCCATTGAATTAACACTGAATCAACTTTGAATCGACGTTATGACGGTGAATCAACTTTGAATCAGTGTTGATTCAACCTTGTGTGCCCAGTGGGTTATGTCATCTGATAATAGTTGCTTTATAACCCAAGTGTGTGGGACTTCTTTACTCTCTCTTTTTTTTTCCATTTCAGATACTGCCAGGACGTGGGGGGATTGGGCAGTGATTTGCAATACATGTATAAGTTGCAATTCTTGTAAAGTAAGGCATGGGGTCGACTCAGGTGAAACTGGCCCAATATTTGCTCTGTCTCTTATAGGTATATCAGCCCAACTCCCCGGGAGGCATACGACGTTAGGTCAACATTGAATCAACGATGATTCAACGCAGCATGACGTAGAATCGACGTTGATTCAAATTGAATCACTGTTGATTCATCTTCATGGGATTGAATCGACGTTGATTCAAAGTTGATTGAACGTTGTGTGCGGGACGCGTCCATCTCTTTGGTTTCTCTCTTCTCCTGTCGTACACGTGTCAAAATAAAAGATAAGTTAAGCTAGGTTAGGTTGTGTTGTGATTGGTTGATTTTCTTCTCACAAATGAGTTGCAGTAAGTGTAAATCAGACATAAGGTAGACTCAGGTGAAACTGGCCCTATATTTGCGCTGTCTCTTGACTTCCTTCTCATAAATGAGTTGCAATAAATATAAAGTCAGGCATAAGGTAGACTCAGGTGAAACTGGCTCAATATTTGCTCTGTCTCTAATAGTATGTTTAGCTAGGTTAGGTTGTGTTGTGATTGGTTCCCAGCAGGCACTCGCCGTTGAATTAACACTGAATTAACTATGATTCGACGTCATGACGATGACTCAACTTTGAATCAGTGTTGATTCAACCTTGTGTGCCCAGTGGGTAATGTCATCTGATAATAGTTGCTTTATAACCCAATAGTGTTGAACTTCTTTACTCTCTCTTCTTTTTTCCATTTCAGATACTACGAGGAGGGGGGGGGGAGTGATTTGCAATACATGTATGAGTTTCAATACATGTAAAGTAAGGCATGGGGTCGACTCAGGTGAAACTGGCCCAATATTTGCTCTGTCTCTAAACGGTATATCAGCCCAACTCCCCGGGAGGCACCCGACGTTAGGTCAACATTGAATCAACGTTGATTCAACGCCCCATGACGTTGATTCAAATTGAATCACCGTTGATTCATATTTTATCACCGTTGATTCAAGTTCATGGGGTTAAATCGACGTTGATTTAATGTTGACTGAGCGTTGTGTGCGAGATGCGTCCAACCCTTTGGTTTCTCTCTTTCCCGGTCCTACACTTGTCAAAATAAAAGGTATGTTAAGCTATGTTAGGTTGTGTTGTGCTTAGTTATGTCATGTTATAAGAGTTGCTTTTTTACCTAAGATTGTTGGACTTCTTCTGTCGCTCTTCTTTTCTCTATTTTCACATACTGCTAGGAGGAGGAGGGGGGAAGCTGAACAACAGTATATGTATCCTTTGAGTTCCTGCTCTCCAATTAGTTTTTCAATAAATGTAAAGTCAGGCAGAAGGTAGACTCAGGTGAAAATGGCCCAATATTTGCTCTGTCTCTAATAGATATATTATCCCAGTTCCCCGGGAGGCATACGAGGTTAGGTCAACATTGATTCAACGGCCCATGACGTTGAATCGACGTTGATTAAAATTGAATCACCGTTGATTCAACTTCATGGGTTGATTCAATGTTGATTGAGTGTTGTGGGCGGGACGCATCCATCCCTTTGGTTTCTCTCTTCTCCTGTCGTACATGTGTCAAAATAAAAGATAAGTTAAGCTAGGTTAGGTTGTGTTGTGATTGGTTGATTTTCTTCTCACAAATGAGTTGCAATAAATGTAAATCGGGCATAAGGTAGACTCGGGTGAAACTGGCCCAATATTTGCTCTATCTCTTGACTTCAGTAGGGCAATCGGTAGGGCACCTGACTCATAAGTCAGGGGTCCTGGGTTCGAACCCCGGTCTGGCCATATACTTTCGTTTCTCCTTCCGCTGATTCAAGAAGGGCAGTTGTCAGTTACTGTGCACTTAGTACTGGTTAACCGCTTAGGAGGTCTAAGCCTGCCCAGGAATAGTGTGGTAAGGTTAAATGACCGTCCCGACATGACCTTAGTTGTTTACCGTGGACGGTTAGCATCAAATCAATCAATCAATCTCTTGACTCCCTTCTCACAAATGAGTTGCGATAAATGTCAATTCAGGCATAAGGTAGACTTAGGTGTAACTGGCTCAATATTTGCTCTGTCTCTAATAGTATGTAAGGGGGGAGGGAAAGGGGGTAAGCTGAACAACAGTGTAAGTATTCTTTGACTTCCTCCACTCAAATAAGTTGCAATAAATGTAAAGTCAGACATAAGGTAGACACAGGTGAGTATGGCCCAATATTTGCTCTGTCTCTGATAGATATATCATCCCAACTCCCTGGGAGGTATACGAGTTAAGGTCAAAATTGAATCAACCTTGATTCAACACCCCATGAGTTTGAATCAACGTTTATCCAAATTGAATCACCTTTGATTCAACTTCATGGGGTTGAATCGACTTTGAATTAATGTTGATTGAGCGATATGTGCGGGACGCGTTCCCCCTTTTGGTTTTCTCTTCCCCGGTCCTACACGTGTCAAAATAAAAGGTATATTAAGCTTTGTTTGTGTTTAGTTATGTCATGTGATAAGAGTTGTTTTATAACCCAAGATTGTTGGACTTCTGTCGCTCTTCGTTTTTCTATTTTCAGAAACTGTCAGAAGGGGAGGGGGAAGCTGAACAACGGTGTAAGTGTTCTTTGACTTCCTTCTTTCAAATAAGTTGCAATAAATGTAAAGTCAGGCATAAAGTAGACTCAGGTGAAAATGACCCAATGTTTGCTCTGCCACTAATATATATATCATTCGAACTCCCCGGGAGGCATACAAGGTTATGGCAACATTAAATCAACGTTGATTGAATGCCCCATGACTTTGAATCGACGTTGATTCATATTGAATCATCAATGATCCAACTTCATGTGGTTTAATCGACGTTGATTCAATGTTGATTGAGCGTTGTGTGCGGGACGCATCCACCCTTTTGGTTTCTCTCATCACCGGTCCTACACGGGTCAAAATAGAAGGTACGTTAAGCTATCTTAGGTTCTGTTTTGTTATGTCATGTCAAAAGAGCTGCTTTATAACCCAAGATTGTTGGACTTCTTCTGTCGCTCTTCTTTTTTCTATTTTCAGATACTGAAAGGAGGGGGATCGGGGGAAGCTGAACACAGTGTAAGAATTCTTTGACTTCCTTCTCTCAAATAAGAGGAGCGGCTGTAGTGTAGTGGATAACACTCCGGACTACCAATCCAGGGGTCGCAAGGTCGATCCCCCGTTTCTCCGGTCTTTCGGATGAGACTTTAAACCGAGGTCCCGTCCCCATATGACCTCGTTGTTGGAGGGACGTTAAACCCGAGCTCACTCACTCACTCTCAAATAAGTTGCAACAAATGTAAAGTCAGGCATAAGGTAGACTCAACTGCAAATGGCCCAACATTTGCTCTGTCTCTAATCGATATATCATCCCAACTCCCCGGGAGGCATACGAGGTTAGGTCAACATTGAACCAACGTTGATTCAAAGCCCCATGACGTTGAATCGACGTTGATTCAAACTGAATCACCGTTGATTCAACTTAATGTGGTTGAATCGACGTTGAATCAATGTTGATTGACCGTTGAGTGAGGCACGCGTTCAACCCTTTGATTTCTCTCTTTCCCGGTCATACACGTGTCGAAAAAAAAGTATTTTAAGCTATGTTAGGTTGTGTTGTGTTTAATTATGTCATGTGATAAGGGTATCTTTATAACCCGAGAGTGTTGGACTTCTTCTGTCGCTCTTCTTTTTTTCTATTTTTATATACTGCCAGGAGGGAAAGGGGAAGGGGGAGGCTGAACAACAGTGAAGGTTTCTTCGAATTCCTCCTCTCAAATAAGTTGCAATAAATGTAATGTAGACATAAGTTAGACTCAGGTGAATATGGCCCAATAAATTTTGCTCTGTCTCTGATAGATATATCATCCCAACTCCCCGTGAGACATACAAGGTCAACATTGATCAACGTTGATTCAACGCCCCATGACTTTGAATCAACGTTGATTCAAATAGAATTACCGTTGATTCAACTTCATGGGGTTGAATCGACGTTGATTCAATGTTGATTGAGCGTTGTGTGCGGGATACGTCCACCCCTTCGGTTTCTCTCTTCACTGGTCCTACACGTGTCAAAAAAGGTATGTTAAGCTATGTTAGGTTGTGTTTAGTTATGTCATGTGATAAGAGTTGCTTTATAACCCAAGATTATTGGACTTCTTCTGTCGCTCTTCTTTTTCATATTTTCAGATACTGCGAGAAGGGGGAGGGGGGAAGCTGAACAACAGTGTAAGTATTCTTTGACTTCCTTCTCTCAAATAAGTTGCAATGAATGTAAAGTCAGGCATAAAGTAGACTCGGTTGAAAATGACCCAATATTTGCTCTGTCTCTAATAGATATATCATCCTATCTCCCCGGGAGGCATAAGAGGTGAGATCAACATTGAATCAACGTTTATTCAACACCCCATGACATTGAATCGACGTTGATCCAAATTGAATCACCGATGATTCAACTTCATGGAGTTTAATCGACGTTGATTCAATGTTGATTGAGCGTTGTGTACGGGACACTCCATCCCTTTGGTTGCTCTCTTCCCCGGTCCTACACGTGTCAAAATAAAAGGTATGTTAAGCTATGTTAGGTTGTGTTGTGTTTATTCATGTCATGTGATAAGGGCTGTTATATGAATTTAAAGAGTAACTACACTTCAGGAACTGGCTGAATCAGATCCCAAACCCTATCCCTAACGTTATATCGACGTTGATTCAAATAAGAATACCGTTGATTCAACTTCATAAGATTGAATCGACGTTGATTCAATGTTGATTTAGCGTTGTGTGCGGGACGGGGTCACCCCTTTGGTTTCTCTTTTCCCCGGTCCTACACATGTCAAAATAAAAGGTATGTTAAGCTATGTTAGGTTGTGTTGTGTTTAGTTATGTCATGTGATAAGAGTTGCTAGATAACCCAAGATTGTTGGACTTCTGTCGCCTATCTTTTTATTTTCAGATACTGCGAGGAAGGGGAGGGAGGAGAAGCTGAACAAAAACGTAAGTGTTCTTTGACTTCCTTCTCTCAAATAAGTTGCAATACATGTAAAGTCAGGCATAAGGTAGACTCAGTTGAAAATGTCCTAAAATTTGCGCTGTCCCTAATAGATATATCATCCAAACTCCCCGGGAGGCATACTAGGTTAGGTCAACATTGAATCAACGTTGATTCACTGCCCCATGACGTTGATTCAAATTGCATAACCGTTGATTCAGCTTCATGGGATTGAATCGACGTGATTCAATGTTGGTTCAGCGTTGTGTGCGGGACGCCTCCACCCCTTTGGTTTGTCTCTTACCCGGTCCTACACTAGTCAAAATAAAATGTAGGTTAAACTATGTTAGATTGTGTTGTGTTTAGTTTTGTCGTGTGATAAGTGTTGCTTTATAACCCAAGATTGTTGGACTTCTGTCGCTCTTCTTTTTTTTACTTTCAGATACTGCGAGGAAGGGGAGGGGAAGCTGAACAACAGTTTAAGTATTCTTTGACTTCCTTCTCTCAAATAAGTTGCAATAAATGTATAGTCAAGCATAAAGTAGACTCAGATGAAAATGACCCAATATTTGCTCTGTTTCTTTTAGATATATCATCCCAACTCCCCGGGATGCATACGAGCTTAGGTCAACATTGAATCAACGTTGATTCAACGCCCCATGACGTTGAATCGACGTTGATTCAAATTGAATCACCGTTGATTCAACTTCATGGGGTTGAATCGACATTGATTCAATGTTGATTGAGCGTTGTGTGCAACACGCGTCCACCCCTTTGATGTCTCTCTTTCCCGATTCTATACGTGTCAAAATAAAAGGTACCGTATGTTAAGCTATGTTAGATTGTGTTGTGTTTAGTTATGTCAGGTGATTAGAGTTGCTTTATATCCCAAGATTGTTGGACTTCTTCTGTTGCTCTTCTTTTTCTATTTTCAGATACTGCGAGGAGAGGTGGGGCTGAACAACAGTGTAAGTATTCTTTGACTTCCTTCTCTCAAATAAGTTGCAATAACTGTAAAGTCAGGCATATGGTAGACTCAGGTGAAAATGGCCCGATATTTGCTCTGTCTCTAATAGATATATCATCCCCACTCCCTGGGAGTCATATGAGGTTAGATCAACATTGAATCAACACTGACAAAATTTCAGCGAATAAAGTGTTTCGACACTGAAACCACCTCAACCATTGCCCTGAAAACCCATCTTCAGGATTTGATAGTCATTCATTCTTGTTAACAGGCATAGGTACATTCTTCTATAAAGCTGTGTCTTCTATTCTGCAATGGATTGTGCTATTTTGCATATTCATGCATAAAGGTCAGAAAGACAGGTCAATTTGTGCCAACAATAGCTTTAAATGGTCTCTTCTGAAACTAATTATTCTCCTGATCAAGAATTCTTCACTAACTGAAGGTGGCAGTACTTCTTTAAGTTTAATTTTTATTCGCCTATCAAAGACGGGTTGTATTATGTCATGGCCTCTATCCATCTGTATGTTCATTTGTTAACTTTTTGTCTCCGCTTCATATCTCCTAAACCCTTGAAAGTTTTTTTTTGAAACTTGGGTCAAATGTTTGCCTTATCGAGTCAATGTGCAGAACTTATATTTCAACGATATCTGACAAAGGTCAAAGTCAGACTTAGAAGTCAAAAGGTAACGTGTTGTGTCCGCTCCATATCTGGAAAACTGTTTAAGATTTCTTCATGAAGGTTTGTATAATTATAAAGCACCATCAGACAATGTGCAGAGAAATAGAACTGCAACCCTACTTTCACTATTAATAAAATTAATAGTACTGTATTTTTCCTATTGTAATTTTGTATTAAAGTGTCCACTCCATAACTCCTTAACCCTTTGAAAGATTTTTTTGAAACTTGAGTCAAATATTCACCTTATCGAGGCAGGTCAATGTGCCTCAACTATATTGAACGCACATTTAAAGACATTTCAATACGTAAGAACATATTTATTGCATTAAAATGATGTCAATTTACAGTGTATATTTATACATGTAGCTACTAGTATATATAAATTATAAAACCTCATACAAAACTACTGTCGATCAACTTCTTTCAAGGTGACATTGTCAATAAACAGATATAATGGAAGGGACAACATGGAATTAAATGACTTGAGAATTATTATTTGTTTGAGAAAATCTGAAAGTTCTGTTGAAAGAATTTTATAATGTCAATGAGAAATTGGCTGGGTATGGCAGACACTGTATGCCATGCTCCAATACCAATGATGTAACCTGTTACCAAAGCAACAAGGAGTTCACTGATGTCAAACTTATGTCATCGAGACATCATTCTGCCAAGGTAATAAGCACAAAAGTTGGTAATTCTATAGTTCTATGGTAACAGCTCTATGGCGTCACCTCACTTATGCCATGCTCCTCTCCAATTATTAAGTGAGATGCTATCTGAAATTCTTACAATGGAAAAGTGTAATTTTCTCAAACCTATGATTCATTCTCAAATACTTTCTCTGTTGGGCACTATTATTATGTATTATTTCATCTTGTGGAAATAAATATTTATAGGTTATGCCAAATGGTTTACAATATAAATTCAATGAGTCCAACATATCAAGGCCACATGAGAATGGAAGTGTGTCTCCGCCATATGAACGTGTGCCAAATATGTCACAATAGTATAGGAAAGTTGGGTAAATTCGGACAGCGGGTAAATTCGGACAGTGACATTATTTCCTTTATATGTAAGATGTTTGGAATTAAAACAAACTTAAGTGGGCAAACAGTGAAAATCCTGATGAGACGGCTCATTATGAGCCGTCTCATCTGGATTTTCACTGTTTGCAATGGTATGTCCGAATTTACCCACTGTCCGATATTACCCGACTCCACTCTATTTCAATAGCTTTTTTAATATATACTTTTGATTTTTACCAGCACTCTCTAAATGCCAAAGTGAAACATTATGCTGCTTAATAAATCTGCAATCTGATTTAAAAATTTGAAATAATATATGCCATTGTCTTCCTTCATACTCCATACCATGCCCAACAGCGAGAAAGTAAAAATGACTTTCCAGTATCATACTTAACAAGACCTCGGTGCCTATTCACTCATAAAGAACAAATGAGCCATGACACAACCACACCAACAAAGTGCAATGCATCCAGTGAAGACTCAGATCAGCCTGGGCATCTGCCTTGTCTGATCAGAGTTTTCCCTGTGCACTTTAAAGTTAGCTAATGGTCTAAGCAGCCCCCATGCCAACAGCAAAGACTCTGATCAGACTGGGTGCATGCCAAGGCTGATCTGAATCTTTGCTGGGCACACAAAGAACTGTATTCTTTCGTCGTGTTGCTGCTCATTTCTTCACTGCGAGTGAACAGGTACACCTCTGTTTTTTTTTTTCACCAAACAAATGTTAAGACTTCATGGTTGTTTCCCAGGACAGAAAAGGCCTTCCAAAATGGGATGTACTCTTATAGGAAAGAATTTGCTCCAACATAAGCAAATTCTTTCCTATAGAAATTTACCCATTGTGGAGGGAGGCAAAAATTACAATGGCAGAGTTGCTTCCCCTGTAAGAATACCCATTTATTTTAAGTACTATCTTGAAGGAACACTATATTATCTTGTAGCGACAAGATAATATCTTGAGATACCACCATGTTACTTTAGGCAACAAAATACTGTATTTTATTTGGCTATTTAACAGTGTTTTTCTATCTCAAGAATGACCCCAAAATATCTAAATCTCTTATGAAATTCTGCTATGAGAAGCTATTTCCCTTCTAAAACAATCCCAAAAGATCTAGATCCATCTTTTTAGACAGATCTAGATTTTTGGGATTGTTTTGGAAGGGAACAACCCTGTCTTATAACCAAAGAAACACCATAATATCTTGTTCCATCAAAATGAAATGTTAAAGCCTAAAGACAAAGAAAATATATATCCCTTACGGGATCCAGGGATAAAAGGCCCAGTTGTTCAAAGCAGCATTACATTCACAAATCACAATCACAAATGTAAATTTTCGTTAATAAATGACATTCTGAGAATTCAAAAATGTTTGATAGTTTTAGACTTCTATTCTAGATCATTGCTTTTTAACAGGCAGTCGATTTAAGGACTGATAAGTATCTAAACGAGTCCAAGCAATTAGAAGGCAATGATCTAGAATAAAAGTATATACCTATCAAACATTTCTGATTTCTCAGAATACATCACCGATCTCAAAGAAAAAATAATAAAACAATCTGCACTATGGATGATATACAGGGAAATATGTTTTACAGCCCCCACATGGCACACCACCAGTTGCAGTGATTTCAAACAATAACCTAAAAGTGTTCCTGTATGAACAGAGAACACATTCAAAAGAAGGAACATGGGCCATACTTCAAAGTTTCGGCTATTCAAGCCTAATCATCAATGACCCTGACATGATCTGGTGATGAAAGCCAGGGAAAAAGAAATGGCAATTCCTTAATTCTAATAGGCAATCAATTTAGGGACTGCTAAGTAACTAAGACAATCAATTTAAGGACTGATAAGTAATTAAGAGAGTCCAAACAATTAAAATTCTGAATTTTAATTGTTTGGACTCTCTTAGTTACTTAATGCTTTTCCCTGGGTTTTTTCTCCAGATCATGTCAGGGTCACTGATGAGGCTTGAATAGCCGAAACTTCGAAGTATGGCCCATGTTCCTTCTTTTAAATGTATTCTCTGCTCTTAAAGGAACTCTTTTAGATTGTAGTTGTTAATTTTGAACAATTGGGTCCTGGTTCATTTGTGGGGAAGAACTGCAGCAATTTTTAGCTCGCCTGTACGAATGTACAGGAAGAGCTATTGCACTACCCCAGGCGTCTGTGTTGGCATCGGTGTTGGCGTTAGCAAAATGTTAAAGTTTTTTATGTGATGGGAAGGCGCTGTCAGGCACGCTATCCTGTCCCTGTGATAGGTCTTGTTTGATTTACAGGTATTACCCTAACTACTAGGAAACCTTAATTATCTAAAATCTGACTAGTAAAAATCAATTTACTTAAGGTGACTGGGCACATCTCCATGTTTTCCTGTCATTTTCAAGAAGGGAAACAACTTCCTGGCTTCCAGTTTGCTTCTCCGAACAATACATCCCTTTCAAACTGGGGTCTACACTTAAAGTGAATAATTTGCTCCTTGCAGAGGAAATTTATTTCTTTTAAAGCGCTGACCCCATTGAAGAGGGAGACAAAAATTAAAATGGCAGAGTTGCTTCCCCTGAATGTGAATGCATACACCATCAAGACAAATACTGGTGCGATGACAAATGGTGCAAACCTAGATAAGACTGCTCCTTAAGGACTCATCTAACTTGGGTCTACACTGTCCACTTTAGGAACATGTGTATCAATATTTATGGTCATTTACCCATTCCATTTGGGATACCCCTTTAGGGGTATCTGGGCAAACAGTTTGGATCCAGATCAGGCCCCACAAATGTGGGGCCTGATCTTAGATCCAAATTGTTTGCTGCCTTGACATCATTTCTACAAGAGTTAGTTAGACCAATATTGTCAAAATATTCTTAATTTTTGATGCAGATGACAATTTCAGCAGACGAAAAAAATACCCAGAATGCAATGGGTTAAACTTTTAAAACAGGTTTTCTAATGCTTCCAGTGACATCCTTTGACAATCTGCCAATTCTGCTTTTCTGAAAGTTTCTAAGCATGAATAAAAGTTGGTTCAAATTTTCCAAAACCACAAATTAATTAGTAAATAATATACATGCTTTGTTTATATGATAAAGACTATATACATGAATGTTACATGGCAAAATACATAAATATATGACCTATAACTATGAGATTTTTAGCCTAATTTGAAAAACTTGTATATACAAACCTATGTAACCTAAGCGTGTAAAAGAGTTACCCATACTAGACAAATACATACACAGACAAAAATTCCATGGAAGACTGTGTCTTGCCGGTCTACACATGGTCATAAAACAATTAAGGCTAAACAAAACAAGAGGGCCATGAGGCCCTGAATCGCTCACCTGAACAATTGGCAAAGTGTCTTTTTCTTATGTTTTGAAATTGTCAAAATATGAGTCTTGGGTCAAAAGTCAAAGAATGACCATGACCTATTGTACTCATAAATCTTCATGTACTCATTAAGGCAACCTATATACCATTTTTTAGGCAAAACTTTCCATGAAATCTTATGTTCTAGCATTTTCCCATATTTGACCATGCCGCAAAAAAAAGTTAAGGAAAACCCGAGGTCATCATTTGAACAGTCTTGGTAGTACTCTAGTACTCCATGCTACTTACCAAGTTTCAAGGCCATTGGTGTATTGGTTCTGGAGAAGAAAAAATATTTAAGGTTTATACCATAAATGGGTATGGTGGCCATGTTGGTCATGTGACCTGGACCGTTTGAACAAATTTTCGTTCAATCAACCCCTGGAGGCTCTATATGAAATGTGATTACAATTGGCCCTTTGCCTTTTGTCAAAATATGAGAGATCTGGGTCAGGTCAAAGAATGACCTTGACCTCTTGTACTCATAATTCTTCATGACCTCATTAAGATGACTTTATATACCAATTTTCAGGCCAAAAACTTCCCATGAAATCTTATGTTCTAGCATTTTCCCATATTTGACCTTGCTGTAAAAAAGGTCAAGGTCAACCAAGGTCATAATTTGAACAATCTTGATAGTACTGGAGTACCCAATGCTACATACCAAGTTCAATTGGTTCTGGAGAAAAAGGCTTTGAAAGGTTTTTACCATATATGGTCATGGTGGCCATGTTGGTCATGTAACCCAGACCATTTGAAGAAATTTTCATTTCCTCGACCCCTGAAGGCTCTATATAATATTTGGTTACAATTGCCGCATTGGCTTTTAAGGAGAAGTTTGAAATTGTCAAAGTATTCTGAGAATTCAGGGTCAAAGGTCAAAGAACAACCTTGACCTCTTGTAGTCATGAATCTTGATGTACACATTAAGATGACTGTATTTACCAATTTTTAGGCCTAAATCTTCAAAATTTTCCATGAAATCTTATGTTCTAGCATTTTCCCATATTTGACCTTGCTGTAAAATAACCAAGGTCACCCCAAGGTCATCATTTTGAACACTCTTGATAGTACTGGAGTACCCAATGCTACATACCAAGTTTCAAGGCCATCAGTCAATTGGTTCTGGAGAAAAAGATTTTTTTAGGTTTTTACCATATATGGGCATGGCGGCCATGTTGGTCATGTGACCTGAACCATTTGAACAAATTTTCATTCCCTCATCCCCTGGAGGGTCTATATGAAATTTGGTTACAATAGGCCGAGTGGTTTTTGAGAAGATTGTTTGAAATTGTCAAAATTTGAGAGCTCAGGGTCAAAGCTCAAAGAATGACCTTGACCTCTTGTACTCACAAATCTTCATTGCACTCATTAAAGATGACTGCATATACCAACTTTTAGACCTTAATCTTCAAAACTTTCCCTGATATCTTAAGTTCTAGCATTTTCCCATATTTGACCTTGCCGTAAAAAGGTCAAGGTCAACCCAAGGTCATAATTTGAACAATCTTGATAGTACTTGAGTACCCAATGCTACATACCGAGTTTCAAGGCCATCGGTCAATTGGTTCTGGAGAAGAAGATTTTTCAAGGTTTTTACCATATATGGGCATTAGCGGCCATGTTGGTCATGTGACCTGAACCGTTTGAACAAATTTTCATTCCCTCATCCCCTGGAAGCTCTATATGAAATTTGGTTTCAATTGGCCCAGTGGCTGTTGAGAAGATTGTTTGAAATTGTCAAAATATGAGAGTTCTGGGTCAAAGGTCAAAGAATGACCTTGACCTCTTGTACTCATAAATCTTCATGTACTCATTTAGATGACTGTAGATATCGATTTTTAGCCCAAAATCTTCAACAGTTTTCAAGATATCTTATGTTCTAGCATTTTCCCATATAAAAGCACAAGGAAGCAAATTTGACCTTGCCGTAAAAAAGGTCAAGGTCAACCCAAGGTCATAATTTGAACAGTCTTGGTAGTACTCATGTACCCGATGCTACATACCAAGTTTCAAGGCCATCGGCCTATTGGTTCTGGAGAAGAAGATTTTTTTAGGTTTTTACCATATATGGGCGTGGCGGCCATGTTGGTCATGTGACCAGGACAGTTTGAACAACTTTTTGTTCCCCCTTCCTCTGGAGACCATATATGAAATTTGGTTACAATTGGCCCAGCGGTTTCAGAGGAGAAGTCGTTTGAAATTGTGGACGGACGGACGACGACGGACGACGGAGCCTTACCATCCTATAAGCTCCCCCGGAGCCGCTGGCTCAGGTGAGCTAAAAAAAACTTGATGAAATATAGGCCACCAATGCCAATGATGCTGCCAGAGAAGTAAAACCCATGTCTCGCTTTCTGCTAGTCACAAACTCAACAAAAAATGGACAAAAGGCTTCATATGCGAAAGAAATATACAAGGGCTGATCCAAAAGTTTTGGGACATTATCTATATAGTCAACACAGCTGTTTATAGATATGATATTTTGCCATATTTAATGAAAAGGTTTTATCTTTGATAAATGTTTCAAAGCTTTTTATTCTAATGGTATTGCTTTTGGAATAATCAAGTCTTTAGATAGGCACCATTGTCTAGCCACCGCAGGTGTCAAAAATCATTTTACTTTTACAAAATTTCAAAATTTTGTCAGTTTCCAAGAGACAAAGTCCATGAAAATTTTATGACATTACCTCACATCCGTCAATCTACTGTATTCAAAATAACTTCAATGTCACAGCATCCACCTAGCCTACAGCAAGCTTTATGGAAGAGTATCCTGATCCTAAAATGGAGCTGCAGACAAAAAATCATAGTGCGCTGTTTTCAGTTTTTCTACAGTTTGGATAATAAAACTACACATCAAATGCTTGAGATGATGGAAAATGCTTCTAAAAGAAAACCTGTGAGTATAGCATTACTTTATAGATGGTATCAAAGGCTCTGTGATAGAGACATGTCACTGGAGAATAAAGATCGGAGTGGAAGACCAAATGTTTGGCTATCCAAATGTTTGGCGATGTGACAAGGACACTAATGACGTGAGGCTAGCTGTTGACAGCAACAGGAGAGTTAGAGTTTGTAAACTATGCAAAATGATTTAAGTTTTGGTACTTTGACCATGGGTTTAGCATGGCTAGAGAAGGTGCTAGGTGGGTGCCAAGATTATTGAAAGAACATGATGAAATGCTTGTGCAAATCAAAGAGTTGAGGAAGTTGCTGAAGCAATGGAGAACGGGAGGTGGAAAAATCTTATCATCATGTCCATTTTAAAGCCCTGTTTTCCTCTACCGAGGGTTGGGCTTGTTTGACAAGTTTCTTCGAAGGCATCCTCTCCACTCAGAACAATTCTGAGGGTCAGCAGAATCCATACATAGCTTCTTTCTGTCATTCACAAGCACTTCATCCCATGTTTTCCTTGGCCTGCCCGGTCTTTTCTGTGCAACCACATTCAGCTTGCGTACTTCTGCAATCCAGCCTGTGCTGCACTCTACATGTCCAAACCATCTCATCCTACTGGTGCGGAGCACCACATCTAAGTCCTGGATGCCAAGCTTTGTGAGAAGGGAGCTAACTACATCCTTTGCCTTGACATTGCAGATCCAAAGGATCATGGCACGGTCATTACGCCAGAGACGGTTCAGTGTATCCATCTTCATGGCCCAAGTCTCTGCTACATGCAGCATCACACTCCTCATGCATGTTGAGTACACCTGACCTCTGGTCAGAAGTGGCAGACGGCGGTTGGTGAGAAGGGGAAGCAACTGCCGGAACTTGCCCCATGCACATTTGCAGCTTACAGAAAATTATTCCAGTTGACAAAACCTGGCTCTATTTTAACGATCCAGAAAAAAAGATGCAGTCCAGCCAACGGAAATGACCATCATCCCCATCCCGACGGTGAAGTAAATGTTCACAGTGTACTTTGACACTGAAGGCATTGTGCTTAGCTATGTTGTTCCTATTAAAGGCCAGCCTGTATAAATGATGCATATTATTCTACATCTATCTACATCGACCAATTAAGTGCATGGCCAATACTGGCATAGTCGCACTGCGAACAACCTTAACACATTCATGCTGGGAGGTTCATATGTACAGTTAAAATCAGTTAAAACATATTGTTCACAATCATGGTCTTAGGATACCTGCACCGACAAGGAGCTTGAAGTCATCCAAAGTTGGTGCTGATATGACACAGGCAGGCAAAGCATTCCAGAGATGAACGGATGATGGAAAGAAGGGTTCCTTGTAGTCATTGATGGCACAAATTATTGGCAGGAATCATTGATGGTGTCCTCTAGTTGCTACATCTGTGGCTGTCAGGTACTGGCCTGTAGAGATTTCAACAAATTTACTGATGATCCTGTACAATATTGTGGCTTTGTTCTGGTGTCGCCTTGATTGAAGGTCCTCCCAACCAAGTTCTTATAACACTGAAGTGACAATGCTGGTTCGGCAGTAGTCATTGCAGCAAAATCTGGTGGCACACCTCTATACAGACTCCAATTTGGCTATGCTGGACTTTGTAACAGGGTCCCACACTGTCAGGTAAGAGTAAGTCACCCAGTATCTCTAACAGTGTTAAAAGTGCAATTTTTTTTTTTCATAGAATTTTAATGTTAAATGAGGAAAGCCATTGACAGAGCACTTGCTAATGTGAATGTCCAGTTTTGAACTTCAGGTGTTCTCAAGAGATCTAATACCTGGGTTCGAGGTTATAAAACTTGAGAATAATCTCAAACTCAAAATAAAGTTTGAGTATGTACTCAAACTTTAAAACCCCAGGGCCAGCTCTGCTGTAAAAGTGCCCACTGTTATTCAGTGGATAACGTCATGTCATAAAAATGTCATAAAAATCATATGACCACACGTTATAACACTTTGGCACTTAAACATAACGTCACAGAAACGTCTGTGTCAGCAAAGCATTTTCTTACTGAAATAATGTTCATTTTGAAGGAGATAAAATCCCAGTTTGAAGGGTCATATGATAAACAGAATCTTATAGTCATGGTCATTTCATATGAAATTTATGAAACTCACCATCAGCTTGTTTCATAAATTCCATATGAAATGACCAAATGTGTAAGATCCTCTATATCTTATATCAAGACAACACCCCTTCTCACACAGCACAGTATGCACAACTCGACCTTCTAGATATGAAAACTTTGTCCCAGCCGCCATATTCTCCTGACCTTGCACCTTGTGAATTTGCCTTTTTTCCATTTGTGAGGAATTCATTTTGACAGTTTGAAAGAAGTATAACAGAAGCAACTTCGTGCTATCAAGACAGATGGGCCGAGACACGAGAAAACCAACAATGTGGTTGTGAGCCCAGCACAGACTCAGATCAGCTGGGGCATCTGCCCAGTCTGATCAGAGTCTTCGCTGTCCGCATGAAGGTAGCTTGGACCCTTAGCTACCCTTTAAGCACTTAGCAAAGAGTCTGATCAGCCTGGGTGGCACAGACTCAGATCAGCCTGGGCATCTGCCCAGTCTGATCAGAGTCTTCACTGTCCGCATGAAGGTAGCTTGGACCCTTAGCTACCCTTTAAGCACTTAGCAAAGAGTCTGATCAGCCTGGGTGAATGCCCAGGCTGATCTGAGTCTGCACTGGGCACACAACCACATTGTTGGTTTTCTCGTGTCGTGCCTCAGATATTGAAATAAATGGTTACCTGATATGCTCCAACAGTGGGTTCACGGACATGAAAAATGCATCGGAGCAGGACATTATTTTGAGAAAAAAAAGCTGATTCTGAAATGCACTCAAAGTAACATCAGACTTCACAACATTGCACAATTGAAGATTAAAAGTTATCAAGAAAAGCAGACGACAGATTTTTCTCAAATTTTGGTACTACTATGTAGAAAAATAACTAGTTACCCTGTATGAATTGTCATTGTTATATCACCATTTTGCTTTGAATTACAGCCTTTGTCTCAAAACTTTTGGATCAACCCTCATAAATATAAATGGCAACACTTATAGCAGTGTGTTACTCATAACCATACACCTAACATGCATACAAATATGTACACTCCATTTACCTAAAACTGAAAGACGAGAAGTGTTAAAACTGTTGGTGTTACCATTTTGTACATCTATGAACAAAACAAAAGTATGATAAAACAACGATTTCATGACCAAATATTGTATACAGGGAGATTCACTAGGTTTGTTTTTTCCAAAACTTTGCATATGCTTATTTGCAAAGTTTTGTGGAAAAAAAAATTGTCACTTGGTTAGTAAACTCTCTTATTAGTGCAAAGGACAATTGTAAATCTCATAAAGTCCAAATTTTGCCAGTCTTTCTTTTCATTCATGAAAATTCACATTTCCGAAGCTTTCTCACAGTGCAAGAAAGTAAGGGACGGAGGCATACTTGGAGTATTAAATGTTATAAACCTACCATCGAACGAGCATCTGCATGCAGCTGATCAGCCAAATTTATACACTTTAATGACTCAGCCAGTCACAAAAACAGCATTAACTCTCAAAGTGACAAAAATGAAATCGTTGAATCTACTAACAGCATTGATCCCAATGAGATGGCTAATAATGAGCTGCCTCACCTGCATTCAAACTGTCTGCCTTGTAGTCTTTGAATTCTCAATATGATATAGCTCGGACAAAACTGATTTTGATATTTTGCAGACATAAATTTTGTCATCTATTTTTTTGGCACTTTAAGAGTTAGTTAACATCAATAAACATACACTAACAATTTTCTCAGAGTCTAGAAAAAGTTCTTCTGACCTTAACCTTCATGCAAATATTTATATAATTTTCATCTGCTACAATCTAAACTTTCTATATTTCTGTACTAATCTCAGTTACTACTAGTTCAAAAAATATATCAGTGGTTCAAGGTTATAAAACTTGAAAATAATCTCAAACTCAAAATAAAGTACACTGATTGGCTGCTTCCGAGCACATGCTCAGAAGCAGCCAATCGGTGTACTTTTTTTTGAGTCTGAGAATGTACTCAAGTTTTATAACCTCCGGGCCTGGTTCTTCTGTATAAGTCAATAAAATGACCTTGACTTATTGTATCTTAAAGCGACCTTCACCCTGACTTTCTTAGACCAGAATTTAACACATTCCTGTCACTGGACTGATAATTTTGTCATGTACATAGACAAAATGTCCTAGGGCATGATGTAAACTGCACAGACTCTGATCAATCTGTGCAACCTGGTCAGAGTGTCTCCATTCTGCAATATACATCAACAGTTTCTGGATCCAGAAGAATATGTAAAGTAAAACACACAGACCCTGATCAGAGTCTTTGTTGCTTGCACAAAACATA
This sequence comes from Ctena decussata, assembly GCA_963989385.1. Taxonomy (NCBI): domain Eukaryota; kingdom Metazoa; phylum Mollusca; class Bivalvia; order Lucinida; family Lucinidae; genus Ctena; species Ctena decussata. The sequence continues at coordinate 62,501,451 of OZ022503.1, forward strand.
AGGGCACCATTTCTCAGTACACAAGTACACCATTCTTTATTTTACTGTTAGGACTAGGAAGTTTTTGGCCTGGCTGTAGGATAGATGCCTCTGTTTGAGTAGTACTTGGTCACTTGCTGTGGTACTTCTGCTAAAACATGCTTTGCTAGTTCAGCTGCTGATGCCTGAAAATATAAGAAATGATCATTAACTCATTCAGATGATATAATACTCTTCAAACGGAAATCAGTCTAACTTAACATGCATCCTTTGTCATAGTCTTTAGCAATCGGAGCACGCTCGGCCAATTTCTTGTATCAGGCCTCGGGTGCATGTACGGCGGTGAAATATGCAGCAAAATCCAATATTTTGTTCGCCGGAACAATATACGCAGGGCTTTATCCAGGTGTTTTGGGAATGGGGCCTTTTTCCTAAAATTGGGAAAACATTTGGCCATTTGGTAATGAAAATTCCAGGTATAAGTTGCAAAATTTGGAAATTCAGCATGATTTTAAAGAAATTCTGTTTGGGAATGGGGCACATTTTCGGCCCCTGTGAACACATAGAAAATCCCCTGATTCGCAAAGAGCGTAGCTCTCTGTGTCTACGAATGATAATTAATTCTCGAACTGCGACTTTTTTCAGCTATTGCATGGACATTCATTTAATGCTTTGCTGTTGTCAAAACAAAATAATCAATTATATATTGATGACAAGACAGAAAATACATTTGTTTCTTTCTATTTTATTATTTACTCTGTGTGACAGTGTGGCCATCTTTGTTTATGTTGTTGTTCCTAACAACAGTCGTGTGACGTAAGTAGTCCCACGTCATAAATCCAAGGCTGATTCACGGAATTGGCCGAGCGGTGTTCTGATTGAGTTTTTAGTGGGCAACTCTTAGGTAAATGGATACACTTACAAGGGAAGCAATTCAGTCACTTTCTTCTTTGAATCCCGTCTCAATGGGGTTCAACTCTTAAAGGAAAGAATTTGCTCCCTCTCCCTTTTAGAGAAGACCCCATTTTGGAAGGGCTTTGTCATCCAGGAGTCAGAAAAGCTTTTTCCCTTTGCAAAAGGGCAGAAAACATGGTAGTAGTAGCCTCTGAAGGATTCTAACACAAAGGAAACAGTTTCTTTTGTGCTAGAATAGCCTCCCTTAAAATGGCAGCTAAAAAGCTTGCAACTTCGAGTGCTATCTCTGTGAAAAGTATTCATACCCCTTACTGCCTCTTACAAACCTCCCTTAACCCTTTTTAGAAGGGAAACGGCATATGCCAACATGCATTCCCAGATTAGTTGTTGTTGTTGAGTTATTGTTTAACGTCCACGGTAGACAGCTATGATCATGTCGGGATGGTCAGTTGCCCTAACCACGCTATTCCTGGGTGGGCTCAGACCTCCTAGGCCGTTAACCAGTGCTAAGTGCACTTAATTCCCAGTTCAGATGCTGCATAGTGTTCAGATGCTACAGATTGTGGCATCTGATCATCCCATAGTCGAGCATTTTCCCATACAAAAGCATAACGTACCAATGTTGACCGTGTCGTAAATTAGGTCAAGGTCAACTTACAGTCATCATTTGTATATTAGGTCAAGGTCAACTTACAGTCATCATTTGTATAAACTATGATGGGCTCGAATGCCCAATGCAACATACCAGGTTTCTAGGTCACAGGCTTTTCGGTTCTGTAGAAGAAGATTTTTGGAGGGTTTTTACCATGTACAAGGGTTGATCCAGAAGTAATGTCACTGTGTCAGTTGCGCGCTTATTCATTTCAACATTAGTATAAAAATTATATCAGGATACACTGTAATTCAGTTCTGATTTAAAGTATGAAAGTAAATTTGGAAACTTTTTCCGTTCCAGTTATATAGATGTTCAAAGTATGCCACCAACACCATCGTGCCGCACGTTAAAATAACTTTAATTACATGAACATAAGTTTCAAAAGCAATCACAACTCAAAATCAAACTAACGCGCCAAATCAGATGAAAACTTGATACGATGACGAAATATATTTCAGTCGCCCACTGCTGAAATTTTAATATCCTCACTGCAATATGAAGTTCACTAGCTAGTGCTAATGCTTGTTACTGCCGAGAGTAAATATTGTGATTTCTGACAAACGCGTCAGCCGATATATATGCGGTTTTGCCTCAGATTTGGAATATCACCATTAGAGACTCTAGAGCTGTTTAGATAGACATGTGGTGATAAAGCAGTTATTATGAGGCTTGTATAAAGGTGCAATCAGCGTGATACGGGTGCAAATGAGTCGCTAGAGGATAGTCCGAAAACCGGAAGACCTTTATGTACAATGTCAGACAATAACGTCACTCTTGTTTGCATCCCATATATGGAGATCAATGTTCTGCAATTCGAATATTGTGTAAATTCTTAAACTTAAGCTGCGGGGCTGCTCAAGTAATATTTAAAAGATGACATAAATATGGATGAACAGACATTAGTGCTTTGCTGGAAAAACGAATAAGCTACTTTGGATATGACACAATATCAAAACTTCATCTGGTGCGTCAACGTCTTTGACGTGCGGCGCGTTTCGTTACCATGCCTTCTGTCTGTCTCGATATCTCAATTATTGTGCACTGTAATTTTATGACATTTTCAGACAATAATGCAAATAGATTAAAATACTTGGATACAAAATTTTGTTGCTCTCTATTCTACACGATTTTATAGCTGCAGTGACATTACTTCTGGATCAACCCTGGTATATGGGAATGGCAGCCATCTTGGTCATGTGACCCAGATACCCCGAACAAACTTTCGTTCCCCCAACCTAGGCAGGCTCCATATCAAATATGGCTTCAATCGGCCCAGTGGTTTCAGAGGAGAAGATGTTTGAAAATGTTGACGACGGACGGATGGACGACAGATGCCTGGCTATACTATAAGCTCACCTATGAGCCTAAAGGCTCAGGTAAGCTAAAAAACTGAGGCAAGTATGATATACTGACTTCCGTTCCCTCAAATACTAATATCTCAAGGTACCATCTTATGTCAAACTCAATTTAGGAAAAGTTTGAACACATTTCTTATCATTCTTAACATTTCAACTCTTGATATCTCTGTTCTCTCGAAGTGCCATCTTACATCTAACTACATTTATAAAAAGTTTAGAATGTTTCATATGATTCTACATTTTCAGCCTCCTGTTACCTCAAACTACTGGTAACTCATAGTAAATTTTCTAGTCCACTGGGGCCATATTTATAAACAGACTCACATAGTTGCTATGCTGTTGCTAAGGCTAAATTTCGACGAAGGAGATTCCCTACAACTATGAAATTTGCTCTGGAGGAACAGTCTTTGTAAGACTGTTCCTCCAGAGCAAATTTCATTGTTGTAGGGAATCTCCTTCAAAGAAATTTAGCCCTAGCAACAGCATAGCAACGACTTAAGTGGTTTTATAAATATGGCCCCTGGACTCTAAGATAGTAAATAGACTGTAAAAATTAAAAACATAAGGACAGAAACTGTTTCTCAGCATAATATGCTAACAAAGCAATATCTGATAAAATGCAATACATTTACCATAAAAATGCTAAGTATTGGGATAGTACGGTGAGTGAAAACAGTGTATGCCCTGATCAGACTGCTCCTTTAGGAGCCCTATTGCCTTGTAAAACTAAACTGTTCCAATTTAAGCCATCACGGTCATTATTTTAGGAGTCCCAATTTTTAGAATTTTTACATTATTAGATAAGAAATACATCAAAGAAGCAATGGCTGAAGCGTTTATAGGTAAATCTCACTGCTGTGTTAAAACAGCAGGGGCCATATGTATAAAAGTACTTAAGTCGTTGCTATGCTGCTGCTAAGGCTCCTTCAGAGAAATGTCGCCTTAGCAATAGCATAGCAACCACTTAAGTTGTTTTATAAATATGGCCCCAGATCTGTATAACAATACAATGTATGCCTTGTGATATAATAGTTATGTACATGTATGATAGTGAAATGGTATTATTAAATTAGTATATTTCTCAAAAAAATATATATGAGCCGTTCTCTGTGAAAACCGGGCTTAATGACATTACGTAATAATTACGTTGTGAACGGGTGAAATGCATCAAAATTAATAATTTTTCGGACCTCTATTTATTTCCATGAAAATACTTTAGGTGTTGAGATATAACAGAAAGCTCATGAATTCAGACAAAGTCCAGTCGTAAATATGACATATGTTGCCATGACAACGCTTATTCCACGATAACCCCAAAGCCTTGAAAACAGATGGTATACCATCATAAAGACCTATCATTTGAGAAAGAATGTTAAGTCATGCAAATTGTCACATGTGTACTATGATATTCGCATTGAAAATGAGCAAACACACTTTTTGTTCGAGTTATTTTGTGTATCAAGCACAGAAAGCGCGTTCAAACAAATGTAATGACGTTGACGTCAAAACATGCATGCATGACGTTAATAACGTCACATAAAGAAACTGCACTACCTGTTAGCTTCTAAAGTCTATATCTCAGTAATAAATAATGGTAACCATCTTAAATTTACAGGAAATTTTCAGAAAAGTTAATACTTTTCAGTGGAGCAGTTGGTTAATTTTTTGTTCTTATGTCATTAAGCCCGGTTTTCACAGAGACTGGCTCATATACATGTATAAATGTTTACTTGATTTTATGTAATATGTGACCTGAGCTGTAGTATATCTGAGCACAGTCAAGTGCGAATCGAAGCTTCACAATTATAGGCTTAAACAGGTCAAATACTAGGTGAAAAAGTTGTCTCCAAAGAGATGAAATACAACAGTAAAGCCTAAAGTATCATAAAGAGGAAGAAAATACCCAGAAATTATATGCCCTAAGGCCTTTATAAGACCTAAATGCTCTCTAAAAGACACTAAGTGTATGCTTATTAGAGCATGTGCACTAATTATGGCAAATACAGTATTTTTATGATCTGACTTGTGCTGTATATGCTGTGATAATATGAGGTGATCTAAGTTGTGTTACATACAAAGTGAGTTATATGTGAGCTGAGAAATGCCACATGGTATATGCCCTGACTGATCAGAGTCTTTGTTTGTTTCAGGGGAAGCAACTCTGCCATTTTTGTGTTTGCCTCCTTTCTCAACTAGGGGTAACTCTTAACCCATTCCATTCGGGATACCTCTTTAGGGGTATCTGGGCAAACAGTTTGGATCCAGATCAGGCCCCACAAACGTGGGGCCTGATCTGAGATCCAAACTGTTTGCTGCCTAGACATCATTTCTACAAGAGCTGGTTAGACCAATATTGTCAAAATATTCTTGATTTTTTATGCAGACGACAATTTCAGCAGACGGCAAAAAATACCCACAATGCAATGGGTTAAAGGAATGACTTTGCTCCTCCAGTGACAAATTCTTTCCTTTAAAAGTAGACCTCATTTTGGAAGAGCTTTTTCTAGAGAAGCAAACAGGAAGTCACAAAAGTTTTTCCCTTTTGTCAAAATGGCTGAAAAACACAGCGGTGTGCCCAGTCACCTAAAAGATTCCCAAGGCAATTGATGAGAATAAGGAAAATTATGATTAGACAGACTGGCTGCACAGGTTGATCTGAGTATCTGTTGTAGCACAGTTCAGGAGTGAAGACAAGCAAATAATATGCAAACTAAAATAAAACAAAGTAATACCATACTGCTTTATTCCTCTCATTACAAGGTCTGGCTTATTGAAACACTAAAAGGTGTCCAGTCATGAGCTTTCATAAGAAATCTTGTCAACACGCAAGTACATTTGAAAACCTTCACTGTTGTATTACTCTGTTATATCTCTTTCTCCATTGTTAAGGAAATGCATAAAATATTACAACTCACTTTTGACCCCTCAATATCCCACTTTCCTACCATCAGCATATGATGGAAAGTTTCTTTGCAGCCACAGATTGTTTCTGCATGATATTTTATACCATCCAATAAAATTATGAGATACTGGCAAAACAACAACAACTGTTAACCCATAATGCGCCAAAAAAAACACGGCAAAATTTACGTCTGCAGAATTTTAAATAAGGTTTCGTCCAAGTAATATCATATTGAGAATTCAAAGACTAAAAGGGCAAACAGTGTAGATCCAGGTGAGGTGGCTCATAATGAGCCACCTCATCTGAATCTACACTATTTGCAAATTTAACTATTTTCATTTTTTGGCACTTTAAGGTTTAATAACAACCCAAAGTATTTTCTTTTCATAATAAAAGATACTGTACATGTATTCACCTAATATCCAGTTTTACTTTGAGATTCTCCAAAGTAACACTGTCGTGAATATTTATTCAAAGTAAATTTATTTTAATTTTCATTTCCTTTGACAGGAATGGGCAAATATGCAATATACAAGGGGTGATCATTAAATAATGAAAACTAGCATTTGTTTCATTAGCTATGCGACATAACAGTACTCCAGATATATATTACCCCAGAAGCAAGCATGCGACATATAATTAAGTTCTAAAGTACTGTTTAGGTATTACGTTGCCATGGCAACAACGCCTTAAACTTGTAAGGGTTTAGTCTCTAAATTTTTGCATATTTCCATGTATATTTGCTGGTGATAAGTAACAAAGAGTAGATAAAAGTTCTTGATTGTGTAATGGTTGATGCAAGTCTCAGATACTAAAAGAAATACATAGTTACTCCTGAGTTGTACTCAAATCTGGCAGGAAAACAGAACGTGGAAGGCTTTTGATCAGGCAAAATTTGACGTTTATCGCTTATTTTAAGCCGGAGGGCCCAGAATTGTGACGTCATTGCACTTTAACAAGCAGATTCTTGGGAGAATTGTATAGCAGAAAGAGCCAAAATTATTGTGTACTTGATAAAGGATCAATTAACTTTAGCATAATACTAGAATTTACAGAATAAAATGTGAAACTTCCTAAAAATCAGTTATTTCAACCCCTGCTTTAGCTTTAATTCATTCCAGATTTCAGAACATTTCCATTAACAATCATTATATGTGTTTTTCTAAAGCCAAAACCTAACTTAAAGGGAAGGTGCTCATAGATTTTTAATTTCTCTTTACATATCGTACATAATAAGCATAACACAAGCACCTTATTACCAGTATGATGTTGAAAAAAATCACACACGGTACCGGACATGAACGTGACGCCATGTATTGCTATGGTAACACCATAAAATTTCAATTTCAAACATGGATTCGAAAGCTCAAAAGACACTCTTTGGGGTTACATGAAGGATACTTATTTCTGTATATAATCAGCTAATCTACAAAGGTGTTTCCATTATTTAATGATCACCCCACGTATCATCAGATTTTGTTAGTAGCAATGTAATGAGAAAAATAATACTAAACTTCTACACTTACTGTGTCACTTACTCTCTTGAAATCTCTGAAAGGAACAAATTGTACAATATCACGTTTAACCGGCTCCCCATTTGGAGCTCTAAGAACACCATCATCACCGTCTAATGTCCTCATGTCAGTAAAATCTGCTTGGCCGACACCAACTATAATTAATGACATAGGCAAATTTGAGGCATAAACAATGGCTGCTCTTGTCTCATCCATGTCTGTTATTACACCATCAGTCAGCAGCAACAGAATATAGTAAGCCTGAAAGTACAACAACAAGGCAAAATGAACAAGGCAGCACATAGTGGTTTGTCGATTAATCAAGATACTTGATCATTACTTGTTCGCTGCATATGAGTGATTAATCGATCATAATTTGAAATAATCAATGTATCACTTTTATGTCCAATTAATGCAATTTATCATATGACATCGTATCTGAGAGTGTAATAAAGCCATGTATTAAAATTCATAATCAACTAGTGGATTAAATATGCAAATTACGTTGTAACCTCATGTGCTGACTTTCTTAAAAAGTTGCATTTTCTAATTGCGAAATTGTAACGTTTTAGTGCAAAATTTGCTAACAAAATGCGATTTTAGTGTCAAATGATACATGTAAATAGAATCTTGCATTCGTGCTACTGTATTATTGAATTTAGTAAACTCATTGGGAAAACTGATAAAATTCTCGGCACAGCCTCGCATCTTATCTTTTTTCCCAACTTGTTCAATAAATTCAATTATACATGAGCAGTCATGTAAGATCCTCTATATATATACTGCATATTAAATGCTCCTTTGAAGCTTTGACTTCAGTGTTTGACATTGGTGTTTTGCTTCTGGAGAAGAATTTAAAGGTTATTACCATAATATGAGCAGCGAAACAAAATCAACAAAGTGGCATTGCGCCCAGTGAGGACTCAGATAAGCCTGGGCATCTGCCCAGTCTGATCAGAGTCTTCACTTTGTGCTTAAAGGGAAATTAAGGGACTAAGCTATCTCTATGCGGCCAGCAAAGACTCTGATCAGCCTGAGCTGCTGTCCAGGCTGATCTGAGTCTGCGCTGGGCGCACAACCACTTTGCTGGTTTGTCACAGCTGATATGGCCATGAAGGCCAGGGTGGTCATGTGACAAAGACTATTTGAACAAACTTTCTTTTCTCTAAACCCCTAGTGCCTCCATATAAAATATGGTTCCAATCCAGTCAGGTTTTAACCCGTTGCATTCTGGGTATTTTTTGTTGTCTGCTGAAATTGTCGTCTGCATCAAAAATCAAGAATACTTTGACAATATTGGTCTAACTAACTCTTGTAGAAATGATGTCTAGGCTGCAAGCAGTTGGATCTGGATCCAAACTGTTTGCCCAGATACCCCAAAAGGGGTATCCCGAATGGAATTGGTTAAAGAAGTGGTTTGAAATTGTTGACAGACAATGATGACAAAGCCTGTCTATTCTTTAATCTGCCCTTCAGCTCATGTGCACCAAAAGCAGCTGAGAATATCCTTGGGATAATATGATCCTCTTCAGGTCATAATGACAGGAACGTTTCATCAAAATCAACCGAAAACTGCAAAAGGGACTTACTGAAAACCATGACAACAGCCCACCATTCTGGTGAAAGTCAGTCATGCATGACCTTTGTAAAATATGATTAACTTCATGCCATGGGAACAGTATGTGAGAAGTTTCAGCAAAATCCGTTGAAACACATGTAAGAAGAGGTGTGGAGAGACAAAGGTATCTGCACTACTGTGGTCCCTGCAACTAATGTCGGGAAATAACCTACAACTCTATATAGGCAATGCTAATTTGACTATAAATGGTCATATTTTGGTATCATCGTTTTCTGTTTCTATCGAATAACAAACTGAGCCAAATTTTCCTGTAATTGGTTCACAATCTACCAAACCAGTCATAAGGCCCTAAATACAGACAAATGACTGCACACTATGAGGAATAAATAATTTTCTGTCCTTTTAACAGTAGTCAGTCATTTCCAGCAATGGGGAAATTGGTGAGATGATAAGAAGGATGAAATAGTCCTCCTGAGGCTACAGAGGACTCATGACCAAGCCCATATTCGAAATTTGACATCTCCAGATTATCGCCACCAACCCCACTGGATTCCTGCATATAGTAGTGCATATTGTGAACCACAGACTTACGGTGACTGAGCACACTTTCAGGGGAAGAATTTATTCCATTTTCATCTTTGCCCCCCTTCTTAATTGGGGTCAACTCTTACTCTTTATGAGTTGACCCCTTTTGGAAACGTTTTGCCTACTATGGAAGCAATTAAGAAGTCACAAAAGTTGCTTCCCTTTGTAAAAATGGAGATGTGCCAATACACCTTAAAAACAAGCAATACCAAATGTAGTCATATGGCCGTCTTACATGAGCTCCCTTGGTCTGTTCCTCTTGTTGAGCAGCAGCAGCAAACCTTGCAACATGGTAGATAATAGGGGCTGTGTTGGTGGGGCCCCACAAATGGATCAGGGGAACACAATTCTGGTAGGCTTGGACGATTCCCTGGATACCTGAGAAATAGAGAAGGGAGCTAAATCTTACATAATCTGACATAAATATAACTGACATGAATGATCCCAAATATAGAGAACAACCTGCCTGAGTGGCCCCTAATGAGTGGCCCCTATCTAGCATACAAAACTGAGCCTCTTATAAGGGGCTACTGCATACGTGTTTATGGAGAAATATAAAAACTGTTCTTGAAACAATAAATGTTATCCTTGCTATATCAATAAAATTCTCCCTTCCTTGGAGGTCTGCTGTAGTAAAGTAGTGAGTAACAATTATGAAAACAGAAATGGGCCCATGGGACAATGATGATCCTGCCTGGTACTCTCATAATGCAGCATGTATCATTCTTATTGCTGGTACTTAGACTGTGAAACTTTATTTTGTAAATATTGACTATGAAATATTGTAAAAATTCTGAATATCTGAGCAAATAGTGCAGACCTAGATCAGAGGGCTACTTAAGGTCTACACTGTTTGCTATTCCATCTGCATTGTTTAGACACATTACTTTATTGCAAAAGCATACTGTTCAATTGTTAACTTTTAGGATGGTTACAGTAATTATTTTATGTGTCCTTTTTTTGGAATTTTTACCTAAGTTGTTTTTCTTTGGACATGACATGTGCCAGAGGTAGATATAAAATAAGTTTAAGTTGTAATTCAGGACACCTTAGCTAGGTGAGGTGTCTGCCCGTATGAAATATAAGGATAATATTCTAAAGGATTATTGAGTAATATAGGCTGGACAGAAAAAATGTCTGGGGCAGATAATCCATAAATTAAGAAAGCACCAATCTTATTCATGACTTTTGGTGAGATGAGTAGGTGAAAATATTTGACAGAGTCTATACATGAAATTACTGTTAAAAGCTATCAAAGGGATATAACTCTATAAAAGCCTGCAACACATGAACATGACCTGTTCTACATAACTTATGAAAATATCACCAGTCTGGGGACTTACAGTTTTCCATCACACATATTTGTGATGGTCAGCCATAACTCTTACAGTTTTCAGTCCAACTCACTAAAATGGCAATTTAACCCACTGACAGTGTTCAGTGTGACCTGCCTACACTTAAAATTGATATTTGGTCCAGCCCTTAACTATTCTCAGTATAAACGGTCTGTATTTTGGTTATTTCTGCAGAACTATGGTCAAAATTAGCTAAATATTGGTGTGTATTTAGCTTGGTTTATTTCCAAGAAAAATACATGTTTACTTTCTATTTTTTCTATTCTGTTATGATCAAAATTGTCCACCATGCTTGCTTTTTTGCAACAGATGCTAATTGTACGAGTTACTCACGGTTTTGCACCAATTACTCAGTTGACAAGTACTTGAGGGTTTTTGGTTTTGTTATGGCAGAGGATTTTTGGTACTTGAGGGTTTTGGTTTTGTTGTGGTCAGCTATAACACCAGAAGAAACCAACATTATGGCTTTCCGTCGAGTTTCATCCTTCAGACATGTAGTGACATCTTGTGGTAAAAATTTCTGAGTTTTTGTTATGGTAAGCCATCATGTCAGTTCATTTGAAGTGCATGGTTAACCATCACAAATAAGCGTGATGGAAATCCATAAGTCCCCAGAGTGATTATAAAGTGTCTTCAAATATGGAGTAGATATAAAATTATAGCTCAAATATATAACAAGAAGATATTTTTGGATTTATCACCCAGACACAAAGTCAGTTATAAGCATGGCTGGCTGGACAAATGACATGGGTAAATCTAGATGCTTTTCAACCATTTGTTTCTCAAGTATAATTATTGATAGTAATTTTACCAGCACAATATGGATTTTGATGATTAAAGTTGATTGCAAACTCATGAGACACTTCCATATTGGGTGGAATCTTGGCTCCAAAACCCAGGGCGGGAAACATCTTGTCTCTGTGAATTAGAAAATGATAGCAAAATCTTTTCTGCTTTCATTATTTAAATTTGACTCTGAAAAAGAAAATAACAAAAAAATCTTGTCAACTTTCATTAATTAAATGTAACTGTTCTAATGGAAAAAATATCATTCTGTTAACAAGATCAACCATATCAAGAAATGAAGTCTTCAATTTTCACTTGGTAGATTCCCTAGAATCTGTACATAATTGCTACAGAGAGGGGGCATTTCTCAGAATATGGTATTTTTATAACACTGACTCCCTATCATAGTCCTGACACATAACCCCTATATACTGCCTGTATATTGTTTGCATATATCCATAAGGTTGATATGGGCTAAAAAGCATACATTTTCACAGCCTGACTTAGTTATTGTTGTCCTAAAACACAGCCCTAACTGCTTGTATTGTTTGCATTTACTTATTACGTTAATATGGCTCCATCCACAGTCCTGGTTTATGTATCATAGTCCCTATCGTTGATCCCACCGCTCACATTGTGTGCATATATTTTCTTTAGGTTGATATGAGTTGATATAATTCTTTTTCACTGCTCTTACTTATGTATCATAGTCTTGACATACAGCCCCAACTGCTTGTATTGTTTGCATATATTCATTCGGTTAATATGGTTTCATACACACACCCAGCTTACGTATCATCCAGACCACAGATCCCACCCCTTGTATTGTTTGCATATATTCATTAGGTTAATATGGTTTCATACACACCCCCAGCTTACGTATCATCCTGACCACAGATCCCACCCCTTGTATTGTTTGTATATATTCATTAGGTTAATATGGTTTCATACACACCCCAGGCTTACGTATCATCCTGACCACAGATCCCAACCCTTGTATTGTTTGCATATATTCATTAGGTTAATATGGTTTCATACACCCCCCCAGCTTACGTATCATCCTGACCACAGATCCCACCCCTTGTATTGTTTGTATATATTCATTAGGTTAATATGGTTTCATACAGACCCCCAGCTTACGTATCATCCTGACCACAGATCCCACCCCTTGTATTGTTTGCATATATTCATTAGGTTAATATGGTTTCATACACACCCCCAGCTTACATATCATCCTGACCACAGATCCCACCCCTTGTATTGTTTGTATATATTCATTAGGTTAATATGGTTTCATACACACCCCAGGCTTACGTATCATCCTGACCACAGATCCCACCCCTTGTATTGTTTGCATATATTCATTAGGTTAATATGGTTTCATACACCCCCCCCAGCTTACGTATCATCCTGACCACAGATCCCACCCCTTGTATTGTTTGTATATATTCATTAGGTTAATATGGTTTCATACACACCCCCAGCTTACGTATCATCCTGACCACAGATCCCACCCCTTGTATTGTTTGCATATATTCATTAGGTTGATATGGTTTCATACACACCCCCAGCTTACGCATCATCCTGACCACAGATCCCACCCCTTCTATTGTTTGCATATATTCATTAGGTTAATATGGTTTCATACACACCCCCAGCTTACGCATCATCCTGACCACAGATCCCACCCCTTGTATTGTCTGCATATATTCATTAGGTTGATACGGGTTGATATATCATTATATTATTGTCTTGATATACAGCCCCTACTGCCTGTATTGCTTGCATTTATATTCATTAGGTTGATAAGGGTTGATATAGCATATATTTTCACTGCCCTTACTTACGTATCATAGTCCTGACATACAGCTCCTACTGCCTGTATTGCTTGCATATATTCATTAGGTTGATAAGGGTTGATATAGTGTAGAGAGTTAGGAGACTTTGGATCCCCATTTGAGCCTGTGAAATCTACTCCAACCTGAAAAGAAAAGGAGGCCAGTCTTATAACAGGCACAAACAGTCAGAGCTCTAGGTAAGAGGGATACCCTTATGTGCAAAAATATTGAGACACCTAGAAACCATTAATTTTCCATTTGAGACACATAAAAACCATTAATTTTCCATTTGAGACAAATGGAAAATTAATGGTTTTAGGTGTCCCAATTCTTAAGCACTATAGCGTACATGAAATTCCAGAATATTTCGGTTAATTCTTCATTGAAACATATATTGCGGCTCTTCAGTAAAACTGCCTTGCTAAGACATTATGTTTTAATGGAGAAGCCAACATTTATTTCCAGGGCACAGAGTAAGGTTGATGCACTTTGAGAAAGTGACAACACATCTGGTTAGTTGAACAAAAGAATATCTAAACTTGAAGCCATATGTTGTTTTTTTTTTGTATTCAATATAACTGTTTTTTACACCGATTGACGAGGAGGGGCAGTAGTGTAGTATAAGGAGCTGGACCACCATTCCAGGGGTCACAGGTTTGATCCCCTGCTTCTCAGGTCTTTCTAATGAGACTGAAACGTACGTTCCACCTCCGTTTGCCTATGTGTTGGTGGGCGATTAAACCTGAGTTCACTCATAACACAAATTAAATGAGTTGAGAATAATTATTTGTTTGAGAAAATCTGAAGATTCTGTTGAAAGAATTTCAGTTTGTAATGTCATTGAAAAACTAGAGGAGCATGGCATACACTGTTTGCCATGCTCCAAAACCAATGATGTCATATATCTGTTACCACAGCAACTAAGAATTCCTATTGGTGTCTAAGTGACCTCATCGAGATGTCATTCTGCCAAAGTACTTTGCACAAAAGTTGGTAATTCCACAGTAGCTATGGTAACAGATCTATGGTGTCATCTCACTTATAATTCAAGAGGAGCATGGCATACAGTGTAAGTCATGCTCCTCTTAAATTAGAACTGGGATGCTACCTGAAATTCATACAATGAGAAAGTATGAATTTCTCAATTCTATAATTCTCTGCTTCATGCACTCACTCATGTTTGACATTTATGAAGCTGCAGCGGCATGTCATTAGCATACATCAGCAAATGTGAGCAAAATGCTAAAGGCCACAAACCATGGCAGGTCCAGGATATACACAGCACCAAAGGCTGGGACAGATAACCCTGGGAACAAAATTCTGACGGTAACAATAAGATTTTGTTACATTGCACTTTGATCATTTACTCATGATATATTTATCCTAACAGTTAAGATACTACATTTTTGACATTTTGGGCCAGTTTCACAGTCTTTAAAAGGTTTGTGACCCCAGTTCTGAGCCATTATGTGATCCAATTAACACTTAATTTGAACAAACTTGAGTGGGGAGATTTGGGGAAGGGCAGTAGCATTTTCCTGTACAGGTGAGCTAAAACAGATACTTACTACAATGTAGTAAAGAAACAAACTTACTGTGAAATTGATCTGCATCCCGCCATAGATAAACTCCAGGAATGAAGCAACTTTGACAATCTGTAATAATTAATTAGTGAAGTCTCAAAATTAGTGAATTAATAATGAAATGATAATTAATAGTGAAATCAAAATTCATAGTGAAAAGATAATTAATGGTGAAATTTCACAAGTAGAATACTGCACTGAGAAGATGAAAGTCTGGGGCCTACGGAAGATGAGAAGTGCACAACCCCTGAATGCCACAGTGACCTACTTTCATGGCAGGTGACCTTGAGTGATGTGATAAACACAAATAAAGGATGATTATACCTCATATCCATCCAGTGATTTCGTGTTCAAAATATCATAAATGCTTATATATATTATAAATACCTTATATATTAGGACATATGTTTATGAGCAAACAGTGCCGATCCAGATCAGACTTCTCCAACATTAAGAGTCTGATCTGAGTTAACACTCTTTGCCATTCCGTCAAGTTTTTTTTTACCAAATTGTGAAATAGTATAATCAATTTGTTCACACTCTATGATAATTAAGGTAATTAAAACAAGATTTCTGTGCAAGGCAGTACCTCATCTGTGTGGACATTGTCACAAAACACAGTTAAACCATAAAACTCGACAAAAGTTTACACTGCTGACACCACTGTAAAAGTAGAACCTATGTCTTGCTTCTGCTAGTTGCAGGTAAGGTGACTGGATACACTATGAGGTTTCTAAGGAAAACAACTTTTGGGGTTTAGTAAGGTAAATCCCAACTCAAAAGTGATCAACTCTTATAGGCAAGAAGACCACCACTTAGAAGAAAAGCAAAAGTGAAAATGGCAGAGTTGCTTTCCCTGGCAGTGAATCCATATTCACATAAAGTGATTACCCTAATGTGCTAAAATATTGGAACACCTAATAACCATTAATTTTCCATTTGGGACAAATGGAAAATTAATGGTTTTAGGTGTCCCAATACTTAAGCAATTGAGGGAATGCTGTTTATACCTTGATAGATTCCACACAAACAAAACCAGAATTCTCATATTTCTTCTTCTTTGCCTTCTTTTCTTGATTGATACATGGAAACTGAAAAGAAAAAGCAGAAATTACAATCAGGTGGTCCAGGGTTAAATAGAATGCTGGCAACTGCTAGCACTTGATTACAGATAGTTTAAACCTAGAATATTTAAATTGTGAAGTGTTCATGTTGTTCTATGCACATTTTTTTGCACTGAGCTGTAATATCATATAATACCGCCAAAAAAAAAAGACTAGAAAATTGTGTCTGCAAGACACTAATGATGCCCCCGTGCAGCACCTGTCATAGGATGTGTACATCCCTAAAGCACCTTTTAAGCACAAACACCATCTACAAAGAATACACCAAAAGCATCATACAAACTCCATACCCTCTAATGCAAAAATGCAGCCTAATAAAAAACAAAGTTTGAAAGGCCATAACTCTGTCAAAATTAGTAATTTTTTTAATCAAAAACTAACAGGCACATACATCTTCAGTATGTCCACAACAAGTACACATTGTCTGTAAAAAACGGCCATTGAAAATTGTGGGAGTTGATTACACAAAGTACTTACTCTACAATGCAAACAAATGCCTAAAATGGCTAAGTCTAAATGGCTGTATTTCCGTCAAAATCAATTCTAGCTCCAACAAAACCCACATGCACATGTTCAATATGTCCACAGCACGTATGCAAGGTTTGAAAAAGATCCATTGAAAACTGTGGGAGGAGTTGATTACACAAACTCCATACCATGTTTGCCAAAATTTGCCAAAAATGACTAAGTTAAATAGGCCGTAATTCTGTCAAATTTAATTCAAGCTCCATCAAAAACCGACATGCACATCGACAATACGTCCACACAATGTATGCAAGGTTTGAAAAAGATCCATTGAAAACTGTGAGAGGAGTTGATTACACAATCTCCATACCCTACAATGCAACAATTTGCCTACAATGACTAAGTTCAAAAGGCTGTAATTCTGTCAAAATTAAATCTAGCTCCATCAAAAATCCATATGCACATCTTCAATATGTCCACAACATGTATGCAAAGTTTGAAAAGGATCCATTGAAAACTATGGGAGGAGTTGATCACACAAACTCTATACCCTAAAGTGTGATGAATGGACGGACAGATGGACAGACATACAGGAGGAAATCTTACTGCCCCCTGACTATCGTCACGGGGGCATAAAAAGCTGATGACAAAATTTCATCTGCAAAATTTCAATAAATGTTTCGGGCCAGCTATTTCTGTGGAGAATGCAAAGACTAGAGGGCAAATAGTGTAGAATCATATGAGGTGGCTCATTAAGGATCAACACTGTTTGCAAATTCAACTATTTTCATTTTTGGATCTTAAATTACCATTATATGCCTAAATATTGAGACACCTAAAAATAATTAATTTTCCATTTGTAACAAATGGAAAATTTAATTATTTTATGTGTCCCAATACTTACGCACATTATGGTAAGTGTTAATTATCTCACTTTAGTTTAGATGAGCATATTAAAATATATATCAATTTTAAGAATGCAAATTTTTTCACATTACCATATATATTCATGGCTATTTGATAGTTCAGAAATTGAAAAGAAAATTTTTCTCAGCTTGGTGGTTCCTAATAAAATCAATAATCTGACCCAAATGGTATAAAACTTCAAAAAGATTTACTGGTAAATAGAACATTTGAGTAACGCCCAAAACAATCAACTGATATTTGATTTTGCAAATTTCCCAGGAAGGCAACATATACGCTGTAATGTCTGTGAAAGTATCTAAATTTTAAGCTAACTGCAATAACTAAAATTTAAAGTATAAACCTGTAGTAAATTCTGCCCAAAACCTTTCTGCTCATGGGTGTATTACTATTAAAGATGTATACTTTTTTTTAAATCTTAAAATAAATGATCCATGAAAAATATTTAAACCTACACAGCTATTTTACTACCATTTTTTCCTAAACCTTCAAGCACGAAAAACATATATTGCACAAAAAGATAGCGCATTTCCGAGGGGGCACGTCTCGTCGCGCTGTAACAGTGTGACAACTGTAACAAATACTTTGTTTTCTTTGCTAATATCAGCACAATATATTATAGAGAGCGGCTCAAAATAGAAAAACAAATTCTCTGTCTTAGTGCAGCCAGATATATATCTTACCAATATTTCTTGATGAAACTGGAAAAAAGCGCGACAAGTGTAACGAGTGTGACATTGAAAAAAATTGGCCCATCCCTGGTCAGAAACAACTGTGACATTTGTAGACAATGTATTTTAAATGAGAAAAAGAGTCCCATTGTGAAACAAACTGAGACAAACTGTGACTAAAACAGTTTATGGCTTAAATCTTTTTAAATGAGACAGCCAAAAAAAGCGCGACATTTGTAACAAGTGTGACAATGAAAAAAAATGGCCCATCCTTGGTCTGCAACAACTGTGATATTTGTAAACAGTGTATTTTAAATGAGAAAAAGAGTCCCATTGTGAAACAAACTGAGACAAACCGCGTCTAAAACAATTTATGCTGAAAATCTTTTTTGATCAGACAGCCAAAAAAAAGCGCGACAACTGTAACAAGTGTGACACTGAAAAATTTGGCCCATCCCTGGTCTGCAACAACTGTGACATTTGTAAACAGTGTATTTTAAATGAGAAAAAGAGTCCCATTGTGAAACAAACTGAGACAAACCGCGACTAAAACAATTTATGCTGAAAATCTTTTTTGATGAGACAGCCAAAAAAAAGCGCGACAACTGTAACAAGTGTGACACTGAAAAAATTGGCCCATCCCTGGTCTGCAACAACTGTGACATTTGTAAACAGTGTATTTTAAATGAGAAAAGACTTTCATTGTGAAACAAACTGAGACAAACCGTGACTAAAACAATTTATGCTGAAATTCTTTTTAAATGAGACAGCCAAAAAAAAAGCGCGACAAGTGTAACAACTGTGACAATGAAAAAAATTGCCCATCCCTGGTCTGCAACAACTGTGACATTTGTAGACAATGTATTTTAAATGAGAAAATGAGTTTCATTGTGAAACAAACTGAGACAAACTGCGACTTAAGCATTTATGCTGAAAATCTTTTTTAATGAGACAGCCAAAAAAAAGCGCGACAAGTGTAACAAGTGGGACAATGAAAAAATTGGCCATCCCTGGTCTGCAACAACTGTGACATTTGTAGACAATGTATTTTAAATGAGAAAAAGAGTTTCATTGTGAAACAAACTCAGACAAACTGTGACTTAAACAATTTATGGCTTAAATCCTTTTTAATGAGACAGCCCAAAAAAGCGCCACAACTGTAACAAGTGTGAGACTGAAAAAAATTGGCCATCCCTGGTCTGCAACAACTGTGACATTTGTAGACAATGTATTTTAAATGAGAAAAAGAGTGTCATTGTGAAACAAACTGAGACAAACCGTGACTTAAACAGTTTATGGCTAAAATATTTCTTGGTGATACAGCCAAAACCAGAGGGCCAATGGCCCTATATCGCTCACCTGAGCACTGAGGTTATGTTGGAAAAACTAAGTTGCCACAGCAACAAAACAACATGCACAACAGCAATAAAACACACCATTTATGTAGAGGATAATATCACAAACATTTATGCACATTTATGCAAAAAATAAGCTTTATCCCCCCCTAAATGGCTTCTGAGAAGAAGATATTTGGTAAAAAAAAAAAAAAAAATGAAAAAATTGAAAATTTGGCCCTTCAATTGCAACGGCAACCAATCAAAATCAGGTCTTTGGGCAAAATTCTTATAGCTGATAGAGGACTACTCTAGGAACATTTCTGTAAAGCTTTTGTCAAAATATCTGCCGTAACACAGAAATAAATACCAAATGTCCACTTTCCCCATTGTAAGTCCCCTGTAAGACCCTTAGCTACCCTTTAAGCGCTTAGCGAAGAATCTGATTGGACTCTGCTGATACCCAGGATGATCTGAGTCTGCGTTGGTCGCACTACCACATTGTTGGTTTTCTCGTGTCTCGGCTCATATAAAAGACCAGACAAGTTGGCCTCTGTTAGTAAAAGTAGCAAAATGTGAAAATGAGAAAATCTCATTGGAATTGGACCAATTTTGTATCAGAATGGTCCCGTTGCACAAAAGCCAGGTGGGCGATATCAGGCCCGTTTGGGCCTCTTGTCAGTATAATTAGGTCACCACGACTTAGTTTCGTTTGGGGATGACCTGGAGTGGTAAGATGCGTGCACTGAAAGGGTTTCAATGTTCTAAGGCCTGTGAAAAGGGAGATATGGGGCTGATTTCAAAGACTTTTTTGGTACTTTTTCGTGAAAAAGGGCCACAGTGACCTAGTTTTGGGGGGTTACCTGGAGTGGTAAAATGCATGCACTGATGAAGTTTTAATGATATGGGGCCTGTTTAAACAGAGATATGGGGCTGACCTCGAAAATTAAATATGTGGTACTTTTTCATGAAAGTAGGTCACAGTGACCTAGTTTTGTTTGGGGTGACTTTGAATGGTAAAGTGCATGCACTGACAGAGTTTCAAAAGCCTTGAGCCAATGAAAAGGTAGGTATTGGGCTGACCTTGAAAACTAATATGTGTTGTTTTTTTAGGCCTCCAAAGGAACATTGGGTGGCATATTAAAATCGCACCGTCCGTTGACAGTCCATCCATTGCAAATGGTGTCTCAGTGATAACTTTAAAACTACTGAAGAAAATTTGATGAAACTTTACAGTAAGTTTTTGTGAACCCTTATAAAGCATAATGAGAAGGTGTGTTGTACGCAACACTTAGGTTCCTAAGCCCAAGGTCAAAGCCACAATTGGGTCAAAGGTCTAATTGTGTCTCAAAATTGTGTCTCACCAATAATTTTAAAACTACAGAAGCAAAGTTGATGAAACTTCACAGATAGATAAGTATAATGAAAAGTGTGTCACGCACAAGACTAAGGTCCCTACACCCAAGGTCAAGACCACAGTTGGGTCAAAGTCAAATTGTGTCTCAAAATTGGGCCTCAGCGATTATATATAAACTACTGAAGCAAATTTAAAAGATAAAGCATAATGAGAAGGTGTATTACACATAAGATTTGGGTGCCAAGTTCAAGGTCAACGTCGCAATTAGGGGCCAAAGGTCGAATCTCACCTCTGTGATACTGAAGCCAATGTCATGAAACTCAGAAAGGTAAACCACAATGAGACGGTATGTTACACACAATATTTATGATCCCAAATCCAAGTCCAGACTTCAGTTCACACTACCCTCAAAATCAAAGTGGTTAGGAGTCCATTAGGAAAAAATTCACCAAAATTTTTGATTTTGCCAATCCATGATTTTTTTTTGGCAAAATTGCTCAATAGTCATAAAGTTCAATCATTTTTAAGGTCAACAAGCTGTAACAAGTTAAAAAACTCCTTGCAATTTTTGAAGTTATGCACGATCAAAATGACACACTATCAATTCTCAATGGGAATTCAAACCACTTTCATTTTAGGGGTTGTTTGACTTAAAGCCTGGACTTGGTCAAGGTTATAGGTTCAAATGTCATGTGTATTAAACTTGCAAAATGAATTAAATGGAAGGTAGAAATGATTTTTTGTACCAAATGTTACCAAATGTTTCAAATGTTCCAGAATTGCAGGGTCAAAGTTTGACCCCTTAATGTTTTTTTAGAGTATCCTTATCAAATACAACCCATGTATACTTGGTAATTTTGCAGTTACAGTTCTGTATTGGCTCAATGTACACACAGCTAGTGCAAAATCTGTTCAATAAAACAATGTACAAATATTAACAACAAAATTGAACAACTTTTGGTAAAAGTGGAGCAAAGCTGGCCATTCAAAATAATTTAAAATGCAGTCTTCTTTGCTTACTGTACTTTCAAATGTAAATCTGTACTAACTTTCATGAAGAATGTTACTTCTTCATTTTTCCATCTGTTAAAATGACCAAGCTCCAATTTTACCTAACATTTCACAGATTTTCGTAATTGTAAGCTCACGTGAAGTGACCTTACAGAGCGGTACTAATCCAATTCCTCATGAAATCTGTAAAGCAACATGTTTGTAACCAGTAGGCATATAGACCTAAAAATTTGTATTTACAGTCATCTTAAAGCCACTTTGTGAAAATTACGGGGTGGTCGGGTGGTGGGATGGTGCTGTGTATGACTTCTAATGCCGGGGCGTCCTACTGATTTGGAACATAGGGCAAGGGCCTACTGTGCTTGCAGTAGGTTTGCAGGCCCAGATCCAGACCGCCATGTTCTGGTGGGGCTCTGGATACTTGTGGGGATGGAAGGTGCTGAGATGTGTGTTTGCATGTGTGTTTGGGGAGGGAGGGGCTGGGGGTGAGTGGGGCTTGAATATACATAACATAAATAGGTATCATTTTATCAAGAATTTTTGATAATGTCCTTTTTACCATGAAATATGTGTTATGATATCTCATTAGAATCGCCTTGCTTGGATAGTTTTCCAATATATTTGCATTGTATACGTTCATCACACTTTTTGAATGATGTATCAGATTTAATTTTTAGAGTAAGATCACATTTGTATACACTTGTCTACATCCGTTACACCTGCATGGGCATTTTCCCTATCTTAATCTATTGTATACATTTGTTACAGTTTTTTTTTGGAAAAAGATATGCTCATTTTTTTTCAATTATTTTATCATTGTATACACTTGTCTAAATCAGTTACAGGCAGAGGATGGGTTTTTCCAATATATTTTCATTGTATGCATTCGTTACACTTCTTGGAAAAGACATGCTGATTTATTTCCAACGCACAGACCTTGTATACATCCGTTTCACCTGCTGGGATAGTTTCTAGATAGGTATTTATTGTATACATTCGTTACACTTTCTGAATGGTGTATCAGTTTTTATTTTTAGAATTAGATCACATTTGTATACACTTGTCTACATCCGTTACACCTCCTTTGGCAGTTTCCCTATCATATACTTTTGTATACATTTGTTACAGTTGTAGAAAAGATGTGCTATTTTTTTTTTCAGTAATATTATCATTGTATACACTTGTCTACATCTGTTACAAGCTTACAAGCAGAGGATGGTTTTTTCCTATAGCTTTTTATTGTTTACGTTTGTAACGCTATTTGGGGAGGCACGCAGTATTTTTTTTCAATACACATTATCTTGTATTATATTACTAGATACATGTGCTTGCAAGGCTGGAGTTCATTTTCTACATTTGTCTACACCGTTACGATGTGACAAAATGCGCCCTTACAGAAATCTGCTCTCCTTTTGTGCACTATCTAACTGTTTAAGTCACACTTTGTCTCAGTTTGTTTCACAATTAAACTCTTTTTCTTAGGTAAAATACACTGTTTACAAATGTCACAGTTGTTGCAGACCAGGGATGGGCCAATTTTTTCATTGTCTCACTTGTTACACTTGTCGCGCTTTTTTTTGCTGTCTCATCAAAAAAGATTTTAACCATAAATTGTTTAAGTCACAGTTTGTCTCAGTTTGTTTCATAATGAAACTCTTTTTCTTAGGTAAAATACACTTACTACAAATGTCACAGTTGTTTCTACCCAGGGATGGGCCAATTTTTTTCATTGTCACACTTGTTACACTTGTCGCGCTTTTTTTGGCTGTATAACCAAGAAATATTTTAGCCATAAACTGTTTAAGTCACAGTTTGTCTCAGTTTGTTTCACAATGAAACTCTTTTTCTCATTTAAAATTCACGGTCTACAAATGTCACAGTTGTTGCAGACCAGGGATGGGCCAATTTTTTTCAGTGTCACACTTGTTACAGTTGTCACGCTTTTTTTGGGCTGTCTCATCAAAAAACATTTTCAGCATAAATTGTTTTAGTCACGGTTTGTCTCAGTTTGTTTCACAATGACACTCTTTTTCTCATTTAAAATACATTGTCTACAAATGTCACAGTTGTTGCAGACCAGGGATGGCCAATTTTTTTCAGTGTCACACTTGTTACAGTTGTCGCGCTTTTTTTGGGCTGTCTCAATAAAAAAGATTTAAGCCATAAATTGTTTAAGTCACAGTTTGTCTCAGTTTGTTTCACAATGAAACTCTTTTTCTCATTTAAAATACATTGTCTACAAATGTCACAGTTGTTGCAGACCAGGGATGGGCAATTTTTTCATTGTCCCACTTGTTACACTTGTCGCGCTTTTTTTGGCTGTCTCATTAAAAAAGATTTTCAGCATAAATGCTTAAGTCGCAGTTTGTCTCAGTTTGTATCATAATGAAACTCTTTTTCTCATTTAAAATACATTGTCTACAAATGTCACAGTTGTTGCAGACCAAGGATGGGCCAATTTTTTTCATTGTCACAGTTGTTACACTTGTCGCGCTTTTTTGGCTGTATCACCAAGAAATATTTTAGCCATAAATTGTTTCAGTCACAGTTTGTCTCAGTTTGTTTCACAATGAAACTCTTTTTCTCATTTAAAATACATTGTCTACAGATGTCACAGTTGTTGCAGACCAGGGATGGGCCATTTTTTTTTCATTGTCACACTTGTTACAAATGTCGCGCTTTTTTTTGGCTGTCTCATTAAAAAGATTTAAGCCATAAACTGTTCAAGTCACAGTTTGTCTCAGTTTATTTCACAATGACACTCTTTTTCTCATTTAAAATACATTGTCTACAAATGTCACAGTTGTTGCAGACCAAGGATGGGCCAATTTTTTTCATTGTCACAGCTGTTACACTTGTCGCGCTTTTTCTGGCTGTATCACCAAGAAATATTTTAGCCATACATTGTTTCAGTCACAGTTTGTCTCAGTTTGTTTCACAATGAAAATCTTTTTCTCATTTAAAATACATTGTCTACAAATGTCACAGTTGTTGCAGACCAGGGATGGGCCATTTTTTTTTTCATTGTCACAGTTGTTACAAATGTCGCGCTTTTTTTGGCTGTCTCATTAAAAAAGATTTAAGCCATAAACTGTTTAAGTCACAGTTTGTCTCAGTTTATTTCACAATGAAACTCTTTTTCTCATTTAAAATACATTGTCTACAAATGTCACAGTTGTTTCAGACCAGGGATGGGCCAATTTTTTTCATTGTCACAGTTGTTACACTTGTCGCGCTTTTTTTGGGCTGTCTCATTAAAAAAGATTTAAGCCATAAATTGTTTAAGTCACAGTTTGTCTCAGTTTATTTCACAATGAAACTCTTTTTCTCATTTAAAATACATTGTCTGCAAATGTCACAGTTGTTGCAGACCAAGGATGGGCCAATTTTTTTCATTGTCACAGTTGTTACACTTGTCGCGCTTTTTTTTGGCTGTATCACCAAGAAATATTTTAGCCATACATTGTTTCAGTCACAGTTTGTCTCAGTTTGTTTGACAATGAAACTCTTTTTCTCATTTAAAATACATTGTCTACAAATGTCACAGTTGTTTCAGACCAGGGATGGGCCAATTTTTTTCATTGTCACAGTTGTTACACTTGTTGCGCTTTTTTTGGCTGTATCACCAAGAAATATTTTAGCCATAAATTGTTTCAGTCACAGTTTGTCTCAGTTTGTTTCACAATGAAACTCTTTTTCTCATTTAAAATACACTGTCTACAAATGTCACACTTGTTGCAGACCAAGGATGGGCCAATTTTTTTCATTGTCACAGTTGTTACACTTGTCGCGCTTTTTTTGGCTGTATCACCAAGAAATATTTTAGCCATACATTGTTTAAGTCACAGTTTGTCTCAGTTTGTTTCACAATGAAACTCTTTTTCTCATTTAAAATACATTGTCTACAAATGTCACAGTTGTTGCAGACCAGGGATGGGCCTTTTTTTTTTCATTGTCACAGTTGTTACACTTGTCACGCTTTTTTTGGCTGTCTCATTAAAAAAGATTTAAGCCATAAACTGTTTAAGTCACAGTTTGTCTCAGTTTATTTCACAATGGAACTCTTCTTCTCATTTAAAATACATTGTCTACAAATGTCACAGTTGTTTCAGACCAGGAATGGGCCAATTTTTTTCATTGTCATAGTTGTTACACTTGTCGCGCTTTTTTTTGGCTGTCACACCAAAAAAGATTTTCAGCATAAATGTTTTAGTCACAGTTTGTCTCAGTTTGTTTCACAATGAAACTCTTTTTCTCAGGTAAAATGCACTGTTTACAAATGTCACAGTTGTCGCAGACTAGGGATGGGCCATTTTTTTTCACTGTCACGCTTGTTACACTCGTCACGCTTTTTTTGGCTTTATCACCAAGAAATATTTTAGCTATAAATTGTTTTAATCACAGTTTGTTTCAGTTTGTTTCACAACGAAACTCTTTTTCTAAGGTAAAATACACTGTTTACAAATGTCACAGTTGTTTCAGAACAGAAATGGGCCATTTTTTATAGTCACACTTGTTACACTATCTTTTACACTATCCTTAGTTGCATCATCAAGCAAAAATTAGCTGTTCAAAATTTATTTATATAACCAGTTGTGCTCAAAGCTGAAGAAGGCACCTGTTACAGTTGTCGCGTTGTTACGGCGTAACAAAAATGCAGCCTTTCGGAAATCTGCTATCTTTTTATGCAGTATCTAACGAAAAAAGCAGACAACAAAATTTAGGTCTGCAAAATTTGAAAAAATGTTTCGTCCAATTAAGCTGTGTCTGCATACTGAGAAGGCAAACGGTGTAGAGCCAGATAAGACAGTTCCTGAGCCATCTCATCTGGATCTACTCCTTCTACCTTTAAAAAATTATGAATGAATACAGTATTGGTTGCACTGTTTTGAGAACAATAGTACAACATATTTTACTATATGTACTTTCTAACCATATAATAGTTGATAGGCAATAAATCTTTTTATGGCCTAACAACAGTGCAAGAAAAAGGCAAAAATTGACCACAATAAGGCTGCAACTCTCACCCAATTGCTACAGCATTCACTTATTAGGGAAAATATGGCATTTGGTCCTTTTAAGGTGTAAGGGTATACAGCCCTTATTTTTTTAACCATTTTAATAGGAGATAATTTTTGTGGCTTCCTGTTTGCTTCCATCAATGATAAAACCCTTCCAAAAAGGGGTCTACTCTTAGAGGAGTAAATTCTATCTTTTAAGAGTCAACACCATTTAAAAGGGAGGCAAATACGAAACTGGCAAAGTTACTTCCCCTGAAAGTGTACCCATTCACCTGAAATCCCATTTAATTTATTATAAGGCAATGTACATTCAACCAGCTGTTTCCTATTTTGCATAAAATATATCTGTCAGCTTCAAGCTATAACAATAACTAATGGCTGCAAGCACCCTCCCGTCTTCTAGTTTTATCATAAAATACATTAGAACTTTAATGGCTCAAACAGGCTTGGGACTATCAAAATTAGTTCCAGACAAAGGTAGGAGCCCAAATAGCTCAGTGGGTTAAGTGCTGGCCTACTGATCTAGCAGACAGGGTTCGAGCCCCGCTTGAGATGAGTATCTTTCCTACCGTAAACAGGGATCTATTGCATACAACCTTTCATTATCACCGTCTTATTGTCCTGATATGACTGAAATACTGTTGAAAAGGACGTAAAATCGCAAGTCATCCATCCATCCATCCAGACAAAGGTAGTTCTAGCCATATAAATTGACCCAAGGGACCCAAGAATAAGTTCTAGCCAGGCAGGGTAAACGAGCCATCAGGGTTAGAACCACTGAACCACTGAAGTTCTACTGTATATATATATATATCACAAAATAATGAAACTGATCTAAAGTACACAACAAAATTAAGACCAGTGCAAAAACATCTTTGTTACAGAAGCAAGAGATCAGTGCCTACACTTCTTGGCTATTCACATATATTTTGTCCTCATGAATTGACTGGCTTGCCCTTGGGCATAAAAGGGCATTTGTACTAGCGTGTATGTTTCAAATTTCATGCTATCAGCAAATTCAACTATATTCAGTTTCATGAATTTTGGTGCTTTGAAAGGAATTATGA
This sequence comes from Ctena decussata, assembly GCA_963989385.1. Lineage (NCBI taxonomy): Eukaryota > Metazoa > Mollusca > Bivalvia > Lucinida > Lucinidae > Ctena > Ctena decussata. The sequence continues at coordinate 62,529,474 of OZ022503.1, forward strand.
CCTATTTCTACTTGACGTCTGCTACAGAGTTCAGCCGTCTGCTGAATGTTATCAGTAGCACAGGTAAACGATAAACAACTGTTTACTTCCAAGGTGATGAGTAAACACTTTCAATTATTGAATTTCATCTCATATCAACAGACCCAATCACTCAAATCGAAACCTATATCACGTCAGTTTCGTCAGTTTCATCGGGTGATATTGGATATTATACAGGCGTAAAATATTTCACCTGTGCAGCGGAAGACTGGTAATATTGTTTTATACCTGTAGCATCTGGGATACAGGTATAAACAGCTGAACTTATCATCAACTTTATATGATTCATGTAGCAAGGAGTATAGTGAACAGCAACGTACATGTAGAGTACAAGGAAATAATTAACTCGGGAAAACTCTTTGGTAGGTATATGCAGGTATGTTAACTTCTTAATTTCAGGTTTTGGTTATTTTCAAGCTATTTATGTAACTGATGTTGGGAGATGATGTTCTGTGTTAAATTTATGGCAGGTAATTAAGAACTTCCACAAAAATTCTATATTGAGACAGATATTGGTCTCAGCAACAAGTGCAGACCCAGATCAGAGCAGCCTGATCAAGGACTAGACTGTTTCCATTCCATCTGCATCTTTTGGACACAAAACTGCAGTGTAAAACCAAACTGTTCCTTTTTCAGGATAATTACGGGGACTATTTTTGGTACCCCTATTTTAGATTTTTAACTGTGTACCCACCTTCTTTCAACTTTTTGCTGGAATTTACTATAACATAAGGTGTATGGGTACACCTGCATAGGGGAACAACTTATGTGAAGTTAGGGGAACAACTTATGTGGACCACAAAACCCTTCCAAAAAGGGGTCTAACAGAGTAATAGCAATTTCCCTACCTGTGCTGTCAACCGAGCCCAGTAAGCCAATTACCACACATGCAAATGTCAGGCTGTTGAATGAGGCAACCAACAGCAGTATCAGCTGGGTCAACAGCCAATAATACCGTTATTTGTAATGCTTTCATTGACAGCCACTTTGTGTAGTACTGGATCGCAGTAAAGCACAGATAACCCAACTGGTATTACCCATGGTCTACTCTTGATTAGACAAGATTTCCACGGAATGCTATGTCGCACCTGCCTTCCACAGCAGTAAAGACTATGGTAAAAAGAAAGTGCATTAGAAATGGACTAAAATGCTAGGGTCAACACAATTTTGGATGTAAAATTTAAATAAGTCAGTAGAGCGTGAAATATAGGTCAAGGGTAGGAATAACTGCAAAATCCCTAATGAACATTCTAAGAAGAAACTTTACGCCTGGTGTGATGACTGTAGGTATTATTACTTTTAGACAAAAGGACTAAAAGGCTAGTGTCGACACAATTTTGGACAGAGTATGAAATACATGTCGAGGGTAAAATTAATTGCAACAGCCCTCAAGAACATTCTACGAAGAAACTTGATGCCAAGTTTGATGATTCTAGTATCAAGGTTTGTTAGAAATGGACTTAAATGCTAGGGTCTACGTAATTTTAAATATAAAATTTTACGAAGTCAGCACACCATAAAATATATGTCAAGAGTAAAAATAAGAGCAACAGCCCTCAAGAACATTCTATGAAGAAGCTTTATGCCAGGTTTGATGATTGCAGGTATCATAGTATGCTAGAAATGGACTTAAACACTAGGGTCAACACTAGGGTCAATGTAATTTTGAATATAAAATTTAAGAAGTCAGCAGACCATGAAATATAGGGCAAGGGTAAAAATTTGACCAAAAGCCCTCGAGAACATTCTAAGAAAAAGCTGTATGATTGTAGGTATCATAGTTTGAGAGAAATGGACTTAAAAGCAGGTGCGACAAAAAGGGAGGCACTACCCATCTTACAGCCAAATATATAGGACATTTGAATCCTGACACAACAAAACCAACAAAGTGGCATGGGGGCCAAGCATAGACTCAGATCAGCCAGGGCATCTGCCCAGCCTGATCAGACTCTTTGCTGTGTGCTTAAATGGTTGCTAAGGGTCTAAGCTAGCTCCATGAAGACAGTAAAGACTGATCAGACTGGGTGTGGATGCCCATGCTGAACTGAGGCTTGGCTAAATGGCACACATGCACCTTTGTTTGTTTTGTTGTGTTGCGTCTCATTTTTTAAAAGAAAATCAAAACATTCTATTGGATTGGCAATCAATGCAGACCCTGATCAGACTGTACCTATCATTTTTTAAGGCTAAAGTGGTATCAACTTTATATCCTTTATAAATCAGCTTCAAATGGTCCATAGATGGTCACACCTGACTGACAACTGAATTAAGTCAAAATATCCCAGGTAAAAAAAGTCATTTGTATGATTAGCATTTAAATATCTTTCAAGGGCTAGACAGACACAGGGTAAAATCTAGTCTTAATCTTTCAGCATTTCCATTTTGATCAATAGATACTTTACAAGGAATCGCAAATGCATGAAAGTAATTCGATCACGCATTTTCAACATAACAGTCAAACTGTGCAAGCTTAGAAACCAATAAACAAACATTCATAATTTGAATGAGATAGTTCTGCAGAACATTTATGCAAATTTATATACATTCCACTATGTCCTTAACAAAATATGAGGGGTGTCCCTAAACACTCAATAAAAGAATTCGTTGTAAATGACTGCATATTATATCCCACCACTGAAAACCTTTTACAGACCTTTTTTCCTGATATAGCCCTGGACAGGGACAGATAACCTCATTGTGATAAAATTTCAGCAATCACTGGGATTGATTTGACCATTAAATTGGTGACTATATGTCACACAAACCCATTTTGCCATATAAGCCATTCTGCACCAATACAAAGCCACATAAACCCAATTTGTAAGACTGGATGGACAGATGAATGGACTTATGGAAGAAGCAGATGGATGGACAAAGCAGCGACTATATGCTCACCCTTCAGAAAACATAACAAGTAGCCCGAAGGCAACGATCGCTCACCTGTCAGTATATGCTCAATTTATATAAAATTGGTAGTACTACAGTCCCAGATGCAACAAACCAAGTTTCAAGGCAACTGGCCCAGTGGTTTTGGAGAAGAAGATTTTTGAAGGTTTTTGCCATATATGGCCATGGTGGCCATCTTGGTCATGTGACCTGGACCAAATATATAAAATTTGTTTCCCGCTTTGCCTGAAGGCTGCATATGTAATTTAATCGAAATTGGCACAGTAGTTCAGAGGAGAAGTCCTTTAAAAATGTTGACACATTACAGACAAATGACCTTTAGCCAAGGTCACTAAATGACCTTGAACCCTAGAATTCCTAGGGGCATTTCCATATAACAGAGCACTATAGCAACAAAAAATGCACTTTTTTAGCTTTTCCCATTCAAAAGCATTAGAGACCAAATTTGACCTTGCGGCAAAACAGGTCAAGGTCAACCCAAAGTCATCAGTTATATAAACTTGGTAGTACTAGAGTCCCAGATGCTACATACCAAGTTTCAAGGCAATTGGGCCAGTGGTTCTGGAGAAGAAGATTTTTAAAGGTTTGGCCATATATGGCCATGGTGGCCATCTTGGTCATGTCACCTGGACCAAATATATATAGTTTCTTTCCTGCTTTGCCTGAAGGCTGCATATGAAATTTAATTAAAATTGGCCCAGTAGTTTCAGAGGAGAAGTCTTTTAAAAATGTTGACACACAACAGACAAATGACCTTTGGCCAAAGTCACTAAATGTCCTTAACCTCTAGTATCCATAGGGGTTGAACTTGACTGCATTTTCATATCACAGTGCACAACAGCAACAGAAAAATGCACTTTTTCAGCTTTTCCCATCCAAAAGCCTAAGGGACCAAATTTGACCTTGCGGTAAAATAGGTCAAGGTCAACCTAAGGTCATTATTTATACATGCTTTGTAGTGCTGGAGTCCAAGATGCTACATACCAAGTTTCAAGGCAATCGGCCTGTTGATTTTGAAGAAGAAGATTTTTTAAGGTTTTTACCATATATGGGCATGGCAGCCATCTTGGTCATGTGACCTGGGCCAAATATAGAATCTTTCGTTCCGCTTTCCTGTTAAGTCTCTATAGGAAATTTTGCTTCAATCGGCCCAATGGTTTCTGAGGAGAAGCTGTTTGAAAATGTTGACACGCAATGGACTAACGACCACCATGTTAAGGGGTTAAGTTGACTGCATTTTCATATCACAGAGCTCAATAGCCAAAGAAAAATGCACTTTTTCAGTTTTTGCCTTTCAACAGCCTAAGGGACCAATTCTGACCTTGCCATAAAATAGGTCAAGGTCAACCCAGGGTCACCATTTATATAAACTATGTAGTACTAGAGTCCAAGATGCTACATACCAAGTTTTAAGGCACTCGGCCTGTTGGTTCTGGAGAAGAAGATTTTTCAAGGTTTTTACCATATATGGGCATGGCGGCCATCTCGGTCATGTGACCTGGGCCACATATATAAACTTTCGTTCCTCCATCCTGTTAAGGCTCCATATGAAATTTGGCTTCAATCGACCCAGTGGTTTCTGAGGAGAAGATGTTACAAGTGTGAACGACACTGACCACGACGACGGACGATGGACCAAGGCTATACTATAAGCTCACCTTGACAGGTGAGCTAAAAATCAAGCTGTGTTGTCTTTTAACTTTTCCACAACTGAACATTTGTATCATTTATTCCGTGCAGTACCTTCTTTTCACAGCTCTTTTGCATTTTATTGTCATCTCAGTCATGAATGAGTAGCAAAATTTTAAAACTGCACACACCATGAGTACTCCCAAATTATTATTCTTTTGAACTGAGATTTGTCACAAGTAGTTAATTATTAAAGGGTAAAAAAAGAAAGCAGTTCAACTTGCAAACAGGGATCCAGATAGGCGCCTCATATTGAGCCGGATCTACAGTTTTCCAGCTAGTCTTTGAATTCTCAATATCATTAGCTTGTAGGAAACATTATTTTTAATTTTTGAAACATTATTTTTAATTTTTGCAGACATAAAATTTGTTTTCTACCTCTTCTGTTTGGCACTTTAAGGGCTAAAAGTGAAATGCTTTACATATAACTGTGAAATGTCCTGTGAGAAACGAATAGGGGTAGAAAGTTACAAGAACATTTATGAATCTGGTTAATTCTTATTGGAAAGTGTAAATGCTGCAATGTGTTTCTATTTTTCAGAATTAACGGCCAGTTTACTAGTGCATCATGGGAAGTGGTGAAGGTCAAGGTCAGGGGAGTGGACAAGGAGGAATATGCCCCGGGATACTTTGGGCAATTTTATGGTTTCTTATTCTTATTTTCCTAGGATGGCCAATAGCTTTCTTTGTGGCATGGTGGTATATATTCTTACTCCCATTTTCGGCATGCATCAGTCCACTCAAAGGAGTGTGTGAGGCCCTTCTGAAAGTTGTGAACCTGCCTCTGACATGTGCTGAGAACATGATAGGAATGAAGCCACTGTGTGGATAATTAACTAATTATTAAAATTATTAGGTTTTACACATTAGGTTTATATACCTACCATGTATATAATGTATATGCTTTACTTGTGCCAATCATAAAGCCTTAAATTCGGCAGCTTCAAGATCTGATATGTGGAAGATATCATAATAATTTTGTGCTTCGATCAAACTGCATAAGCAGTAAAGTCACAGTGGAAGTTGGATATATGTACAGGACCATCACTTCAAGAATCAAGTTTTCTAAAACAGAATGAAGAATATATCTGAGGACATTGAACAACCAGCTACAACAAAGGCATGGCCAAAGATAATGGTGATATCAGTAATTTACAGCAACTACAACAGTAAAAGATTTCACTTGTCCCACGGCAAGTCAGCCACCCCTCACGGCGAGCCCTGAGCCGATACTGAAATCTTGCATACTTTGAATACTTTAACATGTGTATGGGAACACTGCAATGCTTTTGCACGTTTTTAGAGGGAGACAACTTTTGAGACTTCCTGTTTGCTTCCCTAGACAACAAAACCCTTCCAAAAGGTAGGCTACTCTTAAAGGGAAAAACATTCTCTTTGAGCAGCATCTACTCTTAAATAAAACAACTGGTACCTTGTGGAGCAAATTCTTTCCTTAAAGAGCTGACCCCCATTGAGAAGGGAGCTAAAAATGAAAATGGAAGAATTGCTTCCCCTCTGAAAGTGCAACCATTCACCTACAATACAATTAGGTGCATGTTGGACAATGTTCAGTATGTACCTACATATTTGTATAATGCCCTTGCAGAAACTACAGAGGCACTGCAAAATTACGTATACGTATGCCCTTGCAGAAAACTACAGAGGCACTGAAAAATTACGTATTTGTGTATGCCCTTGCAGAAACTTAGCACAGAGGCACTGAAAAATTTTGTACTTTTTATTATGTCTTTATGATATTAAAACCACCTTTGCATTGTCAAGTACAAAGCTTTTAGAGCATGAAGACACATAATGCTTTTTAGCAGAGGTATAGAGGAGGTATTTCAGGGAGGGGGTGGTGGGGTGAAAGCCTTAATAACTACGTATATATGAATTAAAGTCTTTCTGCATCTTTCAAAAGCCCCATACTTGCCTATGCATTTGCCATTAGTTTCAATACATGTACTTTGAACTTATATGTATACAAGTAAAAAAGAATAACACATGTGCATAAGAATCTTCTTTTATTTTGGCTTCTAAACAACCCCATAGCGCAGTGCGCAATGTTCTACATGATCGAATGAATCAACATACTTGGAAAACTAGAAAATTGTGTCTGTAAGACACTAATGATGCCCCTGTGCAGCGCTTGTCAAAGGACATGTGTACATCCCCAAAACACCTTTCACATTTCAAGCACAAATACTACCGGTATTCACAAACAATCCACTGAAAACATTACACAAACTTCGTACCCTTTAGTGCAAAATTGCAGCCCAAAATTACGAAGTTTAAAATGCCATAACTCCTTCAAAATCAATTTTTTAGTCTCTTTTTTTTTTTTTTTTTCATCAAAACCAGTATGCACATATTTATCTTTATTATGTCCACAAGTCTACAATGTCTGTAAAAAGAGCCACTGAATATTGTGAGAGGAGCTGATTATTACACAAAGTACTTATGCTACAATGCAAACATATACCTAAAATGACTAAGTTGAAAAGGCCATAATTCTGTCAAAACTAATTCTAGTTCCAATAAAAATCCACATGCACATCTTCAATATGTCCGCAGCATGTATGCAAGGTTTGAAAATGATCCATTGAAAACAGGGGGGAGGAGTTGCTCACACACACTCGTAACACTACAATGCAAAAATTTGCCTAAAAGACTAAGTTCAAAAGTCCATAGTTCTGTCAAAATTAATTCTAGTTCCAACAATATGTCCGCCGCATGTATACAAGGTTTGAAAACAATCCACTGAAAACTGTGGGGCGAGCTGATTACACAAACTCCATACCCTGCAATGCAAAAATTTGCCCATAAACAAGTAAGTTCAAAAGGCTGTAATTCTGTCAAAATTAATTTAAGCTCCATCAAAAATCCACATGCACATCTTCTATATGTCTACAACATGTATGCAAAGTTTGAAAATTGGCCATTGAAAACTGTGAGAGAAGTTGATTACACAAACTCTATACCCTATAGTGCAAAAATTTGCCTAAAATGAGTAAGTTCAAAAGCTGTAATTCTGTCAAAATTAATTTAAGCTCCACCAAAAACCCACATGCACATCTTCAATATGTCCACGATAAGTATGCACAGTTTGAAAAAGATCCATTGAAAACTGTGGGAGGAGTTGATTACGCAAACTCTATACCCTAAAGTGTGACGGACAGACAGATGGATGGACAGACAGGGGCAAATCTTAATGCTCCCTGACTATCGTCACGGGGTTATAAACAAGAGGCCCACGGGCCACAAAGCTCACTAGATCTCTAGATCAAAATTACTATCAAATTCGTATAGGCTCAAAATTGCTGTCACATTTGTACTACAGGCTAATACAAAATATACAACAACAAAGTCTCAGTCTGACAGTCTGTTGAGTGGATAACAAAATATATAACTATTTTCCATATATTGATTGCAGTAAATGTCATTTTTTAATTTTAATTTTTTGCAATTTGCTTTCCATGGCAACCAATAAAAGAAGCAGTGGGCAACAACAAAAAAAAAAGAAGCTAATAAGAGAATTCTCAAGGAACAATCTATAAAAGTTCTGTCTACATATCTGCAAAGGCTTGGCAGTAAATGCCATTTTTCAATTTTCCCCATTACAAGTCAATGCAACTCTAAGTTGCCATAGCAACCAAACTAAAGGGCCGATTTTCATAAAAATACAAACTTTCAATCCCCCAGCCCAAGGATGCCACAGATGAAATCTGGGCCTTATAGGCCCAGTGGCTTCAGAGGAGATAATCTTTTAAGTATTTTTTTTTTTTCATTTTTTTACATTTCGGTTTCCATGGCAACCAATGAAGGAAGCAGTGGGCCAAAAAAACATATAGCTGATAGAAGACATCTTAAGGAACATTTCTATAAAAGCTTTATCAACATATCTGCAATGGCTTGGCAGAAAATGCCATTTTTCAATTTTCCCCATTATAAGTCAACGGGAACTCTAAGTTGCCATAGCAACCAAACTAGAGGGCCAATGATCATAAAAAACACAAACTTTCGATCCCCAGGCCCACAGATGCCACAGATGAAATTTGGGCCTTATCGGCTCAGTGGCTTCAGACAAGATAATTTTTTAAGAATTTTTTCCCATTTTTTTGCATTTCGGTTTCCATGGCAACCAATAGAAGGAGCAGTGGGCCAAAAAACCATATAGCTGATAGAAGACTTCCTAAGGAACATTTCTATAAAAGTTTTATTAACATATCTGCAATGGCTTGGCAGTAAATGCCATTTTTCAATTTTCCCCATTATAAGTCAATGGGAACTCTAAGTTGCCATAGCAACCAAACTAAAGGGCCGATTTTCATAAAAAACACAAACTTTCAATCCCCCAGCCCAAGGATGCAACAGATGAAATTTGGGCCCAATCGGCCTTGTGGCTTCAGAGGAGATGTCGTTTAAAAGTGTTGACGGACGACAGACGACGACATACGACGACGACATACGACGACATACGACGACATACGACGACGACGGACCACTGCCTATCCTATAAGCTCCCCCGGAGCCTTCGGCTCTGGTGAGCTAAAAACTCAGTACAGGTTAGAAAATTAGTTATATCTCAATCTTAATATTGTCAAGTATATGCGCCCCAATGTATTTTCCTTTATCAGCAGCAAATATCATCGTTTATAAGAAATTAAGCTACATACCAAAATGCTTCAAAAAAGCAAACTTCTATAGCCATGCAGAGACAGATGCCTTCATCGAAGATAATATCATAAAACGGTATACGTGACACACTAAGGCCCTTATTATTGGGTATGAGTACTTCGTGTCATGTAAGTCTTTAGGTATAACAGCTTTTCAGAGGTTCAAAGCTGAAAATGGGGCATAATTCAAAGACCTTTTTGCACTTTAAGACACTTAAAGTAAACGACTGAATGGACAACTCGACATTCAGGGGCCGTATTCATAAAACAACTTAAGTGGTTGCTATGCTGTTGCTAAGGCTAAATTTCTTTGAAGGAGATTCCCTACAACTATGAAATTTGCTCTGGAGGAACAGTCTTACAAAGACTGTTCCTTCAGACCAAATTTCATAGTTGTAGGGAATCTCCCTTATAGATATTTAGCCTTAGCAACCACATAGCAACGACTTAAGTGGCTTTATGAATACGGCCCCAGCTGTATACCAAATACCAACATCCAAGCTCAAATGCTTTTCAAGAAAATGCATTAACAAGACTGCATTTTATTTTCAACCATGAGGAAAAACAAAACTACAAATCTGTTGATAAAAAACAAGGTACAGGTAGACTTTATATACATATCAAATTTTACCCTAAGCTTAACTACTCTTGAGCAGCATGTTATTGACAAACAGAGGCAATAACTCTGTAACAAATGAATGCAGATTCATGTCACCTTTACCAAAATGTTTAATGTATCAAATACTACATATCAAATACTATGACCATACCGAAGTCAGCTACCTTGATGAAATGGTACAAAAGCTGGAAAATTAACAAAGTCCATTTTATTAATAGGCAATCACTCTGCTACAAATCATCAGCGTATAACCTCAAAATGCTATACACTCCTCCACATCTTGGTCTTACTATGTACCAAGTTTAAGCTCAACTGGATGTAACAAGAATTCCGCGGAATGCGGTGTCTCGCCTGCTAGCGCTTTGTCACAAAAACAGAGCTCAATCAGCAAAGATGTATGCATGAACCAAGTTTCTTGGCTCTAGCCCTAATAATTTCTGAGAAACAGACATAAACGTAAAAACTTGATAAAAAATTGCAAAGTCAGTCAACCATAAAATGTAGGTCAAGACTCAATATTGATGATGACTTTGAGCTCTTCTCTTCTAGAAGAATGCATGACCCAAGTTTCATGGCTCTAGCCCTTATAGTTTCAGAGAAACAGACCTAAACACGCCCAAAAATTGCAAAGTCAGTCAACCGTAAAATGTAGGTCAAGACTCAATATTGATGATGGCTTTGAGATTTACTCTTCCAGACGTACCCATGAACCAAGTTTCATGGCTCTAGCCCTTATAGTATCTGAGAAAATGACCTAAAAGTGGAAACTTGACAAAACATTGCAAATTCAGTCAACTGTAAAATGTAGGTCAAGACTCAATATTGATGATGGCTTTGAGATCTACTCTTTCAGATGTATGCATGAACCAAGTTTCATGGCTCTAGCCCTTATAGTTTCTGAGAAAATGACCTAAACACGCCCAAAAATTGCAAAGTCAGTCAACCGTAAAATGTAGGTCAAGACTCATGAATATTGATGATGGCTTTGAGATTTACTCTTCCAGACGTACCCATGAACCAAGTTTCATGGCTCTAGCCCTTATAGTATCTGAGAAAATGACCTAAAAGTGGAAACTTGACAAAACATTGCAAATTCAGTCAACCGTAAAATGTAGGTCAAGACTCAATATTGATGACGGCTTTGAGATCTACTCTTTCAGATGTATGCATGAACCAAGTTTCATGGCTCTAGCCCTTATAGTTTCTGAGAAAATGACCTAAACGCAAAAACTCGACAAAAACTTACAAAGTCAGTCAACCGTAAAATGTAGGTCAAGACTCAATATTGATGATAACTTTGAGATCTACACTTCCAGATGTATGCATGAACTAAGTTTCATGGCTCTATGCCTTATAATTTCTGAGAAAATGACCTAAACGCAAAAACTCAACAAAAACTTGCAAAGTCAGTCAACCGTAAAATGTAGGTCAAGACTCATTATTGATGATGGCTTTGAGATCTACTCTTCCAGATGTATGCATGAACCAAGTTTCATGGCTCTAGGCCTTATAGTTTCTGAGAAAATTACCTAAACGCAAAAACTCGACAAAATTTTAAGCCGACGCCGACGACACCGGAAAAGCAATACCTATGTCTCGCATCTGCTTCGCAGGCGAGACAAAAACTTCAGAAGTTATCCAGAAAATGCTGCATTATCATAAAATAGTCATAACAGGGCTACAGTATATCTGCTGAAAACCAGTGGAACATAACCTCCAAATGATATAGACTGCTCCACATCTAATATTCTTACTATATACAAAGTTTCAGCTGAGTCGGGTTAAAAATCTGGAAACAAAGTTTATACCAGATGGAGGCCAGCACCATTACATGATACATATTGTTTCAAACAGGCATATAAAATTGGGACAGAACTGCACAAAATTAAGGGCTTGAACAAACATTGCAGACCTTGATCGGACTGCACTGTTAAGTGCAGTCTGATCAAGGTTTGCAATGTTTGCCACTCTAGTAGCATTTTTTGGTACATCAGCATATCACATGCCTCGTTGTTGTTGTTGTTGTTGATTTTATGCTTAACGTCCACGGTAAACAACTAAGGTCATGTCGGGACGGTCAGTTAACCTAACCACACTATTCCTGGGCAGGCTTAGACCTCCTAAGCGGTTAACCAGTACTAAGTGCACATACTTTCGCCAGTAACTGACAACTGCCCTTCTTGAATCAGCGGAAGGAGAAACGAAAGTATGTGGCCAGACCGGGATTCGAACCCAGGACCTCCGACTTACGAGTCGGGTGCCCTACCGATTGCGCTACCCGGCCCGGCCACATGCCTCGTCAAAGTGCGCTAAGGAAAACAACTTTGTGTCCCTTGTTGACGAAGTTCTTCCAAAATGAGGTCTAGACTATTATGGGAAAGAAAAGTCTCATCGGAGAGCAAATTCCTTCCTTAAAGAATTGACCCCCATTAAGAAGAAAGGCAAAAATGACAATAGCAGTTGCTTCCGCCGAAAGTGTATTCATTTAACTCAACAGTAGTACACAGGGTACAAACCAGTCCGCCAATCTTCGCTTCCTGCAGAGACTGTCCGCCATATTTGGCTTCTGCTGAGACTGTCCGTGATCCCTTGCTTCCTGCCGAGACTTCAGTACAGGATAAATGGCTTCCTGCAGAGACTGTCTGCGTGATTCTGCTTCCTGCCGAGGCTCTCGACTGGAAGCAGAGTAAGTCTCGACAGGAAGCCATTTTTTGAGGACAGTAGTCCCTGCAGGAAGCAAAAGATCGCGGACAGTCTCGGAAGAAGCCAAATATGACCGACAGTCTCTGCAGGAAGCGAAAATTGGCAGACTGGTTTATACCCTGTGTAGTATGTGGTTACGCTTTTGCAACAGTTAGGTTAATTAGGGTAGCTGCATAAAGTAGATGGATGGTTGACTTGCAATTTTACATCCTTTTCAACAGTAATTCAGTCATATCAGGATGATGGGAGGCTGACAATGAAAGGCTGTGTGCAATGGAAAAAAAATCAACCTCCATCAGGAATTGATCGCCACATCAGCACTGGCCAGCACTTGATGCACCAGTCATTTGCAACCACGGCCCCCATGGGGCCGGGGATAGTGGGGGCGTAGCCGGGCTTAAGTACAGTGTTTTTACCTAAGAGGTGTCCCAGCAGTGCCGTGGATACATCCGGTTTTTGATTCACTCCAAAGCAGCGGGCAAAATAGTGGAGTGTTTTTAACGAAATTAACCGCAACACATGGTCAGAATATTGATTTTTATACTTATATGATCCCCGGGGGAGGAGACCTTTACCAGGGATTTGACATAAAAATGTCTCCAGAGTGCAGGGCATATACCAGGGCTTTGCAGACTGAAAAGTCAATATCCCCCCTATTCTCTGGCCCCAGGGGGGGGGGGGGGGGGCGTGGTTTCAAATGACTGGTGCATAACCTATTGAGGCTCCTGTATCAGCATAAAAAGGATAATGATGATGGTGCAGCCATTTCTGAGGTAGTTATGATTAATTCAATTCAATAGTCAGCATTTACCACTTAAGTAAACTTTACATCAATGCTTTGACTACAAAGTTAAACAAATATAGCGGTCAACTAAATGGCAATAGGTCAATGACAAAGGCTGGGAAACTCCACTTTAGGTTGTATTTGCATAAATACCATTTCTGCCATCACAAATTGGCTGAAATTTGTAGGTACCATAACAATCCTATATATTGGGTCACCTAAAACAATTATTGTTATTATCGTAAAATTGGAGCAGTTAATTTTATCATTTGATCAATTTTGGTCTGAGTGAAAATTTTGGTCTGAGTGAAGAGATCCCTGAAGACTTGGCAACAATGCAGATCCTGATCAGACTGCTCCTAGAGGAGCACAGTCTGATCAGGGTCTACATTGTTTGCCAAAGGATGTCTGTCAGAATTATCACCTCTCGATGTTTAAGGTCAGAATGGTAAATATAACAGCCATCTCTACATGGATAGAGTTTATTTACCCACTTCATGGATTAACTTAAAATTTCGGGTATCATAAATTTCAACTTGGGTATCATAAATCTTAACTGAGATCACATTTTTAGGAAGATACACAAAATCATTAGGTTGTATCAGAGCTCCAGATAAGGTAGGCTTTCGATTATAGTTCTACGATAATTTTTGTTTCTTCTTAAAACATACGTGGCCCAGGATTTGAACTGCTCATATTCAGCAGACTGAATACAGGGTCACAATATATCTTATAGAATTTCAAATAGGGAGAGGTTTCAGTGATAAATGTGGGATAATGTTTCTCTTTCTTGATGGAAACTTAAGTTGTGAACCAATCATGGAATCATTTCAATGAAAGTTAAAACGAATAATCTCAAAATTATAATAAAATCTTCAAAATTATACCAAAATTATCATGAAAAGCTATCTTCATCTGGAGTCCTAAAATACAATAGATATTTAAGTTTTGATATGACAAGTGCATGGAAAGATAATAACAAGTGAACAAAGTTTCAATGGATGACTGAATGGAACACATCAACTGTGAAAAATAAGTTGTGTGGATCTAATTATTTTTCTGAAATATTTCACTAGATACAGACGTGATAGTCAGCATCAGGTGAGTATTATTTCATTCATAAAGATTTTTAACCCATTAGTGCTTAAACCTGATGTCTGATAAGATTTAAATTATATCCCTTTTTTCTGCAGCAATTTCTGTTTCAATGCAAATTGTGTGGGCCCTGATGATTCCACATTTTGTGCCATCTGCTCTGAATCTACCTTGTTTGTACAGATCCATTTTATGGCACTGATGGGTTAAAAAGAAATTTATGATAGCTGGAACTTGTGGGATAAGAATTACCATGCAACTGTTTCTACAGTGGACTCTTCCAATTCTGAATATGGACAAATCCATTAGTCCTACAGGGTTATTATATGAACAGCTGGCAAACAGTGCAGGCCCTGATCAGATGGCTCAGAAGCAGTCTAATGTGGGTCTACCTTGTGTGTTCAGCTATTCCTGTCACAGGTAATATAAATACATGTATATATATATATATATTTTTTTTTTTACATTATTTTGTTTTACAGCTGTTAAAAACATATTTCAAATATATATAGAGCAATCATTAAGCAGAGGTGGAGGGAAACCTGAGCTTCAAGTGAAAAACTACCTGACCTTCCACAAGCAGAGCATGGCTTTCTCACTTGTGCGCCAAGCAAGGCTAGAACCTACAGTGGTGAAAGACTAATGTTTAACCCTTAAAGCGCCACAAATTAAAATTGTTGAATTGGCAAACAATGTAGATCCAGATGAGGTGGCTCATAATGAGCCACCTCATCTGAATCTACACTGTTTGCCCTCTACTGTTCGAATTCTCAATATGATATCACTTGGACAAAATATTTTTTGAAATTCTGCAGACATAAATTTTGTCGTCTGCTTTTTGGCGCATTAAGGGTTAAGAGTCAGTGATCAAGGCCACGGAAGCTCGTATCATGGGAAAATACGTTGCGTCTGCATCAAGTGTAACTTCAGGTCAAAGCTATGCAGTCATAATCCAGGGGCAAAAGGTTTAAGACCAATCCAGATGGTGAATGTTTTCATCCTAATTTGAGCAGACTGGATAACTTATCCTATAAAACCATATGAATTCACGGTCAGTTAACAAAGGATACTATATGTATAATGAATGATATATGATACTTGCTCTTGTATTTTCCCATTTATCGAATAAGGGGAACCACTATAACCTACTTTTGTACCAACACTGAAGTGCTAAAAAAGAAAATAGTTGAATTTGCAAACAGCTTATGAGCCACCTCAACTGGATCTACAGTGTTTTGTTCTCTTTTTTTAGCAGTTTAAGGGCTAGCTCCATAAAACTATGTCATAAAGTATTTTAGTTTATAAATCTAATTACTGTATAGTCAGTCCTCTTTACAAAGGTATTCATTACAACTGCAAAGTTATTTATCATTATTTATCATTACAGAAGTTCAATTTTGTTCTATTTTGGACTCTCTATATAACAGCAAATTTGTTTAATGCAAAAATCAAAATGCAGATGTTGTTTTATCATGAATGCAGTCAATACAAAACTGGTGATACAACATGAGCTCTCATATCCATTTTATTTCATTTATTTTTTTATTATTTTTTGGGGTCTGTGTGTACTGTGTGTGTGTGTATGTGTGAATATGCACAAACAATGCAAAATCAATGTGATGTCTATCAAGCCTTCAAACTTTCTTTTTACAGAGTACTCCTAAAACCCTGTTTAAAGGCAGACAAAATCTAAAGAAGCATGGGAAGTGGTGAAGGTCAAGGTCATGGCAGTGGTAAAGGTCAAGGTCAGGGAAGTGGAAGAGGAGATTTATGCCCTGGACTACTATGGGGTTTTCTATGGTTCCTGATTCTTATTTTCTTAGGCTGGCCAATTGGATTTTTTGTGGCATGGTGGTACGTTTTTCTTTTACCGTTTGGTGCTTGTATAGAGCCAATCAAAGAAGCTTGTGAGACTTTAATCAGAGTTGTTCAACTGCCGCTGACTTGTGCCGAGAACATGATAGCTATGAAGCCTCTGTGTGGTAAATAACTTAATGCATCTTTAACAATCTGTTCTTGATTTGAGGATTTAAGCTATATATTCTTATGATATTGAATAACTGCAGACCTAAAAGTCTGCAAGACTAGAATGGAATAGAAACAGCTCCCTGAATACATGTTTATGTTAAATGTTGATGACAAGTCAAGAAAAGGAACCAACCCAAGTGCCTAATTGGTGGACAATACATATACAGCATAACGAAAAGCAAAGCTTGCACAGAAGGGCATACTGATTATGAGTCTTGGATGGTCACATATGCTATTAAGGTGAATGTATACACTTTCAGGGGAACAGTGAGTCTGTCATTTTCATTTTTGCCTCTTTTCTGAATGTGGGTCAACTTTTAAATAAAAGAATTTGCTCCCTAAATTCTTTCCTTTATAAGTAGAACCCTTTGAGGAAGAGGTACTTCATCAAGCGAAGCAAACAGAAGTCTAAAAAGTTGCTTCCCTTTGCAAAAATGGCAAAAAAACATGACAGTGTACCCATACAGCTTAAGGCCCTGTCTCTCATGAATACAGCTAAGAGCTCCACATATGGATGGCTTTCCAGGGAAATGTTTGGATGTTGTTTCTTACTGGTCCATAAAAAGTTAGGCAGTGACCCATCATCAACTGCCTCACCAAGCCTGTTTAATAATTTGGGGTCAAAATGTATGTTTTTATGATGACTGAACAAATCTTAAGAATTATCCTCAAAACCTATCTTATCTGGAGCCCTGAAAACTGGTATAGACATTACCACTACAAATTATATTTATATAAATGTGCTATTCTTGTACTCCTCAACTCTTCAAAGAAAAAAGAAAATGATGTTTCTACCTGTTTGTTATGAATATTAACCTTGTTGATGAGTCATATCATAATTACTGTGCTAAATATTCTGCCAGCTTCAGGTGAAAAGATACACTTTCACAGGAAGCAACTCTGCCATTTTCATTTATGTCTCCCTTCTCAATGAGGATATACTCTTAAAGGACAACATTAGCTCCTTAATGCTTCCCTTTATGAGTAGACCCCATGTAGGCAGGGCCCAGTCATCCAGGAAAGTAAATAAGTAATGGAAGTTGTTCCCTTTGTACTAGCCTGGCTCCAGTCAAATCTGTATGTTTGATACTCTTGTGGTCAGATTCCTATGTTCCTTTGCAGAGGATATATTGAACATAGGGTCTGAAGCCAGACTACCTTTGCACAAATGGTGTAAAAACATGGCACTTGACTTCTTAAAATACCTAAGATGAATCCAACAGTGTGGCAGAAGTATGTGTGGAATAGCAAGCAGAAAAGACCATGATCAAACTGCTCCTTGAGGAGCAGTCTGATCTGGGTCTACATTGCATGCTCTGATACTTCAGTCTCAATACCTGCCAATATATGAAAATGCTGAAGTGGGTAATTTGAACTAATCTGAGATTCCCACAGAGGTAATTATCAATCTTTCTGAGATCAGAAATATTTATTATGATAAAAAATGGATGTGAATGTGCCTGTATACAGCCTGTATATAGCTGTTTTTTGTACGCTCACACTTTTTTATTAGTACATTTCTGGACTTTTTAATGATACACATATATATTAATATTCTTGACTCTCATTCTCTCAAACACTGATGTCTTGAAGTATACCGTCTTATTTCAAAGTAACCTTATGGAAAGTTTTGACATATCTTCCATAACTATGTTTCAACTCCACTGATATTTAATAGTAAATTTTCTGGTCCTTGTTTACTTCGAAATAACAAGAGTTGACTGAATAACAATACTGCATTATTTCTCATCTAGAAGCTTCTGTGTGAACAGCATCTCAGGTTGCACACCACATTTTTTTTCAATCACTTGGTGGCATCACATACAGCTGGTCAATTAAACAAAGTGACATTCCAGCCTGTTTGAATGAATAAATCATTCTTTTTTTCTGTTTGACTGTGCTGTACATATGCCTAAATACTCTTTATAACCATTCATAAATAAATTGTGAGAACTTGTAGCCCAAGCCCATTATATATAAAGGCAATGAAATATGTTTATTCTAAAAAAATAATAAATAACCCTTACAAGGCCCTCACATGAACACTGTTGCAGAGAAAATAACACCCTACCCACCTTTTGGGACCTGGATTCTTTCTTCCTTTTTTGGGGGGGTCAAAATGGCATAATCATCCATGCTCTACTTGGAAGCAGGACCATTGTTGACACCTAAAACTTACAGAGTTACATAGAGGGCTTGCAGATGATCACTGTCAGCTGCAACAGAATACCTGCCAGCCATTTAGATTTTCTGCTATTCTTCCTTGCGAATGGGCACTAATATTTTGACAGTTACACTTCGAGCTTTCTTAATGAAGCCATAGTTTTGCATCCATGCTGCACAGTGATTGGATGGTTTTTCAGGCTGGAAATAAATTCAGTTTTTACTTCCGTGACAGAGGTTCACTCAAATGGAGGAAAAGTTTCCTGCATATTGAGAGGCAAAAAGAATTTACAGCCCAAGATTCAAGCCAACCCCCAAATATCAGCATTTTTGTCCATTGCCAAAAGTGCAAAACTGTGAAGGGCAACCTCAGAATCTATCTGGCAATTTGCACATACATTAATCAGGTGATCTACAAGCACACCTTGAATCATAACAGTATATTCATATTCCATGTTAAAGGGCCAAAACTCTGCTAATACTAGTCTGTCAGAAAAAAATACAGGGTACCAACTCAGAAATGAAGATAATTTACCTAGTAGAACTCTTGTTTGTTAGAAACTTGTGTTGTTTTATTCTTTTTTTTTTCTTTTTGTACAAATACTGTGCTCAGAAATGACAGACTAGTGCTGTATGCGGTATTGATTTTGGACTGATGTTTATGTATTTACAGTATCACCCTGACCACTATCATCAGGCCATACCAAACAGGCAATAAAATATCAGGACATTATTTATGTCATATCAGTGAGAATTATATAACCATATGTAGCAACTATAAGAAACCTGATTACATTACTAACAAAGTATATTACTGTTCCTTAAAGTTAAACAAATATATCGTCACTGGGTGGCACCTAAATTATTAGCCATCTTATCTCCACTGTCAAATTAAAACTTTAAATTTTATTAATATTCTGTATTTAATTCATTTGCTGTCCTTTTTCCATATCAGCACTGGTATGCTACAAGAAACACCAAAGTTTGGGTAGTGTAGGCTGTTATCAAATATAACTAGAGCAAGTGAGCAGGGGCTCACGTATACCCCCGACCAGCACCACTGCCTAATGAAACCACCGCCTTATGAAATTACTGCCTAATGAAACCAATCTTATACATGGTTTGAACCCAGAAGTAAACTTAGTCACCTATTAAGTGGTTCCATCAAAGTATTTTATAAATATCAGCAAACAGTACTAACTTAACACAAAACTTTAATGTAAACATATAAGTCTGTGCCCATGACCTTGGTCACAGCTGCATCCAGATGATGTCAACTAATCTGCATGAACATTGACGTAAACTTAGTCGTGTATCAAAAAGGTTTCATCAAAGGATGTTGGAAATGTAAACAAAGACTATCAACTTAACGCAAAACTTAAATGCAAATGTACAAGTCTGTGACCTTTGGAAAGCAGCTATGAACCTAAAAGTAAACCTAATCAAATATCAAAAGGTTCCATAAAAGGATATTGGAAATGAAAAAGAAGAATGTAAACTTAACAGCAGCATCCAAATGATGTCAAGTATTATGCATGAACATTTAAGTAAACCTAGTCATATATCAAAAGGTTTCATTGAAGGATGTTGGAAATATAAGCAAAGAATATAAACTTAACGCAAAACTTTAATGCAAATACACAAGTCTGTGACCTTGACCTTTAGTAAGCAGCAGCATCCAGATGATGTAAACTACTCTGTATGAATCTAAAGTAACCCTAGTCAAATATCAAGAGGTTCCATCAAAGGATATAAGAAATATGAAAGACTATTAACTTAATGCAAAACTTTAACGCAAATGTTTAAGTCTGTGACCTTGACCTTAGGTAAGGAGCAGCATCCAGATGATGATAAGTATTCTGCTTGAACCTGTAAGTAAATCTAAGTGCATACCAACATGCTTCATAAAAGGATATTGGAGACGCAAATGTTTAAGTCTGTGACCTTGACCTTAGGTCAGCAGCAGCATCCAGATGATGATAAGTATTCTGCTTGAACCTGTAGGTAAATCTAAGCACATACCAACATGCTTCATCAAAGGATATTGGAGACATAAGCAAAATTAAAAACTTAACACAAAACATTAACGCAAATGTTTAAGTCTGTGGCCTTGACCTTAGGTCAGCAGCAGCATCCAGATGATGATAAGTATTCTGCTTGAACCTGTAAGTAAATCTAGGCACATACCAACAGGCTTGGTCAAAGGATATTGGAAACATATGCAAAATTAAAAACTAAACGCAAAACTTTCACGCAAATGTTAACGGACGGACGCACACATGCACGGACGGACGGACGGACGGAATAACGGACGAACGGACGGAAAGACGAAAACTATATACCCCTCGACATACTTTGTATGTCGGGGATATAATTAGCCCCTATAAACAGACCCATCCAAATATCAAATGGTAAGCTACTCATCCAGATATCAAATCTAATTAGCCCATAATATTATATATAGGTATATCATCAATATACTTGTACAATAGAGGTGAATGGGACAACTTTCAGGGGAAGCAACTACATCATTTTCATTTTTGCCTCCCTTCTCAATGGGGGATACCTGTTAAAGAATTTGCTCCCCTAGGAGCAAATTCTTTCCTTTAAGAGTGGGTCCCAATTTAGAAGGGCTTCATCACCCAGGGAAGCAAACAGGAAGTCACAAAAGTTGTTCCTCGGGACCTAAATCTATACTATTTGCTCTGAGACGTTAGAGTCATATTCAATATGGTAAGTTTGTTGTTTGTTGTTAAATTTTCCTGTCGTAGGTGGACAAAGAAGGTAGGGTAATAATTTTTATCAGAAAATTTGAAGTGTTATGTCAACACATCAAAACCAATATGAGCCACAACCTATACGGCCCTTAGTGATAAAGAACTCAGACCAGCCAGTGTGCCTGTAGTCAATCTAGAGCTTATATTTTGCAGCTGTAGATTCCTCAATGATCAAACCCATGAAAGGTCTAAATACTG
Organism: Ctena decussata; assembly: GCA_963989385.1. NCBI lineage: Eukaryota > Metazoa > Mollusca > Bivalvia > Lucinida > Lucinidae > Ctena > Ctena decussata. The sequence continues at coordinate 62,551,152 of OZ022503.1, forward strand.
GAACAGACAGGTCTGAGCAAATAATGCCGACCCAGGGGCAGTCTGATCTGGGTCCACACAGTTTGCCATTCAAGCTGCATGTTTTGGATATCATGTCATGTAATTGCATTGAAAAACTGAACTGTTCAATTTTTAGGACAGTGAAGGTAACTATTTTAGATGTCCCATTTCAAGGATTTTTATGGCACAATGTATGTGCAAACAATCTAGACTCTGATCTGACTGCACAGATGTGCAGTCTGGTCTTGGTCTTTACTGTCTGCATATGGATACAAGGTCCTTTATTTGCATCAGAGCTTATATCACCCCTAAAACAACATTGACTAATTTAGTCTGTTTACTTTGATACATAAAAGAACATCCTTTAAATAGTCCTTAACTTGTTAATTTCTCTGAAGAAAGCAAATGCAGTCAACATCTTAAGAGGTCGCCTCATAAAGGAGCCACCACTTTAGCAGCCACATTTTTAGTTCCTTTCAACCAAAATACAAGGCAAATGAACCTGCTTAAAGAGATTACCTTTCACAGGCAGCCATTTATGTGTGACCATTAAGACAGGTTTGAGTGTAATTAGAAATTGGAGCAATCAACTATCATCTATAGGGTGTGTTCTACATAAGGAGAAAAGAAACATCAGCAAACTGTTTCAACACACATCATTTCTGCTCAGTGAAAAACCCTGGCGACACAAGGCATCATGCAAAGTGGTCATAAGTCAGCATTGTACCAGTAATTACAATGATGTTCATGCTGTTTTGTGTTTTCACTAGTGATGTGTGTGACATATTTCTGGTTTTATCACAATACAGCTTCAGGTGACTAGATTCACCTCAAAGGGAGATCAGTCAAACATAGCAGTATTTGCGTCTCTTCATTTAGGTGGCAATTCTGCTTTCAAGGGAAAAAATTCTACTTTTTAAGAATAGCCACCCTTGAAGAAGGGACACATCTACAATGGAAGTAAATTCCTTTCAAAAGTTGTCTCCCTTGTAAAATGGCAGCCAAAGAATGGAGATGTAGCCATATTCCTCAATTGAATGTTCAACAGTTCTAGCATAGCAAGAAGTGTAATTAATATAAACAACCTCAACTCATTTAAAATGAATTACGTCCCTTGACATGGATCACAGCAGTATGCTCAATATTACCATGTTTAACTCACTGCCTTCTGGATATTTTTTGTCGTCTGCTGAAATTGTTGTCTGCATCAAAAATCAAGAATATTTAGACAATATTGGTCTAACTAATTCCTGTAGAAATGATGTCTAGTTGGATCTCAGATAAGGCCCCATGTTTGTGGGGACTGATCTGGATCCAAACTGTTTGCCAAGGTACCCCTAAAGGGGTATTCCGTATGGAATGGGTGATTCAATTATAAAATGGGGATGCTACCTCAAATATTAAAATCAGTATTGTGTAATTCTGCTATTAGATGGTTTTTTTTCCATCCAAAACAATCCCCAAAATCTAAATACCTCTTATAACATGCACCTAGATTTTCGAGATTGCTTTGGAACCTCCATCATATATCCAAAGAAATATGGTAGCTCTTTTGTAAGGTGCTGGTACCCACTTTCTATATAAATGAGCTGCGACAAGAGAAAACCGACAAAGTGGATGTTCGCCCAGCAAACTCAGATCAGCCTGGGCATCCGCCTAGTCTGATCAGAGGCTTTGCTGTCCGCATGGAGGTAGCTTAGACCATTAGCTTCTCTTTAAGCGCTTAACACAGACTCTGATTAGACTGGACTAATGCCCAGGCTGATCTGAGACTGTGTTGGGTGCACAACCACTTTGTTGGTTTTCTCATGTCACGGCTCATATCTTAATCCATTTACAACAAGAGGATTCTTCTACCTGATTCTTTGGACAGGTCTATTTCCAATTTAAGGGGTGTTGGTTGATTTGGTTGATTTGATGCTTAACTTCCACGGTAAACAACTAAGTTCATGTCGGGACGGTCAGTTAACCTAACCACACTATTCCTGGGCAGGCTTAGACCTCCTAAGCCGTTAACCAGTACTAAGTGTACATACTTTCGCCAGTAACTGACAACTGCCCTTCTTGAATCAGCGGAAGGAGAAACGAAAGTATGTGGCCAGACCGGGATTCGAACCCAGGACCTCTGACTTACGAGTCAGGTGCCCTACCGATTGCGCTACCTGGCCCGGCCATTTAAGGGGTGCCATTCATATTTTACTTCAAGTAATTCATTTTAAAGAAATCCAATATTTAAAGCAAACATTGCAGACCCTGATCAGATGCCATGTTTGCAGCATCTGATCTGAGTCTACACTGTTCTCCAATATCCCTTTAATGGATCTCCAGGCATTAAAGGGATAAATTTTGAAAACCCCAAAACAAATTGTTCCAACAAGGTGTTCTAATAAAAAAGCTAAATATAGAAAGCCTTCAAAGCTACATGTAGTCTGATATATTGTTAGACATTAGTCTTAAAAAGCTGTACTCATTTGGCTATAAATTGTGTTTTCCCTTCTCTGAAAGAACCCAAAATATCTAAATCAGTCTAATAAATTTCAGCTATGAGATGGGTTCCCATCTTATAACCAAAGAAATACAATAGGGGAGAGTCGGGTAACTTCGGACAGGCGGGTAAATTCAGACAGTGACATTGGAATTAAAACAAAATTAAGGGGGCAAACAGTGAAAATCCTGATGAGACGGCTCATTATTTTCACTGTTTGCCACCTGTCCGCAGTAACCCGACTCTCCCCTAGCTACCAAAGAATCTCCATCAAGCAACTGGGGAAACTGCAGTACTTTTTTTCTCTTTCAAATCAAATTCTTAAGCCCTTTCATCAATGGAAAATAACACTACAGTTTCCTAGCACGTATACAAGGAACGACTGGGTATAATAGATGGTGTGACTTTACTATGATCTAGTTTTGCCAAATTCTGTTTGCTTTTACAAGGCCTTAACAGCCACTTCCCATAAAGTCTGTAAGCTGCAAGGTTCAGCCATCATGTATATGCTAAGTATGAAATTTAGTTGAAATTGGTCTGCTAGTTTCAGAAAGAACATCATGAATAGCAACCAAAGTTGTGATATAATTTTCATGAGCAGCTTCATATCATTATATTATCAGTATACTGTCTTCAATAGTCAATACAAAAATTAGTAATCTAACTAAAAGTGTTCACGCATTAGAAATTACGTAATTTTTCCCATATTTACTCCAATCCATTCAAAGACTGTAATCCCATTGAAATGACATTAGTTATTATATACTCAGAGGCAAAAGAAAGTATACACTTTTTGAATGCCTATACTTTACTTATTTTTCATAGCTCAAGTCTGAAATTCTGCATGATTTATTTTTACTCAAGGTGGATCAATGTGGTGTAGTAAAATTTCTGACTGAAAAGCTTGACTAGCAGCTCTGTACGTACATGCCGGTTTTGCACGTTTCCCACATGCAGCAAAATGGACAATATGATTTTGCTGTTAATCTTCATTTGAAATTTCTGGTGTTTTTTCAAATAAACCATAATATTTGCATTTCATTTGCATGATGAAAAGGCTCCCTATGGTAAGCACGATTCTTACATGTAGAAGCAAAAGAAAGGATACATTATTAAATGCCGGTCTTTTTCATATTATTCAAATCAGGTCTAAAATTTTACACGATGCATCTTTCCTCAAAGTACAAAAATGTGGCATCGTAAGATAACTAAATGAATCGCTTGACTATCGTCACTATACGTACATGGTTGTTTTGCCGTTTTTGCATGTGCATGATATTAAACAATATGATTATGCTGCAAAATTGGCATTTGCTTTTTCGGTTATTTTACTGAACAAACCACAGTGTATGCATTTCATTTACCTGACAACAATGCTTTTGGCGCAAACTGAAGTCGTAACAGGCTGACCGCTCAAAGCAGTTCGTGGCTGGCTTAATAAAATACACTAGAGTCACGACTGATTGGCGATGAATGTATAATTTCTTTGTGCCTCTGGCTACTTTTTCTCTGCGCGTATGATTTCTGTCTGCCCTAGAGAGCCTTGTCATCATGTAAATGAAACGCAAGCATTGTGGTTTATTTAGAAAAACAACCGAAATTTTAAATACAGATTTACAGCAAACTTGTATTGTCCAGTTTGCTGCACGTGGAGAAAGGTGCAAAACCACCATGTACATTCAGTGCCACTAATCAAGCGTTACAATCAGTAATTTTAGTATACCACACTGATGTATCTTGAGTAACAATAACTTATGCAAAATTTCAAGCCTGAGCCAAGAGAAATTAGTAAAATATATGCATTCAAAAAGTGTATACTTTCATTTGCCTCTCAGTATATATAGGGACATGCCCCATGAGCTAGTTGTAAAATATCAACTAAAGGGTTTGTCCAGACGTACTGGAGAAGAATTCATCTGAATGTTTTCTATCATATAATAATTATGGGCATGGTGTATAGCCATCTTTAATTATGGACCATTACCACTGTAGCTATTTTGATTCCCAACAACCAAGGAAAGCTCCATAATTATGAAATTCAGTTCAAAGCAAACCAGTGGCTTTGGAGGAGTCATCTGAAAATGCTGACAGGAGATGTAAAACAGAGCCTGTCTATCATATAGACTCCTACTAGTTTTGGAGAGGAAGTGCAGCAGACAAATAGGGACAACAAAGCCTGCCTATCCAATAAACTCCCCTGCAGCCTTCATTGCACGGGTGCTGAAAAAATTAGAAGTATATGCCTACCTCTTTTCCATGTTGAGATGCTGCAAGTTCGTCAACAGTTGTAGTGAATCCACCAATCAGATCATGAGAGCCATCGCTGTCCCAGTCATAGACATCCAGCTGAAGATACATAAAGTATAGGACAGCAGAGCTCCAAATAAGGTGGGGTTTGAGGATAACCTTATTATTTGAGGATAACCTTATAATTAATATGAAATAGGCGCCACCTAAATTGCAACCAACCTGCATAATGACTCCAGTAAACCAGAGGACCAATGGTCCTGTAGCTCACCTGACACTTGGTCCTGGTATATATTTTAATGCTTTTATACATGTATATAGCACCTGGGCAGGGGCAGATAACCCCCCTCCCTTGGGGATTAATGTTGAGTCCCAATTCTATATACCAAGCCACAAGGTCACTGGGCCTTTGTTTCTGGACAAAGATTTCTGAAGGGTTTTTATCATATATGGGTGTAGGTGGCCACCATGTTCATGTGACCATCTGAACAAACTTTGATTCCTTTGACCCAGTATAAAAGCTCCATATGAAATACAGTAATCATTTGTATAAACTATGATGGGCCTGAGTGCCCAATGCTACATACGGGTACCAAGTTTCAAGGTTTTTCGGTTCTCGAGAAAAAGACTTTTGAAGAGTTTTTACCATATATGGGCATGGTGGCCATCTTGGTCAAGTGACCAAGACCATCTGAACAACTATGGTTCCTTTAAGCCGGTGAAGCTCCATATGAAATATGTCTTCAATTGACCCCAGTGGCCTCTGAGAAGATATTTGAAAATGTTGAAGGGTGACAGAATCTCAATGACCTTGTACAAAAGTCAAAGAATGACCTTGACCTTTAACAACAAATCATCTTCATCTGGTCATTTGGTCAACCGTATATACCAAATATTGTACCTTAGACTTAAATAGTTTCTGAAAAATCCACTGTTTAAGCATTTTCCATATAACAGCCTACATAATGTACCAAAGTTGACAGTGTCATAAATTAGGTCAAGGTCAACGCACGATCATTTGTATAAACTATGATGGGCTTGAGTGCCCAAAGCTACATACCAAGTTTCAAGGTCATACGCCTTTTGGTTCTGGAGAAGAAGATTTTGAAGGGTTTTTACCATATACGGGCATGGCGGCCATCTTGGTCAAGATCCCGAGAACAAACTTTTATTCCCCGATCACACTTAGACTCCATATGAAATTTTGCTTCAATCAGACCAGTGGTTTCAGAGGAGAAGATGTTTTGAAAATCTTGAAGACGGACAGACCGACAAACTGACTTGACCTTCAGTGACATAATAGCTTCATCTAGTCATTTAGTTGACCATATATACACCACGTATTGTACCTTAGACTTAAATAGTTTCTGAGAAATCCACTGTATAAGCATTTTCCCATATAAAAGCCTAACGTCCAAAGTTGACCATGTCGTAAATTAGGTCAAAGCCAATGCAAGGTCATTATTTGTATAAACTATGATGAGCCCGCATGCTCGATGCTACATACCAAGTTTCAAGATCATAGGCATTTTGGTTCTGGAGAAGAAGATTTTTGAAGGGTTTTTACCATATATGGGCATGGCGGCCATCTTGGTCATGTGACCCCAACCCCGGGTATAAACTTTACTTCCCCTATCCCACTGAGACACCATATGAAATTTGGCTTCAATCTCCCCAGTAGTTTCAGATGAGAAGATGTTTAAAAATCTTGATGACGGACAGACCGACAAAATGACCTTGACCTTTAGTGACATAATATCTTCATCTGGTCATTTAGTTGACCATATATACCACATAATTGTACCTTAGACTTAAATCCACTATATAAGCGTTTTCCCATATAAAAGCCTAACATACCAACGTTGACCAATTAGGTCAAGGTCAACACAAGGTCATCATTTGTACAAACTATGATGGGCTCGCATGCCCAAAGCTACATACCAAGTTTCAAGGTCATAGGCCTTTTGGTTCTGGAGAAGAACATTTTTGAAAGTTTTTTACCATATATGAGCATGGCGGCCATCTTGGTCATGTGACCCAGACCCCAGGTATAAACTTTCCTTCCCCCATCCAACTGAGACACCATATGAAATTTTGCTTCAATCACTCCAGTGGTTCCATGGGAGAAGATGTTTGAAAATCTTGATGACGGATGGTCCGACGGAATGACCTTCACCTTTAGTGACATGATATCTTCATCTGGTCATTTAGTCGACCATGTATACAACATATTTACCTTAGACTTAAATAGATTCTGAGAAATCCACTGTTTAAGCATTTGCCCATATAATAGCCTAACGTACCAAACTTGACCATGCCATAAATTAGGTCAAGGTCAACGCAAGGTCATCATTTGTATAAAATATGATGGGCTCGCATGCCAAAAGCTACATACCAAGTTTCAAGGTCATAGGCCTTTTGGTTCTGTAGAAGAAGATTTTTGAAGGGTTTTTACCATATATAGGCGTGGCGGCCATCTTGGTCATGTGACCCAGATACCGCGAACAAACTTTTGTTTCCCCAACCCATGGAGGCTGCATATGAAACTTGGCTTCAATCAGCCCAGTGGTTTCAGAGGAGAAGATGTTTGAAAATCTTGACGACGGATGGTCCGACGGAATGACCTTGACCTTTCGTGACATAATATCTTCATCTGGTCATTTAGTCGACCATGTATACCAAATATTAAACCTTAGAATAAAATAGTTTCTGAGAAATCCACTGTTTAAGCCTTTTCCCATATAAAAGCCTATCGTACCAAACTTGACCATACCGTAAATTAGGTCAAGGTCAACGTAAGGTCATGATTTGTACAAACTATGATGGGCCCCATGTCCAAAGCTACATACCAAGTTTCAAGGTCATAGGCCTTTTGGTTCTGTAGAAGAAGATTTTTGAAGGGTTTTTACCATATATGGGCGTGGCGGCCATCTTGGTCATGTGACCCAGATACCGCGAACATACTTTTCTTTTCCCAACCCATGGAGGCTGCATATGAAATTTGGCTTCAATCGGCCCAGTGGTTTCAGAGGAGAAGATGTTTGAAAATCTTGACGACGGATGGTCCGACGGAATGACCTTGACCTTTCATGACATAATATCTTCATCTGGACATTTAGTCGACCATGTATACCAAGTATTAAACCTTAGAATTAAATAGTTTCTGAGAAATCCACTGTTTAAGCGTTTTCCCATATAAAAGCCTATAGTACCAAACTTGACCATGCCGTAAATTAGGTCAAGGTCAACGCAAGGTCATGATTTGTATAAACTATGATGGGCCCGCATGCCCGATGCTACATACCAAGTTTTAAGGTCATAGGCCTTATGGTTCTGGAGAAGATTTTTGAAGGGTTTTTACCATATATGGGTGTTGCGGCCATCTTGGTCATGTGACCCAGATACCGCGAACAAATTTTCGTTCCCCCAACCCATGGAGGCTGCATATAAAATTTGGCTTTGATTGGCTCAGCGGTTTTGGAAAAGAAGATCTTTGAAAATGGTGGACGGACGACGGACGGACTACGGAGCATTGCCATACTAAAAGCTCACCTTTGAGCCTTCGGCTCAGGTGAGCTAAAAACTGAAACAAGACAATTTTAGCACAGCTGCATGGATAGCTCCTTTTGTTTTGAGACTGATTAATTGATTGATTGAATTATTGATTGATTGATTGATTGATTTTACCATTTTCAGTCGACATCTGAACAACACATTCGTATCACGAGATATCAAATAAATGATAATGAAATGAGAATAAAAAAAGTAGGCCTAGGCAAGAGACAGACCAGGGGACAGGTGTTTTGAAGAGACAGACAGACAGAGAGAGAGAGAATGGTACCACTGGCAACCGTAAAACCCTGCACAGTATCGACAGCCAATTGTGCCATTGGCAACCGTTGGCACCACTGGCCAAATTGCCAATGTCACCACTGCCAGTTCTTTGGTAGAGCCAATGGCGCCAATGGTACCATTGGTAGAGCCGATGGTGCCTATAGCACCATTGCAGAGCCAATATTTTTCTGTGCTTAGAAATTTTTAGTGTTTCTAATTTTCTTTCATTATTGTGGGGAAAAATTCTCCTGTGTCAACTCGACTGTTTATGATGGATTCAATAAATTGCCATAATTGAATTTCCCGCCATGGTAATTTTTCCCACGCTCTAAGTTGTCTGCAGTATTGGCAGCCAATGGTCGGCAATGCTGGTTTCAATGGTAGAGCCAATGGTGCCAATATTGAAACTCAGAGCGTCATTGGTATGTCAATAGTGACATTGGCAAAAGCCTGAACGCAACCAGTATTGGTTTTGACGTCACACATAAAAGATGCAACGTCACACTGGTGCTTCATCCAATCGATTACTAGATTATTTATATAACTGAGGGAAAACCGATAGGCCTAGTGGCAGGTTGAAGTCATAAGCTGTTTTGCAGAAAGACTCCGTCTATCCGTCAGCCTTTGTCGTTTCTAGACAGTTGTAAAGCTTGCTAGCTACATCACGTGTGCACCCGACCTAGAAATATAATGTGTATCACCAATAAACAGATGCCGAGAAGTCGCAGTTAAAAGGTAAGGGGTTGTCTTTTTCTTCGAGCTGTACGGCCTTCTAGCCGAATATTCTGACGGCCAGCATAGGATTTTTTTTTTTGGAATTCAGACGCGTGTTGCCAGGGAAGTGGCGGCAGAAGTTCAGGAATTTTATTTTCGTCCAATAAAAATGCCAGTGTCTCGTTTCTCCATAGAAAGAAAAACGCCGACCGGAAATTCAGTGACACAAAGATTTCGAAGCCTTAGTGGTACGGGACAGAATAGAATAGAACAGAAATACGCCTTAATCGTAAAGCAACCAACACTCGTTGTTTGCCACCTTCGACGGCAAACAACTCGTTGGTTGGTTGCTATTATATCTCAATGAAGATATATGTTGTGACCCCTCATTAGAACTGTCTCAATGAGACAGTTCTACTGAGGGGTCACAACATATGTTTTTATAGAAAAATAAGGAAAATTATTCTGAAATTATCGCAGTTACCACTTGTTATCTGCAGCATTGGAGAAGTGAAGAAAAGCGGTATTACCCTAATTACCCTAAATATTGGCATTTCTTAAGGTGTACAGATACACCTCCATGTTTTTCTGCCATTTTCACAGAGGGAAATAACTAATGTGACGTCCTGTTTGCTTCCCTGGTCAACAAAGACATTCCAAAATGAGGTCTACTAGGGAAGCAAACGCTTTAAGTGTTAAAATTGACTCCCATTGAGAAGGGAAGCAAAAATGAAAATGGTGGAGTTGTTTCCCCTGTAAGTGTATCTGCTCATCTCAACTTTAAATCAGTAATAATAGTCAAAGTCTGAGAATTTAAATTATATATTGTAAGCCATTAAAATCCCCTCTACTGCAAACCTTGAAAAACTTGAAACTATTTTCCCTGCACAACTTTCTTAGGTAATATTAGGTAATTAATGGCCAACACTTCTAAGGTGCTTTGCCCAGTCGTTCAAAGCATCGTTATCTTAACAAAGTTGTCAGTCAAGAATTGTTAAGTCTTCCAGTATTCATAACATCAACTGTGCTAATATTTTTGCTGCAAAAATGTGAAGAGCTTTTGCACTGCGAAAGCTCCTTGTATATTTTTAGCAAAATGCCTGTGTTTTTTGCATACAGGTATGTTTGAAACACCATTAGTGTCTTGTTAACAAACAATGTTGTTAGTTTAAGAAACTGGGCCTTTTAAGGAAATTGATTTCAATTCTGTGGATTTTATCCTGCAAACCCCAGTAATGCTCTTGGAAACTAAACAGCCTTTACTGGGTTTGTGTTTTATTTGAGGAATTTTATGTCGCAATAATACCTATATGACAATACAGTGTAGTCTACAGGTGCTAATTTGATCATTCAAACGATAAGTCTTTTCATAATATGTTTTTCATGTCAAGTTTAACTTACCTTGATAGGTTTAGACTTATTTCCACCACACAGACTGTGTAAAGGTAGTTGAAATGGCCGCCAGTGGGGGTTTAGGTTATTTTTAACCACCTACAAAACAAAGAAAATGTAACAAAGCAGAGTTAACCTTGAAAACACCCAAATTGAAAATAGTTGAATTTGCAGTCAGTAAGATCCAGATGAGGCGGCTCATAATGAGCCACCTCATCTGAATCTACACTGTTTGCCATCTAGTCTTTGAATTCCCAATATGATATAGGTTGGATGTAACAGTTTATGAAATTTTGAAGAAAGAAAGTTTGTCGTCTCCTGTTTTGGCACTTTAAGGGTCAACAAATCTGAGCTGGCATGAAGACGTGTCATATGCAGAGAAGACTCAGATCAGGAAATGGCCAAAGCAGACAATCAGTCTCCTCTTACTGGCTAGAATATCAGGTAAAGCAAAACATTTTTGGGTGACTCTTTCTTTTTAAAGTTTTCTTACCAGATTTCTTCAGCTATAAGACTGTTTTTTTTTCCTTATAAGTTGGACCTAGATTTTTGGGATTGCTTTACAAAGGAAAAACACATTGCATAACCCATCAACTCCCTCTCCCCATCTCACTCACCAAACCCTACCCGTTTAACTGGGGCTTCATCTTTGTAAGCCAAGGGTACAAAGTCCACTTTGTAAACCATTTTCCATATACCCGGTAACAGGCGCTCATGTGGATAGAAAAATATTGTGTTTACCATGAACATTTACGCAAAAAAGAGTTGATGGTCAAGGTTTAACCAGTTCATTTTTGAACAATTATGTGAAGTTGTGGTCAACTGTGTTTTGCAACAGATCTTCTGATTGGTCTAAAAATAACATGCACCAAGGGAAGCAACTGCCTGCAGCCAAAAAGCTAAGATGCAGGAAATCTGATTTCCTAATAGGTTGTTTGCCAAGACTACGTAAGGAACAAAGTGGACTTAGCACCCTTCCCTGGCAAAGATGCTGGAGCTTTGGTAGGGCTCAAACTTTATTTGCTTACCTCAGTTCGGTGAACAACAGTCCAGCTGCCATCAGCATTGTTGCAAAGAATTTCTAGATAAGGATCTGATTTTCCCAAAAAATCCTGAAACAAACAGAGAACAGCATTTAAATCTTGATAAGCATATCAAATTGATATCATTCTTCAAGAGTAGAGAACACATTCGAAAGAAGGCACTATATTACATTCCTTGCAAAGAAATACAGGCATTTCTAGGCTAAATAATTTAAAGAGTAACTACACTTCAGGAACTGACTGAATCAGATCCCAAACCCTATCCCCAACATCAAAGGGAAAGATTGACATAGACATCCCAACAAACAATAAATTACAAGTGTTAAGCCAAGTCAGCAGCTCTTTCCCAAATAATACTGCTTTGTGTATTCCGAAGAGAAAATATTTCTCAGGAGGAAAGCCAGAATGACTGGACAAATGACCAATGTTTCTACATGTATATGTACTTACGTTATTAATCCTATTAAAAGCCCTGTGGGGCATTGCATTTTGCAAAGGGGGAGGGGGCATTATTCAGAGCCTAAAGCATAGTAAATCAGCCAATGCCAAAATACCTGAGTCCTCAAATTAGCAATAGAATGGTGATAAGTATACTTCTAGAGGAGCAACTCTAATATTTTTGCCTCCCTTTTCCGTCGCTGTCATCTCTTAAAGGAAAGAATTTGCTTCTCTAGCAGCAATATCTTTTCTTTAATACACCCATTTGGTTTAAACACATTTTATTTCAAACTTTGCAATACATATATACATTGTAACAATGCAAATAACAGAATCGGAACGAAAGCACAAGTACTTATGAAGTTCCTCTCCTTAAAGACAAATATTCTCTACTATTTAGAACACACCCCCAGTCTTTATTGGTTTTATGACATTACATATGTGAGAAAGGATATTTGCTTTGATGAAACAGCAGCGTCACTGGACTGTTGCATAATAAAATTATGAGGTCCAATAAACAAGAATATTTGTCTTTAACCCCCATGAGACTTCCCATTTCTTCCCTGGACAACATAGCCATTCCAAAATGGGTTCTACTCTTAAAAGAAAAAATTTGTTCCTCCGAGTTGACCCCTAACCGAGAAGGGAGGAGAATGAAAATGGCAGAGTTGCTTCCCCTGAAAGTGTAGCCATTTACCTTAAATCAATTCAAAATCTGAATAAGCTCAAGTCACTATCTAGTGCGGTGTAATATAACTGCTGATAGAATGGCAAACAGTGCAGACCCTGAACAATCTGACCCGGTTTATGCTGTTCAACCACTTCTGTCCCAGGTCGCCCTGTCATAACAGTAACATCTCAAACCTGGACAAAAGCTTGTCAGTTACACCTGCAGCTAATAATAGATTGATTCTGCTCTCAGTATATCTGAAGATACAAGCAACCAGTACAGACTCCAACCAACTTTCCACTTTCACAGTCTGATCAGTCTCAGCGGCACTAAGAGAAGCAAAGGCTGGCCACTGATCATATAGCACAAGCTGATCAGGGCTTTCATTGTAGCTGCTTGCATAGTCAGAGCTCTAGATTAAGAGGGATTTTTGTGTGATAATTCTGAGGAATTTTCGCTTTATTCTCTCTAATATATGTTGTGGCCCCTTCATTAGAACTGTCTCAGACAGGCAGTTCTAATGAGAAGCTACAACATATTTTTTATGGAAAAACTAAGAAACTCTATACCCAAATTATCACCAAAATCCACTTTATTTGCAGCTCGGATGTGTCCTAAGGTCCTTTATCCATGGTCCAAAGTGCTCTACATAAGTTGAGTATTTGAGGATAATTTTGAGATAATTTTTCTTATTTCTCAATAAATACATGCATTGTGATCCCTCATTAGGACCGTCTCAGCGAGACGGCTCTGATGAGGGGTCACAAGGTATGTTTTTATGGAGAAATATTAAAAATTATCCCTAAATTACCCCTGTCTTCACCTTCTTATCTAGAGCACTTTATGATAAAATCAACTTACCTTATTTTCTAACTTCCTGGCTTTGAAGGCACACTGTATAACCTCACCACCTTCTTTAACTTCCTGTGATCTAATCTATAACAACCAGGATATAGTCATATATAGACAATATCTTTCAAATAATTAATTTAGCATTATACAGCATGTTGAAATACATTTTGTAAATCAACATGCCTTCAGTCAAACTGAAGTAACTATATCGTCGATGTATCCAACTTCGTTATGCATAAATCTTCGTTAGGTTTCGTCATCTTCCTGTCCCGCGCGTGAGGTCAAGGCTACCACGTGTGTCTGTTGGTAAACATTGAGCTCGAGAACTGTCAAAGTTGTTCGGCTGTCTTCCATTGCATTATGCGTTTCAAGCAAGTAAGTACTGAGCAATCAAATTCTACATGCTTAAAATTAACAATTCTCACTATTACTTTTTTCTCATGGTGTTAAAATACCCATAATTTCCTAGATTTTCAGTTTTTCACTTTGTTTGCTGAACGCATCATTCGGATGACTTCTATAGAGGGTTAAAATCCAACACCCATCAAAAAAATATTTTAGGCCAAGCCAATTTTACATTCAGTTTCATGTCCCTATCCTTAGGCTCAAAAACGGTAAAAAGTGGCTCCTTTTAAATGAATAAGCACTGTAGCATGTTGATATTTCAGCAGTTTATTACTTAATATGAAACAAATTTAACAAACAATAGAAAACCCTATAAAACAGAGTAAAAGCAACATGCTGGATGGAAGTAACCTCAACCAAAACAATAAAAGAAAGTAATTCCCAAAGCAGGCCCCTCTACTGACGAAACGGAGATGATGAAACTGAAAAATGTTGTGTTTGCCCTAAATACACCCCTGGTCAAGTCAGAAATTCTTTGGACATAAAGTTCACCAAGTGGTTACAGTGTGCAAACTTGGAATGTAAGCACTGTATCCATCTTCTATATTGCACCCCTTTGCGAGCTGTGAGGAGAGACATTATCTTTTACTGTACTCACTCCCCCCCCCCCCCTCCCCCATTCAGATTTGTAAATAGTGTGTCAACTGTTTTACATGTAGTTGGAAATATTAATTTTTGAATTTGTTATAATTGTATAATTGTTACTGTTGTCGGACTAAATAAATAGAGAGTACAGTCAAGGGATGATTGTACAAAAGATGGACCCGGGCACTGATCTGAACCAAAAGTAATGGTGAGTAAAGAAATAATGTCTTACAGTTTTATTTCATTTTTATTTATTTTTTTTGTCTTTGGTATAGTAACATTAATTTGGAAAATCTTACAACGAAAAAATAATAACCTTGGCCTAATTGAAGCCTGGCTAATTAGCATAAATGTCAGCGCATGCGTCCTAACGAAGTTTTATGCACTTCCCATTGTTTACAAGATGGCGGACACACGCTCGCCAAAGCGTTGAAAACAATAGAAATTAGAATCGCAGGGTCATTATTTTCGCTATTAATGTCGCGAGAGGTATTGATTCATCGGGTAATGGTGGATTAAATTGTGGCCGCCATATTGTCTATTGCCGAAAACCGTGTATGCTCTTAGGGTACCGAAGTTTCATGCATCGAGGATAACAACTACATGTATCAGACCTTGAAAATAGTTCCAGTTATTAAGGATAAGATTCTGCTTAACTTCACCTTTTTGGGTTCAGAAATTAGTTCCTCTTAGCCATAATAAACGGGGCCCAGTTGTTCAAAAATAACAATGTTGTTTGTTAGTCTTCAAGATGTTACTTCTTCAAATGTATTGTGTTCAAAAACATTGCCATTTTTGCCAAAAAATATGAGGAGCTTTTACAATAGAGCTCCTCACATTTTAGAAAAAAATACAATGTACTCTATAGCGCAAATGATTTTATATGTTCTGATGACTTACAGGAAATTAATCCTTGACTAACGACTTTGTTAAGCTAATGATGCTTTGAACAACTGGGCCCAGGTTATCAGATCTGGAGTAATCTTGATTTTTCTACATCTGACTGTATCTTAAGTTATTAGAACAATTGTTAACAAGGCCGTAAAGCACCAAAAACAGACATCAGCCACTACTCAGTTTCAAATGCATTTGTACAGCAAGGATATTATATCTAAATTATGAAACCACCTTAGCCATTCCCATGATAGATTTTATTTTTGTGAAAACAAATTTTTTGTTGATATAAAACTTATGCAAATATTTCCTGATTAACTCTAACCCATTCTATTCGGGATAGCCCTTTAGGGGTATCCGGGCAAACAGTTTAGATCCAAATCAGGCCCCACAAACCTGGGACCTGATCTGAGATCCAAACTGTTTGCTGCCAAGGCATCATTTCTTCAAGAGTTAGTTAGAACAAAAGTGTCAAAATATTCTTGATTTTTTATGCAGACGACAATTTCAGCAGATGACAAAAAATACCCAGAATGCAATGGGTTAACGTGGGAAATACTTGCAACAGCAGGGCTCAGCCTAAAGGGTGATTTGGGAGAAATAGTCTCCCTAAGCTGGCTGACTTCTCCCTATTTTGAGCTGAGGGAGAATGAAAGTATATAGAACATATAGGGAAATCCAAAAATTTGGACCTAAACTTATCCCTAAAGTCCAGAAAAGGTTGCAAAACTTCTCCCAGTCTGAAAGCTCTAGGCTGACTCCTGCAGCAGTATTATTTTCACAAAACTTCAGAAGTGTAAAGTTTTCCCAAAAAGGTTCACAAAATGCTATCAAAATTTCCTTTCTTGACCTGGGGAACTATTTTGAAAATCCCAAATTTAACTTAAGAGGTAAGGCTGCAGTTCCATGTTCTTCTGCCATTTTTACACGGATAACAACTTTTGTGACTTGACTCCCACTCATCATGACAAGGGAGGCTAAACTGATATGACAGAATTGCTTCCAATGAAAGTCCACTCATTCACCTTCAAATTTTGTTAAATTTCCTTTAAAACAAATTCATGAAAATAAACATTTGCAAAAAATCTTGCAATTTACAGTACAAGAAGAAAGAAAAGTTACCAGTATCTGTCCTTCTCCTGCAGGTTTACCATCTTTCTTCACCAGGGGTTTTCTGAAGGGACTCGCAGCAACAATCTAAATAACAGAAATTATTCAATACTGTAATCAAACATGCCACATACACTGGACTGCAATTTGTGAGGTCTGGTGAGTTTTTAACCCTTAAAAGGCCAATAAAAGCAGACAACTAAATTTACCTCTGCAAAATTTCAGAAACAAAAAGTTTTGCGCAACCTATATCATATTCAGAACTCTGACAGGGTAGAATCAGATGTGGCTCATAATCAGGTCCGACACACATAACCACAATTTCGAAAACTGGAATAAGAATTTTTCTTGTTAAACTCCTCTGTGTAATCTAGCAAAACGAACTTTCAATGTAAGAGCAGAAATGGAAGACAGTGGAAGAGAATGCAGTACCTATATTATTTAGAGCATGCAGTACCTATATTATTTTTTAAACTAAAATAGTGGAAGTGTGTTTTTAATACAGCACTGTAACCATTGAAAGCTGTTTTGATGCTTCATCAAGTCTCAAAGAATCAACATATATTATCACAGGATTATCGTCATTATCGTATCATCTATACATGTAGCACTGGAATTTACTATTACCTGTCCCAAAGTGCACTCCACTTGTCCCAGAAAATCGTCATCTCCAAGCTTAGGTGTATTATTGTCAAGGTCATATACTGCAACCTTGACCTTCTGAACTTCTTCAAACATGTAATCAACAGAGAAACATTTTGCGAAGTTGGGGTCCAGGCAGTTCTTTACATTTTCTGTTCTCCCAAGCTGAAATAAAGTGAAGTTCACAGTCACCATAGAAACTGTTGCTGTAACTGATCAAATTCTATAAATTTGTATATCAAGTAACAAAACTGCCTAGACTACCAGTGTAGATCCAGATCAGATGGCTCCTTCAGGAGCTGGCTGATCAGGTTCTACTCTGTTTGCAATTACACCAAGTGTTTTCATGAAAAAATACCAGAAAAAAATGTTTCAATGAGTTTTCTTCAGGATGAGGATGTGTGTACGAATTTACTCCATGCAAAATTTTTCATTTTTTAGGAGAGGTTCATAACAGTATATTCAGTACATATATTAAGAACTTAGAAGTCTCAATGAAATCACCTTACCAAGAGATTATTCTAAGACCCCACAATATAGCAAGTCTGAATGGGGTTTCCATGTTTCCTTTGTATTTTCTTCATGTTTTCTTTTCAACAATAATAATGGCATTTTTGCTTACAAAAATGGAACTCTAATATGAACCACAGAAACATATGTACGAGCTGGGATTGCACTTGAATCTCCTTTTCTCTTTTGTTATGTTATCTATTTTACTTATTGTTTTGTTTTGAATGGAAGAAACTTAAGCAAAATATCAAAATAATCCAACAGCCACAAGGAACTCTATCAAGAGGTATGGGCACACTTTCAGGGGGTCAATTCTTAAAGAAAATAATTTGCTCCTCTAGGAGTAAATTCTTTCCTTTAAGAGTAGACCCCTTTTGGAAGGGCTTTGTCCTCCAACGACGCAAACAGGAAGTCATCTAATTTGTTCCCCTTTGTAAAAATGGTGGAAAAACATGGCGAACCCAAACACCTTAAATGACTAGAAGCATCATACCTCAGCCCACTGGCCTCCCTGGTGCATGTACAGAACAGCACAGGGATCTGACTTGGAAGTAATATCTTTGTTCAGGAGTTTACGGCACTCTATTCTAAGTTCAATCTTAGACATGGGAGCTCTAGCTGAGCTAACACCAGGGTACGCCATCGCTGAAAAGAAATCTGAAATATAAAAGTGCCCTAATAAGAACTCTTGTCTCTGCCTTGCTCTATTACATGAGAATTCGAGCCACGACACGAGAAAACCAACAAAGTGGCTGTGCGCCCAGTGCAGACTCAGATCAGCCTGGGCATCCACCCTGTCTGATCAGAGTCTTTCCTGTTCGCATGGAGCTAGCTTAGACCTTAGTTACCCTTTAAGCACAAAGCAAAGACTCTGATCAGACTGGGCGGATGCCCAGGCTGATCTTAGTTTGTGCTTTGCACACAACCACTTTGTTGGTTTTCTCGTGTCACGGCTCATTTGATTAGAAAAAATCAACCAGCCAATCAAAAAGTCAAACTCAATTTCTGTGCCTGCCAATCAAAGAACCTCTCAGTATTCAAGCAAGATTAATATCAAACTGTGATTACATAATGTCATGTAATCAATTAGCCATCCATTTTATCAGCACCCAAAGAAGCCAGTATCATCATCTTAACCGATTAATGCCTAGTAGACTCTTCTATCTGCACATATTGGATGAGTCCATTTGTCATCTAAGGGGTGGCAGGTTTAGTTTCTTTTTCGATTTTGGGGCGCTAGACATCAATGGGTTAACCTACCAAGGCTCAGATCATAGTTACACTACTTTTCCCTTGACCTTTTTGATTTCCGTACTTTTCCCCTTGACCTTTTTGGTAAGGGTATTTTTTTTACTATGAAACGGAGGTTTCCCCTCTCTAGAATGACCCCAAATATCTAAATCAGTCTTATGTAATTCTGCTACAAGATGGGGTTTTCCCTCCAAAAACAATCCCATATTAAAATATGGATCTAGATTTTGGGGGTTGTTTTGGAAGGGAAAAAAAAACATCTTATGACCAAAGAAATATGGTACTTATTGCCTGATTGACCAATTAACACTACATAACAATAGGACTTTTAGGCATATAGATAATCATATGATACTGGCTAATCAACCGAACTGTCACTGGCAAATTATTGGCTTCCTTTAAATACCCGGTAACCCCAGATATCCGTTTCAGTTCATATACCTTTTTTTCTGATTTTAGATAATATAATAAAGTTTTGGATAAAAAAAAAAAAAAAAAACGTTTTAGTTTTGGAGGTACAAGATCACGCCTACCAATCGCTCTCATGCGAAACCACGGTTCAGAACGCCAATCCATGAGAGGAGTTCCCGGTTTTGCAGGAGAGGAGCCAAAATCGTAAACAAATTTGGCAGCGGCACAAGGTTTGGGGTATTTATTTTCTCTGAAAACTATTTATGCAAAATATAAGAATGCTATTTTGTCACATATAGATTGTTTCTTCGGCACATGAAAGGATTAAGCACATGGTCATGCATTATTCCAGATATGCATTTAGTACTGCAGAGCATGTATTCAAGGTCAGTCTCGGCGATATATACATGTAGGGAAAAAGTCGCATTCTCTTGCTTGATTTTGAGTCTGACCTTGGCAGTCGCAAAGATGTGAACAGAACTAATGTATATGTTAGTCCAGCTCCGGACCAAAATTATTTCAAAAACAAAGTTTCTAATTGAAAGTGAAAATTGAAACTTGTTTCTAGGTATTTTCCGGCCCAGAGCTGGGCTAATGTATATGTGAATCCAAACGTTGGAATTAAGTTTTCCGTGATGGACAGTTTAGAATTTAGAAAATATACGCAAAACCTTAGCATCGTTTCTGAGGCATGCAAGAGGGTTTGCAAAAGGCCTTAAAAGACAAACGGGGAATAAAAACAGCCCAGAAAGTCATCTGCAATGTATAAAATAATGATTTATCACAGAGTTCATATTAGTTTTGATCCAATTATTGTTCAGAAGCTGTTTTTGTGTTTGATAAAAATTCCTTATATTTTCTATTATCTCATGCGGAACCGGGCTGACGATGCCAAGTTTTTGCGTATATTTTCTAAACTCTAAACTGTTCATCACAGAAAGCTTACTTCCAACGTTTTGATTCACCCATACAGTAGTTCTGTTCACTTCTTTGCAACTGCCAAGGTCAGAGACTCAAAATCAAGCAAGAGAATGCAACTTTTCCCTACATGTATATGTCGCCGAGACTGACCTTGAACACATGCTCCGCCGTACTAAATGTATATCTGGAAAAATGCAAGACCATGTGACTAATCCTTTCATGTGCCGAAGAAACAATCTATATGTGACAAAATAGCATTCTTATATTTAGCATAAATAGTTTTCAGAGAAAATAGATACCTCAAACCTTGTGTCGATGTCAAATTTGTTTACGATTTTGGTTCCTCTCCTGCAAAACCGGGAACTCCTCTCATGGATTGGCGTTCTGAACCGTGGTTTCGCATGAGAGCGATTGGTAGGCGTGAAGATACTTATTTCATATTTATATTCAACAGGAATTCATGGATTATTTAACATACAGACCAGGCATGAAAATGTAGGGATATGAACTTAATAGAGTTCAACTTTGTCAAAAAATATAAATATGTGTGTCGGGTGGGTAGCAGGGAGTGAGTTGCGAGGGTGACTAATTACCTCTTGGGCCTTCAAAACACCCTTAAAACCAGTATTGGTATTTGATAAATCTATTTGAATATTCATAAATTGATTGGATATCCATAAATCATGTTGAATTATAGATATCAATAAATCCAATTATGGATATACATACATTTGAATTATAGTCTTTTTATAGATATCCATAATTGTAATTATGGATATCTATAATTTGACATGATTGATGGTTATCCATAATTCGATTTATGGATATCAATAGGGGTGTAACGATACATCGATATATCGATGCATCGTGATAGTGGTTGCCTTGATAGTGCTATCGTGATAGTGTTTTCAACTAACGATAACTATCGCCGATAGTGCTTTCAACTATCGATAGTTTTTGTTCATGTAGATTTTCACCTTGTGGACTTGATTTTGACACTTGCCTTTCAAACAAATTTCATGTAGGAACTTGAAAGGTGTCTGCTTTGCATCAAAAAACTTTCATTAAGATGGTCGTTAAGCTTACTCTCATAGTGGACAGCTGCACTGGTATGTAATTTAGAGATGAGGGACTTACTTAAATCATCTGAATTCTTAAGAAATTGCAATATTCAGAGACAGTGATAGTATCGTGATGTATTACCCTTGACAGTAATAGTATCATGATAGGGGTTTCTCCGATAGTAACAGTATCATGATAGTCAGAATTTGGGATGATAGTCAGCCCTAGATATCAATAATTCCAATTATAGATATCAGTAAATAGAATAGAATTATGGATACCAGTATCCATTATATGAATAATATATATCCATAAATCTATTTGTTGATATCTATCATTCAAATTATGGATATCCAATATTCATCCTGATTTATGGATATCAATAATTTGAATATTGGATATCCATAATTTGAAATATGTATATCAACAAATAAGAAAATAAATAGTAAAACTAACAGCACCCTGAATGAATAGGGAATTAAGAGTTAAATGGCACCTCAGGGTGCTGTTTTACTATTTATTCCCTTATTTATTGATATCCGTAATTCAAATTATGGATGTCCATTATTCAAATTTATGATATCCATAATTATTTATGGATATCCATAATTGTTTATGGATATCAATAATTCGAATTACGGATATCCAATGATCAAATTATGGATATCCAAAAATCATGCTGAATTATAGTTATCAATAAATCAAATTATGGATATCCATATTTCTAATTATTGATATCTATAAACCAACATGGTTTATGGATATCCATAATTTGATTTATGGATATCGATAATTCCAATTATAGACATCAATAAATAGAAAAGAATTCTGGATATCCAATGTTCACCTTGATATAAAGATATTATTAATAAATGGAATAATGGATAGCCATAATTCAAATTATGGATATCAATAAATAGGGAATAAACAGTATAACAGCACCCCACTTACTACAACTATCTAATTATCTATCTTTTCACACAGCATACACCCTCATATGAGTATTACGTGCCGGGTTCCCGCGACTTGCGATAAAAGTAAAGAATTTAAAAACAGATGACAGTGAGAGTGGATTTAAAAAGTGCTAGTATTAGTATATTTACACAGTAGAATCAAAGGTGAGGATAAAAACAGCAGTATGATAAGTTTAGGGTTTCAAGTGGCACACATGACTGACAGCCCGCTTGAAGCTGTCAGGGTGGCGATGGATGCTGGAAGGCTGTTCCACTGCACAACTGCGAGAGGATAGAGTTAGAGAGGCAATAAAACCCACCAGATATGACCCAATAAAAGCAGTAATGAAGACATAGAACTGGTCACAGAGGTACAACAGTGCCAATAGTGCTTCTATCAGAAGAGGATTTGTGAGTAAAACGGAACCCCATAGGTATAAGTGATTGCTGTTAACTAGTCCGTGCGAAAACTAGTGACAATGCCAATTAGTTTGTCTTCCAACTTTTATAACCAGCATCAACACAAAAGCAGTAAATGTTGACAGATTTTTTTTAAATACTTTATAAATGGACCTTACCGGTTTAAGCTGAAACAGTAATTCCTCCAAAATAAGATGATAATCTTAGAAATCGATCAGTTAATTGTCTTCACTTCCTGATTATCTTTCCCTGGATATTTTTGGATCATTCTCACTTTTTGGCAGGGGTACAGTGTAGAATGATTTTTTAAGAATTCAAGAAAAAAAACTTTTATGCCATATGCCATAATACATATACTATCAAGTTAGAAATTTATTATATTATCCTGCTTTTCTATCTCGCCGGCCAGCAAGACATCTAATATTACATAGCTCAAATTGTTGTCGCCTCACCTATGTAACCATTGAGCTCTTCCAAGGTCAAGGACAAATAAACAGCCTGTGTGTCAAAAAATCAGAATCATCAAAAATACGTTCAGGTGTGCCTTGCCTTGGCAGCTGACGAGCTGTAGCAACACTATATGGTTGGAATTTTTTCTCAAACAACTCCATTCTGAATTTCTTTTTGAAATCAGTCTTTCTAGGCACTTTTGTTGTAGCCCAGCTCTGGGCCGGAAAATGCCCAGAAACAAGTTTCAATTTTCTAAATTAGAAACTTTGTTTCTGAAATAATTTCGGTCCGGAGCTGGACTACTTTTGTTGTACATGTCATTTTTTCTGGGTAAATCATCTGATGATTTGCAGGTCTAGTCCCAGACAAGGTTATTGGGGTATTGTTTACAGGTTTATCCATGCAGTCATCGCTTTTTGACGAGGCCACAGTCCCTAAGTACAAAGCCATAATTAATCCAAATCAGGCACGGTCATTAGAACCGTCTCAATAAGATGGTTCTAATAAGGGGTCACAAGATATGTTTTTATGGAGATATGGATAATTATTCCTAAATCATCTCTGTGTCCCCTTCTTATCTGGAGCAATGCATATCTATGGGAGTTGAACAGCATTTGAGCCGCGACCTGACAAAACCAACAGTGTGGTTGTGTGCCCAGCGAAGACTCAGATCAACCAGGGCAGGTGCCCAGTTTAATCAGACTCTTTGTTTAGTGCTCAAAGGGTCTTCGCTGTCTGCATGGAGGTAGCTTAGACCCTTTGCTATCCTTTAAAGGCTCAGCGAAGACTCTGATCAGACTGGGTTGATAACCAGGCTGATCTGAGTCTGCGCTGAGCGCACAACCACTTTGTTGGTTTTCTAGTGTCGCAGCTCATTTATGCATGTACATGTAAATGGTTTGCTAGCATTCTCAATATAAATTCATGGTGATAAGAGTAGGCGCCAGTGTATGAAGACACACTTAAGTCGTTATTAAGGTGACTTGTTTACTTTTTTCAGGCTCAATGATTTGCATCCAGAAATAGTATGCCTCTTTCCCCTCGTAAAAGCCGTTATGATGGCTCTCCACTTAAGAGCCGTGCCATAAGCCATGGTGAGCATGGATCAGAAGGTCATGATGGCATTGAGCCACAACAGGGAACTAGCTCCACCATGTCCCTGATTGCCAAAAACCACTGCTGTAAATTGTTAAAAGGTGAGATAATTCATGCTTTATTTGGATGTTAACAGACCTGGCCTTGAGGTTATAAAACTTGAGTACATTCTCACTGCTCGGAAGCAGCCAATCAGTTTGCTTTATTTTGAGTTTGAGATTATTCTCAAGTTTTATAACCTCAAACCCAGATCAACCGGAGTCATGAAACCATCCATGCCAATTCATATTAAGGGTACTCTTTGATTTGTCAATGCCAATCCCATCAAATCCGTTTTAAGAGCAATCCTCCAGTTGTTGAAATGGCACTGGGTATATAAGACTGCTCTAAAAATTGATATTATGGATCTTATCATGACTGTTGTTGAGTCAATCTGCTTAGTGTAGAATTCGCCTAAGTAGCTCATAATGCGTGACAGTTTGCTCATACATGTCATAATATTTACACTGCAATCTAAGAGATCAGGGGGGTTGATATTTTTAGCGTGAGATTTGATCAAAATAGGAGAGATTTTAAGAAAAAATATTGTGAAGTTAATACAGAGTTATGAACTTTTACATGGTGCTTTTTATGTCAGAAGCAAATATAAAAGTATGCATTTCTTACTAGTTCTTAAAGAGGTAAAATTGGATGGAGTTTCCATACTATTTTAGGTGTAAAGGAAATTAAACAAGAACTGCCTACTGAAAAACTGGATGGCTGGGGCAGGCATGACAAGCATGTCTGCACATATCTGTCAAACCAAAAATGATGTTGATTTTTCTCAAAAGTAGGTCACCATGATCTAGTTTTGTGGAAGGTGATCTGGAGCTGCTTATGGATGCACTGACAGACTTTGAAAGTCCTTAGGCATACAGATGCTGAGAGTCTGATTTGAAAACCGGGAAAATGTATGCTTTAGCAAAATTAGGTCATAGTGACAGTTTGTGGGCTATGACTTCAACTGTAAGGGGCAGGCGTATTGAAACCAGAAATGGTGTCATTTTCAGGAAGGTAGGATAATTCAGTATTTCCACTAAAGCTGAATGGGGAGAGACCCTCCCCGCCCTTTTTTGGCCCACCCTCCTACTCTTAAAATGTGTAAAAAGCATGCTTCTGTCTCAAAAATATGTTTGTCCAGCCACCTTTTCCCATGGTGCTATATCACAGTTCCGACATGTGGCTTGCCTGTAACTCAAAAACCAACAGCCCATCTAGATTGATAAGGGACCGACCATTTGATATTCTGGGGGGGGGGGGGGGGCCTGGTATATTTATCAAAAAAATTTCCTGTCTTTGGATATGCAAGAAAAAAATAACCTGGCTCATAAGGGGGTTCAAAAAAATAATCTGGCCTCAAAAGTAAGAGAAAAAAATAGCCTGTCTCCACCCAAAATTTCAAAAAAAAAATATAGTCTGCAGATAATTCCATTGGAATTGAGTTTTTATAATGTCTCTGGCTTCTGGGGGGCTGCGCCCCCCAGACCCCCATATTTATAGTAATATTTTAATATTATCTACAATTGGTTTACACCAGCGGGCCCCCATGTGCATACATTTACAAAAACATCCTATACAACATTCACATACATGTATTATTGATCTGCCACATTACTAAGTAAATGTTTCCACTAAAACTGAATTGCAAAAGAGTCACTAGCTTATGGGAGACAAAACCATTATGGCAAAATAAACACTCTAAAAGGCAAAAGTCCTAATATAAAAACCCTTATTTTTATCATCATTCCTAGTTTTTCTCTATTGTTTCCAGTCTTAAAATTGCCATTGAAATTGGGAAATTGCTTTAGCTTCTGGGGGGCATTGCCCCCCAGACCCCCCCCCCTTTGATAACTTCTTAGCACATAAGTTTCAGCCATTTTTTAATTGCCATTCATGTATAATGTGACTCTTTCATGTAAGTAATGTGACTCTATCATGTAAGTATTTATCAAACTCTCTAAAGTACGAATAAAGCATGTTTGGGCATATATTGGGATAAAAAAAATTCCTAATGTTAGCCCTAGAACTTTGCCAAAATGGCCCTAAATTTTGGCCAAAATAGCCCTAATTTAAGGCCTAATTTTTTGCCAAACTCATACTGGGATGTTTGTATCTATACCTTAGATGAAAAGAGTAACATGCTCCAGGCACTGGTTTGCAAAAGCAAGCTAAGCCATGCCCTTGGCCTGGTTAAAGACAGCACCATGTTCTTTTTGTGAGAACAAAAAGGTGTAAAAAATACTGATGTGGGTAAAATAAAAGGATATTAAGGTCAAGTAAGCAAGGACCTGATAGTTCAGCTATAAAATTAAAAAAAAAAATAACCTGTTTGAGTTAGTTTGTAAAAAAAATAAATTAGCTCCCACAAGGTGAAAAAAAAAGATATTGTTTCTCGAGGCCAGTGAAATAAAATGTCGTGTCTCCATCAAGAATACCAGGCCCCCCCCCCAGAATATCAAATGGTCCGTCCCTAATCTACCATATTTCTTTGGTTATATCAAGATGGGGTTTTCCCTGTCAGAACAGTCCCAAAAATCTAGATCCATCTTATAAGATGGATCTTGATTTTTTGGGATTGTATTTGCAGGGAAAAAACATTCTATAGCAGAATTGTGTAAGACCGATTTAGATTTTAGGGGTCATTTGAGAAAAAAAAAAGTGTTATATAGCCGATTAAATAGGATATTTACACAGGCACCTATAAACACTTATTACGGTGATTATTACAGTTTGGGTTGTTGTAACTGACTGATAGGGTCGAGTCGGGTAACTTCGGACAGCGGGTAAATTCGGACATACCATTGCAAACAGTGAAAATCCAGATGAGCCGTCTCATCAGGATTTTCACTGTTTGCCCAGTTAATTTTGTTTTAATTCCAAACAACTTACATATAATGGAAACAATGTCATTGTCCGAATTTACCTGCTGTCTGAATTTACCTGACTTAACCCTGTTTTTGCTTAATAAATGATGTCTGTTCTTTTTAAGGACTTCAAGAGTTCCACAAGCAGGACACATTTTGTGACTACAGTCTCATCGCTGAAGGTCAAGAGTTGAGAGTTCACAGGGTTGTCATGGCATCATGCAGTGATTATTTCAAGGTCATGTTGACAGGTCAGATGAAAGAGAGCAGGGAAGGGCAGGTGGACTTGAAGGGTATAACAGCAAAAGGGCTGAAAGTGGTTGTCGATTTTGCATACACAGGGGTGCTGCAGCTGACGGTTGAAAATGTGGAGGAGGTGTTGTCAGCGGCAACGCATCTACAGGTGACTGATGCTGTTGAATTATGCAGTAAATACATAGAAAATTCCATCACAATAGAAAACTGTGTTGATGTGCTAAATTTGGCTGAAATGTACTCCCTTGCATCAACAAATCAGGTTGCTAGGGACTTTATGCTTGGAAATTTTGAAATTGTAGCTAAAAGTAGTCAGTATAAAAAGCTGACACACACCCAGTTGGCAACATTGCTAGCAGAAAATGGTCTCATGGTTACATCAGAATTTCAGTTATTCAAGCTGGTGCTCAAGTGGATTAATCAGAATCCGTCACAGCGGAACCAAGTTGTGGCTGAATTGATGCAGCATATAAGGCTTCCTCTTTTAACAGGAGAGGAACTCGTGGAAAAAGTGAGCACTGTCTCATTAATGCGAAACAATCAAGAATGTAATGACCTTCTGACAGATGCAAAAGATTACCATATTGTTGTGAGTAAACAGCCTATGTTGCAAACCAGACGTACACAGGTGAGGTCAAACATAAAATGTCTCGTAATGTGTCACAGGGAAAATCTTGAATATTACAACATTGGGAATAAACATCATGGTTTTCTGAAAGATGCTACAATTCAGTTGTATCATCCCTCAGTGGTAGTGGTTGACAATTTCATGTATGCATGTGGTGGAAAATATGACTTTAACGAGAATAATGAAATTGCTACCGCAAGATGTTTTCGGTATGATCCTCGTTTTGACTCCTGGTATGAACTGACATCCATGAATGAAGCCAGGAAAGATTTTGTGCTGTTGGCACTAAATGGGAAATTGTATGCTGTTGCTGGACAGGATGAAAATCTTGTAATGTGTACAATGGAGATGTTCAATATTGTTGCAAACGAGTGGGAACACAAATCTCCCTTGCCACATTCTATGTATGGTCACGCTGGCACTGTTTGTAATGGGAAACTATATGTCTCTGGTGGTCAGAAGTTTGATGGCTGCTGCAGCGATCTTGAACAGTACGATCCTGTAAGAGATGTGTGGGAAATGCGTTGTCCGATGACCCATGCAAGGCTTAATCACAACATGGTAACATTAGGCTCAAAGATCTACGTCATGTGTGGGAATATTGAGGACAGTTATGGTTTTCCAGTGCCAGTGATTGCCATTGAGCGCTACGATCCAGAGGCAAATCAGTGGACATGCTGTCAAAAAACACTCAATATACGAGAAGCTGGGGCCTGTGTGTATGAGGATAAGATCTATATTGTTGGCGGGATCAATGGGGAGCATTATTTCTCAGATCTTGTTCAGTCTTACAAACCAGAAACAGAAGAACTTGAAATCATCGAGAAATTTGCAACAAGACTACATGGAAGAGCATGTTGTATTCTCACATTGCCACAGTATGTGTAAATGAGACAACAGTATGTGTAAATGAGACAATCAGTTGATTATATTCTGTTCAAAATATTTAAAAGAGCTCTGTTGGTTGGTTTGGGTTAGGAGCACTGTTTGTAACTTCCATACAGTAAGTCTCTGTATAAAAACTCTTAATCATCTAAACTTAATAACAAGGCATGAGTGTCTGCAAATGAGCCCCATCATGTGACTTCCAAGAATGTGGCAGTTTTGTCATGTGATAATCAGGTCGTCGTTCTCATTTACACAGAATAATCAGACCTCACCATGATTGGCTCTATAGCTTGAGCCACTTCCGTAGAAGGCTGATGTGACAAGCAAAGGCTCTGATCAGACTGCACTTAAGTGCAGTCTGATCAGAGCATTTGCTTGTCCCTAATGCCACATTGTTGGAAATGACAAGATGCAGCGCCTAACCTATTTATTAATTCTGATGCTGAAGAGTTTTATATAGAGACTTATGGAAGTTATATACAGTGCCCCTTTAATTTTTTTTAGCAGTATACATATACCATATTTGTTCAGATTTTGTTCACAATTTTCACCCAAAACACATTTGGCTGAACTTAGATATTTAGATGTCTGTACACTTAGCTAAAGTTCTAATTTGTCAGTTTTCTAATATGCAGAAATATGATTTTTAAACTGTATTTTTGGATATAATTATAATCAAAATTTTGGGCTGTTATCTACTTATTTACTTTATATTTGCCCGGGTAATTCGCCAAGATAAACACCGGTCATACTTACCTCAGAGACGCTGTCCTCATTTTCATTTTTTATTGAAATGATAATTAATGCATAAAATAAATATATAAATAAATAACAATGCAACCGAATGTTAATACAAATAAATGCTCGAAACGAAAGCATACTAAAGTACTGCTACAAGGAATCCATAGTCAAATTTTAGTAGATCAATGACAAGATATTGTATTATTGTAGCAAAATCGATACTTTATAAAACCCTTCATGGTATGGCAG
Source organism: Ctena decussata (assembly GCA_963989385.1). Lineage (NCBI taxonomy): Eukaryota > Metazoa > Mollusca > Bivalvia > Lucinida > Lucinidae > Ctena > Ctena decussata. The sequence continues at coordinate 62,581,200 of OZ022503.1, forward strand.
ACATTCTTCTCTTCTTTTTCTCCTCTTCTTCTTCTTCTTCTTTTTCTTCTTCTTATTATTACCGTAATCGTTTCCTTCTATCTCTTCAAATTTTCTATTGCATATTCTTGAACACATATACTTTTTGAAGATGTATATATATATACTCAAAATTTGTACTTAACTTTTTGATATAATAATTGACATGTGATGTAATACATGTACATGTTTTGTAAATTCATATTATTCGTATAATTATTATACATGTATAACTTGTACATTTACAGTACCGTCTAGGAGAGGATAAATATAGGCCTAGCCTACATCCAATCCTTAGACATCTATATATATGTTTGTTATCACAAATGTATGTATTTGTGTCTGAAATTTATAATAAATAAACTTATTTACAGTCAATGTTGTAATCTAAACTTTATTTGTAGTATTAGAGTTATGACCCCTTCTATGTAAACCATAGAATGTTTTGAAAACACATACAGGCTGCATCAAACTCCCACAAAAGCATGATATTTCAGAAATAAATAAAGTTTCTCATCATAAAAACATGAGGTATGTTTTTTGTCTTCATGCATTCTTCACCTGTAATAATTTTAATACTGACTTTTTCTGGTGCTTATTGAAATATTTAAAAAGTGCTGCAGATATGGCGTGTACTACGTCTTCATGCATTCTTCACCTGTAATAATTTTAATACTGACTTTTTCTGGTGCTTATTGAAATATTTAAAAAGTGCTGCAGATATGGCGTGTACTACATGTATTTCTCCACGGAAAAGGGCTCTAGATAAGAGGGAGTATTTGGTGATAATTAGGGAAAATTTCTGTTGAATCTGCATCAAGGATCTTGCACAAGTGGTCATTTCATATGAAATTTATGAAACAAGCCTTCGGCGAGTTTCATAAATTTCATATGAAATGCCCAGGATTCTATTTATGATATGACCCTTTAAAATAGGATTTTATCACCTTCAAAATGAACATTATTTCAATAAGAAAATGCATTGATGACATGGACGTTGTCAATGACGTTACATGTACACGCCAGTGTTATTACACATGTGGTCATATGATTTTTATGACATTACATTATCCACTGAATAACAGCGACGTCATATGATAAAATATCATATATTTATATGGATATTATCACATGCAAGAACAACTTTACAGTTGCTGTTAATGCAGTCTGCAACAGTTATGGTGTGAAACTGACAAATGATTAGTTTCATAGATTCAAATATGTATTACATAATTTAACTGTGCTAGATTCTGGAAAAATGAGGGAGACACACATTTATGCAGGAAATAAGAAAATTTACAAATTTTAGACAGAAGCTTGAAAATGTGGTTTATGAGTGTGTCCCACTCAAGAAAAGGGAGAATTGTCAGGTATTTATTCTTAAATTTTATGATATGCCTTACAGTTGAAAACCTGGCAGAGAAAATACCAAACTTCCTTTGCATATAGGGCTTTTCCATCCATAAATGCCTGTTGAAGGAAACCTCAAATGCTTATGGTTATAAATACTTGTAATGTGCTTTTTTTGTTTTTTGTTTTCATATTTCATATTGACTATCGTCAAGAATATTTTCTGCTTACATCATGTAAACTTACAGCTCTGTGTGTCTGAATTCATCCAAAGAAGGAGTCCTGGTAGCTCAGTAGGTTAAGCACTGGCCTGCTAATCTTGTGGTCCCCGGTTCAAGACCCACTGGAGGAGAAACTCTTTCCAACTGTAAATGGGGTTCCACTGCACACAGCCTTTCATTAGAGCCCTTCCATCATCCTGATATGACTGAAATACTGTTGAAAAGGAATTAAAATTGCAAGTCATCCATCCATCTATCATTGAAAGAATATACATGTATTTATTTGGTGTCATATGAAAAAGTACCTTTTGGCATGGGCAAAAAGGAATGACTCAGATCAGATTGTGCATCCATACAATTTGATCAGGGTTCGAGGTTATAAAACTGGAGTTCTTTCTCAAACTCAAAATAAAGCACACTGATTGGCTGCTTCCGAGCACATGCTCGGAAGCAGCCAATCAGTGTGCTTTATTTTGAGTTTGAGAATGTACTCAAGTTTTATAACCTCAAACCCAGTTTTGCCTTTTCTTATATGCAGTTAAAGGATCCTGTGGATCTAAAAACTGACCATTGTGTGCAGTGGCATAGGGTGATTTGAGTATTTGCAGTATGCACATAGCTTAACCTTATGTTGAATAGTGGACTTGTCCATCTGTATCATTGGATCAGTCTATTTCTAGTTTCAGGGCTCCCTGGTGAATGTTTTCATTTTTATTGTATTTTGCATAGAAATTCATATAAGCAAACAGTGTAGACCCTGATCAGATGCCTGAACTGGGTCGGCACTGTTTGCCTATGTCCCCAAAATGGGTTTCCTTTGTAAAAAGAGTTAAGAATTCTTTTCACATAACACCAATCATTAAATTTATTTACAGATGTTTCCAGAGAATCATATATTTATTATATACATTGTATGTGCTAGGGTTTGATTATATTTTCAGCAGTTAGACAATAAAGGTATTATTGTTTTTGAAAAATTTTATTTTGATTTAAAAGCCACATTACCCATTAATGCCTAGCATCACATAAAACATTGTACACACAGATCAGATGCTGCAGAACATGGCCTCTGACCAGAGCTTTCACTGTTTTGCAAAAAATACAGGAATTTAAATAAATACAACTTATACCCCAGCATATGAAGTATGACAAGAGGGTAATAGTTCTTGTCTTTCCATCCATTCATCCTCATTCCCATCTGTATGCCCAGCCATCCTTCTTTAGGAAAGTTACTTTCTGCTTAAAAGTTTTGCTTTAAGATTGTATTCCTTTTGCTTATTTTAGAATTTCATGAATATTTTGATATGTAACAAGGTTTATTCCTAAGTTACTATCATCTGGACGCTGCTGCTGGTCAAAGGTCAAGGTCACAGACTCAGAAATTTGTAAAACAATTGAGTAAAATTTTGGTACATTTGTATTCTTTACCTTATATTTCCAAAAAGAAAAAACAACAAAAACCAGTCTGATCAGGGTGTGCTCTGTTTGTTATTCCAAAAATATGACACAAGACTCTTAATAATAATCTACTCACCTAGAAGCAAATCTTTTCCTTCTAGACATAATTTTGGAAGGGTATATCATCCAGGCAAGCAAACAGGAATTCACAAAACTTGTTTCCCTTTGTAAAAATAGCAGGAAAACATGGAGGTGTACCAATCATCTAAACACTGATTGGTTAAGGTATCCCAATATTTAGGATAAGTACAGCTGGATCAAGCACTGAAGACTATCCCAATTTGCTGAATTATTGGGAAACTTAAAAACCATTAATTTTCCATTTGGAACAAATGGAAAATTAATGGTTTTAGGTGTCTCAATACTTAAGCTCACAAGGGTATCTACTTACAAGTGCACAGCCACCACCACCATCATCATCGTTGTTACTGATAATGAGGAAGCAGGGCAGGCAGGTTCTCAACTGTTTGTCCCATTGTATTGGTGCAGGGGATATCTCTCTGAACTCATAACCCAAAGGTTGCGGATTTGATTTCACCAAAGTTCAGGGTTCTCTGTCCTAAGGCTCATTTCATCTTCCTCGTTGTTTCACCTACAATCCCTCTCCTATTACCCCATGACTGAAATACTGTTGAAAGGGCTGTAAAACCCCTAAATTACCCATCCATCTTGGGTGTTTATATTACAAGAAATCTGACTCCCTTCACAACTTTAATTATTCCAACTTTGTTACATAAAATAATAAATAACACCTTCACTCATTAATAAACAGAAATGTTCTACATTTCTTTAGCACATTGATGCAAAATACATTATTCACCTAAAATATTTGACATTATAAGTTGTCTTTCATGGATGTAAGGTGTGCAGAGCCCTAGATAATAGGGAGTATTTGGTGATAATTATGGATAACTTTTGTTAATTCTGGATAAAAACGTATGTGGTCACCCCTCTTCTGAACCGTCTCGATGAGACGGTTCAGATGAGGGGTCACAACATATGGTTTCAATGAGAAATAAAGAAAATTATCCCTCAATTATCATCAAATACCTCTCTATCTAGAGCTCTGGTGTGTACAGAAAAACTTGTCACAAGTGTCGCAGGCATCAAGGGGTCATGTGATGCCAGACTGTGATTGCGAGGGACAATTTTTTATCCACAGCCAATGAGAGAAGTTCTTGCATACATATTAAAATATTTGCTATTAAATGTAGAACTAAAAAAACAAAATTATAGCATCTAAGAGGAAGAAGCAGATGCCATCAGTGATGGACAACAACTATTCAACAAAGCTGAGAAAATGGACTCTATATATAAGCTTACAGCTTTCTGTCTGACTGAATCTACCATGTTTGCTTCAGCACTTCTTCAAACACTTCTTTAAACAAGAATTCCACGGGGCCTGATCTGAGATCCAAACTGTTTGCTGTCAAGACATCATTTCTACAAGAGTAGTTAGACCAATATTGTCTAAATATTCTTGATTTTTGTTGCAGATGACAATTTCAGCAGACGACAAAAATACCCAGAATGCAATGGATTATAGTCAGTGCAGCACAGACATAAAATTCTACACCTAACGAGATTCAATGGCACATTTCATGAGATTCTTTTATAAGGCACTGTTTAATGATAAAGGTAATATGACCAGTATAAAATACAGTAAAATATTATTAAAATGCTACTCATTAAAATAAAACTATTAGTACTGGGTTCTCTTTTAGGAAGAGACTCCTTCACCACCACCACCTCTCCAAGGGGTCTTCTATAGAAAGAATGTATTCCTAAGGCTAATCTCATACATTCAAGAAGTAATATTATTTCACCCAAGGAATTACCACTTTCATTCCCCTCACCACTTCACCCACAGAATTATCTATTACCACTTTCATTTCCTCATCCCCTCTCCTACCCCCATCAAAAAAAAAATACTAAAAACATATAATTTACAAATAATCTTTATAAACTTGGGCATCAACTGAAGGTAAATGGGCTCACTCTCAAGTGAAACAACTCTGCCATTTTCATTTTCGCCTCCTTTCCCAATGAGGGTCTACTCTTAAAGAAATGAATTTTGCTCCCCATGGAGCAAAATTCTTTCCTTTAAAAGTAGACTCCATTTAGGGCAATGTCATCCTGGGAAGCAAACAGACCACAAAAGCTTTTTCCCTTTGTAACATGAATTCCGCAGAATGCAAAGTCTCACCTGTCTGTGCATTGTCACAAAACACAGCTAAACCAGAAAAGTCAATGCAAATTTTATGCCGCCACCGGTGACAATGACAATGGCACCGGAAAAGTAATATTTCTGTATGCTTCTGCTAGTCCCAGATGAGACAAAAATGACAGAAAACAGGGTACCTGGTAATACCATAATGAATGAATTAAATTACATACCTCAGGGCCCAGTTGTTCAAAACTAGCCACGTTGTTAGTCAGTGAGACTTTAAAATTCAAACGTACTGTAGGTAAAATCAATACCGTTTTTGTTGCAAAAATGTGAGGAGCTTTTGCAGTGCAAGAAAAATATCAATGCACTTGATTTTATTTATACTGCAAGACTTATCATTATCAAATCCCTGGCTAACAACTTTGTTAAGCTAACGATGCTTTGAACAACTAGGCCTAGACATTAAATGTGTATGAATACAGTTCTGAAGGAGATCATTCTTACCTCCCTTCTCTAATGGGGGACTACTCCTAAATGAAAGAATTTGCTCTTAAAGACACCAAGTTCCTTCATTTAAGAGTAGCTCCTTCTGGTGAAAAGATTCACCTTCAAAATGGGAGCTAATACTTCACTATTGAAATTGTTTCCCTCATAAAAATGGTAGCAAAAGTATTTTTATACTGCAGGAAGTCTAACATGCATGACTGACAGATGACGTCATCTCTCTTACAATGTAAACCTAATGCTCTCCCCGAAAAAGGTGGGGCTATCCTCATGAATATTTAGTGGACTGTACCCTTTTTTTTTAAACCAAACTATTTTTTTCCAATATACCATAAACTGAACAGTTTGAATGTTAGTTTGATACAGTTTCATTGTGTTCTCCAAGTTTCAAATGAATCCGTAAAGAACTGTTCCATTTATGACAATTTCACTATGTCGGTCGAGGTTTCTGTAGCAAAATGACTGAAACTGATGATTTTGAGGATTAATGAAAATTAAAAATGATTCTGTTGCTAATCTCTTATATATATGGAAACATTTATCTTTTCATAGGAGCCTTTTAAAATACTTCTCAGAATATTAAAAACAAGAAAATGTGGTTGAATCTGTTATACATAAGCATTTATTGGCAATTTTCTATATATACCCCCTAAATTTTATTAAAATCTTGGTATTTAGAGGCTATTTAAGACACAAAGGCAGTAAAACTGGTTTAATTGTCCAAATATGCATACCAAATGGAGCAGAAAAACAAGATTGATATGAATTCAAGATAAATGTTTGGTTAAAATTATATATTTCATCAAAAAATACCTTTTTACATACAACAGTCTCCGAAAAGCGCCGCTTTCTGTATTTCGCAGAGTCGCATATATATCATGCTTTCATGGGCTTTTAAATATTACCAAGTGTTCCAGATGCTTTTTCTTTAACAGCATAAAGTTAAATTTGACAAAGGTGAAATAATTACAATCAAAACTTATAGTACGAAAAAAAAAGTAGTATTTCCTGAAAAGGCTGTATACATCTTATACAGCCTATCTACATACGGGTACAAAATAGCACACGTCTTACTTGATGTCTTCTGTTAATATTTTATATTGTGCATCTCAGAAAACCTGGGTACACTTTTCTTTCAATTTCTTGTTCAATTTTCTTTTTGCTTTTTTTTAAAAGCTAACCATAGACAAATACTTCAAGAAAACATGCATACAACTTGAAGAATGTACACATCAGGGCAAAGGGAAAAATTCTGACTAATAACAAAAAGCTAAAATGGAATGTTAATACCATGTAAAAAGATTGTATAAAATCTGTCACAAATCTCATAAAAACATGTATCTATAAAAGTAAACTGTTTCATATAAAAATGAAAACCAAACAGTTGAAAACTTGTCCAATGAAAACATGAACATGATAACAGATCTGTTTTAACAGTTAATGCGCAAAAAAGCAGACGACAAAATTTACGTCCGCAGAAATTTAAAAAAAAATTTTTTGTCCAAGCTATATCATATGAGAATTCAAAGACTAGAGGGCAAACAGTGTAGATCTAGATGAGGTGGCTCGTTATGAGCCGCCTCATCTGGATCTACACTGTTAGCAAATTCAACAATTTTTCATTTTTGGCGCTTTAAGGGTTAACATCACATATGTAACATGTTATTAAATGACTTGATTATTTTTTTGTTTGAGAAAATCTGAAGTTTCTGTTGAAAGAATTTCAGTTTGTGATGTCTTTGAAAACTTGACAGAGAATGGCATACACTGTATGCCATGCTCCAAAACAAATGATGTCATAGATCAGTTACCATAGCAACTAAGAGTTCATATTGGTGTCAAACTGAGGTAATGGAGATGTCATTATGCCAAGGTACTAAACACAACAGTTGGTTATTCCATAATATTTCCAACAGCCTCTCTTTGGCACAAAATCCGAACAAATGATTGGCTGACAACATCTACAGAGAGGCGTTTATCCTGTTGACGTTGTATCCATACGCGGCATTCTCTTCTGATAAAGTTTTTTCACATTTTTCCGTAACGAATGTGCAATTTTGCAATTTCTAATTGTAATGCAGATGGAAGAACAAAATTTGTCTCGAGACGTCCAAAGCAAGCAAGCGTATGATGTTATTTATGATGTAACGTCAGCGTCATAACAAACGTCAGTTGGTAACGTTTTCAAAATGGCGGTGCCCTCGACAGTGTTTTTGGTTGAATCATTAACTTTTTTGGTGTGTTTCCGACTTTTCATGCAAGGAAACGGGTTAGAAATGAAAACATAGGAAAAGGCTTTTTGTAATTTCAAATGGAGTTAGTAATTTCAAAGGGAATTATGCTTGAAATGCTTATGTCTCTGGCTTTGTCAAACACTGTTCACCATCCATTGTAGTAAACTGATAGGTAATGCGGCCGAAGAAAAAGTTTAGGATGGACAAAGTTGGAATTGTAGGAAATGAATTTCCTTTTTGGGGGATTTTATCGAAATGTAAAGGCTGGCGAATCCCTCACAAACTATACATAAAGCCCTTCCGGCTTTATTCAGTTTATGAGTGATTCGCCGGCGTTTACACATCGATAAAATCCCCAAAAAAGAAATTCATTCTTATAGTTACTATGGTAACAGATTTATGACAAGCATGGCATAAGTTGTATGCCATGCTCCTCTAAAATTGTAAGTGAGATGCTACCTGAAATTCATACAATAGAAACTTGTGATTCACTCAAACCTACAATTCATTCTCAAATAATTCAATTCTCTGTTATATCGGGTCTTACAGAGAATGCCAGAAATGCACAAACTATTGGGGGTACAAATTTTGATCTACAGTAGAACTTCAATGGGTCAAACCCTGATGGCTTGTTGACCATCGATGATTTGAACTCATTCCTGGGTCCCTAGAGGTCAGTTTACATGTATATAGAAACTATCCCTGGAAGGCTAGAATTATCCTTGGCTGGAACTAGTTTTCAAGGTCCCAAGCCTGTTCCAGCCACTGAAGTGGAACTGCATATCAATTACATTCCTGCAGCTATTCTAAGATCCCACAACATATTATAACAGAATGGCCTCACTGATCTCTAATAGGGTTCCACAACATTATGCTTGTGCAAACATAAAAACAAACCTGGCCCGGAGGTTATAAAACTTGAGTACATTCTCAAACTCAAAATAAAGCACACTGATTGGCTGCTTCCGAGCATGTGCTCGGAAGCAGCCAATCAGTGTGCTTTATTTTGAGTTTGAGATTATACTCAAGTTTATAACCTCGAACCCTGACCTCAAAACTCTGGCTTAACTGGAGATGCTAAAACTACAATCTAGTCAAGTCTTATTTTAACACTACTCAGTATAATGCTATTTTGGATATATATAATGCCTTCATATCATCATTTCCAATAAAACTAAACTACAAAGTCACATCAGGCAAATAAGCATTAAATGCTCATTTGCTGTATATTCCTTTGTAGTTTAGCCTCAGTATAATTTGCTATTTACTGTCAGAAATATGCCTTTCCAAAGACCCCAAACAGTATGATAAAAAGAAGTGCTATGTTTTCTTAAAGGCAATCTCGACATCATTGAAATGGTGATATTTAATATTGCATAACACAAATTCAATAACATTAAATCGCTAATCCGCTCCTGATTGTATGGGGTGCTATGTTACTGCCTATTTTTTTATATAAAAATAAATTTTCAGTGTCAAAAATTCATTTTTTTTATTTGAAAAAAAAAAAATCAGATATTTTGCATATAAAGAATTCAGTAACTTGATATACGGTAAAAGAAAATTATTCAGATATTTTTATATCAAAAATTCCATTTTCAAAAAAAAAAAAAAAAGAGAGAGAGCCATGAAGCCCTGAATCGCTTACCTGAGTAAAATGGTCAAATGTCAAACTAGTGTCTACATTTGAACAACCTGATAGTTTAAAACTGTCAAAATATGAGACATTGGTTTAAGGTTAAGGAATGACCTTGAACTCTATTACTCAAAAATGTTCATGTACTCATTTAGTTGACTGTATTTATCAACTTTTGCACCTAAATCTTCCACAAGTTCCGTTAACTCTTATGTTTAAGCATTTTCCCATATAAAAGCACCAGAAAGCAAATTTGACCTTGCTGTAAAAAAGTCAAGGTCAACCTAAGGTCATAATTTCATCAACCGTCGTAGTACTTGAGTCTACAGTACTACATAACAAGTTTCAAGGCCATCAGTCAGTTGGTTCTGGAGAAGATTTTTAAAGGTTTTTACCATAATCATATGGGCATGGTGGCCATGTTGGTCATGTGACCTGAACCACTCCGATAAATTTACCTTCGTTCAACCCCTACCATGTCAGTCATGTGACCTTGATATGCCCTATGGCTTTTGAGGACTTATTTGAAATTATCCAAATATGAGAGACCTGGGTAAAAGGTCAAAGAATGACCTTAACCTCTTGTACTCACACATTCAGATGACTGTATATACCAATTTTAGGCATTTTCCCATATAAAAGCACCAGAAACCAAATTTGACATTGCCATAAAAAAAGGTCAAGGTCAACCCAAGGTCATCATTTGTACAACCTTGGTAGTACTTGAGTACCAGATACCAAGTTTCAAGGCCATCAGTCAATTGGTTCTGGAGAAGAAGATTTTTAAAGGTTTTTACTATATATGGGGGTGGCAGCCATTTTGGTTATGTGACCTTGACCCCTTGAACAACATTTCCTTCCTGCAAGCCCTGATGGCTGAATATGAATTTTGGTTATAATCGGCCCAGTGGTTTCAGAGCAGAAGTCGTTTGACGGAAGATGACAGATTATACCAGACAATGAAGCCTGGCTATCCTATAAGCTCCCCTAGAACCTTTGGCTCAGGTGAGCTAAAAAATCTTCATATCAAATATCTGGTATCAGGAAATTTTCTAATTTCAAGAACTTGATGTTTTTGATATCAATAGACTTGCAATAAATATTAAAATGGTGCACCATTTGACAGAAGCACTTACTGTATTTACCCTAAATATTCATATGCCTTAACCGTACCTGAAATAGACTTTACCATCATCAATCATGGAATTTGGACCAGTTATTTTTTTCATACTGAAGGGTGTTTCATAAAGCTATTGGCACAAACTCTGATCAGGCTGTTTCTCTGGAGGTCTGGGCTCAGACTGTGTCATTAGTTAATAAAGTGTTATATTTTCAAACATACTGTACACAAAATCACTGCTATTTTTTTATGATAAACTGTGAGGAGCTTTTGCAGAGCATAGCTCCACATATTCTTTGGCAAAAAATACCTGCATCCTTTACTTTTGTATGTACATATACTAGAAGACTTAACAAATTCTTGACTGAAGACTTCACTAAACTAATGACGCTTTGAATGACTGGGCCCAGTGTTTCTTCACGCACTTCTCTAATATTTAAGGTAAATATGGTAAGCTCAAAGTGTATGGATTCCCTCTCCCCCAACCCAACCCAAACCACCACCATCTCCCCCTACCACCACAATTTGGCAGGCATTTTCACAAGGGAGACAACTCTAACAGAAATGTACTTGCTCCACTGGTAGGGAACTTGTTTCTCCAATGATGGCTACTCTCAAAGTAAAGAATTTGCTCTCTAAAAAGAGAGCCAATTCTTTCCTCTAAAGGCCCCATTGCTCTATCAGCATGAAAAATTTTATCGTGAAGTATCGCTGCAAGCTTCTCACAATAGTTTTGTCATTGTAAATGACTGTGATTAGCCAGCTTTAAACAAATAAAACATCATTGAGTTTCACATAAAAAGGGTTTGAAAACTTATTTGGGTCATTTTAGTTCGCAACTAAAATGACCTACTTCGATTTCATGACACTAAATAAAATGGTAAAAATACAATGTACAGGCATGGAGTCCCAATCACGATCTCGCCTATCAGTTGGAACGCAGCTCCAAGGAGTAGGGATATAATCAAACACATAGCAACAAATTTTTGTTCGAAATTGTCGCCATCAAAATGGCTATCGACGAACCCCATTGTACTTTCACGCCACCATACAGATTAATCAAATCGCCTCACCGCTTGAAATTTTAAGAGAACTTTTCTGACTTGCATTATTGAATATTTCTGTTAAAATAATTCCAAGACATCATTTTCGGCCTGTGTAATTATTGACGAAACAGTGCCCTTTACGTCAGCGTCAAACATGTGAACAAAAATTCGCGATTTACAGCTTATTCGACTTTCTCCAAAACGCAGACCTATGCCATGTAAAACACTGATATATACTCTACTATTATGTGAAATTTCAGAAAATTTGGTTTTGGAACATTTTAAAATTGCAAAATAACATACAGCTACTCAGTTTGTAAAAACAAAATGGCGTCGAAATCATGCCAGCTTTATGTGACATCGCGCGCTGTGTTCATTGCAAAAACAACAATATCGCAACTCTGTCTGTCCGAAGAAACTTTACCACGTATCATAAATTAATTTCCGACCAAAACAGAATAAAACAGTCAAGCAAATATATTTTATTCTTTTATTGAGAAGGAATAATTTCAAGTCTCACCTCCATACAGACCCTTGCAATTTGTAAACACGACTAAGTATTGACAAACTTCTGACGTAAATTTGAATCAATAAGGAGTTTGTTTAGTACCTTAGAAGACGGACTTAATCAGCATTGAATGTTGATTTAGGTACAGCTCATGCTACCGCTCATGGTTAACCTAAATACCTAAAAATTTGACACTTGAATTTATTCAATTAGCAGATCACGCGCTTGAGTTCAAAACTTAAATTATCGACTGCATTTCAGTTACTGGGTGGGACAGTTAGAAGGGGTGGGGTGCACTCTGCAGGTGGTATGTTTGAAAAAAATAACACTCCCCAAACTGAAATTCACACCCTGTCAGGTACGCGATTCAGTATTTTTCTAGAGTAGATGTATTTTCTTTTTTTGAACGCGAGGGGCGGGGGAAGAAAAAGTGTGTGTGTGTGTTGTGTGTGTGTCGGGGGGGGGGGGGGGGGGGGGGGGGGGGGGGGGAGGGGCCCCAAACCTACTAAGAAGGGAGGCAAACTATAATAATAATAGTTACTTCCTCTGAATGTATATCCATTCTGTTTATTAGAGGTATTTGGCTAGTGACTTAGGTCCGACAGTTCACCCGTTTCATAAAATGCTAGGCACTTGGGGCGTTTAATAGAATTGTTGTTTTTCACAATTTAGAATCCCAAAATTCGCATAAACCTTGTATACTTATTCAAGCAACCCATCATTGCCTTCATTTAGCAAAATGTGCATGAACAAAAAAGCTACCAGCCAAGACTAAGATAGCCTGCATTAAAATTGTTATAAAAGTTAAGATGAACAGCTTGCATGTGTGCATTTCTATTATGGATCTTGGCTGGTAGCGTTTTTGTTCATGCACATTTTGCTAAATGAAGGCAATGATGGGTTGCTTGAATAAGTATACAAGGTTCATGCGTATTTCAACAGTTCGTCACAGGCCCACTTTTTTCATCTTTCAAGCAGATTGTTTAAGTATACTGTCAATGGTCTTTACGCTTATTCGGGATGTGGAATTTGTCAAAGTGGAGCGATTCGTATACAGTTTAAGTTCATGTACAGTGCTTTGCTTCCACGGAATAAATGGCTGTTTTTGTGCCACGTGCCAAACGTCGGATGGCACGTAGCAAGCCTCGAAATTTTCCCCACACCTCCCACATCCGCACACCCCGACACATTTTCAGGCTCATAATCGAACACATGAAATGCTCTTCGTATCTTAATTCATAACGGAAAGTGTTTGCTTGCAAGCCAGTCAGGGTTTTGCTATTCGCTTATATATATACAGCTTTGTATCTTGAAGCAGTCTTGTTAGGGACGAGTCATTAATTGTCAGCTGGGGGGCCGGGTACATTTAGGGGGGGTCAGAATTTTTTTTGGTGATGTACTGGGGGGGGCGGAAATAAAAAAGCCTTGGAGCAGGGGGGGGGTCATATATTTTATTTGGCATATTGGGGGGATCAGAATTCTTCCATCAGTCTTCATTTTTAAAAATGTCTCAGCTTCTGGGGGGGCTTTGCCCCCCAGAACCCCCCATTACTCATAAAATTTCAGACTCTTTTCTTTCAAACTCACAATTTAAAACTTAAATTTAAAAGTCTTTATGGGAATGACTCAAAAAGAATGGGCAACTTCATATAAAAAAAACAACTTTTCATTGATTTGCTAGAACTGTACGAAAGTGTCTATAAAATCATGTAAAGTAGATGATTTTGTGCTCAATTAAATTTAATGCCTGCATTTGTGATATCAGCTCTCCACTTGCCTTTTCATCAGCAAAAACACAGCCCCCAGACCCCCACCACCCAGAGGCCCAATTAATATTATTTACAGTTATAATTATTAAGCGTTTGACAAAAAAGATTTCTGGATGGCCATTATACCCCTATTCCACACAGACCACGAATCCCACGAATCGTCACGAATTGATAAATTTTAGGATTCGTAGCTGAATCGTAATTACTTCGTGAAGTTCTTAACAGAATCGTATATATTCGTAGTCAGTTCTTGCATTTCTTGAGCGATCGGGAATTCGTGGCAAAAGTTTTGAGCTGTTCAAAATTTTGACCACGAACTCCCGATTCAAAACATTCGTAGTTAATTCGTAACAGATTCTTAATGCATTCTTAGGCATCGTAACTGAATCGAAATCGATTCTGAGGCGTTCGTAGTGTTCTCAACTCATTCGGGGATGCGTGAATTTGTACCTTTGATGCATTTGCGCACAGTGAAGACTCTGGACGCATGCATTTATCTACCCAGCGGGCAAAATGACGTTGTACTGACGTCGATGAGATGTCACTACGTCGCACTGACCTTAGTACGACGTCGTTACGACATAATGTGTCTCGTGCGTAGATATTTCATTTCGTGGCCATATATTTCTGATGATTCATACTTAATATGTGCGTACAGGAAAGGATCTGATCAGGCTTGGGGCCTTTTTATACCTATCTTGGGAGAAAATCCCAGGAATTTTCAAGAATAGTCACAAATTCATTTTATTCGTACCGGATTCGTACGTGCAATCGGCGTATTCTTAACTGATTTGTAACTAATTCTAAACGTTCGTGCAGTATTTCCAAAGAGAGTCCTGTAAATCGTACTGAATTCTTGACAATTTTCGTGCGAGTCTAGCCGAATCCAGTCGAATCTCACGAATATTCGTAACCCCTCCGTACTTGTATCGTAACTGAATCGTAGAACATCACGAATTGGACCAGAGAATTTACAATCGCCACGAATTCTAATATTTATCAATTCGTGGCGATTCGTGGAATTCGTGGTCGGTGTGGAATAGGGGCATTAGCAGAAGTAAAAGTGCAACAAATGCAGACAAAATTCAAACAGACCATGATTACATGTAATTAACCTGTTAGAATAAGAAGATGTTCTTTGTGTTTCATACAGCTAGGTTTTGATTGAGGTCAGTCTGACATAAAATAGGTAATATGGTATGTGTGTGAAGGGTAGCTGGCACTGGGGATAGGAGGGGTCATAAATTTTTTTGTCACCTATCTGGGGGGGGGGACCATATGAAAATGTACCCGGCCCCCCCACCTGATAATAAATGACTCGTCCCTTAGACTAAGCAGATTTTGCTGTTATCATATCCGACAAGATTCCTCTTTCCCTGTTGCTGCTTAACTGTTGGTAAGATTCAAATGATTGTAATAAATCTCAGTGTGTGTAACAAAAATGAAGTCAAATCGGGCAGAGAGAGAAGTGTGTGTAACAACAATGAAGCCAAATCGGGCATAGAGAGAGAGAGTACGCTGTCACAGCAACGACTGCTCAAGTCATGTTTAGGACCTATACATCAATCCAGGCATCAGTCAAGACGAATTCGCCCACTTCCTAAATGGCCCCCACCCACCCCCACCCTCGTCACCAACCGCCTCCTTCCATCCCCACCTGGCTTGTTTCTTTCTAAGTAGGCCTAACTTGAGCCGCGACGCAAGAAAACCAACAATGTGATTGTGCGCCCAGCGCAGACTAAGATAATCCTGGGCATCCGCCCAGTCTGACCAGAGTCTTAGCTGTCCGCATGAAGGTAGCTTAGACCCTTAGCTACCCTTAAAGCCCTTAGGGAAGACTGCGCAGACTAGGCGGATGCCGAGGCTGATCTGAGTCTGCGCTGGGCGCACAACCACTTTGTTGATTATCTCGTGTCGCGGCTTATATGTTCTCTGTAATTGTTGAGCAAATTATAAAATCAGATCGTAAATTTTTCGAAAACTAAACAAACAAAACGACAAGTAAGAAACTCTTTACTTCGTACTGATGCATTTTATGTTCGACTTATAATCGGTTTACATGGCATGCGGACTGGCAATCTAGCTCGAGGCAATATACGTCATTTTCTTTTATTACGTCACAACAGTGACCTAAATACTTATTTGACAGAAAACAGATGACTGTTTGAAAGATAAATAATACATGTATTAGAAAAGGATATTATTTCCACAAATTTGAGTGGCAGAACGTCAGATTTGTACAATGCCAATCAGTTCAGGAGTTAGGTAAGGTAGGTTCTACCAGTTTGTAGTCTATTTTAACTAAACTCCGTAATTTTTCTCCTCCTTAAGTATTTAGCAATCTGAGCTAGTGTTTGACAAGCTGTCGACCTCAATTTTCTGTCCAAATTGTGGCTGTCCGGCAAGTATTGCTGGTGCTCATATCACGTGCAAGACCGTTTCCTGAGCGTTAAAACTACAGATGCCATCTTTTATTTTGCAATTTAAAAATGTTCCAAAACGATATTGCTTGAAATTTCACATGCAAAAAGAAGAAATAATAAAGTTTTCGATGGCATGGGTGTGCGCATTGGAGAAAGTCTCAGCGTTCTGTAAATTATGTTTTATGTTGATGCAAGTTTTCGGTAGAATCAAGATAGAGTATTGTACTTTGACGATGAATATTTTAGCATTTCGAGCAATTTTGGTCCTGAATTTTGTTCAGAAAGCCTGCTTAATACTAGTTAGCGAAATATTTTTACGTGTTTAATCATTTTAATGTAATCCATGCCTCTATATACATTTGAGAATAATGGGAAATTTCGTCAAGAACCATGTTCGCCATTTTTTGGGCCTATTTTTTATGTGGAAGGATCCGCCGTTGTAAATACAATCACCGCTTTTCGAGGGTTTGCGTTCCAACTGTATGTTTATGTAGCATTGCTTGACGGGAAACCAAAACAGGAAATAGTGTTTTGTAGAGCGATTTGTTAATTTTCAAAAACTTGTTTTCTCTACTTGACTCAATATATGCACATCAACCCACACTTTATTACCAAATGTGAAGGTTGAACCGCTTTTTACAATGATTTGAGTTTAGACATTTCACCACTGATAGGACTGTGGAGACTTTAAGAGTAGCTCCCCTTAGCAAAGGGAGGCAAATATTTCCATGTCAGAGTGATCTACCTTGAAGATGTGTTCATATAACCTAATATTCTTAGGCCATTTGTTCAGAAGTAATACTACAGACATTACATTTTCAAACGTAATGTACCAGTACCCAAAACCACAATCTTCTTTTGCTGAAAAAATGTGAAGAGCTTTTGCAGTGCAAAAAGCTCCTCACATTTTCTCAGCCAAAATTATTAGCATACTTGACGTCAGTATACTAGAAGACTTAACAAACACTTGACTAGCAACTTTGTAAAGCTAGTGATGCTTTGAACAACTAGGCCCCAGTCTTAATTCACTTCTAAATATTCTTTCAAAATGTTGACGATTTCATCCCAAGATTCATCAGGAGCTGGTCGGCGGACATACTTGTCATTGTGTAGACCGGGGTAAGCACATTCATGTAAAGCTTTGTTTAATTTCAGTTGAATGCTGCGTGGGGGTTCACGTAAAAGTCCTGTAGCAAACCTTGAGAAACCACCAATAAAAACATCAGCACAAACACTCTGAAAGTTAAGAAACAGAAATCATGTTAAAATCTACAATTTGATTTTAATGTCATGAAGTCTAAAGGAGGTGTATTTTTATGATATTGAGGAAAGAAAATTGAATAAATGTCAACACAGATAGTAAAAGACAAGAAAATATGAAATTTATGCATTATCAAATTTGAAAATCAGCTGAAGCTTAAGTTTACATGATCTATCTACACCAGATCTATCTGAATTTTCTGTACATTAAAGACAGGGATGGTGCTATATAAGGAGGATTAACTTCCACAGTGTCATTTTTGGACGGACACACGGCGCTAAGTGCGTGCAACTATGGTAACGTACCGCTGAGCCACTTGGGGAACGTCGTTAGGAGAACTGAACAGAACAGAACACAGTGTCATTCTGTCACTTGATCACATAGTGTCAACACCTCCAGTCAGCCAATAAAATCATCATAACTGTTAATTCTGGTCAACTGATTGGTGGACTAAATTTTCACACCTTTACCTGTACAGGTAACATTGCTATATGCAGGGAACCAGACTCCCCCCAACCCCCCTCTAGGATCAAATTCTTGCCTGTTAGACTAGACCCCATTTCATAGCTACCATATCCAAAGAAGCAAACTGGAATTCATGCAAGTTAATAAAACATTATTTTCGGAAAAGAGGCAGGGGGCATTTACTAGAGCAAGACGTTTATTAGGATTAGTTGAGAACTTTTATCTGGCACCAGACTAAGGTCTATAGTAGTTACCTGTAAATTATTATTGGTTCTCATTTGGAGACATTTTCCTGTTAGTCCATCACAGTAACCATGGCAATCAAAGAAATCGCAGTCACGATGCTTAGTGCAGTTTCCCATGAAGAAACTGGAGTATAAAGGTTCATGGAATGTGGCACAGTCTGTATCTACTAGAGTTATCTCCCCATTCTCTCTGGTTCCAAAATTGTCTCCCTTCACATCGCACAGATGTAAAGGCTGGTGAAGATCATATTCTAATACTTTTAATAATTTCATAATTTCTAAGGCAACTTTGGCACGTCCCCTGAAATTCCATGACCCCAACAAGCTTGTAAATCCAAACTCTAAATTGGCTACAGATGAAGTGAATTCTGAAATATAAACTGGACCACAGGTTCCATATATTTTTGGCACAAAAGACCTATCTTTATATAGTACATTAAATGTATATTCTAACTGTTGGGTCAATGCCCATATAGTCTGCACAGCAACAAGCTGAGCATTTGGAACTCTGGCAGTATTTACATAACTATCAAAATCTTCTCCCCACAGAAATGAATAAATATCATTTACATGCGAAAGATTTATGGAAAAATAAGATTTAACTGTTTCAATTATTATTTCCTTTGACATTTCAAACCAACCACTATACAATTCACCCTTTTCTGATTTTGGCAAATCTAAAACTTCTCTGTCCTCTAAAGCAGTCTTTGTTTTAAGCACCACTCTTGTTTTCTGTCCTGGTTCGCATCCCTGGCACTTCATGAAGATAACTCTTTTGCCACGCCGGTAATTTGTGCACTTTTCAAAAGTTAATCGTTTCTCATCACATATTGTCTGGCACATGGAACCAGCTATTTGGTTTGTCTTGTATAAATGGCACTGAAAACAAACAAAGTGTCATTGTAATTAACCCTTTTTTGAACAGTGGATTTGTCACTCCTATCATTTAGATGAAACCATTTCCAGTTTTAGGGGTTTCTGGTGGAAGTTTTCATTTTTTTTTCTTGCACAGAAATTCCTGTACGCAAACAGTGTAGATCCTGACCAGATGCTATGTTTTGCAGCAGCTGAACTGGGTCTGCACTGTTTGCATATGTCCCCAAAACAGGTAAGGTTTCCAGTCTAAAAAAAGGTTAATGTTAACCAGGTGCTGTAACTGAGTGGATTTACTTGCAAAAGAAATGGACCTAAACACAAAACCTGGACCTAAGTAATATAAAGTCAGTGAACAGTAAAATATGGGTCACTGTCAGAATATGTATGGATGCATTCTATATAGACCTATATAGGTCTGCTAATTTTTTATAGTCTATTCACCTATGAATTTTCAAGGCTCCAGCAGCTATGGTACTTGGGTAGAAGATCACCCCTACAATGTTTTGAACAAACAAGAAAAGGGGCATAACTCTGTCAATAATAAATGCAACATAACCTTACCCTCATCAGAATGTTCAACACATCAAATACTTTAAGTACACCATTGATGAGGTCTCTAGGTCAAAGGGTTCAAAAGTTGGGAAAATTTCAAATGTTTATGAAATCAGCCCAAAAGTTAATCAGGTGATCTACACCTTAGCCCCTAGAAATATGCCAAATATGAGTATTCTAGCTCCAATGGTTCTCCCACAATTTTGGGAACAAACTTTCATTTAATTTTTCGAAAAGGGGGCATAACTCTGTAAATACAAGGCTGACGAAAACGAAAAAATTAGGGTATTATGGTCTATTCAACTATGAATAATGCATAAAACATATTATAACCATCATCAAAATGATCGACACATCAAATACTATCTGTATACCAAAGATCAGGTCTCTACCTCAAACGGTTCAAAAGTTGGAAAAATGCCAAAGTTAAAAAAGGGGCATAATTCAGTCGAATATTTACGAAATCAGCCCAATAGCTAATCAGGTGACCTACACCTTAGCCCCTAGCTGTATGCCAAATATGAGTATGCTAACTCCAATGGTTCCAGGATTTTGGGAACAATCTTTCAATTAATTTTTTTTAAAAAGGGGCATAACCCTGTAAGTACAAGGCTGACGAAAACGAAAAAAATTAGGGTGTTATGGTCTATTCAACTATGAATAATGCATACAACATATTATAACCATCATCAAAATGATCGACACATCAAATACTATCTGTATACCAAAGATCAGGTCTCTGCGTCAAACGGTTCAAAACTTGGAAAAATGCCAAAGTTAACAAAGGGGCATAATTCAGTCGAATATTTACGAAATCAGCCCAATAGCTAATCAGGTGACCTACACCTTAGCCCCTAGCTGTATGCCAAATATGAGTATGCTAACTCCAATGGTTCCAGGATTTTGGGAACAATCTTTCAATTAATTTTTTTAAAAAGGGGCATAACTCTGTAAGTACAAGGCCAACAGAAAAGAAAAAAAAACGGGTCCGCTAATTTTTTATGGTCTATTCACCTATGAATTATCAAGGCTCCAGCAGCTATTGTTCTTGAGAAATAGACCATCCCTACAATGTTTTGTACAAATAAGAAAAGGGGCATAACTCTGTAAATAATGAATACAAAATAACATTACCATCATCAAAATGATCGACACATCAAATACTATCTGTATACCAAAAATCAGGTCTCTATGTCAAACGGTTCAAAATTTGGAAAAATGCCAAAGTTAACAAAGGGGCATAATTCAGTCAAATATTTATGATATCAGTCCAAAAAAAAAATCAGGTGATCTACACCTTAGCCCCTAGATGTATGCTAAATATGAGTATCCTAGCTTCAAGGGTTCTCCCAGGATTTTGGGAACAATCTTTCATTTAATTTTTGGAAAAAGGGGCATAACTCTGTAAGTACGAGGCCAACAGAAAAGAAAAAAAATACAGGTCTGCTAATTTTTTATGGTCTATTCACCTATGAATTATCAAGGCTCCAGCAGCTATTGTTCTTGAGAAATAGACCATCCCTACAATGTTTTGTACAAATAAGAAAAGGGGCATAACTCTGTAAATAATGAATACAAAATAACATTACCATCATCAAAATGATCGACACATCAAATACTATCTGTATACCAAAAATCAGGTCTCTATGTCAAACGTTTCAAAATTTGGAAAAATGCCAAAGTTAACAAAGGGGCATAATTCAGTCAAATATTTATGAAATCAGTCCAAAAAAAAAATCAGGTGATCTACACCTTAGCCCCTAGATGTATGCTAAATATGAGTATCCTAGCTTCAAGGGTTCTCCCAGGATTTTGGGAACAATCTTTCATTTAATTTTTGGAAAAAGGGGCATAACTCTGTAAGTACGAGGCCAACAGAAAAGAAAAAAAATACAGGTCTGCTAATTTTTTATGGTCTATTCACCTATGAATTATCAAGGCTCCAGCAGCTATTGTTCTTGAGAAATAGACCATCCCTACAATGTTTTGTACAAATAAGAAAAGAGGCATAACTCTGTAAATAATGCATACAACATAACGTTACCATCATCAAAATGATCGACACATCAAATACTCTCTGTACACCAAAAATCAGGTCTCTAGGTAAAATGGTTCAAAAGTTGGAATAATGCCAAAGTTAACAAAAGGGCATAATTCAGTCAAATATTTACAAAATCAACCCAAAAGTTAATCAGGCAACCTACACCTTAGCCCCTAGCTGTATGCCAAATATGAGTATCCTAGCTTCAAGGGTTCTCCCAGGATTTTGGGAACAAACTTTCATTAAATCTTTTGAAAAAGGGGCATAACTCTGTAAGTACAAGGCCGACGGACTAGAAAAAAAAATATGAGTCTGCTAATTTTCAATGGTCTACCCACCCATAAAATATCAAGGGCCTTGGAGTTACGGTTCTTGAATAATAGACCACCCCTAAAATGTTGCATACAGACAGATGGACAGACGGACGGACTTCTTCGAAGTTGGGGGCATAATGAAAAGGGAATGGACATAATGACATTACTTCTGGATCAACCCTTGTATTTATAGGCACTTCATTTTTCACAATCTTCAAAATGTCTAAAACCCAAAGCAATATTCATACTTTTTTAATACTTGAAAATCTCTTATGGTAAGTGTTTTAGTTTAAACACTTAAAACATTTTTACGCATGAAAATTTACCTGCAAGATTTTAGGGATACAAACCATGCAATATATTTTAATGTAAATACCACTTATGATTTGAATACAATAACCTGAACTTTCAATTTTCCTATTACTTCTTTGAAGTACAAATGTAGAGAAATTTCTAATACATTACTGTAATGTACCTAAATTTTGGGACATCTAAAATGATTAATTTTCCATTTGGGACAAATGGAAAATTAATTATTTCAGGTGTCCCAATAATTATGCACATTATGGTATTTACTAAATTCTTTTGCATCTGCAGAGTAATTTTAACTATACTATGAGGCCCAGCATAACTTTTTTTAAATTTCTTTAGCGAGACTTTTCATTCATTTTTTAACACTTAAAGAGCCAAAACTGAAAATAGTAGAATTTGCAAACAGCGTAGATACAGATGAGGTGGTTAAAAAAAACCCGCCTCATCTGAACCTACACTCTCTGCCCTTCAGTCTTTGAATTCTCAATATGATGTAGCTTGGACAAAACATTTTTTTTTAATTTGGCATACCTTGATTTTGCCATCTGCCTTTTTGAGGCTTTAAGGGTTAAATTAGATATTCAGTAAGTAAAATGTAAAGCTAGCATCATCGAAACAAAATAAGGTGTTAAAGTGCGACAATTTTTCGTCATTTTTTTACTCTGTAATATCAATCTGAGTTGGTCCTATATTATAGTTTGCTCTAGACTGGCTCCAGACTCCAGTAATTACTATAAGCCAGTTGAAAAAAAAAAACATATTTTTCTTCTATTCTAATAAGAGCCATCACTGGATTTCTAAAGTCCAGTCTCCAAATAAGAAGGGGCAACTGCGATAATTTACTGCAATAATATCAGGAGATGACTACTATAAGCTTATAGCTTACTGTCAGATCCTGATACTTGAGATTGTAAATTATATAATGTGAATTGATTAATAAAATATTGTTTAAACCAATAATTTAGGGATAATTTTCCACATTTCTTAATAAGAACATATGTTGTGATCCCTCATTAGAACCGTCTCACCGAGACGGTTCTAATGAGGGATCACAACATATGTTTTCATTAAGAAATAAAAAAATTATCTCTGAAATTATCCTTCAAAATTTTATTTATCTGGAGCTCTGGTAAACAGAGTTATACAAACCAATTCTTTTATAAGGTCCTCTGATGCTTTTGTATCACAGGTTGCAATCTTGTAAAGGTTTAACCCGGCAATCGTTATGGTGATCACGATAATCAGCACGAAGTATTTACAAATACGACAAAATGTACATCTTCTTCTCCTCATCCAGCGACACAACGCCATTGATTAAATCATTAATCTGAAATAAAATATATACATGTATTTCTAAAATATTGTATTAATCCTATAAAACACCTGCATGGGGGCATTGCATCTTACGAAAGGTGGGGGGATGGGTATTTAGAGCCTAAATTGCAGTAAATCAGCCACTGCATAATGCCTCTTATAAACTGTATCATAGTGAAAAGTATACTTGCAGAAGAAGCAACTCTACTATTTTAGCCTCCCTTCTCAGTAGGGGTCTACTCTTAAAGGAAAAAATATTTGCTACTAGAGCAGCAAATTCTTTCCAATATGAGTAGACCTCATTTATAGAGCTACCTCATCCAAGTAATTAAGCAAACTGGAATTCGTAGATGAGGCAAATGGGTGTTTACTAGAGCAGGGGCATTTATTAGGATTAATATGGTATTTTGCAAAATGTAACAGACACACCTTGTTGTACAACATCATATTACACTGCATCGACGTGTTGATATATGATGTCTCAACATAAAGCTTGTATAACACTGTGCCGTCATGACATATCAACATTGATATGACGTTGTTATAACATGAAGTTGAGAAGTTGTTTTTTCAGCATTGTATGCATGCTTGATGGTTGTCACTGCGCACTTTTCACAAAAAATAAATATTTGTGAGATCTTCTATTTTGCCATCAAACATAGTCTAAAACATTATTCAAAACAAAACTCTTGCAAAAGTATGTCCTGCAAAGAGACCACCAGATACAGTGAGTTTTGGTCATATAACCAGGATTCTGCTACTACCTGCAGCTCAGTCTAGTGCTCCAGATAGGAAGGAGACACAATGATAATTTAGGGATAATTTTCCTCATTTTTCTATGAAAAACATTATGTTATGAACCTCATTAGAACCATCTCGTTGAGACGGTTCTAATGCGGGACCACAGCATTATGTTTTGATTAAGAAATAAGGAAAATCATCTCTGAATTATTCTTGTCACCCCTTCTTATCTGGAGCTCTGTCAATCTTTGAAGAGTACACCCTCAGACAGTGCTTCAGATAAGAAGGGTTAACAGGGATAATTTTCCATAATTTCTCCATAAAAACATATAAAGTGACCCCTCATTAGAACAATTAGCACAATATATGTTTCAATTGAGAAATAAGAAATATTATCCCCGAATTATCCCTGTTACTTCTTATCTGCAGCACTGCCATCAGACAAAGTATTGTAAGGTGCATGGCTACAGCTCCATATTTTTCTGCCATTTTGACGAAGAGGAACAACTTTTGTAACTTAATGCTTGCTTTCCTTGAGGATGAAATCCTTCTAAAAAGGGATATGAGTTGAATCCCATTTAAAAGCGATGCTGAAATCAAGATGTGTTGCTTTGACTGAACGTATACATACTAATCCAAAACATTACCCTATACCATTATGCACATACAGTACATGTGAACATGTATGCCTCAATCTTATACTAGTCTCAATGGGGTACCTCCAAAATCAATAAATGGCTTGTAGATGGATGACTTGTGATCTTATGTCTTTTGCGACAGTATTTCTGTCATATCAGGACAATGGGAGGGTGATAATATGAAAGGCTGTGAGTAATGGAACCCCATGTATGGTTAAAAAGATTTTGACCTCCAGCAGGATGCCAACCCGGCCCACTAGCAGGCCAGCAATATAACCCACTGATCTACTAGGGCTCCTCAGTAATTTGTTAAATTTCAGGCCCAAAATAGTTAAATTTCAACAGGCAAAATCAGAAATAGTTAACTTTTAGCCAACTAGTAAAATTTTACCTCAAATCCTGCAAATAAGTAATTTATTGCCCAATCCAACAAAATTGTACTCTCCTCTATAGCCAATGCTAATTGGACACACACACACAAAAAAATGAAAGAAATATAATAACATACAAAAATGATAATCAGTTTAACAATAGATCATAAAATCAATATACAATACATACCTGTATACATAGTATAAAAGTAATATGAATAGTTTGTTCCTGACACATTCTTTTGATCTCTTGATTTATTTTCTTAATAGTTCATTTTTTTTATTTATTTTTTGTTATTATATTTTATCATTACTATTTTCAGTTCAGCAGGAAGATATAACATGCTCAGCCTTGCCAGAAGTTTATGACACAGTGAAATTCAGAGCGCCAGATAAAAGGGGACTTTGAGGATAATTCAAAGAAAAATTTTCTTATTTCTCCTTGAAAACATATGTTGTGACCCCTCATTAGATCCCCGTCTCACAGAGACGATTCGAATGAAGGGTCAAAACATGCGTATATCTTAATGAAGAAATACGGCAAATATCCCCAAAATATCCGTTACAACTTTTTATCTAGAGCTCTGGAAATTATAGAAATTTTGAGCAGCATCATTTGAAAAGTTACCTCAAACCCTGGGCTTACCTGGGCGTCTGTGGTCATTTCATAGATTCTCAAGGATTCCTAGACTGCTTGTCTGTGCGGAAGGAATACTTTGATACACAGGCTGATCTCTGGGTCTTCCGTGTTCAAATATGTAACAAGGCACTTTGTCACATGACACAACTCAAATAAAGGCAATATACCTAGAACAATCAATACCAAATGGTAAATTATTACCCTTAAAGTACCTAAAAAACACACACAATAAAATCACATCTGCATAATTTAAAAAAAAAATCATACTGAGAATTCAAAGACTATAGAGAGCAATCTAAGGGTTGGCCCAGATGAGGGGGCTCATGATGTCATATCTATGCTGTGTGCAAATTCTACTTTTTGCAATTTCGGTGCTTTAAGTGTTAATCCTTGAATAACAAAGATTGAGATCAGCCTGTGAACCTGTGCAGTTTAGCCACAGTCTGCTATTTTTAAAGGCACAAATGTGTACAAAACAATAACAACTCTGATCAGCTGACAGGCAATACAAATGTACAAGCTGGTCAGTGTCTTTGCTGTCTGTTAAGTACTGAAGGACCATTCTTGCATATTATGTAATACTACATGTAGGCATTTAAAATGGCCTATATACACACACCAAAAACAAAACTGCTATAGTCCGGACGCGATAAGTTGGCAATGTTATTGTTTTGTGTTTATTTTGATTTGGTGACTGATTGGCTATATAGCAGACTTCAGCTTATCCAACTCACGGGAATGAAAGAATAAATTTGAATAATTTTGTTACTATCAATTTTGTTATCAATGATATTCAAATTTACTATATGTACCGAAACCCAATACTGAAATCTTCCGAAATTCGTATTCTTACTCTGGATCTATGATATGGAATGCTATCCCTGAGTGTGTGAAACAAAGTTCTTCTGTGGCTATGTTTAAAGCAAAATATCTGCAGTGGGCTAGTACCCAAACTTAATTATACATGTTAAGGGCTAGTAATTCATTTACTTTCTTTTTCTTTAAATTTTGAACTGTTATGATAGATGTGCATGTGTCTGTGTTTTAAGGTGTTTTGAGTTGTTTGAGTACACCTCCATATTATCTGCCATTTTGCTGGGGAGTGCAGCTTTGGTGACTTCCTGTTTTGCTTTTATGGATGACATAGCTCCTCCAGGGCGGTGTTTGTTCTGGGAGGAAAGAATTTGCTCCTACAGGAGCTCCTACAAGAGCAAATTCTGTCCTTAGGAAGTTGGCCTCTTTGGAAGGAAAACAGAGAAAGGTAAAGCTGCTTCCCATGAGGTGTGTCATATTCCTTAATTTGCTATTTATGTATATTATGGCATTGCCTGTAAATAACTGTTTGTGTTTTTGAGATGTTTGGGTACACCTCCATATTATCTGCCATTTTGCTGGGGAGTGCAGCTTTGGTGACTTCCTGTTTTGCCTTTTTGGATGACATAGCTCCTCCAAAGCGGAGTTTGTTCTGGGAGGGAGGAATTTGCTCCTACAAATTAGGTCCTCTGGAAGTTGCCCCCTTTGGAAGGGGAAAAAATGGGAGAGCTGCTTCCCCTGAGGTCTGTCCATATTTCTGAATTTGCTGTTGTTGTATATATCATTGTGTTGCTTGTAAATATCTGTATACATGTTACATGTGATTCAAAGAGGACCCCAGGGAAGATTGGATGTACATCCAACTGGGCTTCCTCTATAAATAAAGTCATTATTATTATTATTATTATTATTATAAACCAGAGACAGTTCCTGTATTTAAGCTTTCAAAAAGTGTCATTAAGATAAATTAGAACTGCCAATTAACCGTAATGTGCCATTATGACCATAGATCAAGAAGTTACACGAACTGCACCGTAATGATAGTACAGGTACTGTTGACATTAAAAATGTAAACAAAACATTGCCACTATAGCGCGACCGACCTATACAATACAGTTATAGGTAGCAAATACCTAAAAAGTATGGGACACCTCCATGTATTTCTGCCAGTTTATTTTTTAAAGAGAAATTACTTCTGCTTCCTTGAAGGGCAAAACCCTTCCAAAATGGGATCTACCTTCAAAGGAAATTTTAAGAATTTGCTCCTAGAGGAGCAAATTCTTCCCTTTAAGAGTTGTCCATCACTGAGAAGGAAAATGACAGAAATGCCTCCTCTGAAAGTGTACCCATTCACCTTAAGCCAAGTGCATAATAAGAATAGATACTCAAATCAATCTGTGCAATCTGATCTGAGTCTTCAGTTTTCACATACTCTCATGATTCATAGACTGCATACACAACAGGAAATAGTTGGACTGTATGGATGCGCAAACTGTTGTAAGACGTTGTTTTTTTTTTTTACACATGCCATAAGGTACCTTTCATGTGACCCACCAATCATTTGCTTAAAAAAGTGAAAAATTATTTCGTTTTCAATTTCACCTGGTGTAATTGCTTTTCTTCAGTCTGTAAATGTTTGTGAGAAAATCAATCTAATTACCATATTGACTGTGATAGCTCATGCTCATAAACTGACAATGATATAGTGTTTTTTTGTTTTTTTTTATTTTTTTTGTGAAAAAAACCCCCAACTTTTGTAACTATGGCCCCTCATTTAGCATCTGTTGTATCCATTTGGATTGGCTGTAACTTGAGCTACTAAACTACTTGACATTTCAGATATTTCAATGGCTTTGAATTGATGTGTGAATAAAATGATGCCCCCAAAATATTTGTCATATAAATTACGTTTCAGACGAAATTTAGATGTTTTTAGACGAAATTTAGACAAAATGTCGTATTCGATGAGTCGTCTATTAGACAAAATGGCATTTAGACGAAATGGTCATTAGTTGAAAATAATGGTCATTAGATGAAATGGCTTTTGGACAAAATGGCTTTTAGATGAAATGGCGTTTAGAGGAAATGGCACTTAGATAAAATGGTTTTAGACAAAATGTGATGGATCCGTTTTAGAAGTTAAAAAAACCTGTCTTAATTATGTCACCAAAAAAATAGGTATTTCATGATAGGTCCATACAAACATCAGGTTAGCCTTCATTAGAAACTTCCTCTTTGAAGGACAACAATGGCAGAAAGTGTTTTCGAGTCAGGTGGGATATTTCGTCTAAAAAATCTTTAATTGTTTTTAGACCAAATGTTGCACCCCATCTGATTTTTAGACAAATTTTCCGTTTGACGAAATGTCTTTTAGATGAAATGTCATTTAGATGAAATGGTCGTTAGACATGGCCTTTAGATGAAATGACATATAGACTAAATGGATTTAGACGAAATGTTGTGTACCCTTCAAAAACAACCCCAAAAATCTAAATCCATCTTATGAGATGGATCTAGATTTTTTTAGGATTGTTTTGGTAAAGAAAACCACATCTTATAGCAGAAAATACACAAAACTGGTTTAGATAGTCTGGCGGCAGGTCATTCTACACAGGGAAACCCCTGTCTTAAAACTGAATAAATATGGTATTCTTTCATATGAATTTAAGCTAAGATTCATTACAATCGTTTTCAAAACATAGAGTTTTATTCAGCTCTTTGTTGTATTTTAAGGAATTTTTGAGTGTTTATTTTAAAACCATGAATTATTTTATAGTCCGTTTGCTCCCAAATGCAAACGGCATCCCCAATATTTCCTCAAAATTGGTTAGAGGCAGAAGATTTTTGAATTGCTCATTCTTAATTTTCATCCTATATACATAACAAAATCATGATTTTGTAAAAATGTGAGGCTTTGCATAAAAAAGTTTCTTTACAAAAAATGGACCAGTAATATGTCCTTTTGACCTCTTTGTTACAATTAAGGGAGTAAAAGTTGGCTGTTGGAATTCCCGTTTAGTCTTACGTATTAGAGCATGTGATCAATGTATGCTATCCCTGGAACAAAATTTGCATAGTTAATTCTGAATCCGTTTTTTTCTACATTTTGTTTCACACACATATTAGCAAATTTTGAAACATAAACCTTTTACATGCAAAACTATATAAAAGTTCAAAATTTATTTACAACATAGTATCACCTGACCAGTGACACCATGCGTTGCGCGTGTGGACATGTGAATACATTTTACTATTTCATTCATATACGCCCACACCTGTAGTAAACAATGAGTTTACGCTATTGCCTATCAACAATATTGTGGCTGTTCTAACAAACATACATCACCCTTCAGCGAAACTACTCACTTTTTGCATTACTGTTAATGGAAAATATTTTATAAAAGCATCCCAGAATTTGGATTTTTTGTATTCTGTTATGTATAGTTATCGGAATCATTAGGGCATTAGAACATTTGATGGAACTTTCATCGTTTTCGAGAAAATAAGCAAAACCCCGTTTGCACTTGGGAGCAAACGGACTATAACATAAAGACATCTTTCTTTCTACATATATTGCTACATGCACCCTCTCTCAAGGATTATGAGCAAGTGTATGATGTACACTCCAGGTTTGCAGGATGTCATTTAGATCCAGGTACACTGCTCCTACAACAGGAGCCTTTAACTGGAATCTGCATGGTTCAACTCATATTTAAATATTGTATGATAAAACAAAAAACATGGAATTGGGTTTCAAGAATTTACTCAGGTCTTATTTATAAGTGATTCCCATATTCCATATCTCCCTAGTATTTCATTATCAAATAACCACAAAAGGATGAAACAAATTAATTGTATGCAACAAAATTAAAACTGTGCAAAAAATCTTCAGCCAAAATATAGGCAGAGACGATATATATCATTTCGAACCCTTCTTGAATATTCACTAATATGTTGTCATCATAAATTGGTTGACTCCCAAATAGGAATAAATAGGCGTTTCTAAAAGCATGTTTTGAATTTTATGAATAGTAGTGTGAATAACTGAACAATGGCATTAATCTCTAATATGTGCACGCCAGTTCTTTTCAGCCAATAACTGTCCGAATTCGATTAAGGAAAGGGCTTAATCTTATTCATGATATGACTTTACTCTGATTAACTATGATTAATGCGCGTATCCAGTATTCATTTTTGGCAGGAATGGTGGTCAGCTTTTCCCACGTTTTTTTTATATTTTCCTTAAATTCTCCTACTTCCAGTGACCATAACAAATTATTAATTTGGTAGATAAAAGTACTTTTACCATAAATGATTTTTATGTCTTTGATACAATTTTTCCATGAGAAATTTGAAATTTAATAGAAACAGATTAGGGCGTACTGTCTTTAAAGGAAAACTCAATATTTAGAAGCACCTGTGTTTTAAGTAGTGGAGTCTAATGACTGTGACCTGTGCCATTGGAACAAGGAGATGTGGAGAAAGAGGTGCATATAATCTCAGTAACAGCATCACCAGTGAATCAAAACCACCTTATCATCATCATCTACATCTATGCTGTACGCGCTGTCTGTCACTCTTGACTGTAATAGCTCGGGTGTTTTGACTTATGAAAAAAAATTGATAGAAAAGACGGCAGAAAAGATAAGACATGATAGGAAAGCCAGAAGAAAATCCCCTGCCCTGTATTACTTAAGGAATGAATTTCATTTTTCTGATGTTATCCAACTATAAACTGGGTCGCGTGCAAAGTAAGTGAACCCCAAAGGTGTTCATGTAAACTTTGCTAGCGGCCCAATGTACTTTATACTTTGATTAACTTTGTGCTAGGGGCTACATTTGAAGCAGAAAGACATTTATAGCTATACACATTTTTTTCTACTAAAAGCGGAACAGCGTCAACCATGTAACAACGACGTCATATGTCCAATCAGATTGGAGAACCATGGTTTATTCTGACATCATGTAACTTTGCGTAAACCGATGTAGTTATTGAAGCATATGATAAACAACATTACGTTCTGATGGTTTAACATAGAGCTTTTCAATAAATGCAGGATAATGTAAATATACCTAAAATATGTTTCATTGACCATTCATACAATGACACCAATCAGTGACCTATATAGATTCTATATAGGGCACTGAACCAATGCAAACAGAATTTGTGTGGCATAATTAAAGTGTACTATATGCTTTCTTCTTTTATGATGGACAGCCAGAAGAAAGTCTTTTTCTTTAAGTCAATACTTGTGTAAATTCAATCATTGTAAAATCACTCTCCTGTAAAGCTCATATTACTGAGTAATTTGAAGATTAAGGCCTTTATCTGATCTAAATGACTGTATGCCATTTTAAAGTGCTGCCAGTTTAAATTTTACCTCATATAATTTTTGCCTTGAATTTGGGAAAAATACGTGACTTATTCCTTCAGCTGTTATTTCCCTTTGTGATGTGTTTACAAATTGCTTCCCTTGTTGAGAGAAACCAAGACAAAACCACAATTTTACAGAAAACAATATTGTTAAAATGCATTAAACATCTTGTAAATATCTTTAATATCACACTGCTTCCCGCTGAAACAAGTTTTGTTGATATATCCTCAAAGATAGCAAGAAAAATCAACGTATGTGTTGGATAGTGACAGGTTGGTAACATATGTTCGTGCAACTTCTTAGTTCAAGCATTTGTTTTTATCTAAGATAAGATAAGATAAGATAAGATTTATTTAAAGTCGGCAAGTTTCATAACAATACAACATAAGCTCTTGATGAGCTTTTGAACCGACTGCTAAAACAAGAGTATATAATCAACAAGTGTAAAAGAGCTGTAAGAATGAATAATCAGTTACAATGGTATCGGGACGTTTCGCGCCAGGGACGTTTCGTCCCAGGACGTTTCGTCCCAAACAGGCCTAATATCCGGGACGATTCGTCCCAGGACGTTTCGTCCCATTATTATTTTATTAAAGATGTGAAAAATAATTAACGATCAAAATTTTTAGAAATATACTTTTTGCTGTCACAAAGAATAAAATAGACTGATATTGGGAAATATTTGATTGATTTATAACACTTTCCCTTCACTTTAACATAATTTAGTTAGTATTTTTTCTAACTTAATGGGTCCCTTTGCTGTGTCTATGCAACTTTCTTTTGTCTTATTCAGTTAACAATTTGGTTGGAACATGTCATATGATATAAGATTGTTTATATTCAATTATGAAAGCCAAACAAAGAGCCATAACAGGTGTGAGCTATACAACAAAGTTACTTTTCCATTTGGCACATTGCCATTTGAGTTGTATCACAAGAAATGTCGCCTTATCACAGTTTGCAAACTTTCCAGAACAGTAGAGACTGAATAGTTTACTGATGATACATCAATCAGGCATTCATTCATCAGAGACCATAGAGACCTGGATCACCCCCCCTACTTTGCCTTGACTGCCGGATGTCAAAAATTTTAGTGAAACCCCTGTGTATAGTAGTAATACTACCACAGTCCGCTGTAATACCTGTACAGTCTGATCACTTGGTTTTTCATGCTAGTTCAAGTCTTCAGTGTTAACACAGCTGATTACGCACTTTTCAGCCAGTGACTATGGTGGCTCTATTTTCCCCGAACAAAATGAAATACTGGAATGAATATCGGAAGTACAGAAACAAACAAGTTACTATAAAAGTCTTGGGATGTCATGGCATATTTATTCACAAACTGGACTTTTGGTATTTGACAGCCTTATTAAAGTTAAAGTATGACCAGTTGATGTTGCATGAACTGACATGCATCTTCAATAATAGCATGTTTCATTTCTCTCAGTTCTGAATCTAATGAGGCCTTGGGACCCTCTTTTTTGTTTTTAAGGTCCCATGCAGATAACTAAGGATCCTAGCTGTTCTCTCATTTTCATTAAATATTTCTGTAATTTTAGTGCAAACTTTTGAGTATTGGGACAGATACACTGTAGGTCCAAACAGTGCAATCTCAGATAAGACTGCTTCTATTTTTTTTCGATTTTATTTTTTACAGAACTCCTAACTATATCCAGTTCCGACACCAGAATTCATAAACCTCGATTAGGCTTGGGTTTCAATGTTTCCTTTGGGGCCCAGGAGATGTTTATGCATAGACAATCATGTTTGATCCCTGTTACAATACGCAGAAAAAAAACCCCCGAAATGCCATTTTTATATTTTATAAAGTTACATGTGACGTCTATCAGCGTTTGGTTCTTGTATTTGGGTATAATATTTATTCAGCTATAAAACAGAGATGTCTCCTCTTTAACGTGACCCCAAATATCTAGTCTTACAACATTTTGCTGGAATATGGGATTTCAATCCCAAAAATCTAGATCCAGCATATAAGATATGGATCTGGATTTTGGAAATGTTTTTGAAGGAATAACCCACTGTCTTATAACCGAAGAAATACCGTATTCAACCCTTTTAGCACACTGTGTACTTAACACTTTCAATATGGCATTAAATACTTGCAGTAGACTTTCTTCCTCATAAGCGCACATTTCAGAGAATTATTAGATATAGAATTTAATGTTTAAAGCATCAGAGAAAAGCTGCTCATAGTCATGAAGAATGGTCAGAAGCCTTGTAAGTGAAAACTGAAAGAACTATAGTGTTTTCAGCACTTGTAAACAGGCAATCAAAGGAATAAACCAGTAAAAATATTTCCCTTAATAATCATATTCCTCAAATTCCCATGAAGTGCTCTTATTGGGACATGTGCGCTAATTAGGTCAAATACAGTCTGTAAGTTCTGGTAAATATGACGGTCACCCCTTTCCACATCAGAATGTTTGGATATTGTTTTGATGGAATATACATTTTCTAATCTTTAAAGCACTGAATTCTGTCAGAGAACTATTAACTGAAATGCCAGAAAAAGCAGGCGACAAAATTTGTCTGCAAAGTTTAAAAAAATGTTTCCTCCAAGCTACCAGTATATCATATTTAGAATCAAAGAAAAGAGTGCAAACTGTGTGAATTCAGATGATATGGTTTATTATGAGCCACCTCATCTGGATCTACACTGTTTGCAAATTCAATTACAGTATTTTTGTGTCTTGTGTTTTTATAAATATGTTAATATACAAGGGGCGTTCGGAAAGTTTTGCAAATGACGTTATATCTCGGTAACCACCATAAATAGAAAACGTCTGATTGCAAAAACACATAAAGCTATGTTAAGCGTAGAGAAGTCTGCAAACATGGTGCATTTGTTTAAAAAGGACGCATTTTAAACTTCTTTGAAAGAGGTATACCCTAAAGACACTGCAAAATTTTACTTTAGTAGGCCGTAATTTATGTAGTAGCAGTCTTTGACTTTTTTCAATCTTTGTTAGTTAAAGACAATGCCCAGACAATGTTGTCCTGTAAATACCACGGAAATTGTTTTTAATATAGGTTCCATACTGGCCTGGAAATATGGAATATCCGTACTTTATGTAGTAGCAATTTCTCCATTTCTACTAAAATTTAATAATTTTGTGATGAAAACAAGTGTATTAACATTCAAAGTCTTGTCAGCAAGAGCATTTATATGGGTCAACGAAAACTTGTCAACAGATTCAAATTAATGCCAAAAATGAAGCGTCTACAAGCTTTCAAAAATGACGTTAACGTAAATTTCAACAATGTCATAATAACTGCGCATTGCTTTGCAAGGAATAAATCGATAACAGTTGCCACCCTTCTAACTTTTGTCTGGATATTGTAGGCAACGATGGACAAGCAATGACATGTATTTACAAGGATATTATACTTGAATGCCTAACACTGAAAAGATTTTACATATAAAATTAGCCCAGTGGTATGACTGGGACCTATTAAAATGCGTTGTAACTCAATAAGAAAACGTGTCTTTGTATAGTGTTTGGTATCATTGTGAAGACAAAATGCTGTGCTTTCAGTACATGCGTAGCAGTTGTACCCAGCGCGCCCCTATACAAAGTCATGAGGCCATTTGCAAAACTTTTTGAACGCCCTTCGTATCAATGGCAGATTTTTGTTAATCAGTGTATGCAACTTTGCTATTTATTTTAGTGCGCAAGACATAGAGACATATGCCATTATGCTATGAAGTAGGCTTGC
This sequence comes from Ctena decussata, assembly GCA_963989385.1. Taxonomy (NCBI): domain Eukaryota; kingdom Metazoa; phylum Mollusca; class Bivalvia; order Lucinida; family Lucinidae; genus Ctena; species Ctena decussata. The sequence continues at coordinate 62,617,353 of OZ022503.1, forward strand.
CTGTTCTGAGAGGCAATACATAGACTTGTAACAAGAATGGGAAAAATAAGCAAGATTTTGGTCTGTGGTCATGCTGGAGTTGGAAAGACAGCTATAGTTGAACAGCTTATGTATGGCAACCATGTTATTGGCACGGTAAGCTGTGTTTTAGATTTTGTGTTTACCCTAATATTATGACACCTCAACCATTTCAATCATGAAACGTTTATGTTATCAACCATCCCTATCCTCAGATTTGCACAAATCTGTACAGTGAATCTGTCTATAGGCAAACAGCACTGAATCTGATCAGACTGCTACTGAAGAGCAATCTGATGCGGGTTTCCACAGTGTTTGCTGAGTTGAGTTTGTTCAGGGTCTCAGCTAGCTTAACAATGTCATTAGTCAAGGATGCGTTAGGTCTTCTAGTTCACATCAAACAAAGTGTGCAAATATTTTTTGCTGAAAAATGAGAGGAGCTTTTGCAGTGCAGATCCTCACATATTTTCGTCAGAAAAAAGGCAAGGCAGTAGTTTTGCGTAAAGTGCATTTGAAAAGGTAATGTCTTGTAAAATAACGATGTTGTTAGTTTACACGGCTGGTAATGTCGTAAGGGGCGATCAAAAGTTATGCATATTAAATCCTTACGAGAGTTTCCGGACATGAGCAACGGGAGCGAACTACTATGGCAACCGCTACGTAAGTACCAATATTTTATCGGATTTTACTGCTTCGCAACACAATATAGGCAAAAGGAGAATGTGATTCCCAACAATAATCATTTCTGCACAAGAAACGAAAGAATCAGACGTCTGACAGTCAATAGCTGACGTGTAATCTAGGTTCTCCCATATATGGTGTAGCGGTGTAATCAGTTTTCGTGGTTGTTTTCACAGGTATTCTTTACAACAAATGGTTTAAACTGCTTTATGGTTGTAAGTTATTGTATTCTTTCCCCACTATCTTTCAAGCAAAATCAACCAGCGTTAACTTTTTGGTGCCACATTGTTACCGCGACGAGCTTTTGGTAACTATTACCCCTTACGACATCTGATGCCCCTATCGAGACGATTGCCCATTACGAGATGAATTATTACAATACCATTGGGGCAAAAATAAGGATATTTTTTATAATTAACCATCTGAAATGAGACATTTAGTTTTTGTGGGTGTTGCCCATGTTACAAATCAGGTCAAACACTTGCAAATAAGACATTTCAATGGAAAAAAAACATAAACGATAAGTTCCCAAAAACAGGAATATTCTCAATGTTGATGCACGATGTGACAACGATCGCATCCTAAAATGATCAGCACAGGTCATGTCTCGAGCCCGAAAAGTGAACAAAATAACAATGAACATAACGTTTACATTCAACACTTGCTTTGGTGTTCATTATGCGAACATGCCTCTGCATCATACTACGAATTTAAATTGTTTAAAATGACTGTTTTCAGTTCATTGTTTTATTATTTTTCTTTCTTTCTCTCTTCTTTTTTTTTCTTTTCCTCCAAATAGAAGCGGTTCTAATAAGTGTCAATAATCTTTTTTAGAAGAAAATAAGAAACATGTTAACCCCTGCATGTAAACCCCAAGTGTGTTGTTTCCTTGAACAAGAGACATTTTCTCCCCAAAAGTACTGGTAATACCCAGGAAGAGGTGGCTCCGTCCCAACATAACTGAAAAATTGTTTACCGTCCGTTAAACAATAATCAAAAAGTTTCGCCATCACAAATTCCAAAAATAGTGGTTGGCTATTTACTGTGATTCTAATTTCCAAGCCATGGAAATACAGCTATCGATGTATATCACCTCAACAGCCACAGGGTGATTCTAGTACCAGTTTTGAACCGGTTGCGAGCAACAATGCTGTCTCTGTTTTAAATATTCGCAAAATTATGTTATTTCGAGCTAATGCACTAGGCATTTGTAACCTGCCCTGGAGCAGGGCGGGGGATAGAGCAGTGCAGAGGAAATACCATAGGTTTCATATATATATATATAGGTAAACATGGCAGTGCAATGACAATATAACATAATGCGGGGGGGGGGGGGGGGGGGGGGGGGGGGTCATATAACAACTGAATGTCCCCACAGTGCTGGGCTTTTAGCTGGGATCAAAAAAAACCTGTTACTCACTGGGACTGGGAGGGTCATGGTTACAAGTGACTAGGTAGTGCATGAATGCTTGTAAAATGGGATGATTTCAAGTGTCTTTGGAGTTTGAATGATGCTCGAGCGTTTTACCAAGACCCATCAACAGAGACTTTAAGAGTATTCCATTGGTTATTGAATAATCAGAACATAAACCAAATTGACCCGTAAGGGGTAACCAACCCGTAAGGGAGAGTCGATCTCGTAAATCATAATTTTTTCCTATTTTTTAAAATATCAACCTTTATAAACCGAATTTTAATGACTTTCTATGAAGACATAAAAAATATTCGTAGTTAGTATTTTTGTCTCACTAAACATACAGTCAAACCTGTCTTAGTGGCCACCTCTATTTAGCAAGCAACCTGTATTAAGCAAGCATGTTTTCATATCCCGAAAAAGGCAAATACATTGAAATGTACCTGTATTAAGCAAGCACCTGTCTTGAGCAAGCACATTTTGATTATCCCTTTGGTGCTTGCTTAATACAGGTTGGACTGTATATATTTACGCCTAAAACACGCGTTTTCAAGGTCAAAACAGATAAATCAACAACCCCCCTCATCCAGGAGAACTGGATTTTTAGACACACTCTTTTGTTATAAACCTCTGTGACCTCTTTCGATTGCGCAAAAATGCTATTTGTTGGGAATAGCATTGTCCGATTTTGGAATATTTACCTGAGAGCATCATAATAAATGATAACTTCGCCTACGTGACATGTTTGTTGTTTGTTGTTCGCTCCCGTTGCTCATGTCCGGAAACTCTCATAAGGATTTAATATGCATAACTTTTGATCGCCCCTTACGACATTACCAGCCGTGAGTTTAGAGAAACTGGGCCCAGATATTTTGGACAATTACTGAAATACCCAGATGTCCAGAGTTCTTGATGATAACTAGTGGATAATTTTCTTATTTCTTCATAGAAGAATACACCTTGACTAAGAAACACATCCCTTACTAATGATATTGTTAAGCTAATTCAGACCCTGAACAAACTCATCTCTGCAAACACAGTGGAAACCCAAATCAGACTGCTAATCAGATCACTCCCAATAAGGTTGGCTGTCGATGATAATGGATGACTTGGTGGTTTTACACTTTTTTCAACAGTATTTCAGTCATATCAGGATGATTGGAGGGTGAATAGGAAGAACAGTGCACAATAAAGCACTGTATAGATTCGAACAGAATCTTGCCTCCAGCAGGACTCGAGCCAGCAGCCCTGTGATCCACAGCTAGGTGTGCTCGCCATTCTGCCATGCAGATGATTCAGGGTGGTTCTCATGGGATACCTCAACATATACATGTACATTTTCCAAAAATATGTTTTGATTATTCATTAGAACTGTCATCCATTGCAGTTCTGATGATGGACAACATTATTTTTCATAGATTTTTTCCCTATTTTCTTCAGCCTGCCTATTAAGAGCTCTGTTTCCTATTGTAGCCCATGCATTCCACAATAGAGGACATCTACACAGCCATGATAGAGACTGACCGAGGAGTGAAAGAGAAAGTGAGAATATTTGACACTGGAGGACTTGTAAGTATCTATCATAAAAATTCAAAGTATTGGGACAGGCAGGTCTGAGCAAACAGTGCAGACCCAGATCAGAAGGAGCAGTCTTTTCAGGGTCTACACGGTGTGATATTCCATGTACATCTTCAAGATGCATTACTGCATTGAAAACACCACCAACTGTTTAATTTTATAGGACAATTACAAAAATTATTTTAGGTTTCCCAGTTTTTGTCTCACCTGCGAAGCAGAAGCGAGACTTATGAATTGCTTTTCCGGTGGCGGTGGCGGCGGCGTAAACTTTGTCGATTTTTCGCGTTTAGGTCATAAGCGCTGACAGGCCAGACACTGCATTCTGTGGAATTCTTGTTAGAATTTTTAAAGTACTTAACATAAACGCTCGTAGCAGGTAGTGCTAACCCAGATCAGACTTCTAAATGAACACAAAAACTGGCTGGTTAAAGCTAGAGACCTGTTAATGCAGGTTTATTTAGTCTTCATTTTGGTTTAAAGAACTAAGAAAAGGTGGCCCTACTGTCAGATGACTAGATCTTTTCTGTATCTGGTCCGTATGGGATTTGGCGGTATTTTACTTGCTTAGAATTTATAAGTTCAAGCGCCTTACTTTCATGACTTTTTGTTGCTACATTTTCTCTCAGTTTAAGAAGTTAGTGTTCACTGTCATGTTTAACGTGATTTAATCACATTAAACATGACAGTGAACACTAACTTTTTTATTGAGAGAAAAAGTAGCGGCAACATATTGATTGAACAGAGATTCCTGAGCAAACATAGCCATGATGGTAGTCCCAGATCAGATTTCTGTTTTGACAGCATCTGCACTATTTGCATTTAAGAGGAATGGATATGCAATTAAAGAAACCAACACTGTCTTTTTCAATTATCACCCTTCTTCATTAAGATCAGCTCTTAAAGGAAAGAATTTGCACCTCTGATAGGGGAGTTTTGTCCTATAGTGAAGCAAACAGGAAGTCACAAAAGTTGTCTCCCTTTGAAAAAATGGTAGAAAAACATGCATGTGTACTCATTCCCATTAAACCAATACTTACAAGAAAAATGTCTCAAGAGAACAGTGGACTTGACCAGTTTGATGCCTTATTTGATAAGCTTTTTTGGGAAGAGAGGGCTGGTTGCCTTGCTACACATTATTTCATTTGTATATATTGTAAGCTTCTTAGTTGGTGTACTCTTCCTCTCGGTGTGATTAGAAGCCTATTGTCTGTGATTATGCACTTCCTGGAGTTTTACCAAGTTCAGAAATGAAAAAAATAATTTCATTTGTTGTGTCTGGGTGACAGTTACAGTCTCTGAAAATATTGGGTACCATTCTTTGTAAACAATGTAGACCAACCAGAGTCTATATTTGCCATTCTGTTTTGACAAGTCACAGGTAAGTAACATTAACAACTTTCGAGCTATTGACACTGGTTATAGAGTTCCAGTAATTTGGTTAATTACATAATCCGCATCACGACATAACCATCAAAGTGGCATGTGTGCCCAGCGAAGACTTAGATCAGCCTGGGCATCTGTCCAGTGTGATCAGAATCTTTGCTGTCAGCATGGAGGTAGCTTAGACTCATCTTAGCTACCCCTTAAGCCTACATCAATGACTCTGATCAGACTGGGCGGTTGCCCAGGCTGATCTGAGTCTTCACTGGGCACACATGCCACTTTGTTGGTTTTGTCATGTTGTGAGTTGACTCACATGTACTTCTTATTTTATTCACAGGATGGTAACAAAACAGATCTACCAAAGCATTACCTTACCTTTCCAGATGTAAGTCAGCAGTCTAAATAGCATGTACATTTTGTTTACCAAAAAAATCTATTTTGGCCATTTGCCAAGATGTTGCATGCTGTATAACTAGTTACCAAGTAGAATCAGTTCATTCTACTAGAAAGAGCATATTTGTGGGTCCAGTTTTGCAAGTTATGCATCCACCTGCAATGAACAATGCAAAATGCTTATTTTCAATGTAGAAAATCAGTAGAAAGGCAGTTTCAATTAACTTTTAACTTATTTAAGTTGAACGTACAAGAAAAGGCCTTGGGATTTGTGCATGTTCAGTTTTTAGTTGCCTGCGTGAGAATAAACTGTAAATTGGCAGAGAAATAGATTCAAAAGGAGGCTTACGTTTCATGAATATTTTACAGCTATTTCATACCTTTCCAGGAATGTAATACAGTCAACTCTCGATATCTCGAAGACAAATTTCAGCCCAAACTACTGATATCTCAAAGTAAATTTTCTGATACAAGAAAATTTACTTTGAGATATCAGTAATTTGAGATAACAGGAGTTGAAATGTAAATAGAAATAGGAAATATATTCTTTGATATAAGAATATATTTTGAGATATCAATGTTCGAGATATCGGGAGTTGACTGTACCTATTGCCTGGTGGTGCTGTAAATGACTGAATATTTCTCAAGGCCACTATTACATTACCTGCCCTATCAGTATCCGCAGATGTGGTTTTATGTAAAGGATTTCTCTGTGATGGGAAATCCAAGCTCAGGTGAGCTATCCTGTCCAGTAATAGATCTTGTTTCTTGTGCTTTCAGGGATTTATCTTGGTGTATGATGTAACTAATTGGGAGTCCTTTCAGAAGCTGGATAAACTGAAGAAAGATATTGATAAGAATAGAGATAAAAAGGAGGTAATGCACTGTTTTGTATTGCCATATACAGGGATGTAAAATTTCACTCGCATACTTCCATTTTTGAGTAAAATTCAGGCAGGTCAAGTAAGATTTTGAAAATTTCTTTACTTTTCTTCATTTTTGTCTCACCTGCAAGTAGCATAAACGAGACATAGGTATAATTTTCCAAGTGTTGGTGTATACCCCCAGCCAGTGCCAAAGCCTTATGAAAATGCCCTTAAAGGCACAGGCAGGAGTATATACAGAGTGTGTGTGAACTTATATCCCTGTGAATATCGAAAGTTTTTAAAAGTGATAAATAGGAAAAAAAGTAACAAAAAGGTGAATTTCTATACAACAACTTAATCAAACATTCTCATCTTGTTATGTTCTTCCTGCAACATAAAAACAGCTACAAAATTACTTTCTTTACATGAAATAAGCAGCTATAATTCCAAACATTTCATGGAGTCCTGTTGATTTCAGATTCATATTATTGCAATTGGAAATAACAAGAGTGAACAGCAAGAGGACAGGCAGGTGGACTTCAACACTGCACAGACCTGGGCCAGCAGAGAGAAAGGTAACAATGCTCCAGCCAAGTTGTACCAATATAACTACCCAAGGGAGATCACTTTGTCCTGGAAATATTTATGTCTCCTTTCATATGGGCTACTCATAAAGGAAAGAATTTGCTCTCTTTAGAGAGCAAATTCTTTCCTTTGGGCGTAGCCCCCATTGGAAAAAGGATTCATACACTAATTTAAAGTTGTCACCCTTTTAAATATTGCAGTAAACCCATGGAGGTTTACCAAAACACAAAATTATTGATACAGTCAAACCTCGATAATTCGACCTGAAGGGACCTCACTATTTCATTCGAATTATCCGTAGTTCGAATTTTCGAATTCGGCCTTTCCCGTTCATTTCCGGAATTCATTATAACGGCGGCTTTAAGACAGTCCAATCTTTTTTTATTTGTCTATGTCTATGCTTACTGACGTTCATGGATTTACAAAACAATGAAAACAAAATCAGATCGTAGAATAATTAACATTACATACCGGAAACATCCATGATCGCGTGACCATCCCACGTGTTTAGCACACGTGCACTGTCCGAAAGCAGCAAAGGTGCCGAACATTTTCCCAGCTCTGCAAATCAAGTTTTTATGACAATGCAACACCGGCGGAGATCCAATCCAGACTGAACGGAAACAGGCTAGCCGCTAATGCTGACTTGTTTCTATCTTGGACTTTACTGTACTATGCTTCCAAGAACTGGGCTACTTTCGTTTTCAGAAAAACGACACAACCGGTCATCTGAGCCTTGTCAGGGAAAAGGTTCCTCAGCCATTCGGAGTCAATATATTGGGAATAACGAATACTCAAACCAGCCTATCAGTCTGCGCAGTGTAGCTAAAGATTCTGTTTAGTGCCGTGTGCAAACTGTATTTTTCGTGCGCAAACCGTACGAAACCAAAGTTCGAATGTGCATGCTAGTCCGAGCCTTTGCTGGTTACAAAAAGCTATTACATTTAGCTTTTAAATTTACAAACTTCAAACAAGATAATCCTCATCAATTGTGCAATTAGACAGACACCTTTTTGCTCAACAGAAATGAATGACTAAGCCATCAAAACGTTAGTGGTCGTGAAGTGATAACTACCTGTACAGGTGGCAGTGATAACCTGAGGCTGTAAATATTTATCTCATTGGACAATAGGTGTTATTTTCGGAGCATGAATTTTGATTTCGAATAATAGAGGGATATTTATAATGAATTTACTCCATCGGGACCTAATTTTTAGCTCACCTGAGCCGAAGGCTCACAGGTGAGCTTATAGTATAGGCAGGCATCCGTCGTCCGTCGTACGTCGTCCGTCCGTCCGTCCGTCCGTCAACATTTTCAAACGACATCTCCTCTGAAACTACATGGCCCATTGTAACCAAATTTCATATATAGCATCTATAGGCAGGGGGAACCAATAATTCTGTTTTTTATCCAAATCGCTTCATAACTTTGGTTGCTATGGCAACTTAAAGTTTCCATTGACTTGTATGGGAAAAATTGAGAATTTGCATTTATTGCTATGTCACTGCAGATATTTTGACAAAATTTTTACAGAAATGTTCCTTGAGTAGTCCTCTATCAACCACATGAAATTTATGTAAAATGCACAATTTGGCTGGTTGCCATGGCAACCGAATGATTAAAAATAGAAAAAATATTCAAAAATCATCTCCTCAGAAACCATGCAACCAATAAAGCCCAAACTTCACAGAAAGGATCTTAGTACTAGCTTCTATAAAAGTACTGTTTTTTTTGGCAATCGCTCTAGCAGTTTGGTTGCTATGGGAACTTAAAGTTGCCATTGACTTATAATGGCAAAATGGAAAATTTGCATTTATTGCTATGTTGGTGCAGATATTTTGACAAAACTTTCATAGAAATGTCCTTTAGTAGTCCTCAACCAGCCTTATTAAATTTATGCAAATTGCACAATTTGTCTGGTTGCCATTGCAACCGAATAGTTAAAAATAGAAAAATATTTAAAAATCATCTCCGCAGAAATTATGTGGTCAATAAAGCTCAAACTTTACAGAAAGAATCTTAGCACTAGCCTTTCTAGAATTACTTTATTTCTTGGCAGTTGCTCTTGCAGTTTGGTTGCTATGGCAACTTATGGTTTCCATTCACTTATAATGGGAAATATGGAAATTTGCAACTTTTGCTATCTCGCGGCAGTTATTTGGATTTTTTTCTACAGAAATGTTTCATGAGTATGTTTCATAAGAATTTTGTCTAAATCACTGAATTTGATTGGTTGCCATGGCAACATACAGGGAAAAAAAAAAGTTATGAAAAACTCTTCTCAGAAACTGTAAGGGGGGTGAAGCAGATTCTTTGCATACATGTTCATGGCATTAGCCACTACATAAATGATGTTGCTATTATATCCCCCCCCCCCCCTCCTCCCCCTTGACCAAAAGGTTTGGGGTATATAGCGATGAGCCCAGCATCCGTCCGTCCATAAATATTTTCTTGTCAGCTCCATATCTTGAATATCCTCTGGAGTATTTTCATGATAGTTGACAGTTATGTAGAACAGGTCATGACGATGTGTCTCGTACAAGAATGACAACTCTTGCTATTGTACTTTTTGAGCTATCTCCTCTGATTTTTTGGCAGATTTCTGTCCGCTTTGTCACTTGAATACCCTTTGAAATATTTTCATGATACTTTACAGATATGTAGAGCAGGTCATGACGATGTGTCACGGACAAAAATGACAACTCTTGCTTTCTTACTTTTTGAGTTATTCCCCCTTGATGGTTCTAGGTGTGATTTTGTGTCCACTCTATAACTTGAATACCTTTTGAAATATTTTCAAGATACTTCACAGATATGTAGAACAAGTCATAACGATGTGTTGGGCACAAGAATGACAACTGTTGCTTTCTTACTTTGAGTTATTCCCCCTTGATGGTTTTAGGTGTCAGTCCTATAACTTGAATACCCTTTGAAATATTTTCATGATACTTCACAGATATGCAGAACAGGTCATGACAATTTGTCTCATACATGAATGAAAACTCTTGCATTCATACTTTGCGAGTTATTTCCCTTTGGAAGTTTGAGCTGCAGTTTGTGTCTCTGCTCCATATCTGTATAACCCTGGCTTTATATAACGTTATACCTTTCACCTGGCCTTAATAACCTTATAGCTTTTAGAATATTGATGATCTGGTCATGATATCCTATCAGCAGTGTTCCTAACTCTCTGTTACCCCCCCCCCCCCTCAAAAAAAACAAAAAAATATATATATATATATATTTATCTTTTTTTTTTTAGCTCACCTGAACCGAAGGCTCACAGGTGAGCTTATAGTATAGGCAGGCATCCGTCGTCCGTCGTCCGTCCGTCCGTCCGTCCGTCGTCCGTCAATATTTTCAAACGACATCTCCTCTGAAACTACAAGGCTTATTGTTACCAAATTTCATATATAGCATCTATAGGCAGGGGGAACCAAAAATACTGTTTTTTATCCAAATCGCTTCAGAACTTTGGTTGCTATGGCAACTTAAAGTTTCCATTGACTTGTATGGGAAAAATTGAAAATTTGCATTTATTGCTATGTCACTGCAGATATTTTGACAAAACTTTTACAGAAATGTTCCTTGAGTATTCCTCTATCAACCACATGAACTTTATGTAAATTGCACAATTTTGCTGGTTGCCATGGCAACCGAATGGTTAAAAAATAGAAAAAATATTCAAAAATGATCTCCTCAGAAACTATGCAACCAATAAAGCTCAAACTTCACAGAAAGGATCTTAGTACTAGTTTCTATAAAAGTACTGTTTTTCTTGGCAATTGCTCTAGCAGTTTGGTTGCTATGGGAACTGAAAGCTGCCAATGACTTTTAATGGCAAAATGGAAAATTTGCATTTATTGCTATGTCACTGCAGATATTTTGACAAAACTTTTACAGAAATGTTCCTTGAGTATTCCTCTATCAACTACATGAACTTTATGTAAATTGCACAATTTTGCTGGTTGCCATGGCAACCGAATGGTTAAAAAATAGAAAAAAATATTCAAAAATCATTTCCTCAGAAACTATGCAACCAATAAAGCTCAAACTTCACAGAAAGGATCTTAGTACTAGCTTCTATAAAAGTACTGTTTTTCTTGGAAATTGCTCTAGCAGTTTGGTTGCTATGGGAACTGAAAGTTGCCATTGACTTATAATGGCAAAATGGAAAATTTGCATTTATTGCTATGCCACTGCGGATATTTTGACAAAACTTTCATAGAAATGTACCTTGAGTAGTCTTTAACCAGCCATGTTAGATTTATGCAAATTGCGCAATTTGGCTGGTTGCCATTGCAACTGAATGGTTAAAAATAGAAAAATATTAAAAAATCATCTTCGCAGAAACAGTGTGGCCCAATAAAGCTCAAACTTTACAGAAAGAACCTTAGTACTAGCTTCTATAGAATTATTGTTTTTCATGGCAATTGCTCCAGCAGTTTGGTTGCTATGGCAACAAAGAGTTTCCATTGACTTATAATGAGGAAAATGGAAATTGGCAATTTTTGCTTTCTAACTAACTGCAGTTATTTAAATTTTTTTCTACAGAAATGTTTCTTGAGTAGTCCTCTACGATTCATATGAATTTTCTCCAAATCGCTGAATTTGATTGGTTGCTATGGCAAAATATAGTGTAAATTTCAAAAAAAAAAAAAAAATCTTCTGCTCAGAAGCCATATAGGGGATGAAGCTGATATTGTGCAAACATGTTGATGACAGTAGTTTCTACGTAAATTTTATTCTCATAAGAACTTTGGTTGCTATGGCGACTTATAGTTTCCATTGACTCATAATGGGAAAAGTGAAGCCATGAGGGGGATGAAGCTGATACTTAGCATACATATTAATAATTTTAACCTCTACCTAAAGTATGTTTTATATTATCATTGCCCATGTGAATTTGTTGCTATGGCAACTTAAAGTTTCCATAGACTTATAATGAGGAAAGTAGACATTTGCTATTTATTTCTGTGTTACTTCAGATATATTGACAAAATTTCACAGAAATGTTCCTGGAGTAGTCCTCTACCAGCCATATGAATTTTTCCCAATTACCCGATTTTGATTGGTAGCCATTGCAGCTGAAAGGCCAAATTTTCACTTTTTTTTTTTTTTGCCAAAGATCTTCTGAGAAGCCATTAATGGGGGATAAAGCTTATTTTTTTTGCATAAATGTTTGTGATATTATCCTCTACATAAATGGTGTTTTTTATTGCTGTTGTGCATGGTGTTTTGTTGCTGTAACCTCAGTGCCTCAGTGCTCAGGTGAGCGATATAGGGCCATTGGCCCTCTGGTTCTTTCGAAAAATCCGATTTTTCGAATAATCGAAATTCGAATTTGCGGAAGTGTTTTTGCATAGAAGTAATGGGCTTGCGATCGGGACAGTGTTTCAACTTCGAAAGATCCGGTAATTTCGAAAAATCGGCGTTCGAACTACCGAGATTCGACTGTATCTAAAATTCAGGTGAGAGCTGGATATCCAAAAAGCGTTTGATATCCAAAACTAGAATTATGGATATCAACAAATTGAATTATAAATTTCCAACCAGAATTCTGCTGAATGTGGTGTCTCGTCTGTCTGGGCATTGTCACAGAAACCGAGCTGGATGTGAAAACAACAAAATGTACCCTGTCAATGCCAACAATGACACCAGAGAAGTAATATAATTATACTCCTTCCCAAAAGTTTAGCATAATGTGAAAGCAAAAGTAAGAAGATTATTGTAGATAATAACAATTGAATTCTTACTTTCTATGTAAGTTAATGTCTTCTATCATCAACACCAATGATTCATCAATGTGGAATTAGCAAGTTTGATTTGAGTTTGAGTAACAGCTGCACAGGGCAAGTGCGGATGTACATGTCCAAAAACACATTTTGGGAAGAAAAAAATATGCTTGTAATGCCCTGTGAGTGACTTTTCTTTTACACCATTTTAACGTTTAGTAATGCTTAATATTTTTGGCTATAATAGCCAAAAAATATTTAGCATTACTAAACGTTAAATTGATGAATTACGAAATTACTGCCTTTATAGCCATTAAAAGGAAATGTAATTTTCTCTCGAAAACGTGGATTTCTGGGGCATTCATTTCTGTGCTCTCTTTGTGCAGTGCTTGCTCGAATCAATTAAAAATTGGTGTTTTGCAATGCTTAAGCATTGGTGTTGATGAAAGAATGCATTTATCTTTATACTGAAAATTGGAACTAAAGTATCATGATTTCTAATGATCTTGGTACATTTATCTTAAAAACATGCTAAACTTCTGGCGAGGAGTATATATGGCTCGCTTCTTCTAGTCTCAGGAGACTTGGACGGACGCTCGGCGCCCCATTACTGCGGCTATGGATTCGTTCTGCTGAGGTGTGGGGAGAACGTCGATAGGAGAATTGAAATACTACTACTACTGTCTCAGGAGAGACCAAATTCCAATGCTCCATGATGTAGACCTTTGTTTTACTGTGGATCACTATGTATTCACTACTTTTGGCTATCCATAAGTTGATTTATGGAAATCCATAGTTCAATTTATGGATATCCAGTAGTCAAACTGATTTTAGGATATCCATATTACTGAATTATGCATTATCCATAAATGAGCCGCGACACGACAAAACCAAACAAGTAGCCCAAAGGGCAACAATTGCTCACCTGAGAGACATTGTAAACCTATAGGGATATTTAAGATGCTCAAGGGCAGCTAACTCCACAGTCAGTGGTCCAATCAGGCTGAAAATTAAAGCTCATCCAAAACATTATGTATGCCCTCATTTAATATATGCAAGTTTAAAAAGTATCCGATCAAGAGCACAATAGACAGAGCTGTCAAGGGCAGCTAACTTCGCAGTGGTTGGCCTGATCTGGCCAAAAATTTGAACTTGTTTAAGATATTATGCATTTCCTCATTATCTGCAAGTTTGAAAAGGATCAGATCAGTAGAAACCAAGAAAAAGTGGCGACATTGATTTTTTGGATGCTCAGGGCAGGTACTCCATAGTCAGTGGTGGGATCTAGCCGAAATGCTAACTAATCCAAGCTTTTATGCATATCTTCATGACCTGCAAGTATGAAGAGGATCCGATGAAAAATGAAAATGTGACGAGTTGTTTTCTCCATTATAAGACTATGGAATTTTTTTCAAACGCTCAAGGGCAGCTAACTCCATAGTCTGTGCTCGAATCCGGCCAAATTTTGAACTCATCCAAGCTCTTATGTATGTCATCATTACCTGCAAGTATGATAAGGATCTAATCAAAAACCTTGATTGCAGCACCCTAAAAGTCAAACTTGCTCGAGATATTGTCATCCCCTACATTTGTGTGAATTTATTTTAAAATCCGTTGAGAAATGAAGGTGCTAGAGCCATGACAAAGGTTTTCTAAAAATAACCACAGTGACCTTGACCTTGAGCACAGCATCCTGAAAGTTGAACTTGCTTGAGATATTGTCATACCCTACATTTGTGTCAAGTTATTTCAAAATCCATGGAGAAATGAAGGTGCTAGGGCGATGACAAAGTTTTTCTAAAAATAGCCACAGTGACCTTGACCTTGGGCACAGCACCCTGAAAGTCGAACTTGCTCGAGATATTGTCATGCCCTGTATTTGTGTGAAGTTGATTTAAAATCCGTTGAGCAATGTAGGTGCTAGAGCGCTGACAAAATTTTTCTAAAAATAGCCACAGTGACCTTGACCTTGGGCGCAGCACCCTGGAAGTCAAATTTGTTTGAGATATTGTCATGCCCTGTATTTGTGTGAAGTTGATTTAAAATCCGTTTAGAAATGTAGGCGCTAGAGCGATGACCAAGTTTTTACTAAAAGTAGCCACAGTGACCTTGACCTTGGGTGCAGCACCCTGAAAGTCAAACTTGCTCGAGATATTGTCATGCCCTACATTTGTGTGAATTTATTTTAAAATCTGCTGAGAAATGTAGGTGCTAGAGCGTTGACAAAGTTTTTCTAAAAATAGCCACAGTGACCTTGACCTTGGGCGCAGCATCCTGAAAGTCAAACTTGCTCGAGCTATTGTCATGCCCTACATTTGTGTGAAGTTATTTTAAAATCTGCTGAGAAATGTAAGTGCTAGAGCGCTGACAAAGTTTTTCTAAAAATAGCCACAGTGACTTTGACCTTGGGCGCAGCATCCTGAAAGTCGAACTTGCTCGAGATATTGTCATGCCCTACATTTGTGTGAAGTTATCTTAAAATCTGCTGAGAAATGTAGGTGCTAGAGCGCTGACAAAGTTTTTCTAAAAATAACCACAGTGACCTTGACCTTGGGCGCAGCATCCTGAAAGTCAAACTTGCTCGAGATATTGTCATGCCCTACATTTGTGTGAATTTATTTTAAAATCTGCTGAGAAATGTAGGTGCTAGAGCGCTGACAAAGTTTTTCTAAAAATAGTCACAGTGACCTTGACCTTGGGCGCAGCATCCTGAAAGTCAAACTTGCTCGAGATATTGTCATGCCCTACATTTGTGTGAAGTTATTTTAAAATCTGCTGAGAAATGTAGGTGCTAGAGCGCTGACAAAGTTTTTCTAAAAATAGCCACAGTGACCTTGACCTTGGGCACAGCATCCTGAAAGTCGAACTTGCTCGAGATATTGTCATGCCCTACATTTATGTGAAGTTATTTTAAAATCTGTTGAGAAATGTAGGCAATAGAGCGATGACAAAGTTTTTCTAAAAATATGTGATGACTTTGTTTTCTCCATTATAACACTATGGGATTTTTTTCAAACGCTCAAGGGCAGCTAACTCCGTAGTCTGTGCTCAGATCCGGCCGAATTTTGAACTCATCCAAGCTCTTGTGTATGTCATCATTACCTGCAAGTATGATAAGGATCTAATCAAAAACAGTCGAGAAAACGTGATGACGCCATTTTCCCCATTATAACCCTATGGGGGCTATCTGTTGCCATGGAAACCAGAGTTTTGAGCTGATCGGCACCAAAACCTAATGCAGCCTTTCCCCCACCCAAATGATGCTTCAGATAAAATTTGATTGCGATCGGCCCACTGGTCTCTGAGATATTTATGTTTGAAAGTGTTGACGCACCCACGCACGGACGCACGCACGCCCGGACGACGGCTCGACTGCCATCCTATAAGCTCACCTCTGAGCCTTTGGCTCAGGTGAGCTAAAAAAGCCACAGTGACCTTGACCTTGGGCGCAGCACCCTGAAAGTGGAACTTGCTCGAGATATTGTCATACCCTACATTTGTGTGAAGCTATTTCAAAATCCATGGAGAAATGTAGGTGCTAGAGCCATGACAAAGTTTTTCTAAAAATAGCCACAGTGACCTTGACCTTGGGCGCAGCACCCTGAAAGTCAAACTTGCTCGAGATATGGTCATGCCCTACATTTGTGTGAAGTTATTTCAAAATCCGTTGAGAAATGTAGGCCTTAGAGCGATGACAAAGTTTTTCTAAAAATAGCCACCTTGACCTTGGGCGCAGCACCCTGAAAGTCGAACTTGCTCGAGATATTGTCATGCCCTACATTTGTGTGAAGTTATTTCAAAATCCATTGAGAAATGTAGGCGCTAGAGCGATGACAAAGATTTTCTAAAAATAGCCAAAGTGACTTGACCTTGGGCACAGCACCCTGAAAGTCAAACTTGCTCGAGATATTGTCATGCCCTACATTTGTGTGAAGTTATTTTAAAATCTGCTGAGAAATGTAAGTGCTAGAGCGCTGACAAAGTTTTTCTAAAATTAGCCACAGTGACCTTGACCTTGGGCGCAGCATCCTGAAAGTCGAACTTGCTCGAGATATTGTCACGCCCTACATTTGTGTGAAGTTATTTTAAAATCCGTTGAGAAATGTAGGCAATAGAGCGATGACAAAGTTTTTCTAAAAATATGTGATGTCGTTGTTTTCTCCATTATAACACTATGGGATTTTTTTCAAACGCTCAAGGGCAGCCAACTCCGTAGTCTGTGCTCGAATCCGGCCAAATTTCGAACTCATCCAAGCTCTTATGTATGTCATCATTACCTGCAAGTATGATAAGGATCTAAGCAAAAACAGTTGAGAAAAGGTGATGACGCCATTTTCCCCATTATAACCCTATGGGATTTTTTTTCAAACGCTCAAGGGCAGCTAACTCCGTAGTCTGTGCTCGAATCCGACCAAATTTCCAACTCATCCAAGCTCTTGTGTATGTCATCATTACCTGCAAGAATGATAAGGATCTAATCAAAAACAGTTGAGAAAACGTGATGACGCCATTTTCCCCATTATAACCCTATGGGGGCTATCTGTTGCCATGGAAACCAGAGTTCTGAGCTGATCGGCACCAAAACCTAATGCAGCCTTACCTCCACCCAAATGATGCTTCAGATAAAATTTGATTGCGATCGGCCCACTGGTCTCTGAGATATTTATGTTTGAAAGTGTTGACGCACCCACCCACGCACCCACCCACGCACCCACCCACGCACCCACGGACGGACGGACGACGGCTCGACTTCCATCCTATAAGCTCACCTCTGAGCCTTCGGCTCAGGTGAGCTAAAAAGTGGTTGTGGGCCCAGTTCAAACTCAGATCTACCTGGGCATCTGCCCAGTCTGATCAGAGTTTTCGTTCTACGCTGTAAGGGTAGCTAAGGGTCTTAGCTAGCTTCATGGGGACATTGAAGACTGATCAGACTGGGCGGATGCCCAGGCTGATCTGAGTCTTCGCTGGTGCACAAGCCACATTGTTGGTTTTGTCCTGTCACCGCTCAAATCAATTTTTGGATATCACAAAATCAAGATGACTTGGATTGCCATAAATCAATTGTTATCATTATTATGGATATCCAAAATCACATCCATAAATCCAGTTATGGATATCCCAAAATATAAACACGAGTATTAGATAGCGAAATATCAATTTACTTGTATGGATATCTATGATTTTTTGTGATATCACTAAATAAAATATTGAATGTCTGAAAATAAATCATGGATATCCACTAATAGGGAAATATAGTTAAAGGTTCCCAATATGTCAAAGGGTATTTCAGCTGGCACCTTTGTATTGACTTCAAAGATTGTAAAATTAATATTGCATTCCAAACCTTCCTACAATTACAGTAAGTTCAAGAGATGTGCTGTGGTTGAGTGGTTAGAGATGCTTGGGTATGGTGCAGAAGGTTGCCGGAAGGTCTTAGGCTCCGGCTGGACAAACCGGCGACTGGAAAACTATGTCAAACCAGCAACAAATGGGTTCCTGTTTCGAAACAGGAAAGGATAAGGCTGCGAAAGGAGAGGGATGGGCTCCGCCTTTCATATATTTTGCCCAAGATACAGTGGGTCTCTAACCCTCACTGCCCCTACAGCCTTAAGCAGGTATCACACTAGGGGCAACTGAGACTAAACAACATAGGAATATAAGGTGACTGAGCTATACTGAGACAAAACTACATAGTAATATACGGCAAATGAGCTTTACTGAGACAAAACTACATAGGAATATAAGGCAAATGAGCTAAACTGAGATAAAACTACAAAGGAATATAAGGTAAATGAGGTATACTGAGACTAAACTACATAGGAATGTAAGGCAAATGAGCTATACTGAGACAAAACTACATAGGAATATAAGGTGACTGAGCTATACTGAGACAAAACTACATAGTAATATACGGCAAATGAGCTTTACTGAGACAAAACTACATAGGAATATAAGGCAAATGAGCTAAACTGAGATAAAACTACAAAGGAATATAAGGTAAATGAGGTATACTGAGACTAAACTACATAGGAATGTAAGGTGACTGAGCTATACTGAGATAAAACTACATAGGAATATAAGGTGACTGAGCTATACTGAGATAAAACTACATAGGAATATAAGGTAAATGAGGTATACTGAGACTAAACTACATAGGAATGTAAGGCAAATGAGCTATACTGAGACTAAACTATATAGGAATATAAGGTGACTGAGCTATACTGAGACTAAGCTACAAAGGAATATAAGGCAAATGAGCTATGCTGAGACAAAACTACATAGGAATATAAGATAAATGAGCTTTTCTGAGACAAAACTACAAAGGAATATAAGGCAAATGAGCTATACTGAGACAAAACTACATAGGAATATGAAGCGAATGATCTATACTGAGACAAAACTACATAGGAATATAAGGCAAATGAGCTTTACTGAGACTAAACAACAAAGAAACGTAAGGCAAATGAGCTATACTGAGACTAAACTACATAGGGATATAAGGCAAATGAGCTTTACTGAGACAAAACTACATAGGAATATAAGGCAAATTGCTATATTGAGACTTACCTACATAGAAATTTAAGGCAAATGAACATGAAATGCTCATTTGCATTATATTCTATCGTAGTTTTGTATTCCATAAATAGCATTTTAATGAGTAATATTATAATGAGGCTCTATTGTATTCCAAAATAAAATATATTGTATATTTTCAGTTCGACTATGGGAAGCCAATGTAACAAATAGACAGTCTCTGGTTGAACCATTTGTCTGGTTAACATCTAGAATGACACAACCACAGAGTAAGTATACATTATTTACTTTAATCATCCATAATATTGGGACACTATACCTTGTATGTGATGGGTGGATGACTTGAGTTTTTACATTTTTTGCAACAGTATTTCAGTCATATCAGGACATTAGGAGAGTGACAATGAAAGGCTATGTGCAATGGAACCACATGCACAGTTGAATGGATATTTGTCTCCAGCAAAAATGGAGCCCGAGACCCCTACTAGACAAGCAGACCAGCCCTTAACCCACTGTGCTACTTAGGCTGTGTAATTGTTCCATAGGTCGAACAGATTGATTTTTTTCTGGCCCCTGTGACTAGCAAAAACAAGACAGTCATAAGCATCACTTTTCCAGCAGCGGAGGTGGCGTAATCTTTGTATCAAGTATGGGTCAGCTATTCTGGTGTAGCTGCGGTTTGTGACAATGCGTAGACAGGCGAGACACAGCATTCCCAAGCCTGTCTATGCCCAGGCTGATCTGAGTCTGTGCTAGGCTTTACCACATTGTTGGTTTTGTCGTGTCGCGACTCACATGTTAAAGATCATCTTTCTCTTCTTTCTGTTTTCAGGCAAGTCAACATTTTTACCTGGCAGAAAAGCCAAGGGAGCCAGCAGCACTACTAGTGTGGATTTATGAGAAGAAATATCTTGTGCCAAAACCAGTGAAATGGACACTTGAAAGCTATATCGAATAGTTTGAGAATCAATTACAGTATTTTTTGGTAAAACACCTCTTTTTGTTATGCAAATTCCATTCCTGTTTGAATAGTAATGATATGTATAGTATACCTACCTCTCACATCACAGTAACATCTTCATGATATTAGGGGAGAGTCGGGTAACTTCGGACAGCTGGGTAAATTCGGACAGAGACATTGTTTCTTTTAAATGTCAGTTGTTTCGATTTAAAACAAAATTTACTGAGCAAACAGTGAGCCATCTCATCTGGATTCTCACGGTTTGCCATGATATGTCCGAATTTACCCGCCTGTCCAAAGTTACCCGACTCTCCCCTTTGTGTAAATATGATATGAGCCGAGCCACAACTAAACCAACAATCAACACCTGCAACTGCATGGCTTCGCAGGCTGGTTTGTAAAACCGTTTTGGATTGTATGGCCTTTCAACAGTGTTCAGTCATTTCAAGCCATTAAGGAATATATTAGCTGTAAAGGAAGACATACCGCAAGTCTTCAGTAATAAGATGGAGGTTTTCCCTTCCAAAATATCCCAAAATATCTAGATCTGTCTTGTAAGATGGATCTAGATTTTCAGAATTGTTTTTGAAGGGAAAATCCATCTTACAGCAGAAGTCCAAAAGACAGATATCTGGGGTCATTTTAGATTGGAGAAAAACCCCTGTTTACGGCAGAATAGGTAGGATAATAGAGATTTGAAATAATTCATAATGTGGGTTGTAGTCAAAGCAGCATCTTCAGATTATGATTCTAGAATGTTAACCCCACAGCCAGCACAACCACACAGATTAATCTGAGGCTTTGCTATTTGTCATATATACATGGGATCCTTTGTACTTGTTTGAGCTTGTGTGTGTGTAAGAAAACTAGTTAGGCTACTTCAGAAAAACTTGTTTTGCTAGATTTTAAGATACATGTGTAAGGAAAAAGTAGATTAGTGAGAAAAACAATTTATATCCTGTATGGTTGGATTTGTAGCATGCAAAGAGTGGATTTATGTTTGTTTATGTTGTAAAATACATTGTTTCAAATATTTAATTTAAAGCAGCCCAGTATATAATTTCCATGTCTGTATATATATCATCAAAACTAGTAAATAAGTGTCTACAAATAGACATAGTAGTCGTAGTTCCGAAAACCACACCTTCTTTAAACAGGTATACATCCCTTCATTAACTGTAAGGTAAAATCACAGACATGTGGGACATTCAACACATGCGATTTTGTTTGTGGGACTGTGTCACATGCTATGTTGATGATCCATTGCCAGTTAATACACTATCAGGTGACCTCTGAGTGACATGCTGGGTGTGGCTCGGAACTATGTATTAGTTTAGATGATAGAGACTTTTGGAAAATATGTACATGGCTCCTTAAATATTTTGAGCAGTGTATTTTGTCCTACATGCTTAATTTTACTGGCTAGTAGAGATTATAGAGTGAATTTCAAAATACAGGGTTCAGTACAATAAATGTTTATAAACCTGTAGGTGTTCATGTATTGAGAATGCATAGAACTTATGTGGTATGCTCCCAGGTCCGGTTGTTCAAAAGTGACCATGTAGTTAGTTAACGAGACGTTAAAATTTCAAACCTATTATAAGAAAAAAGCTACCATATTTTGGTGAAAAAATGTGAGGAACTTTTGCAGTTCCTCATATTTTTCCAGCAAAAACTATGAGCCCTCTTGATTTTATCGGTACTGGAAGACTTAACGAATCACTGACTAACGACTTTGTTAAGCTAACGATGCTTTGAGAAACAGTGTGTAAAGCTTACATAGACTAACATGATATGGAATTAGAATAGTAATGGAAATGCTGCATTTCCGTATTCACCTGAAGTATTTCGTCAGAAATTTATATGCAAACAATGTAGACCCAAATCAGGCTGTTCCTTTAATGTAGAAGTAGTCTGAGCAGTGGGTGCCCAGTTTAGCAACAAGTTTATAAAACAATCAAGAATGGACCAATCTGAGGTTGGAAGAATCTATAAAAATGTTTGTTACTGAGGTTTTTATAGTGATGCAGAGTTAAGCTTTTGGAGGAATATGATGCTAACAGTATTACAATGTTTAGACAGGGTGTTTCAGTGGAGGCAGCTAGTATTGTGTGGTAGGGGTGGGAGAGAATTGATTATCCCAAACAAACATCACATATATTGCTTCATTTTTCAGTTAAATTTAAACAGAAAACTGAAATCTCCCACCCTTCAGTGCATTTAATTATGGAAATGCATGAAACTTGTCTTAAGAGTGCAGCTGTATTGATTCATTTGAAGTTAATTTTTGACCTGGCCAGCAAAGTTTGTATATAAGTCAGACCAGAAAAGACCCATTCCAGCCTTTTCGTTAGAGATTATAACATGTTAGTTTGGTTATCACCATCCCCCAGTTTATCAATCTGAGACCTCATTATTAACTTGATAGCATTATCTCGAGGGTTGATAATAGTCAAGGGTTGACAAAAAGGGGCAATAACCAAAACTGTGTTGTAATTTGTTTATCACATGTTCAGGTTCACATTTTCTTTGGCTTACTCAAATATTCGACTCATCATCATCCACATTTAGGTTTATCTAGAGCTGTAATGATGTAAATTGCTGCTCCTTCTGACATATCATGTGTATCTGAGTTGTTAGTTGCATGTTATACATAAGTGCAATAATAGATTTGTTTAAGGTTCTTGTTCTTTTGTTGTTATTTAGAACAAGTATTTCACTACTCTAGACTGCGAGATGGAGATGTGTGCAGAGATTGATTGTTCCACCCCCTAGCAGAGTGACTGAGTGAACTGGTGTATAATGTCAAATACAAACAAATTGGTCATAAAGAGATGGGACCTAGGTAAAGTCTCATCCTAAAGATGGAGGAGTGGAGGGGCAGAGCCTGTGACCCCTTGTTAGCCTAGGGTATAAACTACTAGACCGGGTCCGCTTCTTCCTAGCAGAAACAGACATCCGTGGCCTTGTGGTTCGCTGACTCCTAAACATAAGGTTTCTCATCAGTGGGTTTGAGCCTCGGGCAGCAAACAAATGAGGAAGCCAAGTTCTGCGTACAGGAGCTCCACTTTTTGCCCATCTTTGCTTAACAATCAGCTTGACATGAGTGAAATATTCTTGAAACCATATCACAACAAATATCTCCTTAGCAGAGGGTAATATTGGTAATATTATGTATGCTTGTCATTCCGTCTTTTGCCAGCACTAACTACTAAACCCTTCTTGATAAAGTCATAAACTTCACAGAAGTGTTCATCATGAGTAAAAGACTTGTGCAAAAAGAATACTTGCATAGCTAGTTCATGAGCCATCTTCCCTTGGTCCGGTTTCATGTCCGAGCTGTAAACCTCTTGCCTTTAGGTAGAAAGTCATGAAACATCACAGACATGTTCAGCTTATTCAGATGATGTGTTGCTTTCAATCATGAAGATTCTAGCTAAACTACTTCAGGACTGCTTACGTTTGGTTTGGTTTGTTAATTTCATGTAAAGGCTATTATTCATATTTTCATAAACTTCATAGATCAAGACAACATGACTAAAGACCAGTCTTTTTATTTAGGAGCTATTGTCTCTTTCATGTCATCTTGGCTATAGCTCATTGACCCTAAAGAAAATTTTCATGACATTACATGCACTTGTCTTAATTAGATGATACCATGAATAAGAAAGACACTCTTAGCCGCTGAATTTATGAGTTATCTGACGTTTACAAAATCTCATGCCTGGGCTAAACCATATAGAATATTTATGAATTTGCACGTCTTCATACATCTTAATGAGACATTTCCTGAACAATAAATAGAGAATACCATGTTAGAGTCTTTTGATATCAAGTTTCTAAGGCGAGACCAGAAACACAATAGGAACAGTGAGGCTTGCCAAGCCATTCCTACCTGTTTCTGGTCGAGCCTGTTAATAAGTCTCTTAATTACATCTTGAATAAGAAAGATGTCTTATCGCTTTGATTTTGGAGGTACCTGCCCTGTCCAGGCTATGGGTCCTTAACCCTTCACAAAAAAATTCGTGAAATTTCTTGAGGGGGCTTCAAGTCTTCCACTATGTTCTTTATACATGTTTAAACCAACTTTTATAATATCTGCATGAACCTTTATAAATAAACTCATCTTCAGCCAACAATTTATCATGAATAGCAACACTGTTTCCTTCCTTGCTAATTTTCAATTTGATTTCAAAAAGTGAATGAGACAGCTATTTAATCTTAATGCCATATGGTCAGTGTGGGATGGAATAGTCTGAACTGACTATACAAAGGGATGTTCTTGTCCCATGGGTGAGAAAATTTTTGTGACACCATGTGAAGTATATAATAGTACTGCAATTAATGCAAATCAGCAAATTTCAGACAGTGCTCTAGGTAACCATAGGATACATCGTATTTGTCGATAATTTTAGATAATATCTATTATGTTCCCCTTAGAAAGGTATAATGTGGCGACTCATTAGAACCACCACAAAGAGGTGGTTCTGATGCGTGGCCACAATATACAATTTTATGGAAAAATAATATCATTTGTTCAAATTTTTTAACACAGCATGCAACGAGAATCCTGGGAATTTGTATTCGGCATCATTTGGCATACCCAGACTGTACGTCATTTGTTATTTGGGTTTCTCCTGGGTGAATCCTGACGTTTTAAATGAGGCCCTACAGCTGGAATGTTTTTGTGGCTAAAGGCAGAATACACTAGCAGGGTCCTGGAAATAAAATTACCATTAAATATGCTTGTTATTTATAGCACTGGTCTGGTTCTTCCTTTAAAAAAAAGACAAACACTCTATAGCAGTACATAATCATGTATTACCATGAGAAAAATATTGCACATGAAGTGATTAAGACAGTATTGCTATTTCATCAGAAATAGTGCCTTTTACCATTACCATTACATACACAGAAAACTAAGGGATGCCTACCATATTTTTTTGGTTATAAGACTGAGGTTTTTCCCTTCCAAAACGTACCCAAAAATCTAGATCCATCTTTTCAGATGGATCTAGATTTTTGGGATTTTTTGGAAAGGACAAAAACATCTAACAGCAGAATTTCTTAAGACTGATTTAGATATTTGCGGTCATTCCATAGATGTAAAAACACCATTTTTTGGCCGAATAAATATGGTATCATTGGCTATATGCAATCTTCAAGGCCGACATTGTGAGGCTGCCGGTCAGAGCTTCAGAATTTTTATATTAGAACATGAAGAGCTCTCCTTTTCCAAGGCAGTCCTAATGAGAGGCAACAAAACTGTTTAAGCAGTATAAATCATCTCTCCACTTCTCACTTCTACACTTAAGCTCTGCGGCTGAGCAACATATGTTTTCCCTCTCTAAAAATGACCTCAAATAGCTTAACCATTCCTATGAAATTCTGCTATGAGATGGGGTTTTTCTCTTCTAAAACAATCCCCAAAATCTAGATCTGTGAGACTTTGGAAGGGAAATACTTCAGTCATATAACTGAAGAAATAAGGTACTGGCTCTAGAATAGCTTATAGCTGGAGGACAATGTAACATAGCAATCTTGCCTTTTTCTTCATATTAACCCTTAGAGTGCCAAAAATTAAAATAGTTAAATTTGCAAACAGTGTTGATCCAGATGAGGTGGCTCATAATGAGCCACCTCATCTGAATCTACACTGTTTGCCCTCTAGTGTTCAAATTCTCAATATGATATCGCTTGGACGAAACATGTTTTGAAATTCTGCAGATGTAAATTTTGTTGTCTGCTTTTTGGTGCATTAAGGGTTAAGATATGATATTAAAGAGATATCAGAAGGCATTTCTACTTTGACACAAGACTCTTTTTGGATTGGCTCAATTGGAACTGTATGACTTGTAGCACATGGCAAAGGGCACTATCTCTTCAGACATGTCCAGGGCCCAGTTGTTCAAAGCATCCTTGGCTTAACAAAGTCGTTAGTCTAGGATTTGTTACGTCTCTTAGCACATATAAAATCAAGTATGTTAAAAACATTGCCAAAAAAAGAGAAGTTTTTGCACTGCAAAAGCTCCTCACACTTTTTCGGCACAAAAATGGCAGCATTTTTACGTAAATATGTTTAAAAATTTAACGTCTCGATAACTAACAATGTTGTTAGTTTTGAACAAATGGGCCCTGATATCTGGGCACAAACCATTTATGAGATGCTAAACTCCATTTAGATCTATATCCATCGGCATTAAGAAGTCGTGCATAGCATATTTCCATGTCCACAATCGAGCAATCCTTTCAAATTCATCACGATTTATCATATATAATTTTCCTATTGTTGGTTCCATACACACTTGGCAATAAGGGTCTGTCAGTAAGGACTGAATACTAATTAACACTTTAGATATTGTTAACGCTAAACTCCAGTTATAATGTATTGAGTCAAGTCCTACATCACCATGACGACTGATGTTGGGATGAAAGATCTTTGTGATGAACTGAACCTTTGGTGGTTTCATAGGATAGCTGAAAAATAAACAAAGGTTAAAGATGAAGTTACTTTTAATATCATGACTGCTCCTGATACACCTTTTATGAATTAGAACTTCTTATGAAGATATATAAATTTCCCTCCTAAGAAAATGTGTTGGCTCACAGACAGGTTTTGGAAAATGAGGATACATTCAAATTGCTGTGAAATATATGCTTTGTGTCAAAGAAATTCCTTCCAGTAAATAGCTGTCATTAAGGCCCCGTATGGGAGGGATCCAAAATGCCTGAAAATGTTGGGTGCAGTAAGCAGTAGTGTAGATATGGAAATATCTGGTTAATGTTTTGAGTTTGCAAAACTTGGCATACAGAAAGTTCTGCCAAAGAAAAGAAAATAAATAAATAAAGAGAAGAAAAACCCTTCTGTGAATGACTAAAGTTCTTATTCAATTCTCGAGACTCAGAAGGACCTTCTATTGTTAACTGTTGCTATTTGGAATTTCATTAGCCATGAGAATCTGTCTGTAGACAGTTGCCTCAGTCAAATTCTTCTCTAAATGTACTAATTTTACAGATCTAAATTGAAATATTTAGGTCTCATCTAGCAAAAGGTAGCTTAACATATCTGCTAATAGCAAAGACTCAAACCAGTCTGTGAAACCATGAAGTCTACTCACAGCTTTCATTCCTGTAGATTACCAATCCACACATGATGTGTGCGAAAATTAAAGGCTATAAGCAGTCTGCATGGATGCACAGGCTGACCAGTTGCACCTGCATTAAGCATCCTTTTAACATATCACAGCTCATTAAGGTATGTATACCTATCTGGAATCTGTAAATATAACAAGAAAAGCCCTCCTACATAGGGACTTCCCAGAGGTCCCGTTATAGAAGCCTGCCAGTGACAACAGTGTCTGTCCAAGGGCTCCGCCCTGATCCCTTCCGGAGGGTCAGACTTCAAGGTCTTCAGTTCACTTCTTAATCTTCTGTGTCTCCAAGAGTTTTCTTCTATGGGTGGGGTACTCTGCAATATTAATCAGAACATCATATGAAGGGAGTATTTGAGAAAAAAAAATCTTATTTATCCATGAAAATATGAAACCCTTCTTCGAACCACCTTGCAAAACCTGTATTATCACTCATTATGGCCGTCTTGGCTAGGCTGTTTTAATGAAGGTCACAATGTATGTTTTACAGAAAATAAACAGAAATTCTCAATGAATACTCCTCTTATCTCGTCCTCTGTATATTCATATGAGCCGCGACACGACAAAACCAACAATGTGGTTCTACGCCCAGCGCAGACTCGGAACAGCCAGGGCATTCGCCCAGTCTGGTTAGAGTCTTCTCTGGATGCATGAAGGTAGCTTAATCCCTTTACTACCCTTTAAGCGCTTAGCGAAGACTCTGATCAGACTGGGTGGATGCCCAATCTGATCTGAGTCTGCCCTGGGCGCACAACCACTTTGTTGGTTTTCTCATGTCGCGGCTCATATTTATTTGGTTGTAGATAGGGATTTCCCTTTCCAAAATTTATGTTACCCCTTTCTTATAGCTGAATCAAAACAGTAGAAAATTCCAAACAGTAGTTGTTTTGCAGCTGCACTTCAATACATGTACATCAATAATGACCAAAACTTTGAAATGAGACACTCTAAATTCTGTAGAACCCTAAAGATAATGCTTAAGAATTTGCATAAAGTACAGACCTAGACCAGCCTGTGCATCTACACAGTCTGTTCAGAATCTACTGCTATTCATACACTCAATGTATGGATGTTGAGGAATCTATAGCACCATCAGACAAGACCTGTCCGGGTACAGAATAGCTCGCCTGACAGCTCCTTGCCCAACACATAAAAAGTATTTGTTGTAAAACTTTTAAGTGTGACTCCCATGCACACGCCAATGCCTACATCTGTGTGACAACAATAGCTCCCTGTACTTTCAACAATAGCTCCCTGGACTTTCATACAGGCAAGCTAAAAAGCAATACCTATGTTTCGCTCCTTTAAGTCCCTGATGAGACAGCTATTCTCACGTGCTAGCTGTATCATTAAGGTATATGGGTGAACTTCCATCTTTTCCTACCTTTTAGTTTTTTCAACAGGAACATCTTTTCTGGCTTCCTGTTTGCTTCCCTGGATGACAAAGCCCTTTCAAAATAAGGTCTACGCTTTAAGCAAAGAATTTGCTCCCAGGAGCAAATTCTTTCCTTAAAGAGAAGACCCCCAATGAGAAAGGGGACAAATATTAAAACGGCAGAGTAGCTTCCCCTAAAAGTGTACCCTTTCACCTTCACACCTTACCTGTAGCATCATACTTTCTAGGCAGTATCTGCACGGGGAACTTTCTAATCTGAAATTTCAAAATAATACCTGTTTTACTCTGTAATAAGATTGGTAACATTTGATGGCTAGGTCCAGTCGCCGCATCCGTAAGGGTTCAAACAGACAATGGTGACAATAAAAATATTTATGATGAATTACGTCTCCACTGTGGTTGAAAAGACAAAAGCTGTCTCCATTGTTGAGAGAAATATATAATTCTTTAGAAACACAGAAGTTGATAATGAAGAGGAACACACTACTGCAACGTCAGCTTTATATATGTTACTTGAGCTTCCTTTTATGGGGGCGTCTCAGTAGCATAAATGGTTATAGCTGACATTCACTGCAGTGCTATGCTTTGTCACCACATCCCTAAGGGTTCAAACTGGGCCAATTAACGCTAAGAGTACCAAAAATTAAAGCAGTTGAATCTGCAACCAGAGTTGATCCAGATGAGACACAGCTCATAACTACCACTTCATCTGGATCTCTGCTGTCCTGAAATCTTTGAATTCTCAATATAATGAAGCTTGGACAAAACAGTTTTAGACAATTTTTGCTGTCTCCTTTTTGTTAAGTCCTTTAACAGTTATCATCAAAAGCACTAACAATTTTGTATTTTAAATAGTTTTCCAGTTCTGCACATTCTACTGCTGGCTGAAGGGCGGACAAGCGAAGTTTGATATATTCCTGCCAGTGTGCTTTTGATGTCTCTTGAAATGCCAGACATGAAAATAACAGCAATCCAATCCAGTTGAGGCAGCTCGAGTTGAGCCACCTCATCTGGATCTATGCTGACTGGCCCATACCTGTCAACTTTTTTGAAAATCGATGGGGGAGAATGTGTAATATGACAATTTTCAACACATTTTTTTATGCAACGGTGTGCATGATTTGAAAACTATGACAATTTCCATGGGGGAAAGTTTGGAAATTTTATACTTTTTAAAAGAAAAATCTTAAAATTCAAACTAAAAATAGGGAGATGCCCTTAAAATAGGGAGCTTTGGCCATTTTTGGCAAAATAGGGAAAGAGAGTGGGAGTGCCTTCAAAAATAGGAAGACTCACTATTTATGGGGGAGAGTTGACAGGTTATGGTCTGCCCTCTGATCTTTGAATTCTCAGTATGACACAAATTGGACAAAATATTATTTTTTTAAATTTTGCAGACATAAATTTTGTCTTCTCCTTTCCTGGCAAACTAAGGGTACTCACAATTTCGTGTAAATAGTTTTCCAGTTTTTCACTTTATACTGTGGACTGAAGAGTGGCCAACGAAGTTTGATATATTCTTGCCACTGTGTTTCCGATGTTTCTCCTTGTAACAACTGCTGCCATCTAGGACACACCATTCCCGCCGTCCACAGAGAAATATCGTCAAGATTCTTGAATACCACAAGAAGGACTGCAGTAATAATATAGGATTTAGATTTTATTTAAGGAATGAATTACATTTTTCTGAGGTTTATCCAAGTGTAAACTATATTGGGTTGTGTGCAAAGTGACTGTACCCCAAAGGGGTTCATGTAAACTTTGCTAGTGACCGTATGTAGTTTACACTTTGATAAACATCAGAAAAACTAAATTCACTGCTTATATTTACATTAGATTCACTCAAAACCTTGATGAAAAATCTTATATAAGCACTAAAATTTAAGCAGTAAAACATTTACACACAGTTTTTTCTGCCAACAGCAGAACAGCCTCAATGACATCATGACGTTGCCAACGTCCTATCAGACTGTAGACAGCCATGGTTTATTTTGACGTCTTTTAAAGTCATATGACGTCGAGTGACTCAATGTAATTAGTGGAATGTAAACTACATTAGGTTCCAATGATTTACTATAGGGCTTTTCAGTAAACATACCAAGAATGTAAATATTGATGTGTAAATGCAAGGAAATCACTCAGAAACTGAATAAAGTTCAAAGCGTTTTATATCAGTTTTAGCAGTGATTAACCAGCATCTACACCTCAATTAAAACCAAAGGTAAATTTCATTTCTTATAATTCCAAGCTTGTCTTCTATATCTTACGACTGTCAGCTTCAATAAATACTTTACAAACTGCCACAAGGAAACTACTGTTAGTTCCAATAACAGCTTCAAGTTCAACAGTTTTAAGTTTCCAGTTCAGGTGATTTCAATGTATGAAAGCTATTTTCTATTTACTTTCCACCATCAAACTCAGTTAGCAATAGAATCTCGAGTTAAGCTATAACTGAAATGAATGCTATATAAAGTTCACCAACTGTCAAAAATTTCACTAAATGAGTTTACCATCAGGCAATATCAAACAAGACCTGTCAGCGGGACCGGATAGGCTGCCTGACAGCGCCTTGCCCATCACCTAAAAACTTTAATGTAAAACTTTAACATTTTGCTAACGCCGCTGCCGCCGCCACCGAGGGTAGTGCAATAGCTCTTCCTGTACATTCGTACAGGTGAGCTAAAAATACTGCCACAAAACAATAGCTACAAGTGCAGATCCCAAAAACAGTGGAGACTTTGCAGTTATTGAGTCAAGAAAAAAACAAGACCTGTCCGCATACAGGACAGCTCGCCTGCAGTGCCTTGCCCATCACATAAAAAAACTTTGACATAAAACTTTTAAGTGTGACTTTTGATTGATCAGGGGCCGTATTCATAAAACTACTTAAGTCATTGCTATGCTGTTGCTAAGGCTACATTTCTTTGAAGGAGATTGGCTACAACTATGAAATTTGCTCTGGAGGAACAGTCTTACAAAGACTGTTCCTCCAGACCAAATTTCATAGTTGTAGGGAATCTTCTTTATAGATATTTAGCCTTAGCAACCGCATAGCAACGACTTAAGTGGCTTTATGAATACGGCCCCTGATGCTTAACGTCCACAGTAAACAACTATGGTCATGTAAGGACGGTCAGTTACCCTAACCACACTATTCCTGGGCAGGCTTAGACCTCCTAAGTGGTTAACCAGTACTAAGTGCACATACTTTCGCCAGTAACTGACAACTGCCCTTTTTATATCAGCGGAAGGAGAAACAAAAGTATGTGGCCAGACCGGGTTTCAAACCCAGGACATCTGACTTATGAGTCAGGTGCCCTACAGATTGTGCTACGCAGCCCGGCTTAAAGTGTGACGCCCATGTCCTAGTGACAAAATGCTGATATTATCCATAAAACCATTCTGGACCTCTGAATAATATCCCAGAATAACCTAGGACTTACTTACCTTCAGGAGGCAGTGAATCCACCAGCCCTTCAGGTACATTGTCTGAGTCTCTGTCTCTTGGCAGTGTGAGACCAGCAATTCTCTCTGCAAGTTTGTCCATCTTGTGTGAATGTGTGGCTCTCACGTTCTTGGCACTAGGATGTACACGGCGCGGACAAAAGTCCTGAGCAGCATCTGGTTCTTCAGTCCCGGAATCATCTGAGTCAGCTTTCTGTTAAAGCAGAGAGATATAATTTGTTATAGAAACAGGTAAAAATAAAGGCTCTAATCATCATTAACTTCTCTCCTTGGGAGAAGTGAGAGCCAGAAAGAGACAAGGGGTACTGCATGATTACAACATTTTTCATTCAGTTTTAAAGAAAAATAGCTATTATGCCTACTACTACTGATATTAAATTGAAAATTAATAAGCTGCAATGGCACTAAATTGCCAAAACAGCTTGTTTGTGGAATGATTTGATAAAAATTCATTTTTTTTAAAATTCATTTTTTTTTTAAGGGAGACTCCCACTTCTCCCTGAGTCCAATTTAGGGTGGAACTGCCTGATCCCTCCTTTTTGACAATACTTCAGTCATATCAGGACCATAGGAGGGTGATTTGAAAGGCTGTGTGCACTTAACCTACTGAGCTAAAGGAATTACTTCTCAAACTTGTAAGGTGACTAGGAATCTCCATGTTTTTCAGCAATTTCTGTGACTAGACAGAACTTTTGGATCCTTCTCTTTGTTCCCTCCCTGAATGGTAAAACCCTTACAAAATGAGGAATCAAGTCTTTCCTCTAAGAATTGATCCCCCAGCAAGAGGAGGTGCAAAAATAAACATGAACAGTTGCTTCCCCTGAAAGTGTAACCATTCACTTTAATGCATTCCAGTACCATATTTCTTAGGTTATAAGACAGAGGTTTTTCCTTTCCAAAGCAACCCAAAAATGCTAGAGCCATAAATTTCATATGAAATGACCACTTGTGTAAGATCCTCTATATATAATAGCCAATTTACACAAGACTTATATCCATATTTGGAATACTTTATGGAAGAAAAGGTCCTGGCTCATAATATTACTCATGCCGAAAAAATACAGTAGTCATGGTACTTACCTCAGTATAAACCTCATCCCCTTCTTCTTTATTTATATCAGCAGAAAACAGGAATAGGTGGCACGTGCTACATACTGGCTGTCCAAAATTGTTACCATAGAAACCATTGCACATCATACATGAAGAATACTGAAACAAAATTTCCCTTATCATATTTATTTGGCTTTAACAGAATTCACAAAAGTTTGTGAGAACTTACCGGATCAAATCTGGTAATATGATTGAAATGTACTTGAAATTTTGTCAACCAGACCGAAAGAATTTTATCAGACATGTCAGGCAGTCAAATGGAGTTTCGTGAAGACTGAGCTTTAAGACATGGTTTTTTTGTCCAAAACAATCCCAAAAATCTAGATCCACTGGATTTAGATTTTTGGGATTGTTTTGGGAGAGAGAAACCCACCTTACTGCTGAATTACACAGAAAGATTTATAATATATATTTGGGATATATTTGGAATAATTTCGGAAAAGGAAAAAGCATATGATAACCAAATGACAAAACCAACAAAGTGGCATGTAGGCCCAGCGAGCTAAGACCCTTAGCTACCTTTTAAGCCCAAAGCTAAGACAATGATCAGACTAAGTGGCTGCCAGGCTAATCTGAGTCTTTGCTGGCAAACATACCACTTTGCTGGTTTTGGCATGTCGCGGCTCAAATAAATATGGTAATACTTATCACTCTAATCCAGAGACTGAGCTAACGCAAAGCAAGCATATGAGCCAAGACACAACAAAACCAATAAAGTGGCCTATGTGCCATGCGAAAACTTAGATCAGCCTGAGCATCCACCCAGTCTGATCAGAGTCCCTGCTGTCAAAATGATGCTGGCTTAGACCCATAGCTAACCTTTAAGCACACAGTAAAGAGTCTGATCAGACTGGTTGTATGCCCATTCTGATCTGAGTCTTTGCTGGGCACACATGCCACTTTGTTGGTTTTGTCGTGTTGCTGTTTATATTGAGAATGAGAATCTAAAAACATTACAGACAAATTTTTTGTTTATGCACAACATGCACAGTGGGTGGACAAAAGTGTTTGTGAAAACATGACCATGATGTGGTGGCATTGTTGCCGTTCATTCAGTTAGTGCATTAATGCCATTTCTACTCTTCCTGAAAAACTGATTATCTGAAAATCAAGAATCTATTTTAGGAAATTGTAGATATGTATTTGTACATAACTAAAGATTCAGGCAATATGTAAAATATTGTATTTTACAGAGGTGCATCCATTTACTGATAGTGTTACACTTCCGCTGAGGTCACTGATGTCAGTGATGATACAAGAAAATATCTAATTGAATTTAAAATAGTTCAGTGTAGCAAGTACAGAGATCAGAAAAGCAACAGTGTTTTTAACCCTGAGAATGCCAAGCTTTCAAAATATGGTTTATAGGAGGGTCCACCCTTACCTCACAGGCTATAATTTTCGTCCACTTCAACCGATTTCACTCATGTTTTCACATATTGCAGGTAAGACATTTGCCACCATTTTTTACAGGAGTAACATGGGTCACATGACTTCCAAATATGGCAGTCAAATGATATTACTGGGAACCATTTCACATACTTATAAAAAAACTTAAAGAGAATAGCACTCAATATATGCTTTGCAGGAAGAAAGAGACTGCTTTCCTGATCACCACTGTCATTGATGCATACATGTTCTCTCATTAGCAAGGATTTAGATATATTAGGGTGCCCACTCTTTGTTGGAAACAAAATTCCCTGTCTTTTATCTGACGAAATTCTATTTTTCTCTGACCAAAATGTCATTATTTAACCGTCACAACCTTCTACTTCAGCCCTAAGGTTTGCCTGTGCAGTAACTGTTTCGGGATGCAGAAAAATCAGCAAAGCAGCAGATATATTTCAAAGCTTTGAAAAGCTTTCCAACAATACATACTGAGCTAAACCACTTGTTCTAGAAAAGCAGTTATGAACAATATAGAACTATTAACAGACACTTTTGTCATCAAAAATTCTTATTTTTTTTGTCCAAAAAGTATCAAATTCCTTGACATTTTAGCATTTTAAGATTTTCCTGTCCATTTTTCAAAATTCCCTGGCTTTTCCCTGACCGTGAAGAAAATTCAAATTCCCTGACTTTTCCCTGACCAGTGGTCACCCTGTGGATGAATTCTTGTTTCCAAACATATTATGAAGAACAAGGGAGGGTGACCCTTAAAAAAAAAAAAGGTCTCTGAAAAATCGTCTAATTTTGAAGTCATCTTGAGGTATAAAGTCCAATATCTAGGAAAGTTTGAAAAACCTGTCCTCTTGGTAC
This sequence comes from Ctena decussata, assembly GCA_963989385.1. Taxonomy (NCBI): domain Eukaryota; kingdom Metazoa; phylum Mollusca; class Bivalvia; order Lucinida; family Lucinidae; genus Ctena; species Ctena decussata. Next base: position 62,652,883 of record OZ022503.1, read on the forward strand.
AACATAGGGCATTTCCTGCTGTATCACAGAACCTGCACTGATAGTGTACTTTAATTCTTATGATCCTGACAACCTCTCAAGTTGGCCTACTCCTCTTTGGTGAATGGAGTCGCCTAAAGCATGTTAAAGGTAAATAGTGGGCAAATCTGTTAGCTACATATTAGTGTAATTATCATGACTAAGTCTTCATGAATATTATCTTTGCAACATTGAGTATGAGAGAAGGTAGCTCACACCAGGTAGGAAAAATCAAACTAAAAAAGAAATTGAATGTCATCGGCAATGAAATACCTTCTTCTCATACTACTGTTTCTCTTTCGTTATCATTTATGGGCTAATCCAGTATTTGATCAATAATCGTAAGAATCATGCAAGGTTTTTTCTTGCAGTAACTGACTGCCATTTTGCATTCGGTTTCACAATCAGGCAGTCAACTTTTTGAGAATTCTGAAAATAAAAAGCATGATGTTTGTCCTGTGATCTTTACCATACAGTGATGTAATATTGATGGGCCTGACCTGATATGAGAACAGTAAAACGGTTTGGGAAATCATCAGATTTGAGAAACTGTTTTAGGATGAATGGATAATTATTTTAGAACTAGAAATGTGTCCATAGGACTTGGATGCCCATGCCTAGTGCCTTGAGTAAGGTGGTGAATTGATTATGGTACTGGCACTTGTATGATAGCTAGGTTCACAGCTCCAGAATTGCGTAATATAATAGGGGAAACTAGAGGTGGCAGTAAGCACAGCTTACTAAATACCCCCCGCATTTAACAGTTAGGCTTGCAGCTTTGTCATTTAAGTTTTACATTTACACAGCATACATGTTATGACAACTGCAAGTGCACATCTATATACCAATATGTGTTTACATATTTAATATCAGTCAAACAGTTTAGGAGAAGTAGCGACAACAAATTCTGTTTTCCAAGACAACAAAGGGGTACAACAAAGCTGGAAAACCCTTTTGAGAAAAACAGAGCAATATGTGCCAACTCTTTCCTTCTACTGTATCTGTGCACCAAATTTGAATAAAATGGAAGTGAAAATGGCCGAAAAAAACTTCAAAATAAGGCAAACCATATAAAAAAGGGGCATAACTCTCGCACAAAGGGTTAATGCTCATCTTCATACCAATATGTGTTCGCATACTTAATTTCAAGAAAATCCGTCAAATGGTCTTGGAGTAGTAGCAATAACAACTTTTCTTATGAAATCTACAAAGAGACATAACTCTGCAGGAAACCTTTCCAGGAAAAACTGAACAATATGTACCAGCTCTTTTCATATGCTGCATCTGGTAACCCAATTTGAATAAAATGGAAGCAAAAAAGGCAAAAACCCTATAAAATAGGGCAAAATTATCAAAAAGGGGCATAACTCTGGCAAAAAGGGGCAGAATTTAAAATCAAAACCCTAATGCACATCTTCATACCAATATCTGTTCACATACTTAACTTCAAGAAAATCTGTCAAACCATCTAGGAGGAGTTGCGATAACAAACTTTTTTCATGAAAAATAAAAAGGGGCATAACTCCGCAATAAAAACCTTCCAGGAAAAACTCAAAAATACGTATCCACTATTTTCTTATGCTGCATCCATGGACAAAATTTGAAACAAATTGGAGCAAATTTGATACAAAAACCCTATTAAATAGGGCAAAAAATATCAAAAAGGGGCATAACTCTGGCAAAAAGGGGCAGAATTTAAAATCAAAACCTTAATGCACATCTTCATACCAATATCTGTTCACATACTTAATTTCAAGAAAATCTGTCACACCATCTAGGAGGAGTTGCAATAACAAACTTATTTCACGAAAAATACAAAGGGGCATAACTCCGCAATAAAAACCTTCCAGGAAAAATTGAAAAATATGTATCCACTATTTTCTTATGCTGCATCCATGGACAAAATTTGAAACAAATTGGAGCAAATTTAATGCAAAAACCCTATAAAATAGGGCAAAAAATATCAAAAAGGGGAATAACTCAAGCAAAAAAGGGCAGAATTTAAAATCAACACCCTAATGCACATCTTCATACCAATATCTGTTCACATACTTAATTTCAAGAAAATCTGTCAAACCATCTAGGAGGAGTTGCGATAACAAACTTTTTTCACGAAAAATACAAAGGGGCATAACTCCGCAATAAAAACCTTCCAGGAAAAACTGAAAAATAGGTATCTACTATTTTCTTATGCTGCATCTATGGACAAAATTTGAAACAAATTGGAGCAAATTTAAAGCGTTGCGGACGGACGGAAAGACGGACGGAAGGACAACGTCAAAACAGTATACCCCCCCACAAACACAGTTTGGGGGGGGGGGGGGGGGTATAATCAAGTAACCATGAAATACAGGTAAAAGTGATTTACATTTATTCTGCAGTCAAACCTTGGACACGAATCTGACAAAACACTGTGACCTTGACTTTTAAGGTAGTGACATTCCTTGCATGCAACAAATCGTCTTACCAAATAGTTTTGAAATCCTACCATGCAGGACAAAGTTATGGGTCAGCTACAAACAGGTTTTCATTGTAGCCTGTGCACAAAGTTTTAGGTGCGGACTGTGACCTTACACTTTGAGCCAGCAACATGGTTCTTGAACACAACACATTGTCTTGTCATGATCATTAACCATGCCATATAATTTTGTAATCCTACCTTGCAGGACAAAGTTATGGGCCAGACATGAACATGTTTCTCTAGCATATGCATAAACATTAAGCGTGCAGTGTGACCTTGACCTTCAAGCTAGCAACAAGATGATCATTTAAGCCAAATAAGTTTGAAATCCCACAATGCAAGACAAAGTTATGGGCCAGAAATGAGTTCACATGTTTTCACTATAGCCTATTCACAAAATTTAAGCGGGCAGTGTGACCTTGGACAATGGAACAGATTACCTGAAAGTATTGTCACACTGCCTACACTTGATCAGTTTACTGTAGCAGTTCGGTCACTTGACCAGCCAATGCCTTAAACATGGGATACACTGTTTTTAACTTTTTCACTCTATTTTAATTAACTAACACTGTCACACTTTTATTTCATGTCTTCCTCCCACTGTTTACCGTACTAACTTGCATTGGTGCGCATCCAGTCCTGCACGTAAGAAGCGAGTTTGGAGTTCCGCGTTTCCGGTTGGACTGGTGCCAAAGGTCAGAGGTCAAGTGTGGAAAAATCTGATAGGTCATCATTACACTTACCTGGGCAGTCGATATAAAACACCTTTCTCATGACTAAAAATCAATGATATGTTGAAAATTTGTTTCCAATTCAGATAAAGGATAGTCACATTGTTTTAGCAAGGTAGAATAAACAGGGAATATTGGAAAATTGAAATGCGTATAGGGCTTTGGCACACTTGATCTATGACCTGGAAATGAATTATCGATCTTTGCGCATGCGTACTGCGGAACTCCAAACTCGCTTATCCTCGCGAGGGGGTATTGCAGTATCAAAAAGATAAAGTTTAATTTCGTAGACAGCATATGTTAGTTAAATGATCTTAATTGAATTCCTGAATAAATCTTAGTCTTTCGTCTATTGTCTGCGCAGGCTATTCTCAGACAATGCCCATCCTACGTCATAACCAATTCTGGGTCAGTATTAAAGGCACTCTACGCACTCGGAGAAAACACGGGTCCTTCGCTGTATGGCCTTTGCATTTTTAAAGGGCAATAACTTGTATATTTATGTGAATTTTGTGTTAAAAAATTCAATATCTGTTGAAAAAATGATTTTCTCCAACAAATGAAAATTTTGTTCACAAAATAAAAAATATTACGGAGATATGATGGGTTAAAATTACGTGATTTTCAACGCGTTAAATTAATAAGTGACTGGCTCTGTTTTCACCTAGTAAATCTGTGGAGCTCTTCGATTGGAGATTTGTTTAGTGCAAAATACCCGGATGACGAGAATCGAGAATACAAGATACAAGAAGTTTATTACGAATTTCGGCCCACATAGGAGCACCTATAAAGGGTAATAGATAATGGAGTAACTAAATATAATCAAGGCAAGAAATCCAAATGACAGATCATATCAAGAACAAAAAGACTGATATGCACGCTTAGGTACTTACAACTACAATTTGAGGTGAAAGGGTGCACCCCTTAGGGGTACAAACTTTGTCATTTAGACAGCTGCTTCCCCTCCCAAAGCCATTCCTCTCATATGGGAAGAATTTGTTCCCCTAAGACAAACTCCTCCACCGAGAGCAGAGCCCCCTGAAAAGGGCTGCGATAGTTACGGAAACTGACAGGAAGTCACAATAAGACGCCCTCTGTAAAAATGGCAGAAAAAAAGAGATATGGAAGCGCATATGCACCCTTCCATTTTACATGCCACGAGCAACGACAGACCTTCCATATTCGAGAGTTCATTGGACACCGTATACTTTATGATAAAACATGAAATAATATGTAAGGGGAACCCTTTTAAATACAATGAAAGCTGTCTAAAAGATTTCGAAAACAGGTGAGTGTCGAAAATACAGCAATTCGAGTGAATCACAGACCAATTGTTCATGTGTTTTCCCTTCTTCGACATCCATAGGAAGTAATTTATTATACCAGCCAATACAGATAGCTATATCACACGACGAGATATGATTGATTTATTACATTATTGCGCATAAACTCAGTAAGATCTCTTGAAAGTTCTCGCATATTTGGATTTGCTTCGCAAGTCGCCATCTTGCATTTTCACTCATGCGCATTAGAACACTCCATAAAAGTTAAAGATGCTTTTGCTGTCTACAGAAAAAAACACTGCTTCTGTGCCCATATAATTGCCAAGCACTAAATTGGTAGCTGTATATGTAGAAAAAAACTTTTGAGGCACTGAAGACATTGATTGATTGATTTGATTGATTGATTGATTGATTGATTGATTGATTGATTGATTGATCGATCGATCGATCGATCGATCGATCGATCGATTGATTGATTGATTCATTCATTCATTCATTGAATCAGCTGTCTTAATTTGCTTGAATAAATGGAAGATTGATTCTTTGAATGATTGTTTGATTGATGATTGATTGAGATTGATTGATTGATTGATTGATTGATTGATTGATTGATTAGCAAGTTGACGGATGCATGAGCTGTTTGGTTAGTGCTTCATTGGTTGATTGACTTCTGATTCATTGATTGATTGACAGACTACTAGATAGATAGATAGATAGATAGATAGATAGATAGATAGATAGATAGAATGGATGGACTGAAGGATGGGTACATGGGCAGACGAACAGACGGACAGACTGAGATAGATAGATAGATAGATAGATAGATAGATAGATAGATAGATAGATGGACTGAAGGCTGGGTATGTTGACAGACGAACAGACGGACATGGATAGATAAGAATTACGGACAACTCGCCCCAAAGACAACTCGCCCCAAGACAACTCGCCCCACAAAAATCTCGCCCCAAGACAACTCGCCCCACCTTCAGGTGACAACTCGCCCCACATTCTGAGACAACTCGCCCCAAAGACAACTCACCCAAAGACTACTCGCCACACGACGCCCTACATTCTGAGACCACTAGCCTTTCTAAAGAATTCTGCCCCGGACGACTGCACCTGCTCGAAAGATCTCTCAATGACCAACTGCAGTACCCTCAGAACTCCCTGCTCAGCCCCTGGGTGTACCAGGTCATCGTCGTGGTGCTTTGGGCATCTAATGCATTCATCAAGATCCACGCACTCACAGCCAGGGTCACGGCGAAGTCCTTTTTTTTTACCATGTCGTTGATCGGTCGTCAGGCTTGATGCCCCAAGTATGACTAAGTTTATATTTTATCATATGTGACTTTTGTAATTAATAGACAGAATAATTGAAAAATGATAAAATGACGTTAATTCGGGGAAGAACCATTCACCTTAAATGAATGGGCTCTGGCTTGATGCCCCGAATATGACCATGTTTTGATATTTCTGGACTATCTGGACTATAATAAAACTAGTACTAAAAAAAAAAAACGGCCGGTAAATGGCTGTCAAAACTGGCTAGACTTACATTTGAATATCATTATTTCCCATTTATGACAGCAAGACCTAGTCACTCCTCCTCGTGGCACCAGCTGGAAACTATGGATGGGGCTGCTGTAAATATAGGCACAACCACCTGATGCGTGTATATGAACAGCGTTTTATTCTCAATTAACATATTCATAGGCTAAAGTGGCTGTTCGACTTCCCAGTGTCCAAGTTTAATTTCAAGTCGAAGACTACAAAATTGGGGCGAGGTGTGTTCTGGATCTGAGACAAGAACGTAGATCTATATTTTAGTAAGGTGAGTGTCTGCCGGAGAATGTGGGGCGAGTTGTCTTCTGAAAGTGGGGCGAGTTGTCTTTTGAAAGTGGGGCGAGTTGTCTTGGGGCGAGATTTTTGTGGGGCGAGTTGTCTAGGGGCGAGTTGTCTTTGGGGCGAGTTGTCCTGATTCCATAGATAGATAGATAGATAGATAGCAAGGCCGTCGTCGCCGGTCCGGCAGGTCCGGCGAGCGCCGGACCACTTTTTTGGCCGAGTATGCTATCTGCCGTACCACGTTTTTTCTTTTCAGCCGATTTTTCTTTCGTGCTTACCTGTGATTTTATTGAATCTCATCATCAAAAGTGCCGCAATTTATCGATGAAATTATCAATGACGCTCGTGGCTCGTGTCATCAATAAACCTGCCCAAGGTGTGAAAACATGCAGTCACACACCGTGCAAAACAATGCAGTTATTATAATGACACCTGCATGATTCATTTCGTAATCGTTAAAGGAATGTTTTCAGTGGACATGTTATCTCAGACAAGATAAACTCTTTGATCCAGAATTTATTAAAGAACTTCTTCGTTTTGATTTTTGTATGTCAACAATGGTATGAAAACAAAACACAGCGGCATGTTTTTCTCGACGCAACAGAAGAAAGTTTTAATCCCTGAATGTATTTTTCCAATTATTCTAAATCAAAGAACATGACGGGCGGCAGAGTATGTATAAAACATTTTGAATGAACATGTCTGAGCATTCAAGTCCTGAGACTGTACCGAAAGTTCCATGTAAATGTTGTTATTATATTATGGATATACAAGTGCGCCTGTTCCAAATCAGCCCTAGACTTTTTGGTTCCCGCAACGTACATTTGGTGTAAAAAAGCCGGAGCAGAGAAGTTTTCAGCCGTCGTGGTTTGGCAGTAGGCCGTGGCTAGCCAATAACAAATAAAACAAACAAAAATAAAACAACTATAGTGGGATTATATCTGTATCAGGCTTAATTTTGCTTGAACCTGCGCAGACACTGATGCCACCGCCTGATGAGAATCGCAGAGGGGTCGCAATAGTTGTTAAAGATCTTCTTGAGTCTTACGTTTGTCCTTTTTTGTATTTAACTAGCAAAACTTCGTGACCAAAACGACTGGACTTTGGCCCCAAACGCATCCAAAAATGCATTTTAAACGCACATAGAGACGCCCGTAAATAAAAAAAATTCTCGGGGGAGGTCCCCCTAATCCCCCTTACGAGAGGGGGAATCCCCTTTTCGTGCTCTCTCTCCCCCACCCCTCGTGCCTTCGGCACTCACTGCCATCCTCCGCCGGACCAATTTTCACTACACGGCGACGGGCCTGGATAGATAGATAGATAGATAGTATATTTGTTCTCTGAACATCACAATTCATGATACAGTAAGCATTCTTGCCCCGCATGGGCGAGTACTTGTCAAATTGCACGGGTAGGTTATTTCAATGTCGTCAGTTGGGCTGAGTCTGAAAGGACCGACTTTCTGAGTGGGGTACCGCAGGGTAGACTGGGTGCCACTCTTTTTTAAATCTTTATAATAAAATTATGCAATTCACCTGAGTAACGTTTGCCGGGATGTTCTCGAAGGCAAGCAACCAGTCACCCATCCAGGTACTAAAAGCTTAGCTTCGTAAAATAACCATCCACTCTACCTGCATTGCCATAAAAACGGCTTCCGCATTAAAGCAGCTTATATACTTATACCCATTACATTTCTCCCCTTCTTCTCATGATTTTCCCCGAAGTCACCAACTGTTCATATAGCAGATCCGATGGCGGACCATTTGCAACCCAACCAGGAACACATTTCCCGGCGCGCCTGGGTCTGAAGACGGTGGTCGTGGTATCTCCCATCCTACCGCTGCCACCATTTGTAGCATCTGAAGGCAAGCAACCGGTCACCTATCCAGTTACTAACCACGATCTCCGTTGCTTAATTAACTTCGTAAAACCAACCACTCTACCTGCGTTGCCATACAAGCCGGCTTTCACAGCAAGGCTGTAGCATTAAAATCTTAAAGAGTTCCTTCAAGAGCAGAGAAAACACTCAAAAGAAGCAACATAGGCCATACTTCGAAGTCTCGGCTACTCAAGCCTCACCAGTGACCCTGACATGATCTGGTGACGAACGCAAGTGAAAACATTGAAAGGTGATGGGTTAAAATAATGGAGTGTATATAAAAACGGGATAAAAACAACAACTTCAAGGTCTAGGGCCTTGAGTCTTGTAACCTGCCAAGTGCATCCTTTAGGTATGGCATTCCACTCTACTATAGTTAGTGGAAAGAAGGAATATTTGTAAAATTCTCTGCAGGTATGTATTTGGCGAAAAAGTCATTGCGTGACAGTACCAGGTTAGGAATTTGCTGGATATAGTCGGGGAGGGGTGTTGCAACTAGGCCATATACAACCTTATGGAAAAAAAGATGCACTCTCTGAGTTTGAAAGTCCTCGCAGCTCCGAGCCTGAAAATCCTCGAAGAGCTATGCATGGAATTTTTGTCACCATTAATGGTATTGAGATACTTTTGAAAAATCTGAACCCAACTAAAGCATCGGGTCCGGAAGAGATTTTCCCCCGAATCTTAAAGGAAAACACTCACTTAAATATGAACTGACTTCAAATTATAGGTCTCGATTAGCAATTAAATTTGGTGAAAATTTCATGAAAATCAGACTTAAAATAAGAAAGATATAAAGATTTCAAAAATTCAAAATGGCGGTCTTGGAGGCCACCATTTTGGAAGTTCATGTCACGTGATACATATTTAAATCTAGAATAAGAGCATAAATTGCCTACTCTCACAGTTTTATTTAGTTCTGTTCTTTTCTTTATGAAGTAAAATATAGATTTATGCATTTCATTTATCTACAGTTTGTTTCAAACTTAATTTATTTAGGATTTTCATTTTTGACTGTGAGTTTATGACGTCATTAACTCACAGATTTGCTGCTTCCCAGCTCAACATTTTAATATCTTTAAACTGTCATATCTTTCTTCATTTAAGTCCGATTTTCATGAAATTTCGGCAAATTTTATGTTTTATTAGACTCTTCAATTTGAGTCCAACATACATTTTAGTGAGTGTTTTCCTTTAAAGGAACTGCATCATGAAATAGAACCTGTCTTAACAAAAATATACAGAAGTTCCCTACAAACCAGCATTGTCCCTGACGACTAGAAGTCAGCTCTTGCTGCACCTGTCTATAAAAGGGTCCAAAATATAATCCAAGTAATTATAGACCCACATCTCTAACATGCATAGCTTCCAAATTATTGGAACATATCCTGGTATCAAATATTATGAACCAATCTTTTCAGTCCCTTTCAACACGGTTTTCGATCTAAACACAGTTGTGAAACTCAGCTTATCAGTTTTACCCAAGAAATTTTCGATAACTTAGAAACTAGTAAGCAGACAGATTTAATCGTCATGGACTTCAGTAAAGCCTTTGACAAAGTCGACCACAACTTACTGATTAATAAATGTTTAATCTCGGTGTGAATTTAAAAACAGTTTGCTGGATCAAATCTTTCCTCAAAAACAGAAATCAGTCGGTTGTTTTCTTAGGCAAACAATCTCCATCAGTAGCTGTTACGACAGGTGTTCCCCAAGGCTCTGTCATTGGGCCATGTCTCTTTCTAGCATATATTAATGACCCGCCTGATTCACAAAAAAGTTGAGCTCGTCTGTTTGCAGATGATACAATCGTCTATTTAGCTATAAATTCTCAATCAGATCCAAAAATCCTTCAGAAAGCAAACTGGTCAATGAAATTTAATCTTGACAAATGTGAAGTGATCAGAGTATCTAAAAGAAACTACCCATCAATTTTCCATATGAGCTTCATAACACGGACTGAAAAATCTACAGAAAATGACAAATGTTTGGGAGTAACTATCAGTCAAGATTTTAATTGGAAAACACACATAGAAAATGCCTCTACTAAAGCAAACAATTCCCTTAAATTTATAAAAAGTAATATTCATACCATAAATCAGAAAATAAAAGAAACTACATTCAACTCCAACGTACGTCCTCAACTTTAATATTACGCCTCAGTCTGGCATCCGTGGCAGAAAACTCTCAATTACAGGATTGAAAGAGTGCAAAACGCAGCAGCTAGATATGTATTAAACAATAATAGTTTTACCAGCAGTGTGACTGGACTGCTCCATTGCATGAACTGGTAAACTCTAGAACACAGAAGAATTTAAATTCCCTGATCATCATGTAGAAAATCAAGTTTCACCTAGTTGCTGTTTAAAGTTTCTATACCCTATTTCAGGATCAAGTATCATAAAAATTCATTCTTTCCAAGAAAAAGTAAAAAAGATGAGCAACGATGAGGAATTAAAACAATCAAATTCCACATCCCGCTCTCAAAATCATTAGGGAAAGAAGCACACACACACACACGGAAAATTGACACAAATTCACGAAAGACACGCACGGTAAACCGAATGAACAGCTCTTTCCCAACTATTGGATATTGGAATAATCTTCCTTACAGTGTCAAGACCAGTTCCAGCGTAGATGAGTTCACTGCTGGACTGGCTACTCTCAGTTCATTTTAAAGTTCAGATACACTTTAATGTTTTAACTGTAGTATTTGTAGTTCTTTTAATTAGCACTCTTATAATTTTTCACTTTTCTTTTGCTGTTTCCCGACTGCACCTCCCATTAATAATCAATAATTAATTATTGGGAGCATGACGTAAAAGTAGAAGTCTGCCTGTTTCTGTTCTTAGGTTCTCCATCCAAGATTTCGGAGCATGGTTGTGACGCTTGACCTATAAGGGACCGACCATTTGATATTCTGGGGCGGGGGGGGGGGCATGGTATTCTTGATGGAGACACGACATTTTATTTCACTGGCCTCTGGAAACAATTTCTTTTTTTTTTCACCTTGTGGGAGCTAATTTATTTTTTTTTTTACAAACTAACTCAAACAGGTTATTTTTTTTTTAATTTTATAGCTGAACTATCAGATCCTTGTTTACTTGACCTTAATATTCTTTTATTTTACCCACATCAGTATTTTTTACACCTTCTTTTCTCACAAAAAGAACATTGTGCTGTCTTTAACCAGGCCAAGGGCATGGCTTAGCTTGCTTTTGCAAACCAGTGCCTGGAGCATGTTACTCTTTTCATCTAAGGTACAGATACAAACATCCCTGTATGAGTTTGGCAAAAAATAGGCCTTAAATTAGGTATATTTTGGCCAAAATTTAGGGCTATTTTGGCAAAGTTTTAGGGCTAACATTAGGAATTTAAGTTTTCTTTTCTATCCCAATATATGCCCAAACATGCTTTATTCGTACTTTAGAAAGTTTGATAAATACTTACATGATAGAATCACACTACTTACATGATAGAGTCACATTATACATGAATGGCAATTAATAAAATGGCTGAAAGTTATATGCTAAGAAGTTAATAAAGGGGGGGGTCTGGGGGGCAACGGCCCCCAGAAGCTAAAGCAATTTCCCAATTTCAATGGCAATTTTAAGACTGGAAACAATAGAGAAAAACTAGGAATGATGATAAAAATAAGGGTTTTTATATTAGGACTTTTGCCTTTTAGAGTGTTTATTTTGCCATAATGGTTTTGTCTCCCAAAAGCTAGTGACTCTTTGGCAATTCAGTTTTAGTGGAAACATTTACTCAGTAATGTGGCAGATCAATAATACATGTATATGAATGTTGTATAGGATTTTTTGGAAATGTATGCACATGTGGGCCCGCTGGTATAAACTAATTGTAGATAATATTAAAACATTACTATAACTATGGGGGTATGGGGTCGCAGCCCCCCAGAAGCCAGAGACATTTTAAAAACTCAATTCCAATGGAATTATCTGCAGACTATATTTTTTTTTTAAATTTTGGGTGGAGACAGGTTATTTTTTTCTCTTACTTTTGAGACCAGACTATTTTTTGAACCCCCTTATGAGCCAGGTTATTTTTTTCTTGCATCTCCAAAGACAGCCCCCCGCCCCCCCCCCCCCCCCCCCAGAATATCAAATGGTCGGTCCCTAATCAAAACCACTGGTGGTTCAGCATGCAGTTCAGCGTTGAACTTTTCTTTCAGCTGGAGAATCTTTATGTGAGAATAAGAATCAGAATTGTTTACTAGTGATACGTAAGGACAATCATTCACCAGAACCTGTTATCAGGGAGTGATGGATTGCCACATTATGCTTCGACAATCCGCAAATTAAAGATAAAGCAGTATGTATAAATTCTTTGGTCAAGGTCCTGCAGACGGGATGAATTCCAAGAAGACAGTTTATTGCTGCAACAGCTGTATTTTAAGGTAACGACTGTATTCTTCTATGCATAAATTGATATTAATGAAACTGAAAAAAGTATTACGCCGTTGCGCTATTCTCGGCCTCTATGGCACATATATCTCTCTGGCATGTTTTCTCTCAGGTATGTTTTTCCTGGTGTATCTTTTCTCAAATGTAATAATTCAAAGTGGTGCAAATATCGGACACGGACGAGGGAACTTGGAGGGATAAAGTACACATTCCCGTGGCCCTGATGAATTCAGCCAGCTCCCAATTTACTGTTTCCTGGGATTTTGTCGTCGCCTTCAGATCCAAGTAGATGGTGTAGATCCAAATGGTAAGGCCAATCTTCTGTCCATGGTCACGTGCCATTATGTCACGGGGTACATCTAGG